>CM057452.1:1564805000-1565550000 GCA_016271365.2 Neoceratodus forsteri | reverse complement strand
CTGCTTCCCTTCTGGCCCTTCCTGCTTATTTTGCTGTCTTCCATTCTCCCCACCATGCTTCTGAAGTGTCCCCCCCTTACCCTTGCTGTGTTCCTCACTACTGGCACCATGGGCAACTCAGGCTGCATGGCTACTCTTTTCTGCCAACTAGCCCTATATATTTCTGATCACTTCATTGCTATCTCCCTGGCTTCACCACCCCTGTGCAATGAATCCCCTCCTCCAGTGCTCGACCACCCTAAGCCCACACATAGGTATCTCTTAATCCCCTGTCTCCCCAAATATGATGTCTTCTGCCTTGGGCATTGGCTTTGCAGAGGCCTTTGTACACAAGCCTCTCCAAGCAATAATACCTCAAATAATCTCCTCACACATATTTGTACTGCTCTACCCCTCCTAATACTTCTTGCTAGAACAGGTGACATCAAGTCTAACCCTGGCCCCACTGGCCCTTAACTCTCTCACCCCTCTATGCCACCCAGCAACACGTGCCAAAAGGGCTGAAGATTGCCCACCTCAATGCCCAGATCCTGCGTCCCAAGCTTGCCGATCTTGAGGTATGGGTCACTCAACACAACCCAGACATTCTAGGAATATCTGAGTCCTGGCCTACGCCTAGTATTAAACAACATGTTGTTGCTCTGCATGGCTACAACTGTTCCCAGAAGAATTGACTGGGCAAGTGGGGCAGAGGGGACCTAATGTATGTCAAGTCATGCTTAGCTGCCACTGAAATTCCTGCTCCACCTCTTGGACCCTTTTTAATGGAAACCTTATTCCTCACACTAACCCTTGGCTCAGTCAAGAAACTAATTGTGGGGTATGTCTACCTCTCCCCCAAATAAGCTGCTGCCAATCTCCACCTCCTTCATATCTTCCCTTGCTAATATCTCTGTACAACCTCATTGTCTGTGGGAACTTCAACCTGGACTGGTTAGACTATAACACCGACAAGTTGCATTCCATCCTCTCTTACTCTAACATCACACAGCTCATCCCTAAGCCCACACAACTAAATGCTAAATCAGGCAACCACACCTCACTTGACTGGCTAGTTACCAATTGTGCTCATAGAATAAGAGCTGCGGGTGTCCTCCCTGATAGTATCAGTCACCACTCCCCAACCTTCTGCTTATGATGAAATAACTTCCCCAATCCTCTCCCAGCAAAGGCCATGCTTGTCAGGGATATGTCCCAGTTTGATGCCCAAGCCTACCTTGCTTCTCTCTCTAATGCTGATTGGGGTCCTATCCACACTCTCCCTGATATTAGCTAGGCCCTCAACCTCTTTGTGCACACCATGACCAATATTGTCAACCACCATGCACCCTTGAAAAGGTGTAGTGCTAAAGGCCTCAAAGCACCCTGGCTGTCCAAGGAGTTGCAAAAGCTTAGGATATCTCATGACAAGGCATGGAAAATCTTTAAGCGCAGTGGTCTATCTGCTGACTGGCAGGCATATAGACAACTAAGGAACACATGCAAGAACTCACTTGTTAAAGCAAAGCACACCTACTTCAGGACCTTACAAACTGAGCATCTTAGCAACCCTAAGGGGTTCTGGAGGCAGGTAAACTCACTTATCAAAGGCAGGTCCAATGAAGTGCCAAGCTCCCTCACTGCCAAAAGATCAGCATTATCTATTTATTTACTGAATTTTGTTGACCTAGTAAGCTCACTGAGACTAGAAGTCCCTTTTTCAGGGGCGACTGGGGGAGGGGGAAACAGATGGTAACCAACTGAAACCAGATTAAGCTGTTGCTGGTGTTTTTAGTGAATGGGGGAAATTTGGCCAGGACACCAGGGGAAATTCTCCCACTGAGCGGTAGGGGGCACTACTGACTTGGAATGGCAGATGCAGTACTCAGTCAGGCAGAGATGGAGGTGGATGTGCAGGCTGTCAGAGAGCAGGTCCCCTCTCAGACTTCAGTAGTCAATGAGACTAAAGATGGAAAGGCAATTCAAGATGGATATGGAACTTCTACGAGCACTGAGCAGAACCAAAGTGCTTTACTCACGGAACAGAATACTTGCGATGGAAATGGAAATGCTACATTGTCCCAGGATGTACCAACAGGATTGGGAGATACGACGACAGGAGCCCCTGCTTCTTCAACAAAACTGATTGTTGCAGTACTCCAAGCTCCAAGCTCTTTTGGCAGCAGAGGAAGAATCCTTTCATAGGAGGAAATGAGAGCTTTTGGATGTGCTACAGACTGCTAATGAAAGTACTAGCGATGGGCCTCCAGTCCTGCCTAGCAACTAGAGCACAATGTTTATTACCTCCAAGAATACCAGTGCTTCAGCTACAGAGCTGCTGGAGGATGGCACAATTTTTTTCAAGCCAGATGATCAATCTGCAACAACTGTCTTTTCCTTTGCTGCATGCAGGACAGTTAAAACAGCAACTAAACCTTCAGAAAAAGGGCAACTTTCCTGGGCAGAGAGATCACCTGCAGCAGATGCTGCCTGGTCGGTTGAGCAGTCTCTTCATGTGGCTGGCTGGGTACAAGCGCCCGACTCAGGTAAATGGATTTCAGGGTGTTCACCCATAAAGATTCCAGGGGTACAGATGCATTTTCCTATTTTGGCAGACTCACTGTCAGATAAAACAGATAGGTGCAAGAAATATTGCAACAGAAAATGTTATTCTAAACAAAGATCCATTAGAGACAAGGAATGAAACTCTGATTACTGACTCCCCTCTGATGTTACCAGCAGAACTAACTCTTACTCAGAACCCAGTCCTACCACTTCTAGATGCTGCTACAAACCTTTCATGAACCCCTACTCCTTGTCTTCATACTGACACAAATACTGATTCTATCATGGATTTGACAATCCCCTCAGATAACTTGGGTGCACCCCATCCTATGGATCAGCAAGAAGGCCCAACATCCATACCCACACAAGACCAACATAACTCCAGGTCTTATGCTTCTTTTTTCCAGACCTCAACCTATGCAGCTAAAAGACATAATGATGTAAGACTATTACACAAAGGGGGATTAGAAACTTTTCCAGACAGGAATTATGTGGCAAAAACCTTGTTGAAAGGAAACCTGCATTTTTACTCTTCAGAACTCTAAGCCCTGATTCATATTTCTGGGGAGTCGACATTTGTCATCATTTTTAAAATGGAAAGTGGATTGGAAAAATTTTGGGAATGGTACAACAGTGTTAGAAGTACACCTTTGTGGACTCCATTTGAAGTCCTTCCTTTATCCCATCCTACCCACAAAACTGGGACAGTGTTATTCCAAAATGAGGGTGCCTGTGTGGCAGATCTGACCGTTTGGTTGAAACAACGATGCACTGTTACAGGCCACCCTGAAACCATCTTTGATATGGAAGATAGTCGGACTGGGGGCTGGCAGTTAGGGTAATCCTGAGATCCACTGACACACGGTTACAACACATACCTAATTATTTTTTGGGAGGGAGAGACAGAGGTGTCCTGTTTTATGCAGGACAGCCAAAAACGTGTTACAAATATGGAATTCCTGGACATATCAGCAGTGTTTGTAACAGGCTAAGGTGTACTCTCTGTAATTGTTTAGGCTACACAAGTGCCCATTGTAGGAATACTGTTCTGTGTCATCTATGTGGGCAGAAGGGCCACTCTTATGCTACCTGTTCCAAAGCTGAACACAGACAATCAGCCATGAATGATTTCAATGAACAGTGTTTTCTGACAACCATAGCTCAGAGGGCCCATAGTACCACAACTCCCCCACAGCCTAGTCCCATTCCTGAAACCAACCATGAATTTAGATAGACAAAGGGAAGAGACAGAGTGGGAGGTTATGGAAAATCCCTTCCTAAATGAAGATAGTGACATCAGTAAGTATGAGGAAACAATCTCAGAAGTGTTACCCCCCAGCTGGTTTACCCACACACTCATAAACAGATATGAAAGTTATGTCCCCCTCCCCACCAGAGGCTACAGGATCCCCACAGATGTAAAGGGTTACCAGAAGGAGGCAGCCTTGGAGTCAGCCTGCTTCAAAAATTCCAAAAACAAATGTCACTTCCACACAAAATAGATTTCAGGTTTTCCAAAAACCTACTGATCCATCTGATACTGAATCAGAGCACTCTCAGGTTGGTGCAGTGGAAGGGGATTCTGAACTTGAGACAAGTGATAGTGAGGACAGGATACAACCAAAATCTGTTGTGAAGGGAGGAACATTCAAGCAAGGGAAAAAGAAAATAGTTTCTGCCAAATGAAAACCATCATGATGAATTCACTTTCTACTTATAGCTGTCTGCAACTTTAACGTGTTGTTCTGTTAATGTCAATAGTATCCATAACAAGAAGAAACAACTTTCTGTTTTTTCCTGTTTATGAAACGATAACTTGGATATTGTTTTCTTACAGGACACTCAACTCCACAATGTGCAGGAAATAACTCACGCCATTAAATGGTGGTGCTCTGGGGTCTCATATTGGTCCATGGGTATGAAACCTTTCTCTGGGGTTGCCATACTCTTTAATAATATTTCCATGAAAGTACTTAAATTGATAGATTTAGTACCTGGTAAGGCATTACTCCTGGACATTATTTATCAAAATTCATATTTCAGATTAATTAATATTTATGCACCACAGTTAAAAGCAGACAGAGTCCACATCTTTCAACAGATTCAGCCATATTTGCACACATCCCATAATATAATCTGGGCTGGGGACTTTAATTGTGGTCTCTCCATTGGGAATTGAGGCCCAGCTGCTAAAACTGAAAAAATATACTGTGACACACATAGTCTGAACACCATTATTCAAACTGCTGGATTAGTGGATGCCTATTATACAGTAACATCAAGAATAGACCCCACTACCAGGATTGATTTCTTTTTTACCAATAAGTCACTACCATTGCAAAAAGCTTACATAAACCCTGCTGCATACTCAGATCATAATAAATTGTATGTTGTAATAGGATATAGGCCTATACAATGTCAGGGACCTGGGTTGTGGAAAT
Organism: Neoceratodus forsteri; assembly: GCA_016271365.2. Lineage (NCBI taxonomy): Eukaryota > Metazoa > Chordata > Ceratodontiformes > Ceratodontidae > Neoceratodus > Neoceratodus forsteri. Next base: position 1,565,545,015 of record CM057452.1, on the reverse strand, counting down.
TAAACTCCTCTATTTTAATACATAACAAAGTTAAACAACAATTACAATACTTTATTTTTAACAGAAAATCTGTTTATGATATGTATGACAACCCAGTGCTTTGGTGGTTTGACATAAAACATGATATCACTCTTTTTTTTAAATCCACTAGTAAAACCCTAAGGAATCAAGAATATTTGACAAACAGGAAACAACTGTAGCATCTGATGTCATTAGTGCAAACCTTAAAACATGACTTTTCATCCCAATTTAGGGTAGTTAAGGAATCTATTAACTCTTATCACAGATAAACACAAACATTGCAAATGTAGCAATAATTTGGAACACAAGGCAGACTTGTGAACATCTGTCCTTTTTTAAGCTGCAAGGACAGAGTACAAAGAGAAGTGTTTGAGGTAGTGCAGGGGTCTGATAATATTTTGAAAACTACTTAATCAGAACTCATGTCAGAAATTAGTAATTATGTACAGAATCTTTATAAAGCCCAACAGACAGACAGGAAGGTACTTTCTTTATTTTTAGAGTCATTAACCATCCCAGAATACCCCTTGATAATCTCCAAGGTCTGGCCAAACCTATTGAAAGTGACAAAGTCATAACAGCAATAAATTCCTTAAACACAGGTAAAGCACTAGGACAAGATGTACTACCTGCAGAATTGTATAAACTTACAGGTAATAATATTGCCACTGAAATGACTGAAGTGTTTAATTATGTTTTGAGTAATTTGGAAGTAACTTTAGAATTTGTTTCTTAAGAATTGGTGGCCCATTAGTCTACTGAACGTAGATTTTAAAATATTAGCTAACATCTTAAATAACAGATCATTGACTATAGCACCATACCTTATCTCCCCTGCACAGTCCTGTGCAGTGCCAGGACAGTCCATAAAGGACAAACTTATTCTCCTTAGAGAACTTTTTGAAAAAAAATCAGAAGCAATAGAGATGGTGTATATTTTATCTTTAGATTAACAGGGAGCTTTCGATTCTGTGAATCATATAAATTTATGGCACACCCTGGGATGATATGGCATACCAGATACATTTGTACATTGGTTAAAACTACTTTATAAATATGCCACTGTAACACCATGTGTAAATGGTTATAGTGGACCATTGATACCTTTAGGAAAAGATGTATGACAAGGCTGTCCACTTAGTCTGCTTTTATACTTTTTTAGTATAGATCCATTAATAAGGAATTAAATACAGAATTACCAACCTTTACAACATTTACAGAGCACGTCCCAGTATCTACTATGGCATATGCAGATGATATTTGTATCATGGCACCAAACTTGCAGGCAGCAGAACAAACTGTTAAAATGTTCACAGAATTTGGGCTTCTTTCTGGGGCTCATCTAAATAAACAAAAATGAACAGGATATATATTGGGGACCCAAGCTCCAATGGAGGCAATGGTAGCAGGAATTAGTGTATCACAGAAATCAATTAGAATTTTGGGCATAGAGTTTGGAGCCGTTGAACAAGACCTTCATAATTGGGATCACAAATTACAACAAGGGAAGCTAATGGTTCAAAGATGGAACCAATGGTCTTTAGGCAAAGCCAAAAGGATTCATTTGATAAAAACATATTTATTGCCTATCTTTATTTTTCTAAGTTATATATTTCTCCCTCTCAAGTCTAGAGAGACCACACTCTTAAGCTTGTTTTTCCAAGCAATGTGGGGCAGTCACCTGAATCTACTAAAATGGAATATATTATATTTACCAATAAAGTGTGGTGGCCTTAATATGGTGAATACAGTTTTATTTCTCTATTGTCAGTTTCTTTTTTCTAATGTATATCCCCTACTCCGGCACGCTGGGAACATTTGGACAGACATATTCCTCTCATCAAATAAATTATGGTTTACCTCATGGGAACTAGGATGGCTTAAAATAGTTAAATCCACACCACACTCTATTTCCTACTTAAGAAATGTTTTTGTCAGCCTTAAAACTTGAATATTGAGCCATATGATACTGACTAAAACAAAAATATATACAACAGTGATTGAAAGACATTTTACAGAATTACTTACATTTCCAAAATGCCCACCACAGCATACATCACAGTTGGAGAGATTAATAACAGAGCCACACCTTCCCCCAAAATGGAAAGATATTCATTGGTTATGTTGTCACGAGAAGTTAAACATGAAATCTAACGAAAAAAACACAAACAGATACAAGAAAGGTTATGTTCACAACCATCTTGTTTCCAATTACTGGAAACTGTGCACCACCTTTTTTTCCTGCAAATATATAGTCTTTTCTGGTATATGTTGCATGTGTTTGGGGGGAACCAAATTTTGCAACAGTTTCTTATGAAAACCTTATTCATGGCTTTTATTCACAACAATAGAATAAATGGAATCATATTATCTTGAATATTATATTTGTTGTATTTAAATGGTACATATGGAACAGCAGGTGTCTTTTTACTCTGCAGCAAAAACAGATCCAACATTTGGAGTTGTTACAGAAGGTGATGAATGAAATTAAAGCAGTATATGTAAATGAAAAAAAAAACATATGATCACAAAGGGTTACTACAAAAATGGAGAAATTTACCCTGGGTTACTGATAGTGATGTGCCAGTAACATAGATTCTTTCATTTATATTTCAAAATAAGACTGTTTTCCGTGTGTGTGTGTGTGTGTGTGTGTGTGTGTGTGTGTGTGAATTTTTTCTTGCTTCATTCAGATGATTTATAATTTGTCGGAAATTTTGAATTTTCATTTTCTTTGCATTTCTTTAGTTTCATTATTGTGTTCTATGGATTACTTTATATTGTATGTATAATTTTCAATAAAATAAACTTCCCCTACTCTTTTTAAGAAGTGCCATGGGATCTTTAATGTCCACCTAAACAACCACCAGAACAGACAGACAGGAACTCAGTTTAATGTCTCATCAGAAAGATGGCACCTCAGCAGTGCAGCACCCCCCTTATGCTGCACTACAGTGTCAGTATTGGTATTTAACCCAAGTGCCTGGTGTGGGGATTGAACCCACAGTCTTCTGATCTTCCAGCCTCAGAGGCGAGTGTGCAACATTCTAAGCCACTGACACTGATAGTGTCTGACCCCCCCCCTTCTATTGAGAAGGGCTGCAATGAGTACTTCACAAACTTGCAAATGCACACCTTACTCTTCAGCCACACCACCCCCCCTTTCCATCTCCTCCACCACCAGTAGACACAGATAGCCGACTGGTCTTCCATCTTTGACTGGCTAGCATCAAGGTAGTTCACAAGCTCCTCTCTAACCTTAAGTTTGAAAGCTCCCAGGGACATGACATGCTTGAGCTCAAGTTTCTTAAGCTTGGAACATCAGCTTTGGCAACTCCAGTATGCAATCTTATCAACAGGACCTTCTTATCTGGAATGGTCCGGGATAGGTGGAAGGTTGCCATGGTCACCCAGTCCATAAGAGTGGGACCACCATGGTAGTTGACAACTACAGGCCAGCATCTATCCTCTGTCCTCTTGCTAAAATTCAGGAATGAATCCTTTACTGCCATCTCCATGAATACTTTGAATCACCCCACCTCTTTTCTGTTTTCCAACATGGGTTCCAAAAAAGCCACAGCATTCTCACTGCCCTTGTAACAGTGTTTGTTGACTTGTTCGGTGTGATGGATTGAGGCTATGTTACTGGAGTGATCTTCATGGACTTAACAAAGGCGTTCAGCCTGGTTAACTACAACCTCCTGTTCTGGACATTGCACTCACTGGGCCTTGACATTAGCACTCTGAACTGGTTTCATAGTTACCTTACTGGTCACTCACAAGGAGTCAAATGGTCGGGTGCACTCTTGGACTTAATATCCATTACACATGGAGTATCCCAAGGGTCCATTCTGGGACCATTGTTATTTTCTCTTTTCATTAATGATTTGCCAATCAACTGTGGCAGGGCCTCTGTCCAACTTTGCATAGATGATGCCATCATCTACTGCTCCTCTCTGGACATCTGCTGGCTCAATAGAACACTGGCTTCTGATTTCCAAACTCTTGAGGACTGTTTTTTGGACAACCAAGTAGTTCTCAACACCAAAAAAAACAAATGTATGGTATTCATTAACCCTACCTCCACCCCTCAACCTCACCCAGTTCATACTGTTTCCTCCCGCATTGATGATACCTTTGAATCAGTGGAATCTTTTAAATACCTGGGTGTCACCATGGATACCTCCCTCTCCTTTGATGCTCACATGACTCTTCTTACAAGGACACTTAATCAGAAACTGGGTCTGCTTTACCACCTTCACCTGTTTCTCTCCTTAGTCTCCTGACACAAAATTGCAAACTCCACCCTTCTCCCCCTGTTCGCCTATTTTCTTTCTTTCTTTCTTTCTTTCTTTCTTTCTTTCTTTCTTTCTTTCTTTCTTTCTTTCTTTCTTTCTTTTCTTCCTTCCTTCCTTCCTTCCTTCCTTCTTTCCTTCTTTCTTTCTTTCCAAATACATTTGAGCCAAGGCTCATTTACAAAGGTTCCACATCAGCTGAGGTACAATACAAGGGAGGACACTGTGACAAGCTAACAGGTTACAGTAGTTTACATTATTACAGGATATCAGGCTACAGCAGTATATAATCACAAGAGTACCTATGGTTCAGAGGTACAAGGCTGTTGACAAAAGACTGGGTACACAATATTAATGAGAATTTGCAATACACACAAAAATGCAGCCAGTGGCTAGTTGTCAGGATCACACATAACACAGAAAGTGCAAGTAGGAAGTGCAAGTATGGGGGGTGTAGGGGAGGGGGGAGAGAGGGCAGAGAAGAGGGGATGGGGTAAGTGCTAGAAAGGAAAAGATTAGGGGAGACAGTCACAAGTGCTGGCAGTAGATAGGAGCAGGTGAAATTTTGATTTGAATGGTCCTAGCTTAGGGAGGGAGGAAATGTCACTGTTAATGCCATTTAGCCAGCTGGGAGCTCTATAAGCAAAGGATCTTTGACCCTGCATAGTCCGGCATTTTGGGATGTGAAGTGGTTGAGATTCTGAGCCCTTAGTGAGGCAAAGATTCATAGAAGGCCGGAAGAGAGCTTGAACACCAGGGGGGCAAGGCCTATCATTGTTTTTTTCAGCCATTAAGCATGTTTGGTATTTGATGCGGTTAGAGAGTTGGAGCCACCCAGTTTGAGCAATAAGGTCACATGTGTGGGTGAGATGGTGTGACCCAGTGATGAGTCAGCGAGCTTTGTTGAGGGCTAAGGATATGCACCTGAGGGCAGAGGAGGAAGTGGATCTGTAAATAATGAGGCCATAGTCAATTACTACAACTACTTAGCCCTGGACTGTGATCCTTAAGGCAACAACGGCAAGTCATTTCCTATGCCTGTAGAAAAGGCCAATGCAAGTATTAGTCGCTTAGGTGACATTATCAATGTGGGACCCATAATAGAGGTTATAATCGATTGTGACCGCAAGGTATTTGAAGGATTCCACTTGTTCCAGGGTTTCACCTAAGCAGTTGGAGATGGTGAGGGGGTGAAGCCGGTGCTAATTATGTGAGCTGCAGAACATCATGTTTTTTTTTTTTTATAGTTAAGCACCAGTTTATGTGCACTGAACCAGCTCTCAACCGAAGAGAAGCCATGCTGGAGTTTGCTCCAGATGAGGCGAGGGTCCTTATGTGTGAAGTGGATGACAGCATCGTCAGTGTAGAGAAGGATTTGCTCAGGACAGGATTGAGGAAGACTATTTAGAAAGAGACTGAAAAGAAGAGTTTCGAGAATGGATCCTTGTGGTACCCCAGAGCATACAGGTTTTGCCTCAGAGAGAACATCAGCAATTTTCACTCTTTGGGAGCAGTTTTCTAGTTAGCTCTTAAACCACGTCATTGATTCAGGGGATAAGTCGGCAATGAGCAACTGTGAGATTAGTAGGTGATGATGGACGGTATAAAAAGCCTTAGTAAGGTCTATGAAGACCGATCCCATAAGGAGGCTATTGTCAAGAGAGCAGTGGATTGCTCCAGTGAATTAGAGAAGGGCAGATGTAGTACTGTGTCCTTTTCTAAAACTATGCTGTTGGGGGCACAGGATACATATATGTTCAACTGTCTATAATCTCATGTACTGTTATTCCCGGGTCGCCCCTGCAAAAGGGAACTTCGGGGCCCAGTGGGCCTACCCGGTCATCAAAATTCAATAAATAAATAAATAATATCGTGATTGTTAAGGTATTCTGTAATTTGGTCAGATACAATATGCTCAATGGCCTTAGAGAGGGGGGTTAAAATATAGATGGGCCAATAGTTTCCAAGCAGAGCCCTGTCCCCACTCTTGTGGACCAGAGTAACTGTGGCAGATTTCAATCTGTCAGGGAACTGGCCAAGGGTGAGGGAGAGATTGAAGATTGTTGTTAGCAGATGAGCTCCTCTCCAAGAGTGAGAGACAGTTGTTTCAGGACCAGAGTGTCCCCACTATGGCTAGGCCTGGCTATTGTTTTCTTGATGTAGTTGCAGACTTCATGTATCTTGACTGCTTTAAAGTAGAACCGGGGTTGATTGGGAGAAAGAAGGTGGCTAGAGGGGATATCTAGGGGGTTGTCTTCATTGAAAAAGTCAGGCAGAAGGACAGCACTGAGGTCTGTGAATGCAGTGTTGAAGGAGTTAGTGATGGTAGTAGGGTCAAGCGTTGTGATCCCATCAATGACCAGCATAGTAGGTAAGGTTTTTTGCTGCTTCCCAGTAACTTCTTTTAAGTTATTCATAAGGGTTTCCCTCAAGGGCTCCCAGCTCCACTGCCACAAGAACTGCAGCACCGGGTGGTTGGCGCTCCTGAAACCACTGCCTGAAACCACTTGCTCAGACTCCAGACACAGAGAGGTACGGGCAAAGTGGCAAACCAATCAGAGTGCGAGCGCCTTCTCCAGGCTTGCTCCAATTGGTCCTTCCCCCCTTCCTATCTTTTTTCTGTCTCCTGAGCTAAAAAGGCACTGTTTTTACTTATGTTTGTTAATGTATGCATATTTTGTTATAATCTGCCTGAAAACTGCCTAAAAAAAAGCTGCAATTATTTGCAAACTGCTCTTGCTAGACTGAGTAAGTAAAACAGCCCTTTTGTTTGCTTCTGTAACTTACGCCCAGACTTCAGGGCACCAAGAAAATCGACCCCTTTCATTTGCAAATTAGTTTGTCACTGGGTAGCTCGACCATTGTCTGGGACCAGTACTAACTGGCTTCGTCTTCTCTTCCCCTTCAGCCGAGAACCCTCTAGGGCTCCCAGCTCAAACTCTGCAAGAACCGTGGCCACCAGGCAGTCTGCAGTCCCAAAGCCACCGCCCGAGACCACTTTCTCAGACTCCAGACACAGAGAGGTATGGCAAAGCCGCAAACCAATCATAGTGTGAGCGCCTTCTCCAGGCTTGCTCCGATTGGTCCTTCACTCCACCCTATCTTTCCTCTGTCTCCTGAGCTGAAAAGGCACTGTTTTTACTTATGTTTGTTAATGTATGCCTATTTTGTTATAATCTGCCTGAAAGCTGCTTAAAAAAAGCTGTAATTACTTGCAAATTGCTCTTGCTCAATTGATTAGGTGAAACAGCCCTTTCCTTTGCCTCTGTAACTGCCAGCCACACTTCATGGCGCCAAGGAAATCAACCCCTTTCATTTGCAAATTAGTTTATCACTGGCTAGCTCAACCATTGCCTGGGACCAGTACTAATTGGCTTCGCTTTCTCTTCCCCTTCAGCTGAGAACCCTCCAGGGCTCCCAGCTCAACCGCCGCAAGTACTGCAGCCACTGGGTGGTTGGCGCTCCTGAAGCTGCCCCAAGACCACTTGCTCAGACTCCAGACACAGAGATGTATCGAAAGCCGCAAATTTTATGGCCACCCACCCATCCCCTCCCTGACCATTATTATATAGACCTCCTTGCCCCGCCCTCCCCTGGCATTGGCTTTCCTACAAATCTATCCTCCCCACCTCCCTAGGTCACCCACCGACATATAAATTTTGAGCTGCTGCTTCAGATTCAAGTGTCCCTTCCTAACTAACCCACTGCAGTCTCCCCTACCACTAGTCCCAGATCAGATTTGTGACTTCTTGTTACTGTCCCTAGTAGCTGTGTCATAACAACTTCTTGCTCCCTACAAGTGGTTTCAGTGCCTACATCCCTTTGCTGACCCTGTGGTGTGTAGCCTTTACTGGTGATACTTCTTAGATCAGGTTCACGTCTTCTCATAACTATCTCTAGTCACTGTTCCATAGAAACATCTCCTCACTCCCTTCAAGTGGTATTGGCACCTATATCCCTTTTCAGACCCTGTGGCATGTAACCTTACCTGGTGATACCTTGCCCAGATTAAGCACTTACAACTGTTTCTCTCTCTGACCCCCGGTCTTTAACCATGGAACTTGCAATCTAGCTCTACCTAATTACCGCCTTATGCACCTTACCTTTATTAGGGTACACGCCAGATGAAATTTACCCCAAAGATGACTCGGATCCCCTACTACAAGAATGTTTACTCATGGAGTCCCTATACAACTCGTGCTATGCCCCCAAGTTGTCATACACACTCTCAGCTGAGTCTCCCTCTCAGACAGCCATCGGCATATCGTTACCTACCCAAGGGATGTTACCTACTCAGCCCAGTAGCTACATCTACTGGTGTCATACGGCTAGGGTCTTAGCATGTGTATCTCTAGGACTGAACAGTACAAAGAATAGGTCCTTGCATTCCTACGCCAATACTTCCTCTAGCCAAAGAAGGTTTAGTTCTTCCAAATTACCACTTGTTGCCCTGAGAAAAGTTGTACTCCTCCTCTTGCTATGCTCAGGTAATGTTAAACTTAACCCTGGTCCTATACAAGCAATTCCTTCACTGGCTGAATTCACGAAGTATAAAGGTATCAGCTTTATGCATCTTAATGTGTGTAGCATCTTAAAGAATCTCACTTCACTACAGGCTTGGGCTATCTACACGTAGCTGGATGTACTTGTCATATCTGAATCCTGGCTTCATCCATGCACACCAGACAAAGAGGTCAATATCCCCGACAATCTGTTATTCTGAGCCGATAGACTAACCAGAGGCAGTGGTGTAGCCATCTATGTTAAGGACAAGTTTATGGCCATTACCCTCGACACAACATCAATTGCCAATGCCTTTGAATGCCTGTCCTTAAAAATCGAAATATCTACTTCAATGGCCCTCTGTGTCATAGGATGTTATAGACCCCATCCTCAGGGTCTCAACTTCTGTCCCACCCATCATCTACTATGAGTACCGACACAATGGAAACAATTATACTAGAGGACCTTAACTACAACTGGCTGTCCAACATATCTCTTCCACTCAAATCCTTCTGTGACTCTCATGGGCTCTCTCTACTTATTAATGAATCTACTTGTATCAATAAAAAACCCTATGAAAAGTACACTATTAGATGTACTTCTAGTAAGCAAACCCCATTTCTTCTCCCATGCTGGGATCTTTTCTGCCGATGTTAATGACCATTGTTTTATTGCTGGCATAAGAGCAGTCCCTAAAACAACAGCCTCAGCAAAGTTCTCTACCAAAAGATAAAAATGGAATTTTGACCCATTTGCATAAAGTATATCAATGACCTGAAAGCCTTCCTGCTTTGGCAGACCTTTTATTTAGCCAAATCAGTAGAAACAGCATATGCCATTTTCCACAAAATTATTTCCAGCGCTCTTAACACCCATGCACACTTAGTCAAAACTCACATAAAGGCTAGAAAGTGTTGTTGGTTTATAGCAGACATCAAGGCAGCACTATTAAAAAGAGACAAGCTCCGAAGCTAGCACACAAATCCCACAAAGCTGAAGACTGGCATCTTTTCAGAACAGCCAGAAACCACTGTACAAAGCTAATTCGGGAAACCAAGTCCAACTTCTATCACTCTGAACTCAACGCTGCCTCCAACTGCCCTATCAAGTTCTGGTCCACAATAAAATAACTTTCTGGTAATACCACAGGAAAAACCCTCCCCTCAAAAATTATTTCTGACAATGTAACCACCAACAGCAATAAAGGCATACTACAAGCCTTCAACAATCACTTTGCTACTGCAGGGCTAGCTTTTGATAACTCACCTGCATGTAACCTATGCTCCCAGCTTACCACGCAACCTTCAGAATCTAGTCCCACAGATGCAGTCTTTTCATTCTCTCCTGCCTCACTAAAAGAGGTCGAAGATCTCCTCTTCCAGTTGGACACCAGAAAAAATGCTGGCACTGACACCTTTGATCCATACCACCTAAAGATTGCCCATCATGTCTTGGCCATACCTATTACACATCTATTTAAATTGTCCCTTTCTCAAGGGACCCTCCCCAAACTGTGGAAGACCGCACATGTTATTCTGTTGTTTAAATCCAGAGACCCTTGTGATCTAAATAACTATAGGCCCATCTCCCTTCTCCCGATACTATCAAACTTCTGGAAAAAATCATGAACACCCAGCTGAAATCTTTCATAGATGATGCCAACCTACTAAACCCAATGCAATCTGGTTTCAGAACTGCACATAGTACAAGCACAGCCCTGGCCAAGGTGACAAATGACTGGCAGCACGAGCTAGAGAACAAAAAATGTGTCCGCGCCATTTTTCTAGACCTAAGTAAGGCCTTCGACACTGTCGACCACAGCCTCCTTCTTTCTTCATTAAAAGCTATTGGTCTAGATTCTACCTCCTTGCGTTGGTTCCACAAATACCTTTCTGATAGGCACCAACAGGTCAAGGCCGAAGGTGAACTCTCCTCCTCAAATCTGTTAAAAAGAGGTGTCCCGCAGGGATCCATCTTGGAGCCACTCCTATTTGCCATCAATATCAACAACATAGACTCTGGCATCAGTGAGGTGACAATTCATCTGTTCACAGATGATACAGTGATCTACCTAAGCCATCCAACTCCTGAAACTGCCTGTAGCGACCTGCAAACTGACTTTAACATACTTCAATACCAGCTCCTTAGTAACAAATTGCTACTTAATGCCAAAAAGACAAAGGCAAAGCTATTCTTGCCTATTAAGCATTCAGCCTACCCTGCTCTACCCCCATCACCACCCTCCTAGGAGAAACCCAGGAATTTGTGCCAAAATTCAAATACCTGGGGGTCTGGCTAGACTTCAAACTCTACTTTGCAGACCACCTGGAGGATTTGTCAAAAAAACTGAGGTAGAGACTAGGTCTCTTTTTCAGGGTAAACCGCCTACTAAATACAGAGGCCAAGAGACAGCTAGTTCAGTCTATGTTCCTTTCCCTAATTGATTACACCGACTTTATATACAGCCAATGTGCTACTTCATACCTTGGTAAATTAGACATACTTTACCACAGAGCCCTGTGGTTCATCACTGGTCTCCCCTTCTCCACCCATCACTGGTCTTTATATGTAGCTGTAGGTTGGACCTCCCTACACTACAGATGAAATAAAAATGTGGCTCTCTGGACATACAGAGCTATCACTGGCAAACTTCCCCAGTACATTGCTGATTGCCTGACTCTCAATATGCCTGGAACCTATGCCCTAAGAAGCTGTTCACTGATTTTTCTGAAAGTGCCCAAAGCCCTAACGTGTTTTGGGAGAGCTGCCATAGAATTCATACTACCGTCACTCTGGAATGTGCTACAGAAATCATTGAAACTGAGGACTCCTGTTAGTCTTACTGTGTTTAAGACCTTATACTCAAAATACATTACAGAAGCCTGCAACTGCTTCCAACGAACCAAGCTCTGGAATGTGCTTCAGAAATCACTTAAATTGAGGACTCCTGTTAGTCTTACTGTGTTTAAGATCTTATACTCAAAATACATTACAGAAGCCTGCATCTGCTTCCAACAATCCTAGTTTACTTTTACCGCCCCTTCCACATCCGCCCTGCTCTTCCCATCCTCCCTTCTTCTTGTATCAGTGCATAACTTGTCCCTGAGCCTCCTACTTATCCACCACCCTAAATCTCACCCTTCCCCACCCAGCTATTCCTTGTATATCCACAGCATCTCATTCCTTCACTCCTAGTATTTCCCAGAACCATACCTCCCCCCCCATCTGTCCACTTCTCCCGACACATGTCTACCCCTTAATACACCTGGGTCTTTTAAAACTGACTATGTATTTCTCTTCACTTGTAGCAACCACTACAACTATTCTCTTCACTGGACTATAATGCATTTACCTTACAGGAATACTAAACCATGTATATTGTTGTATCTGGTATACATTTTTTACTGACTTGCCACCCTATTGTTATTTATACCCTTAGCGACTGTCTTCTATCTGAACCCAAATGTATTTTTTCTTATCCTGTCTATTGCAGGCCTACCTGCACTGTTGTACTCTTGCATTTACTGTCTATTTATCTGTATATAAATGCAATGTTACTTAACTTGTGTAATCCAGGCCACCTTGTAAATGAGCTTGCTCAATGGTGTTCATCTGGATAAATAAAGAATTTGATTGATTGATTGATGACCAGCATAGTAGGTAAGGTTTTTTGCTGCTTCCCAGTAACTTCTTTTAAGTTGTTCCAAAGCGATTTCTCCTTACCCCAGGTGTTTGTGAAGGCATCTTTGTAGAAAGAACTTTTCTGTAGGCAGACAAGTTTTTTGCAATTGTTTCAAGCCCATTGGTAATTTTGTATGTCAACTTGTTTTCCTGTGGCATGGGCTAGGAGCCAAAGGTGGTACCTAGGTTTGAGTTGAGCCAATAGATATGCAGAGAGCCAGGGGCTGATTAGACCTTTGACTTAGCACTTTTGAAAGGGGCATGGGTGTCACAGGCAGCATTAAAGGTATTTATGAAGAAGTCAAGGGCAGAGTTAACATCTGAAGCATGGTGGATCGGAGACCAATCTTGCTGACTGAGGTGAGATTTTAGGTGTTTAAGCTGTCCACATGCAAGGACTCTGCTATTTATTAATTTACGAGGGGCATTGTAAACTTGTTTGACCATTTGCAGATGATAGGGGAATGGTCACTTAGACAGTCAGGAAGGATGGAAATATTTGATAGGCAGGATGGGTGACTGGTCAGAATCCAGTCCAGAAGTGTACTATTGCCTTTTTTATAGTTGAGCCTAGTGGGGAAGTTGACCAGCTGGGTGAGGTTGACTGTGGAGGTGGCCAGCCAGTTGATGTTGAAATTGCCCATCAGGATTGTCTCTGAGCCAGGGGGTTGGTATCTGGTGCAGTCCAATAAGAGTTGAGAGCTTTTCCATGTTCTTTTGGAGGTCTGTATACTGTGGCAATTGTCAGAGCTTTGTTGTAGGCCCCTAACAGAACCTTGACGGTTACAATCTGAGAGGATGAGTCTGAGACAGGGGTTTTTAACAGGTGGCCCTGGAGATAGTCTTTGAGGTATAAGGCACAACCACCTCCTCATTTTGCCTTCCTATCAAGTTGGAAGATGTTGTACCCTGGCAGGGTAACTGCCATGTCAGGGATTTTAGGAGAGAGCCAAGTTTCAACAACTGCAAGGATATCTCATTTGTGTTGGTTTTCAAATAGTTGAAGGGCATCAAGTTTTGGCAGGAGGCTGCAGATGTTGAGAGAAGCAAGGGTGAGTGTCCCAGTGTGACTTGGTTGGTATCCAGGGCTAGAGGACTTAGGTCCAGGGTTAGGGTGAATGCTGCCCAAAAGCAGCAGCAGGAGCAGCAGGAGCTTTAGGGAGCACCATCTTAGTTCCCTGATAGAGATTTTCCTGGAATGCTTACTGTGTGAGCAAGGATAACATAGTTGTCAGTAGTCCCAGAGAGCAGTCATGAGTGCCAGAGGTGATAGGAGGAACAAAAGTTTATATGTCAACCTGGTATGACTCCGTGGGTGCTGTGAGTCATATCCAGATGAGGATTGGAAATGGGAGCTGGGTACAGTGGGTTGAGTGCCAGTGTGTGTGTAAATATGATCAATCTGGTGAGTGAGGGGTAGCAAAGGATTGCTTGCCTCAGGAGGGTAGAGACAAGGTAGCAGGGAGAACAAGATAGTCAAGTAAAGATGAAGGAGAGTTAGAGATATATTTCTTCATGGTCAAGTAGAGAACAGCAAAGCAATATGGGGAGGAGGTGTGCACAGCTTGAGAGAGGAGACATTGAGCTTTAGGGAGGGAAAGTGGCATGGCTGGTGCTCCAGGAACAGTAAGAGTGAGTGAAGTAGACATTGGGGGAGACAGGTGAAGGAAAGGATGGGTGGGGTGGGGGCGGGTCACAGGGAAGGAGTTAGGATGGAGCTAAGAACAAGAGGGAGGGCAAGGGCCTATTTAATTAAGGTAGGAGGTGGGGGCAGGTGCAAAATTTTGGCAAAATGCAGTGCAATGCTGTTGGGCGGAGGAGCACAGTTAATCAGAGAACACATAAAAAATCAGCCGTGCCTATTCATGGCCAAGCACAGTGCAGGGTGGGGAGGCAGCAACCAGCAGTCAATAGGAGCCACTCAGTGCAGTCCCATAGCAGCAGTGTTCTTACCCAGTTTGAGAGGGGTCCCCAGTGGCTTGTAGAGGTGGTGTGGGTGGCTGGCTGAGGAAAGCCGCAGCCGCTGTGAGGTAAGCCCTTTCAGGGGCTGGAGGATCTGCTGGAGGGAAACCAGAGAGGGTTATAAGTGCAGAGCAGAGATGGGTGATGCAGTAGCTAAATCAGGAGCATGGGTAGCTAAGGGGGGAAGGTGAAAAGAATATTCAGAGATAGGGAGTGAGCAGGTGGGTAGCGGGGGGGGGGTCCAGCACAAGATGCGATCTGTGCTTCCTAAGATGCCAGAAGGGCAAAACAGCAATTTAGGACAGCTAGAAAGAATGGGAAGTAGGGTGAACAAAGGTGGGAACTTAGGTCAGAAGGGACACTGCACCGTGTGAATTGGAATTTTTTATTCCAGGTCCTTGAGGCCTTTGATTTTCCCACCATGTTCATAGATTGGATTTTTGCTTTATATCTTGCTCCGTCTGCTAAGATTTCTGGAAATGGTGCATTTTCAAAACCCTTCCTATTACATTACTAGACAGGGTTGTCCCCTTTCCCCTCTTTTATTTAATCTATATTTGGAGCCTCTCATTCAAAATATCCTTAACAATGCGGGGATACAAGGCATTCCGGTTGGGAGTAATGTGGTTAAGATCACTGCATATGCTGATGATCTTCTCCTTTATCTGTCTCATCTGATGACATCTATCCTGGCCTTGTTAGGGGAAATTGCCAAGTTTAGCTCCTTTTCAAAATATAAATTGAATGCTAACAAGTCGTCCTTTTTTCCCCTCAACCATAAGGACTTTAAGACAGACATTATCCATTTTGGTTTGTGCTGGACACCCTGGGTTCTTAAATATTTGGGTATTAAATTAACATGTAACCCTTCCTGATGGTTTAAAGAAAATGTTGATCCTCTCTCCCAGTTGATCATCCAGGACCTGGAAAGATGGTCTAAGCTTCCGGTTTCAATATGGGGCCCTATCAATATAATTAAGATGAATGTATTTACCCACCTTTTTTGTCCCCTTTCTCACCTTAATTCATTCATCCCATTATCCTGGTTTCAGAAAATGCATAGGATATTTACTAATTTCATCTGGTTGAACAAACACTCCCAACTGGCATACCATAAGCTGGCCGCCTCTAAAGCAGATGGGGGACTGCGGATTCCCCATTTGGCAATCTATTACTGGGCTAGTCATCTTGCTAAATGCCTGAAGTGGGTGAGTACGGGTCCCGAGAGCTTGAGACCGGTTTGGCTCAACATTGAACTAAACTTCATCTGGTCTATGAACATGGATCCCCTGACTATGTTTTATGTTAAGTTATCTCTTCTACAAGATGCTAGCAAATGTCCCACCCTTATGACTTCACTAAAAGTATATGCCCAGTTCTGTTCCTTTTTGCGATATACTCCATATCTGGACCTGTCCCAGTCCATTTGGAACTCACCGGCCTTTACTATAAATAAGCAGAAGATCTCCCATACATGGTTTCCCCAAGTGGGTGACAAGATAGTATCCATGTTTCTGGACAGTGAGGGAGCATGGCTTCCTGCAGCTAATATCACCCAAAAATTTGGTATCCCAGTATCTTTACAATTCAGGGTTTTCCAATTAAAGCACTTGCTTACCACTGTGCTGGGTAATACCCTTCCTCACCCACCGGCCTCCGCATTGATACCTGAGCTTTCCTCTCTATTTGGGATCTTCTAGTGTCAATTCTAAAATATATCAAGTTTTGTTTCACCGATGGTACGGGGGTTCCTAGGGTCCGACTAGGTTTTGGGGTTCTATTTTTCCCCAATACACCCTTAATTGGCTGGTCTTATGGAAGTTCTGTCATAAATATGTATTTCAAGACAGATTATGCCTTTTGCAATATCACATTCTATACAACTTGTGTTAAACTCCAGCTAAATTGGCGAGATGGGGTCTTCTCGAATCACATGTATGTACCAGATGCTCCCTGGGAGAAGAAACTCCTTTCCACATATTTTGGTTGTGTCCCAAGATAATCCCACTGTGGGATTCAATTAAAACCAACCTGGACCCATTACTGGGTTTGCAGGATTGCTTCACACCTGATATTTGCCTCCTGGGAGACCTGTCCTCGATTAAGGATAAAGTTTGGGGATTTCATATCTCTATGATTGCATTGTCTGTCAAAAAACTTATATTACATATCAGGAATGGGTTCATGAAATCTTTGCTAACCTTTGCACATAGAAAGCCATAGCTAGCCTCCACAATCGGTTGCCAAGCTACAAACGAATCTGGGTTCCCCTTCACACCTTAATCATGGTTTTAAGGAGATAGGAACTGTTGGCTGTTAGTTACCTCTGCATGCACTAGGTTATAGTTATAGGATTTTAATCTATAATGTGTCATTACACTGCTGTACTCGGGGAGGGTTGGGGGCAGCTTAAGTAATGTACCGTGAACATGTTGTATATGTTATAATTGCTGCCACCTGAATTGTGAAAATTTGTTAATAAAGTCTGAATTGAAAAAAAAAAGAAGGGACACTGCAGGGGGTGGATCAGAAAGGCAGAAAGAGGCAGACAAAATACAATCCGGAACACAGTTTCAGGCTTAAAGATATGGTAATTACTATGTTTCTTGGCAAGAAAGGAAAAACGCTGAGCAGACACTTAAAAACAGGTTGAAATAAAAATATAGCTTTACAGTTTTGTGGCTAGATAAGAGATAGCTGAGAAGACACATTAAAATGTTCTCAATTGAGATGGCTATGTCAGGCTTCTACACTGGTTCTTACAAATGAAATCTAATAACTCTATGATATGGCTAAGGCAAGGCTTATACACAGGTACATAGGTTTAAATATGCAAAAAAAAGTTAGGGCATACACTAAAGAAAAAACTCAAAGGAAATGCAGCCTGCAAGCAATTGAGGCAGAATCAAAATTCTGGAAAAATACAGTACAATGCTATAGGCCCAGGAGCCCAGATAATCAGAGAACACAGAAAAAATCAGCCGAGCCTATCCGTGGCAAAGCACAGTGTTGGAGACCAATCGGGGTGGGGAGGCATAAATCAGCAGCCAATAGTAGACGCTCAGTGCACTCCCGTAGCAGCCAATTTACATTTCCTACTACCATTACCTGGATTGAGAGGGGTCCCCAGCGGCTTGTAGAGGTGGCATGGGTGGCTAGCTGAGGAAAGCCATGGCCGCTGCTAGGTGAGCCCTGTCAGGGGCTGGAGGATCCAGCTTGAGAGAGAGGTCCCCAGCAGCTTGTAGAGGTGATGTGGGCAGTTGGCTGAGGAAAGCAGTGGCCGCTGTGAGATGAGCCCTGTCAGGTGCTGGAGGATCTATAGCACTATAGGACCTATAGCACTCTGTTATTTTTCTCAAGCAATGCAACCATTCTGATGCACCTTAGACAACTTTACCATAGAGTTAGAAGGGGTTAATGCATGTCACTACCACTCTGATGTCCTTTCATCATAGGGATGGCCTACTTATGAGTCAAAACTTCAACTTATAACCCTTGGCTTTATATACAAGTTGGTTCACCTTCACACACACCCCAGTCTTACAGACATCGTCCAACTCAAACAGTCCTCTCTCATGCTTAGGTCCTCCTCCCTTCACCTTCTGATAATGCCTGCACAGCAGTTATCCATGGGCACAAGATCTTTTGCCTTCTCTGTCTTGTCCTTATGAACGCCTTACAACATGCACATTTATCCAGTACTTCCTGCTCCCTATTCCAAAACTCCCTCTTGCTCCACCTCTCAACCTCCTCTCACCGTACTTACTTCAGATGACAGCACCCATACCACCCATGCTTCAACCCCTTGGGCATGGCCAGCCTCATGTGCTACTGCATTGTTATATCCATCACTGCCTTATGGGCTTTAGGTTTGACTCTTTATCTAACTGTATTGTATTATTTTGAACTAACATTGCACTGTTTGATTGAATGGTGTTTAATGTAAATGTTGAATAACTCCATGTAAACCCCCCTCTTTTCCAATTAGAAGCACTATACTCTATCCCTGTACATGCATGTAACCATTACTGTATGTACAGACCTTGTAAATGTCTGTTTGATTCATAGCAGCTCCTGAAAAAGGGACTGTGTTGTCTCAGTGGACCCACCCAGTTACCAAAATTCAAATAAATAAATAATAAACAACTGTTTTCCCTCCATATAGTGAACTGAATATAAGAATTGCTCAAGAGTTTTATCTAGTCTTCCTTTCCTGTGTTGTTTAATGTTGTGTCCATTTTCTATTGTTGGTAAATTTTACACCACTATATACATATTCAGTTACTGGTTCACTTGCACTATCATCCCTAAGGAACTTGCTGGATTTGCTTTCACCAAATATTATAATTTTAATCTTTTGAAAAGTTTTTAGAATTTTATTATCTGTACACAGCTTATTGAATCAACTTAATGTTCACTGTAGCCCAACTGGTGATAAAGACAATAGGATCATATACCCTTCTCTTGTAACTTATTGTAAAGAATACCTCTGTCAATTGAATCAAATGCAGCTGTGCAGTCAATAAAAGCTGCAAATATATGTTTTTTAATTTATTTTTCAATTAGATATGTCAATAACTATATGTGGTGTATGGTTGAGAAGTTATGTCTAAATCCTGCATGTAAATGAGATATGATTTTGTTGAACACTGTCAACCCATAACTGAAAATTTTGAATAGTAGTTTTGCATATGTTTTTGATATTGTATGTAATAAACTAATGGGCCTACACTTTTGGGGGTGATTAATATCTCCTTTTTTAAAGAACAATACTATTGTAATCATTTTCCATTGGATTGAGTAAAAGACTCTCTGAGGCATTTATTGATGAAGCTGATAAGGACAGGGACCCATATATTCACATGTATCATAAACACTTTTAAGGGAAACCCATCCATTCTTTGTGCAATATTAGATGTGTGTGACATAATAGCATCTTCAACTTCATGAAATGTAAATTGTAGTAGCATATTTATTTATTCATAACTAGGATTACAAATACCTTTGAACTAGAGGTTCTTTTACAAAGGTTCCATGTCAAGGCAAGAAAACAATAATCATAACAATAACACAACAGCTGAGAGATGGAACAAAAATTTAACAATTTTGGTAGATAATATTGTGATGAAAAAAGAAAAAAGGGAAGAAAAAATTACAAAAGTGATACACTGGCGTAAATATCAAGAATATAGTGATTTAACAGTAAAGAACAAAAGTAAACACAACAAAATTATGCAGTCAACTATTGTGCAGACTTTGTCAAGTAAATATGCAGTCAATGGAGTAGTAGACATTGTCTGGATTAGAATTATCAAGGGGGAGGCAGAAATGGGTGGTGTTAGGTAGGAAGGAGGCAGGGAGGTAGAGGTGAGTTAAGGTAACAAGAGGAGGTAAGAAGAGGGGCGACAGAGCAGGGCTAGATCTATATATTCAGCATGACTGTCTAATATGAGTACACTTGAACTGTCATTTGCGGAGGCATCATAGAAAGAGTACTAATATACATACTCCATTTCCCAGCAGGAATAAAACTGAAGGGTTGCTTTTATATTTACTGGTTCTTTTAGCTAACTTTAACCAAAATGAATGAGAATCCCTGTTCATGATAAAATGAGTCATTTGCTGCCATAACACTAGCTGGAACTTATTTTCTTCATTTTCCAAAATGTTAGTATGGTTATTACTGCTTGATTTAGATTTGCCACTGCTAAATTCTTTCTTGATTGATTTTTCTTGCTTTTCCTGACCAGTTTAGATAATTAACTTGTTTCAGTTCTATGTGTATGATTAAACCATTAGTTATATTTCTATGAGAATAAAGGACATATGTAACAACTGAGAAAGGATTGGAGGGAAGCACTGCTGAATCTTGGGATGTTTTACAACTGTTAATTTTATCAATTAATTTTATATTTTCAAGGGAATAGAGAAGTTCTACAAATTGATGCTTCACAAGGACATCTAACTCTGACCTCTTTTTGCCAGTATCCTCAGGGGTTTGATTCATACCATGTTTCTCATTATTCAAATTCAAAGACTGATCAGAATTTGACAAGATTATTTGTGCAACATGCTCACTTTCTGTGCACAGTGTTACTTTTAACTATTTTACCATATCTAAATTTACTATCTGGATAAGTGCAAAATCAATGACACTGTTGCCATTACTGGAATAAAACATGCATTCTCCATTTGGGACATCTAGCGTGCAATCGTTTAGCAAAAGTAAATTGTGAGATTCAAGAAGTCTTTGCGATTTAAGACTAGAAAATAATAACATTTATAGTTTTTCACAAGGCAGGTCTGGTGGTTAGTTGCACAGAAGATTTCTTAGCCTTGATTTTGATGATTCACTTTACTAAGGTTCAAGTTCAGATATAGAGGGTAGAAACAGTTACACACATTTTGTGGAGAGATGCACACATGGTGGACATAGAGGGGGAAGAAGGAGATTCATGCAGGGGTGAAGAACAGGGAACAGAGAAGGCGGTATCAATACAGAGGAAACAAGTACTTTCAAAATAGATAAACTGGACCAAGAAGGAAATATAGGAATAAACAAAAGTACATAAAATAGAAAAACAAATGGAAGGTACAAAAAAGTTAATACTTAGAGACAGCAGAGTCAGACAGTGGAATTAGTTATTTACTATCTTTCAAACAGACAGCTTTCTGATAAGGAGGTAACAATATCAAAAGGGTTATTATTCTGCCAACACAAGAAGGTTGCTTGGCTTAAGCTAACTCTTGACTTACAGATATTTTTTACTATCCTTAGTCTTTAACAATATGTTTGGCCATCTTAAAGAGAAAGTTTCATCCAGCATAAGGTTGGAGATGAAGGCAAAGGAAAAAAGAACTACTGTTAAACATGAAGATAAAGTCACAACTTATCTCATCAGTTTTTTTTAATATATATATATACTGTAGCTGTTTGGCCCCCATCTGCTGCTTGCTTTGGGTCCCCATGCAGACACCAGCTCTGACTGCTGCTCCCCCATGATCTTTTCCAGCAGGGCTCCACATGGTGAGGAGCCCAAGGACCATTGGCAGCATCACACTAGGCAGCCATGGCACATGGACTTTTTTTGTATTTCTCCTGTGTTTCCCTTCCCACCATCCCTGTGATATCAGGAATAGCCTCTAGCAGCCTCAGTGTCACCAGCATGCACTGGGATAATGCCATCCCCACAAGGAAGTGAGCTCATTACAGGGGGGCACTGCTGCACTGGGTCCCAGATGTCTCCCTTCCTGGCTAGTTCACACTCCCCTTGGGAGCACTCCACAGCCTGGCCACCTGAGCCTGACATACTCAGGCTCACTAATGAACCTGGATCATCAGTGTGGCAGCACAACTAGCTTCCACTGAGCCACTCGCTGGTTCCCCACCAGGTTTAATGCCTAGCAACATTGACCCATATCGGAGGTTGGTTAAAAACAATCTAGAGGAACTGAAGAATAAAGGCCAGTTAATATAAATACAAAGGTTACATTTATTATTAGAAGAATTTAGATCCCTTAGAATTTGGAAACTGATATATTAGTTGTAATTGAAAAAGCAGGCAATGGTGGAGTTCCTGTGCAAGACTATAAAATATGTCAATTAGAGTGTTTGAGACTGTAGGAAGATATTTCAGTATATGAAAAATGTAAAAGAATACCCAATTAAGGCAATCAAAAATGAAGTGAAGAGGTATCAGAAAGAGCCATAGACTAAAAATGGATTTAAGGATCGAAATTCAAAACCTTGTTAAATAAGAACCCTATAAATCATGTGTACCACAAGCTCCCTAATGTACATAAAAATTCACAAATCCCAACTGACCAGCCAATAGAGGCAAGAATTGGGTAAATATTGGAAACATTGTCAATTTGAATAGATTTTCATATTAAGAAGTATCTTAAGAAAGCATTCTTTTTTTTTAAATGATTTATCAGTGT
Organism: Neoceratodus forsteri; assembly: GCA_016271365.2. NCBI lineage: Eukaryota > Metazoa > Chordata > Ceratodontiformes > Ceratodontidae > Neoceratodus > Neoceratodus forsteri. The sequence goes on along the minus strand of CM057452.1, from coordinate 1,565,522,612 downwards.
CATTGGCTCAGTAGGTAGCACACTCACCTCTGAGGCCGGGAGATCAGAGGGCTGTGGGTTCAGTTCCCACATCTGGCACTTGGGTTAATATCCCAGTACTGACACTGTAGTGCAGCATGAGAGGGGGTGCTGTACTTCTGAGGTGCTGTCTTTCGGATGAGACGTTAAATAGAGGTCCCATCTGCCTGGATTGGTGGTAGTTCAGGTAGATGTTAAAGATCCCATGGCACTTATCGAAAAGAGTAGGGGCAATTTTTATTGTAATAATCACATAAATACAATTCCACACAAAAAAACATTGCATGATAAACAGAATATCGGCAAATAGAAATGCAAAACTATGGAAATAAGCAATCACTCGAACTAGCTCTACACATTGTCTAACAAAAGGTTCCCTAATATATGTCCTGACAAAAAATAAACATAATGTACGACAAGAGCTCCTAATAGAATAAAAAATCAAAATAAGAAACTTAAAAAGAACGAAATCCCTTTGTTCAAAACAAATTCTTCATAAACCATTCTCTCTTTCCCCCCAATCTGTAAATAATTAGCAATCCAGTTCCCACCACCCTCTGATACCATTGACACCTCAACTAGAAGAAGAAAGGCCGAGGGTTAGGTGGGAAACCATTTCCCCTACCTACTATTTATATTTGATAATATGTGAAAACCCCTTCCACCATATCCTAACTTTATCCACATTATACAATTGTAAATCTGATAAAAAACTTTACTCAAAACATTAGTCACATAACATCTAAATCTTTCTAAGGTGGGTCTCTTTTGATATAATACCCATTGACATTTTGTTTGCCATAGGCAATATCTTAAACTTGCAAAAATACTATAAAGTACCCTTCTCATACCTTTGTAAAGACAGGAAAAACTCCCAATCACCAGAATATCATAATTTAACTTGGCCAACCAAGGTAGATCCCATAATTTTGCCAAATATTCCCACAATTTAATCGGAAAAGAGCACTGTAGAAAGAAATGTTCCATTGTTTCCTCCTGATTTATACATTCCAAATAAGGACAAGATCTCTCTTCCTTTGCTTTATATTTCGACGTTCCCCTAACATTTAATCTTCCATACATCATGAGCCATTGACTCTCCCACATATAAACTGGCAACCTGGGATTATTCAGTTGTTCCAATATGTCCAAATTCCGTTCTATAGGGCAATTTTTGAAGCTTGGCTCCGCAAAATAAATCAAAGTCATAAATTCCTTATATAATGTCCTCGAAGAACTCCTTATAATTTGATTTTTGGTTACTTTCCATTTATATAATTTTTGTGCTGCAGGCTTAAAATATTCCGGCAAAGATAAGTGTGGGGATAATTTAGGTGCACAATGCAACCAAGTTGTTAGGTAACGCTTCATTAAATTTTTAAAGAAGAAAATCTCCTGACATCCTGAAGGGCCTAAACCATATTTTAATGAAAAGGAAAAAAATAATGAAAAACAAAAAACAACTGGGTCTACCATCCCCAAACCTCCCCGTTTCCTATCCAGATAAGTAAAACCTCTTTTAATAGGGTTCAATCTGTTTCCCCATAACAACTGGAAACAAATACTATAAAGCCTAGTCTCATACTGAGCAGTCAGGGGGTAAATTACAGCTAAATACTGTAAGCTTGGCAAAATAAATTGCTTTAAAACTTGAATTCATTTAATTTTAGCAAATTTAAACCTTTTCCATCTGTTTACTTTAGCTTCTATTTTATCCAAAACCAATTTCCAATTATCCTCTGGGCGGTTCTGGGGCCCAAAAAGTACCCCTAGAATTGACAAAGGCTCAGAAGTCATTTCTATTGAATTAAAGAAAACTGGGTCTTGATGAGACATACCCAATAATAAACCTTTAGACTTCTTTAAATTAATCTTTGCATTAGATAAACTTGCATATGTATCAAATACTGAAAAAAAAACTTTATTTAAGAGTATTTTGAAAAAAAAAGGCATACATCATCAGCATATGCCTGAATGGTAATAAATGAATTTGTACCAGGAATGCTCACCCCTGGCCACAAAGGAGACGAGCTCACTACTCTAAGCAACGTTTCCAAAGAAAAATTATAAAGAAGGGGGCTTAAGGGGCAACCCTGTTGTACCCCACATTTCATTTTGAAACCTCTCCCCAATTCTCCTTTAATAAGTGGGAACACCTGAGCAGAAGCATATAACCCTTTAATTAAATTCAATAACCCCTCCGGGACCTTAAAAAATTCTAAAGTGGCAAACAAAAAAAAATGGCTAACTCTATCAAAAGCTTTTTCTAAATCCAACGACACTATATAGCCTTTCTCCCCTAAGTCATTCACCTGCTCAATTATATCCCTAATAAGACACATAACTGACTGGATTCTCTTATTAGGAATACCACAATGCTGAACCAGGTAAACATCACCTCAGACAAAACTTTCAATTTATTGTTGATCAAAGTCATAAAATTTTATAATCAGAATTCAGCAAGGTTATTTGCCTCAATTCTGAATCTCCCATATCTCCTGACTTAAATATATAAATCTGAAAACCCTCTGAAAAAGACCTAGGGCTCACCGCCTCCTCCAAAAAAAAATTAAAGACCAGCCCCAAACAATTCACTACTTCTGACTGAAACATTTTATAAAATAAATTAGAAAGTCCATCTAAACCTGGGGATACATTGGATTTCAGAGAATTTATAACCTCTTTAATCTCAGCATTAGTAAAGGGTTGTTTAATACTTTTTAGAATCTCCGGATCCAGTTCATTTGCTATAGATGGGCCCAAAAACTGCTTAACCTGTCTTAAAGTAGGAGCATAGTGGGACTCCATCTCTCTAAAATGTTTTGCAATTTTATCCTATAGCCTGAACTGAAACCACTTTCCCATTCCCTCGATTTAAAAATCTAAAAACATGATCTTTTAAAGATTTACACAGCTCAAAGGGTCTCAAACACAGATTTTGTCATATGATTAGAAATTACCGCTTGTAAGGTTTTGTCCTATCATATTGTAATACCCTCATTGTGCTTTAATTTCTGCAATTTGTAATGAAAAATCCTCACCAGAGGAATTTTCCATGTTAGAACTTGTTGTAATTGTTTCCTTAGTTTTAAATAGTCAAAAACTCAGTTTTCTGACGTCTCTTCCCATACTTTTGAACCATGAAATACAATCCTCCTTTGTTTCCTGCCCATTCCCTAAATCCCGATACAAAAGCTCACTGATAATCTAGCTTGTAAAATCAGTCTAATAGAATTCAGAACTACTTTTCATGTAGGATGGAGGTGTTTAATTTCCACCTAGTCCGCTGTCTACCATATCCCTTTATTTCTCCTACTTTTACCATCAAAAGAGCATGATCCGAAAATTCCACCGGAATAATCTGAGGACTATCTGTTGGAATTTTTTTAGAAATAAAAAGATAATCAATTGTAAAGCATTTCCCACCTTTAAAGAAGGTACCCCTAGGCCCAGTAGTCCTGTTATCATTACAGGATACTAAATCTGCTGTTTTAATAATTTCCCTTAAGCAGTGTGTGTCACAATATATTTTTTTCCCATTTCCCAACCCTCTCCCTGGCCCTCCTATGCTACAGTTGAAATCCCCTCCCCAAAGGATGGGGATGGACATCACCAAGAAAGGTTGGATCCCTTTCAAACAAGTTACCCTCCCTGACTTTGTTTGGGGGTTATAAATATTGATCAATCGTAAAGTGTTATTATACCAATTCCCCTCAACAATCAGTATTCTACCCGGGCTTAAATCTATTAATTTGTGTAAAACAAAATTATAAGAATTGAAAAGAATCCCTACCCCATCCGCCCTATCTTCTCCGAACGACCAAAAGGATGGTCCCCATGGCCAATCCTTAGTAAAAGCAGCAATCTGGTTTTGGAGGACATCCATGTTTCTTAGAAAACAAACAGAAATTTGTAGATCATGTATCACACTGAAACACCGCCTGTCTCTTCTGTACCTTCAAAAGGCTATGGGTGTTTAATGTAGCCCATAACAAAACCATTACCAGTAATCAAAACATTTAGCCAGTCCTAAAATCTCTGTTTATTTTTTCCTTCTTTTCTTCTTTCCATATACTCCTCCCTAGGAGGCAGAAACATCTTGTATTGACACTTGTGAATCTGTATTCCCCATGTCCATTTCTGAATCCCCAAAATAAAGCTGCATAAGGTTTTTAGTTTCAAAGGCCTCTGGTTCTAGAGGCACAAGTGGCTCGAAGATCTACTTGACCTTCTAGGGGCAATGGAGGTTGCAAAGGAGGAACGCAGCAACCGCTAACTCCTCATTGGGGCTATGTAACACACAGGCTGCAGAAGATCAAAACTTCCTTTACCAATTCGTTTTCCAGCACTTTAGGCGGAGCAGTTTTAGCCCCACAAACCCCTACTTTTACCTGAGGTTCTACAGTGCTCTGTGGTGCCGAAGGGGTCTTTGCGGTATTTCCTACCCCCTGCTGAGATTCTCTGGCATCTTGTGCTTTTTGAATAATCATATCCGAATTCCCACAACTAGTCTTATTCTGTACTGCCCATGGACAATCCCTAAAAGCATGGTTCTGTCCTTAAAAGATCACATTTGTGCGTTTACACAAACATGGTGACATGCCCCACTTCCCCACAATTATCACACTTGGGCTGATCCATGTACTAGATAAGTGTGTCGAGCACCACATTTATAACATGCCCTGGGCTGCCGCTATAAAAACAGACCCCCTGTCCCTTCCCAACAAAAGAGTTTGGGATATGCTCAACCCCAAGGCTGTTTGTCGTAATTTTACTTTAAATTTCCACCCTCCTGTCAAAACTGCTCAGAATCTAAATTGGCTCTGGATCACTCTGAACCTCACACTTCTGTGACAGCCAGAATACAATATCTTCTACATGAACCCCTCATTTCTAAACATTACCGTCACATACTTAATTAAAGGCTTTGCTAGAGAGATAACTAAAAAGAGGGACCATAATGGAGAAAACTTTATCTGATTATACCTCTCCCAAAAGAGCTCCAACAAAGCAGGGGAACGAAAACTAATATCATAGTTATCCTCTCCTGAGATGTTTATGAAAGCAAAAACATCCCGAGGGGAAAACATCAAGGACTCCTTTATTAATGTTTTGCCAACAAAGTATCTATTAGGCCTTTCCTTTAAGCTGCCCTTATATCTGATGTGCACTGCATTCCTCCGAGGTGCAGCTTCCCTCTACTCTGTGAAATAAACTAGACATTAGGGTTTCTCAGGTTAGGCCTTGACCCATCATTGCTATTCCCAGAACTTGGGTTTGTGTGCAAGCACTTTCCCCCTGTTTAACTATTTATCCACATTTCCTCCTTTGCTATTTTCTATTTCTGCTCTACTTTCTATGGATTCCTTTTAATCATTTCCCCTCCAGGTTGCCATCCTGGCCAGATTTATCTAACTCAAAGACTTGTCCCATGCCAAATCTGGCATCCAGATCCCCTGCCTAATTTCTTCCACCCTGCTGCTAACAAAGCTGATTGTGGTGACCAATATTCATCATTCTACAGGCTGCAATGTTGCAACAGTTTTTCTTTAAAATTAACTGGGCAACCATTAAAGCTTCCTCAGACAATTGCAACTCTCTTTGTTTCTGCTGCTCAACTTTATTATTTTTTTTTAAAACTAAATTCAGTAGCCCCATCTTGCACTCCAGCTTTAGTCAGATAAGTCACTGGTATATTTGCTTCTACTCCCACCGTACCCGTTTTAACGGGTTTAAACACAAACCCAGTCTCTCTGTTAATCTGGAAGGTGGGTAAGCCCTCTTTGAGTCCTACAGTACTCACAGCCCCTTTTCTGAGTGTCCTTTCCTTAGTCACCACACGCTCTGATTCTTTCCGCCTCCATTGCCTTTGAATCGCCGCCCGTCCTCTTTCCGCCGCCTCCTCTACTTTTTTCTTCACATTCACTGTAACATTTGCCACTCGTTGTTCCTCCGTTAGCTCCAAAGCCTTCCACGATATCACCGCTAACCGTGCAACCTCTCTCCAGCTCGACCGCACTTCTGCCTTCCCGATAACCAGCTCAGCCTCGCTAGCCGGATTTAAAGGCACAGCACTTTGAGAAAACTGTACACTTTCCCAGGGGATCCTCCACATACACCGCTTTAAAAGAACTCCCTGCTCCTTCTGCCAGCACATTCTTCTCCAGCGCCTCCGTTGTAGCTAAGGCATCATGAAAATATTCCTTCAGCTCCGATTCCACTCCGTGTCTCCTGTTTGCCTCCAAGTGCCATTTCCCTTCCGACTTCATGTCCATAGTCGACACAACCTCCTCCTCCTCCTCTGACTTAGCCACAGTGGCCATCTTGGCAACAGCAACCAAAACTCCCCTACTGGCCACTGAGCACCAGCAGCGTAGGGGAATTTCCCCAGTGTTCTGGCCAAATTTCCCTCATTCACTAAAAATACCACCAACAGCTTAATCTGGTTCAAAGTCAGTTGCCATTCATCTGTATCCCCCTCCCCCTGGTCATGCCTGAAAATAGGCAGGATTTGTCTAGTCCACTTACCCGGTCAACAAAAAACTAAATAAATAAAAATAAAATAAATAAATAAATTTAACACCTGCCTACATTCTGTATCTGGAATGGCCACTGCCTTAAACCCCCCAAGAATCATTTAATTTAGGGATTTTGCCAAACTAAACTGAACTGCACTTCTCGAGGATATTAATAATATAGACTGGTCTCCCATCTATCACACTGATGATGTAAACACAGCACTTGATTATCTGATGTCTCAGCTTCTGGCCCTTCAGGCTCTGCACATTCCTCTGAAAAAAAGGCGTCTCAGGGGCTCCCCTAATAAATGGCTATAAAAGACCTCTTCGAGCCATGATAAAAAGAGACAAGGCCTGAACCTTGACAAAGAAGTCCCAACAATCAGAAGACTGGGTTAACTATAGACAACTAAGAAATGCCTGCAAAAAAGATATTCAGAAGGATAAAAGGAGCTACTGCCTTAAGCTTCTCCAATCTTCAGTGGGTGATACCAGGGGTTTTTGGAACCACATCAAAAATTTCATTGGGCAAAGGCCCAAGACAGCCATTACCGACATAGCACTGAATGACGCAAACTGTAATAAGTCACCTACTATTGCTAATGCTCTTAATGCACAATTCTCAGATCTCTCCAAATACACTGAGAAATTCAACCAACCACTTTCACCTCCTCCTGAGGTGCAACTTTCGCATGAAACCCCTTTTTGTCTCACATTAGTCTCCTCCACCGGAGTGCTGCATCTCCTCAAATTAGTATCCACCTATGGATCTGCTGGCCCGGATGGGCTACTGCCAAGCTTCTTGAAGCAGGCAGCCCCTGCCCTTGCTTTCCTATTGCAAGAATCTTTAATCTTTCCATAATAACCCAAACGGTACCAACATTGTGGAAAACCACTCACGTTGTCCCTGTTCACAAATATGGGGATACCAAAAATATGTCAAACTATAGACCAATTGCCATTCTCTCTACCTTAAATAAACTTCTTGAGAAGGCCATCACTACTCAGGTCACAAATTACCTGCAGCTTCACAACCTTATATCCCCTACCCAGCACAGATTCTGAACAGGACACAGCACCACAACTGCTCTACTTCAGCTGAAAAATGCAGTCCTTACAGCAATGGATAAGAGCCTGCTCACTGGGGCCATATTTATCAATCTCACAAAGGTATGTGACCTTGTGAATCACTCTCTGCTACTTTCCAAGCTGTCCCACCTTGGCTTTGACCTGTCAACCATCTTCTGGTTCAATAGCTACCTCTCAGGGAGGTTGCAATTTGTCCAAATTGAATTCGCCATCTCAAATCTTTCCCCTACCTCTATTGGAGTCCCCCAAGGATCTATTCTTGGCCCACTACTTTTCTCCCTTTTCATTAACAACTTGCCTTCCTTTCTCTGCTCCTCCTCGTTAATCCTTTATGCTGATGACATGGTGCTTCTCTCCAGTGGTAAAGATCCCTTATCAGTAAGAGCACATCTTCAAGCAGACTTCAACTGCTTGCAGGAGAGGTTAGTACAGAATAGACTCCTAATGAATGCTAAGAAAACCACAACTATGCTTTTTGGCCTCCCGTCAAGAATCAGATCTCCTACTCCAGACTTATTGATACATTCTCTAGATGACTCTCCTCTTGAATTCGGTACCTCCTTCAGGTATCTAGGAGTCAGTCTCGACCTATCTCTTGACTTTAACCTCCACATTGCTGCTACATGTAAGACAGTTTACTCAAAACTTGGTCTTGCCTTTAAAATTAGGTCCTCCCTCAATGATACTGCCCGGCTTGCTATTGCACAAGGATTTCTCCTCCCTGCTCTGACATATTGCTCTCAGGTTTACCTTAAAGCTAGCAAAGGAACACTCCAGAAATGGAGCACCTGCTATAACAGTATATGCAGATTTGCTCTCTCCGCTCACAGACTTACCCATCATTGCCTGCTCTACTTGAAACTAAATTGGCTCTCCCCAGACTCACTCAGACACTATTCTGCAGGCTGTACAATTGATAATATGATCAGAATGGGGTCCCCTAAATACCTTGTCGAACTATTAACTCAGCCCTCCCAAGCATACCTCCTCAGTGCATCTGCTCAAACCCAACTTGAAATTCCTAGATATCTCACAAAACAAGGAGAATGATCCTTTGCCATATCTGCCCCCACTCCTGGAACTCCATTCCCTCCCACATCAAACTCTCCAAATCACACAAGGCCTTTAAACTGGGTCTTCGTGCACACCTATTAGAATCTGACTGCTGCTCTTGTGCTGTAACTTGAGTCTCTCTCCTAGCATTTTCTCCTCCCTATGGCACTTACTGATTTCCTGTTGGTCTCCAAAATCTGAAAGTTTCCCACATCCAGCAGAAATCCTATTGTTATAATGCTACTTCATTTAAGTTTTGTTTGCTGTTTGTTGTTTCAGTTTAGTCACTGATGTATCATTAGATGAAAATAATTAATGTAATGTTATCTGTTTCTCTTTGTCATCACTGATAATGACTGTACCTGGCTGTATACAGTTCAAATGTTTGTTCTCACCTCATGCTGCATCATGAAATACTCTTTAATGTTGACTCTGGTCTCCCCTGTCTGCACTCTCCCTGGTCGTGCCTAAATATAGGCAACATTGTTGTCTAGTGTACTTACCCAGTAAACAAAAAACAAATAAATAAAACAAACATGATTAATATCTTGGAAAATTTTGAGTACAGTATATGCCAACAGAGACAAATGACTGCAGTTTATGTAGTGCTGATGTTAGGGATCAGTTCCTTACACCAAATAAGTCAGAAAAAAAACACATGAGAAAATTTCAAGAGACATTAAAGATAATTGTGTAACTTATGATTTATTTTTCCTGCCACCCTACCACTACCCAAAAATGTAAAGTTGGGTGCCCAGTGAGAAACTGCTTTCCTGCTGCTAAATACCAATCTTGCATATGCCAGAGAAGTCTGGAAAACCCACATGAGAACACTTCAAGAGAAGTTAAACATAACTGTGATGTAAGTCGTGAAATTTGATCCTCCCATTACTCGACACAAATGTCGTGTGACTGTGTTTACAGTGAAAAACTGCTTCTATGCCAAGAAATGGACTTGAATGAGAAGTAAAGATTCACTACAGTATATTGTGTGAATAAATTGTGGTGATGAGGTCCATATGTGAGAAAACTTGATGAGTAGGTGTCTTCCTGCCTACTGCTGCAGTTAATAGGAGTTTTGGTTGCTTCACTGCTGGATCTGCTCTTGATGATGTTGGTGACAAGTGTTTGAGGACTCCAAGGAATCGAGACAGTGAAGTTAGCCATGCTGTGATGTCTTGGCTTGTTGTGCAGAGTGGAGGGAGTAGCTGAAGGAGCTGTTGCTGTGCTGCTGTGGTTGCTAAGAAAAGTACTCTTGTATGATGTGGATGTATCACATATAGTGCACAAGAATGTATTTTTCTTTTTTCTTTCTTTACATTGTAAGGTGGGTTGTTATTGTTACCACCTGAAGTCTAATATGTTCATACTGCTGTTCCATTAATTTTCAGGAATGGGTGATGATGAAATCATAGTGCCAGAAAACTACAACATGGATGTTGGAATTCACCACATTTGCCAGCCACAAATGTAAGTATGTTTTTTGGGGGGGTTGTAATCTTACTTATGTGCCACTGATACAGAAATCATCAATCACTGTGTCTACTGTGCTTCCTTGCAGGTATTTGCTGTGCCTCAATGTTTCTGATGATGGGCTTGGTTGGCCAAGCACATGATATTGACTGAGTGACACACACTGAGTTCCATCAAGATTGACAGAAGACACCAGGAGAAAGGACTGCTGTGTGACTGGACTTCTCTGCTGGGACTAAAGAATAACTTTTGTACTTGGACCTTTAATTTAGGGTAAAAAAAACTAACAAACAAAACAAAAAAACAGTGTGTGTTTGTCTGAGTTAACTGAACTGAATGGGTATCTGAACAGTTATCTAGATGTAAATCTCAGGTGATTGAAAGGACTTAATAGCTGTGAGGTTTAAATTACTTGTAGAAAGATCTTGTAAGTAGGGGGAGTGGCTTAGCTAGAAGGAAGCTACATTTAATGACTGCCTTAGAAAGATTTTACCAATAGCTTTGTAGAAGACACCATGAGACAGGACTTCTGTGTGACTGGACTTCTCTACTGGAACTATATTGCCATCCTTCTCTCCCCCCACCCCCACCCCCACCAAAGCTAGTTCTATTTTTATAGGCACGGGATTTTACTGACAACAGGAACTTCCTGTTTGGGAGCAGGAAGTGAGTGATCACAGAACCACCAAAGACCCACCATCCTAGAAGGGCAAGAGTAGCTCTCCAGCCCCCTCTAGCTGCAGGAGGTCTGCCTCTGAGCAACTAAGTGGTCTACTGAGAAATATAGGCTATTCTTGTCTCAGAACAGGACAAACAGGAGCTTAAATGGCACACAGGTAGAAAGTAAGGAGAGAGAGAAAAAAAAACAGTGGAAAGAGTAAGGATTGCAAACAGTTAAGGGGCCAGAAATAAGACATGATTGGAGTGGTGCAGTGCAGTGGCTGTGGAGCAGCAGTCTTCCGGGAGATGTTCTGGAGGATGAGGTGTTGCCCATCTGCAGGCACCTCTCTGGGCTGAGGGAGGAGGTTGCTCATCTCCAGGCTGAGTTGGCCAGGATTTGTGGGACCTCCTCTTCCATCCAGGGACCACCAAGGCCACTGCTGTTGCCTCAGATGTTGCCAAGAAAGAGGAGCAGTTGGATCACAGTGAGCTCAGGGAGGGTGAGGGTGGTGGAACAGAGGCACATCCCTCCAGTTGTACTTCTCCACAATTCCTATGCCATTCTGGCAAAGTGTGGTTCCTCTATGGAGGCACCCATAGTGGAGACCAAGGAGGATGCTGGGAACCTCCACAAAGGAGACCCACAGGAGGGTGGCAGGGGACCCCGCAGGGAAAGGAAACAACTACTAGTGGGGGACTTCATTGTTAGGAAGGTAGAACTGGGGGAGGAAGGGGAGAGGGAGGTAAGGTGCCTGCCTGGTGCCATGACTTGGAGGGACAGGGAGCAAATCCTCAGGATTGCCAGAGCAGCTGCACAGGGGAGGGAGCTGGATGTCATTGTCCACCTAGGGACAAATGACCTGGCTAAGAAAGGGATTAGAGAAGTGCAGGAAGAGTTTGTGGAATTGGGGAGGGGCCTTAGTCAAGTAGCACACACGGTAACCTTCTCGGAGGTGCTGCCCATCTATGGCATAGGATAGGCTAGGGTGTTCTGCACCATGGGATTCAATCAGTGGTTGAAAAACTGGTGTGGAGCTCAGGGATTTGGCTTCATTGGGGACTGGGGGTCCACCTAGAGTGATGCAAGCCTATACTGGCATGATGGGCTGCACCTGTCCGGAAGGGGAACCAGGATCCTAGGTGATAGGTTTAAATGCTTCATTGGCAAGCATTTAAACTAGCCAAGGGGGGAAGCACTGGAAAGGAGCAGGGAAATCCTAGCCCCCTCAAATAATCGTGGTAGTAAGTGCGGCAAACACCAACATAGAGGTGTCGATAGGGAGAAGGGCTGGGGTAAATGGAGAATGTGAAAAAGGCAAGAAGGACAGGGATGGGGCAAAAGGGAGTAAGGCCATCAGGAAGTGGAGGTTAATGAGTACCAATGCCCGTAGTCTGGGCAACAAGCTCCCTGAGCAGGTGGCCTTGATGGAAGAGGGATGCCTGGATATCGTAGCAGTCACAGAAACATGGTAAACAGAGAACCATGACTGGGATGTTAACATACCAGGGTACATAACCTACAGGAGAGACAGGCAGGGGAGAAGAGAGGGAGGATTAGCTCTCTATGTAAAGGAAGGGATAAAAGCAACTGAACAAAAGAGTAAACAGGGAGGAGAGGAGGCATTATGGGTCACCTTGGAGACTGGAAAGGGCACGGCAATCTGCACAGGGGTTGTGTACAGACCCCCATGTCAGGGGGAGGGAATGGACAAGGATATGATAGAAGGCATTCTTAGAATGGCAGAGAAAGGGGAGATACTGTTGATAGGAGACCTAAATATGCCAGATGTTAACTGGAGCACATTTTCTGCAGCCACATCCAAGAGCAGGGCCATTCTTGATGCCCTACAGGTGGCAGGCCTCAGACAGCTAGTTTCAGAACCCACTCATGAAGGAGCAATCTTAGACCTCATACTCTCAAACGGGGCAGTGAGAGGATCTCAGATCTAGAAGTGGATTGCCATCTGGGGACAAGTGACCATCAAACAGTGTGGTTCACGTTAAACTCAGCTACAGAGTCAAGCCACACAAAGAGTGAGTACTGGACTTTAGGAGGGCTGAATTTGGCAAGATGGGAGGTGCCTCAGAAAAGCACTAGCAAACAGGCTAGAAGGAGGTGTGGAGCAACAATGGGGAATCATCAAAACTGCCATCACAGAGACAACAAGCCTTTGTGTGAAGCAAATAAACAAATCAAAATGAAAGAAAAAGCCACTGTGGTTCTCAAAAGAGGTGGCTGTGAAAGTCAGGAAGGAAAAGATAGCATTCCGGAAGTATAAAGAAACACAGAAGCAGCAGGACAGAGAGCTGTACCAGTTAAGGCAGAAGGAAGCAGGGAGGAAGTCAGAATAGCAAAGGCCCAAACTGAGGAAAAGATAGCCAACTCAGTTAAGAAGGGATAAAACCTTTTATAGGTACATCAGCGGCGTAGAAAGACAAAGGAGGGATAGTGAGGCTGAATAGAATGAACGGTGGGTGGGCAGAGGGGACAGTGAAAAGCAGGGATACTGAATGAATATTTCTGCTCAGTATTCACAAAAGGAGGAAGAAGTGCCTAATCCAATTAGAAGCACTCTTGATAGAGGTCGATCCAGTCCTTTCACAGAAGAAAGGGTTCTGCAAGAACTCCTAAAACTGAAGGTGGACAAAGAAATGGGTCCTAATGGAATTCACCCCAGAATTCTAAAATTTAAGAATTAAGGGAGGAACTAGTGAAACCACTGGCTACTCTTTTTAATAAATCATGGGAGGATGGTGTGGTACCCGAGGACTGGAGGAAGGCGGATGTGATTCACCTTCACAAAAGTGGGACCAAGACAGAGGCAGGAAACTACAGACCTGTCAGTCTGACCTCTGTGATAGGGAAAGTGATGGAGTCACTTCTGAAGGAAAGAATAGTTGAGTACCTAGAGGCCAGTGGAGCACAGGACCGAAGGCAGCATGGGTTCACAGCGGGAAGGTCATGTCAGTCAAATCTAATAGATTTCTTTGACTGGGTGACCAAAGTAGTAGACCAGGGAGGGGCTGTGGACATGGCCTACCTAGACTTTAGCAAGACATTTGACACAGTCCCACACAAAAGATTAATAGTCAATTTAACCAGCCTGGGAGTGGGTCCCAGGGTGTTAGCCTAGGTAAAACATTGGCTGCACAACAGGACACAGAAGGTAATTGTAAATGGAGTCCACTCTGAAGAAAGAGGGGTTACTAGTGGGGTACCGCAGGGTTCAGTATTGGGTCCAGTCCTTTTTAATGTCTTCATCAGGGACATTGCAGAGGGACTGGCCGGAAAAGTATGCCTTTTTGCAGATGACACAAAGATCTGCAACAGGGTTGATATACAAGGAGGTGGAAAAGGATGAAAGTTGACTCAGAAAGGTTGGAGGAATGGTCAGAAGTATGGCAGATGGGATTCAATGCAAAGAAGTGCAAAATAATGCACCTAGAAAACAAGAACCCAAGGGAAGATTACACAATGGGTGGGGAGGTAGTAACAACAACAACAAAAATGGAAAGGGACCTGGGGGTAATCATATCAGATGACCTTAAAGTTAGCAAGCAATGTGAGAAGGCAGTAGGGAGGGCTGGGGGTATACTGGGATGTATAGGGAGAGGCATCAGCAGCAGAAAACAGGAAGTTGTTATCCCTCTGTACAGATAGTTGGTGAGACCCCATCTGGAGTACTGTGTCCAGTTCTGGAGACCCCATCTCCGCAAGGACATAGACAGGATAAAGGTAGTCCAGAGAAGGGCAACTAAAATGGTGCAGGGTCTGCAAGAGAAGCCATATGAGGAGAGACTAAAGGAGCTTAATATGTATACCCTTGAGGAAAGAAGGGAGAGGGGGGACATGATATAAACTTTTAAGTACCTCAATGTAATCAACAAAGTCCAAAAGGATAGCATCTTTCAGAAAAAGAGACGTGCAAGAACAAGGGAACACAATTTAAAGATAGAAGGAGGGCAGTTCAGGGGCAATGTGAGGAAGTATTATTTCACAGAGAGGGTAGTGGATGCATGGAACAGCCTTCCTGAGGAGGTTGTGGGGTCTAAAACTGTGGGAGATTTCAAGAATGCATGGGACAGACATGAGGCAATTCTTGTGGGGGGTAGGAAGAAATAGGCTGTTGGTTAACTAGCATCTGCGGCCTATCCTGTAGGTAGGGAAATGGGCAGACTAGATAGGCCAAGCGGACCTTATCTGCCATCAAAGTCTATGTTTCTATGTTTCTATTGTAAGATAATTATTTTTTTTCATTTTCATTGGATGGAAGTGGGGGTATTTTTCATTGCCAAGTGTGCCAGATGAAATAGAAAATGTTCTTTGTTGCTGTTCTTATAATTTCAGCTTCTTTACAGAATGTGTCTATGGTACACTGGACACTGAACAGAGAAAATGGAGATGGCTTGCTTGCCAGCAGGATCTCTTGACATATCATTCTATTCACATCACAGACAGCACCTGTGAAGACAAGAAACTATTTTTTTGAATGAATGTATTTAAATCTTTAACCATTGTGGTAGTGGCCACACTGTGGTGCATACCCTTTCTTGAGTCTGGACTCCACATCATACTAATTACATTACATATCACCTGTTAAAAAAATCAGAGAACAGAAAAGAAAAGGAAAGAAAAAAAGGAAAGGAAAATCACTAGGCCGAGTAAGAATAGGCCCTCCAGAGGATGGCTGTAGACAGGTTATAATTTGTCTAGACTCTAATTGCTGAAGTTGGAGAGCTAAAAGCCATCCAGCCCTCCCCCCAATTCCAGATATCAGAATTATACCCGCTGCAGGGTCAAATCTGCTTTCTTAGCAAGGATTCCCAAATATTGAGCTTGAAGCAAGTAAAGCTCACTCCAAAGCCTCAAATCCAAAGAAGAGGGTATGACACATTCAAGATCATGGATCTGAGTAAGGAGAGAGGTTGTTTTTTCTTCTGTCTGTTTTTTTGGCCTTGGTGGCCAGGTAAATACACTCACCTCATACAGCACATTTTGCTTCCCCCCAGAGCAAGTCCAGGCTGTTCACAGAGCCCTCATTGTCCTTGAAGAAGGTCTGAATACCCAGTAAGAGCCAAGACAAAGCTCAGCTCATGCACCAAAATGGAGTTTAAACACCATGCCCTGTCTTGATCCTCCAGACCCCTTAAGGAATGCTCCATGTAGATTGGTGCATGGTTAGATAAAACCATAAGTAGAATATCACAGGAAGATAAGCCTGGTAAACTGGCTAAACTGACCAGAAAATAATCTAACTGGGTGTAAGATCTGTGAGGATTAGAAAAGAATGTATATTAGCTTTCTTCAGGATGCAGGATGCACCAATAATCCCCTACCCCAAGGGTGTCCATTAGGTCACGTATGTCTTGCTGGGCTGGTGAGAACCCCTTCAGATGGGAACCAGATCTATCCAGCTCCGAGTGGATAACCAAATTCCAGTCACCTCCTAGTACTATGGGGAGGTGAGAGGATGGTGCCAGCTGCACCAGAAGGTGGGTGAAAAATGAGGGTAAATCATAGGTGGGACCATAAATCACTCCCAAAAGTATTTCAGTAAGGCACAGTCACCCGTGGGTGAGAAGAAAATGGCCTTCCAGGAACCAACATTCCTTAAACAACTGAAAGGGTGTCCCCCTACATATTAAAATAGCTACCCCTTCCTTTTTGCTACTGACTCCAACCCCAAAGACCTGTCCTACCCATTCTCATCAAAAATAAAGAATATCTTTCCACTTTAAGTGACTTTCCTGTAAGAAAACCACATCAGGTTGATATTTCTTAAGATGGCGCAAAATCATGTAAAGCTTACGTTTAAACATTGGCGCCCTTGATATTGCAAGTAATAAATTTCTCCTTTCGAGATGTCTGAGAGATCTTTCCTTCTGATCCAAGAGCCCAAGATTGGCTTGGCTGGTTTGGGTGGACTGTTGCAAGGATGCTGAAGGCAGCCGTATTGGAAGCCTCCACAGTGAGAGGCATGTCTACCCCAGTAAGCCTGAAAGCTCAGTCTGGGTGGTTGCTTCATCCTTGGCAGAAAGAACTTCAGCCACTATTTCTGACATGAGTTCAGCTGCCACTTATGCGTTGGTGCATATGTTTGCATGACAGTACCAGTTGGACACTTGGGATGTGGAAAAGGCAAGTTTGGGCCTTAAGGTGCTGTAGTCTGCTCTCAAGCCAGTTTCTCCTCACCCCACCCCACCCTAGTCACTTCTAACACTGCTTCTTAAACATGGAAATGACATTGGAGTGCTGTAAAAGGTGAGATTAGATAATGGGAATTTATTTACCTGGTACAGGTGATTACAGGAACAATGTTGATAGCATTCTGTGTCCCACCTGACAAGGAGGAACCTGCTTTGACTCTGGTTGAGATATGGCATTGTTATCTTCTTCAGTAATAATCCAGACTACTTATAGTCACTTAGTCTAATCCTGAGATGAAGTGAGCCAAGTGTCCAATCCCTTTTTTTAAATGAGTCAAAATTATTTAGGTCAACTAATACCTGAGGGAGGTGGTTCCACAGTTTGGGAGCTCTTATATTAAAAAGAATTGCTCTCTTAATGGTGTTGGCCCATTGTACCACTAGTTGTTAGTTGTGCAGCCTAGCTGCAGTCCATCTACTTGTAAATTCAAGTCCAGAATGAGTCATGAATTCTGTTGACTGAAGCATTTTATAAAGAAAAAGAATATCTCCTCTGTGTCTTCTATTTTGTACTGAGAAGAGACTAATTTCTTTCAGTCTACTTGAATAATCTTTAGCTGATAGTCTTGGCACGATTTTATTTATGCACCTTTGAATTTGCTCAGTACATGCGATGTTTCCCTTGAGATAAGGATACCAAAAGGTAGACCCATAGTCAGTACTAGGTCAAATGTATGCCCTATATAAGGGTATCAGGCAATGTTCAGTTTTTGTCACAAAAGTTTGTCTAATTTGTTTTATTAGGCAGTTCTCCAATCTGATGATTTTTTTACAGTGATCTGTGGAAGAAAACTTGCAGTTTACAATTATACCTACAGTAGGTCACATTCACTCCATGGATGTATTTAGAAGTGTATTGTTTAAATAGTAGTCAGTGTTTGGATTTTTAGATCCAAAATGTAACACTGCACACTTCTCTACATTAAAGAACATTTCATTTGTCTGTACCCAAGTCTCAATACTCTTTAGATCATTTATAAGTGTTGAGATGTTACTAACGCTGTCTACTTTACCTTCTAATTTTGAATTATCCACAAATTTGGAGAGAATATTTTTGGAGCAAGTTTTCATATCATTCATGAAAATGTTAAACAATGTTGGCCCCAAGACAGAGTCCTGGGGCACGCCACTGCTAACCAAGCTCATGTTAGATAGAACTCCATTTATTCTCACCCTTTGAGTCCTATTTAGAAGTCATTTGCTAACCCAATTTACAAGGTATGGGGAGAATCATAAGATATTTACTTTATTAATGCATTTACCATGTGGGACCTTATCAAATGCTCTACTGTAGTCCAATAATATAACATCCATGGGGCTTTTCTCATCCAGACAATGACTGATATATTTGTAGAAGGTAATAAGATTTGTAGTACAGGAAAATCCTAATTTAAATCCATGTTGTGTGTGATCTATGATACCTAGAGTTTGTGTTTCAGATTCAAAAAAAGATTTGATTATTTTTTCCAGGAGCTTTCATATGATTAAAGATAAGCTGATGGGCGGTAGTTCTGTACATTTGACCTATTACCCTTTTTAAAGTTTGGAATGACTGTTGCCTGAAGCCAGTCATGTGGAATTTCACCTTCATTCAGAACTTTATTGAAGATTATAGACAAAAGAAGTGCTAAAGAGTCTGAGGTTCTAATAAGGAACCTAGGGTGGATATTGTCAGGACCTGGGCTGGTTGTATTGTTCAAGGTTTTAAGTGCTTGGAGGACATCCGATTTTAGTACATTTTATACAGAATGAGTAATGCTGGTCAAAATAGGGTTACCATGGTTGGGATCATTTTTAGAAAATGTTGAACAAAAATAATTATTAAAGTGGTAAGCTGTAACTATCTCTGATGTATGTTGACTATGCTATTGTAGCTGTAGTATGCTTCTTAAATACTTTGATTTCACTTCAATTTATAGGGACAGAAGGCATAAAACCCATATGCGCTGTCCCCTTTAGTTGTAATAATTTTTTTAGTTCCTTCACAGCCAGGTATTTTTTCCAAATTATTCTTATAACCACTAACATTACTGCTATTAGCAATGTCAGAAGGTAAGCTGTTCCATATTCTCACTATCCTCTGGGTGAAATATTTCTTTCTCTTTTCTGTTTTAAAAGTGTTAGGTTGTAATTGTTTATCGTGTCCCCTTACAGTTTCATTTTGTCAGTATTTTAAGTTAATTCTTTCCATTAGATCCTCCCTGTTAAATATATTTTACATCAAGATCAAATCTCCCCTGATGCATGTGTTGTGGAGAGTGTTTAACCTGAGTTCTTTCAGTCTATCCTCATATGACTTGTCTTCTATCCCCTTGATAGTTCTTGTAGCTTTTCTCTGTATGATCTCTAATGTGTACCTATCTGTACTGTTTAATGGACCCCAAAATGGTGTGCAATAATCTAGCTGATATCTAAGATATGCATTATACAGTTGCAGTTCTTTTGTTTTACTAATGAAATGGCTATTCATAGTATTAATCAAATAATTTGTTTTTCTAAACACTTCATTACATTGGGTACTAGTTTTTAGATCATTTGTTATTATGATCCCCAAGTACTTCTCTTTAGTTGTTACTTCATGTAATTACTTTTGTTGGAGGTAACTACTGTATACCCAGGATTTGTTTTTCTAGAATGTATTACATTGCATTTTGAGGTGTTGAAGATCATACCCCACTTCTCGGCCCACATTGTCAGTCTATCCAAGTCCCTCTGCAATGTTCAATTGTATTCAACAGTATCTATTCTTTTACTCAATGTGGTGTCATCTTTGAAGATGCAGTACTCAGATGTTAAATCCTTCCCAATGTCTGAAATATATACTATAGCTTATTTTAATTATTTATTTTATTTTATTGAGACCTCAGGTTACAAGTACCTTTGAGCCAGAGGCTAGTTTACAAAGGTTCCAGGTCCATGGGTTGATGATAACAACAAGCATATTCAGGATGATCACAATAAAATAAAATACACAGGTTACTTAACAAACAATAGTTTACCAGGTAGTCCAAAAAGAGTGATTATTGTTTACAAACAGTGGTGGTAAGACAAAAATCAACATAGCAAACAAAAATCTTTGTATCAAACTATTTCAGTTTCTTAGCAACCAGAATGGCTTTGTCAGAGGACATGGGGACAAAGGTGAGAAAGAGGCCTGGCGAAAGGGAGGGGAGTTAGGTGAGATTAGGCATGTGTGAGGAGAAGTAGATGAGTAAGGGTGGGTTGGCAAGGGCAGTATCAGTGAGGGGGTAGCTCTTAGCTACTGGGAGACTAATGAGATGGTGAGATGAGGTGTCTGATGATATGGGTAGGAGAAAGTGCAAAGGAACTAATGACATGTAAAAAGTGCCACCAATGAGAGTGTCATTTAAGATTACTAGGTAATTGAGATTAGGTCTGACAATCACAATAACCAAGTTCCATATGGAACACTTTTGGCTTCGACTTATAAGGGCCAATTTTAGGTTCAATTAGTACTTCTGAGAGGAGGGAGTTCAGCCAGTGGGGAACGTGGTACTTGAACAATCTCTGTCCTTTGCAAAGTGCAGCAGAAGGATACCTTAAACAGTTGGATGAGTTTTCCTCTAGTGGGGTGGAAATTAGCTGTCACACTCAAGAATCTTTGTACTCCAGGGAGAGTAATGCAAATGGTAGTTTTTTTTGGCAATGAGGCAAGTCTGGTATTTCAATCTGCAGCTGAGGATGAGTCAGCCTGATTTGGTATACAAGTCACTTGTGCTAGTGAGCCTGTGTGCCCCTGTGATCAGCCTGCATACCTTGTTCCAAGCTATTGTGACTCTTTTGAGAGTGAAATTGGATGCTGCATCATACACAACCAGACAATAGTCTATAACAGAGATTACTGAGGAGTTAACTGCCAGTCTTAGAATTTCAACAAGAAGGCATTTTTTTATGCCTGAAAATTAAACCTATTCTTGAGTTTGAGCTTAAATATTCCAGGTCCCAGAATAGAACCCTGTGGCACACTGTTCATCACCTTTATAGACTCTGATATATACCCCTGTTCTTTGACCCTTTGTTCCCATTTAAATAGTCAATTTTCTGACCAATTTATTAGTTTATGATGAATTTTGAACTTCAATAATTTGTTGAATAACTTAACGTGTGGTACTACAGGAAAAGCTTTTTAAAAGTCTAGATATATGACATCCATAGAAGTCTGTTGTCAAGCTTTAGGCTGATCATTTCATATAAACACAATAAGTTTGTTGTGTAGGACCTTCCTTCCATAAAGCCATAATGATGCTTATCTACTAAATTAAGTTATTTTTTCAGCTTAATTAGCCTTTCCTTAATGAAGCTTTCCATAATTTTTCCCATTGTGTTAGTTAGGCTGATGGGTCTGTAATTCTGCAGATTGCTTTTCAGCCCTCTTTTTCATATAGGGACAACTATCACTATTCTCCAATCATCGGGCAACTCCCTTATATCCAGTGACCTATTAAATATATAAGTCAATGGTGCAACTATTTGACATGTTAGTTTATTTAATAACTGTTGTCCCAGGTCATCTGGTCCAGGTGACTTAAATGTTTCAAGTCCCCAAAGTTTATCCAACACCTCACTTCTCTCAATCTTTGCTAAGATAGTATCATCACCTACTGTACTTCTCAGTTTGTAGTGAATGCTAATTCAGAGGACGTTACAAAAACACTTCCAAAATAATTGTTAAATATCCCAGTCATGTTGTTATTATCTGTTATTTCATCACTGTTGTATATAAATGGCCCTATCGCTGAGGACTTATAATCGAGGAAGTTGATATATATATCTGTAGAACAGCTTTGGATCTGCCTTATTTTTAGCTAGCCTCTCTTCATATGATTTCTTGGCTTTTATTATTATTTCTCATTTTCATGCTCTTGTAGTTTTCCTGTATCTAGTTATATTTGACGCTGAAGGATTGGGCTTCATTATTTTATAATGACCCTTTTTTGTCTTGAAACTGATTTCTGTATACTGGCAGTAAATCAAGGGGTGACCTTCCATATTTTGTTATATAATCTTTTTGGAAATGTATTTATCCATTAATGTCTGGAGTTTTTATTTCAATATCGTCTATGCCTGTTAAACATCCTTTTTTTCTATTTCAGTGTTCCAATAGCAGTTTTCCATACAGCTTTTCATGGTTTTGCAATCCTCTTGTTGTAATCAAACCTATCCATTACCCTACTGTTTTGGATGGTATCTATGGTAACCTTAAGTAGAATTATATTGTGATCACTATAAGACAGTGAGTCTAGTAATATGTAACTACAGTTATAATTAAAATTTGTGAAAATAAAGTCCAACACATTTTTACTTCTAGTAGAGCTGTGTGTGTGCTGAGTTATACCACATTCATTTATAGTATATGGTTAGAGCTTATTATACTTGGATATCAGTGGATGCTCTAATATTGTTGTGCATGTTCTAAATGTTGTTGTGCATGTTCTAAATGTTGTTATGCACTTTTCAAATGCTGTTGTGCATGATGCATAGCAACATCTACTTGCAGGATGCCTCATCCTATCACCCACCTGTGTAGTCAAGTTGCGCGTTCCTTTCCTCGCAGTTTCCTGCCCTCTTGCACTCGCCTTGTGTTTCCATCTTGGGGATGAGATACCAGCATGGACCTATCATGCTTTGCTCTCAAGCTCCATATGCTGGTACCTCAACCCCTTGATGGAAACACAGGCTCATTGTGTATGGGCATCCATACTCTATTCCTTATATTATTTCTAGGAACCTATTAGTAACAGTATGTTTGATGCTGTTGTATTGTTAGTCCAATTTATTTCAGGCATATTAATGTCTCCCATAATTAGAGTATCATTACTTCTACAAGACTCATCAAAGATATCCTAGATTACATACTGTTTTCATGACTGATGAAAATGACATGTGTTTGGTGATAATACAGCCCATTATATCCAATTTGGTTTGCATCCACCATTGATTCTGTAGTTTCACAGTGATTTTTGTGAATTACTTGCATTTTTCCAGGATGAGATGTTCTGAAAATTTCATACTGAGGAATATCTAACAGGAAGGGATGGAGACAGGATCAGATTCAAGATATCCATTTGTGCATCAGCCTATCAGAGGAAACCTGTATAACCCTATAGTGATGATTTTGGAGTGTTGTAAAAGGTAGTCGTATAATCACCTTTACTGGGTGAATAAATTCCCATTTTGGTGAAAGCACCTACCTATAGAACTCATTTCTAATTGATATCTATCTCTCTAGCTCTATTTGTATTTTTCAAATAAATCTGAAAAATCTTTTAATCAGGCCTTCCAGAGCATGTTATAATTTGTGCTGAGGGAGCTATCTTTTCCCAGTCAGTCTATTGCTAATGCTTTGTATGTTATATGATAGAATATACATTTTTTACATACAGTGGAGCCAGTCACAATGCAACACAATTACTTGCAGTAAGTGACATGTCACAAACTACTGTATGACAATGGGGCTTAATTCATAGGTTTCATAGGTTGTCTCTGAGCACGGATAGGGAATTTGCCATTTTAGTGCTCATATCACTCAGCGGTTATAACCCTTCTTACTATTACCCCAATAATATTTATCCAGTTTAGTCTTGAACTCCTTTATATTCCAACGTCCCACAATTTACAGAGCAAGAATATTCCAGTCACCCACCACCCTTTGTGAAAACCACATTCTCAACTTTTTCATATTGCTGATTTCATTATGCAGGTTAAGGATATGTGATCTAGTCGTGGATGACCCACCTTTCATTTTCAGACCAATACAGTCCCATATGTAGTTATTTTCAAGTGCTTAATACACCAAGCACAAATCCCCCCATCCTCCTATATTTCAATGATTAAAGCCTAAATTTATCATGTCTATCCTCTTAACTCAATGCCTTCATTCTTTCTATCCTCCTCATAGTGCTTCTCTGTACCATCCCCAGTTATACAGTTGCAAGAAAACATCCTGACTTCTGATTGGTTAGTGTGTGCCTGGCACAGTGATGTTATCTCAGTATAATATCATGGGTCTAGTCTCAGCACTGTGACTGATTGCATTGCATTGCATCATATCCTTGTTAGCTTCTTCTCTTAAGAAACAAAAATATTTTTCCACACTAACAAAAATATCTTGAAAATGATTTTTTTTTAAATTCTGTATAACAACAAGCCATCGTATAATAGCAATAATGCCCTCCAGGGTGTGTGTTGTGGGGATAACATCACTTCTCAGGTGTTAGAAGAACTCAGCCTGCTGCCTCATGCCCAACCACTTGAGGTGTGATGTTATCACAGCATGACACACATCCTGTCAGGCACTATTACTTAAACATCGCATCCCTTCTTTAGTGTATGGTGCCCAAAACTGACCGCAATACAAGACTGAATTACAGTGTTCTCTGCAGTATACTGCATCATTTTGCAATATACTGCAGCAATTCAGTATTTTATCTTGGCTGTCATCACTCTATGCTGTGCTGTTCCTTTCACTACTATTTTTGTATATACAGTATTAGTACTGGCTATTATATGCTGCATCCTTTACTAATGGAGTACTACAAACTGCTATTAATACCTACTGATGTTTTCATTCTGTGATATGCTGGAATTGGAGGAGCCAAGCAGAGAGTGCACACTCTGGAATTTCTTTCCTGTTTGAAAGGTGGTTTACTATTGTTAACCAACTCTTAAAAACACAAAAAAGACAGAGATCGTATTTCAAGTTCCAAAGGCAGGCAATGAGAGGAAACTTGTTGCAGTGACCAGTTTTAGCACCTTAGCAGTAGTAAAAATATTTATTTTTATACAGGACAAGACAGCACATCACACCATTAGGACCAAGGGTCCTATTTACAAGGAATTCCTGTTTACAAAGTAGTTTCATACTAAAAATAAAACAAATACAGTACACTTAAAATAGGTACTATTTGAACAGAACAATAAAGAAGCATGGGGTTAGTCAAGAGTCAGTGCTAGGAATTCAGGAATAATAATTTATCCATACCACAAGTACTAAATAGATATTTCTTGCTTTAGTGCTGTGACAAACATTTTAGAGATCCTAGCTGTACTTTTCAATGAGTCGCTTAGTGAATTCTGTAGGTATACTGTATGGCTACAAAAGAAGAAGTCATCTCCCTAATTTTATTTAATGGCCTTCATAATTTGTATTCCCTCAGGATGCTATTTCTTAAGTAATATTTATGTTCAAGTTTTTAAAATTGTTCTAACAAGTAAACTGGTTTCAATAGCTTTAGTGTTTCAAAAATTTGTTTTGTCCAAATTATTTTCCTTTTGTTTTCTATTTTTTCTCTCCCCATTGGGGGTTCAGGTGGGGTATAGGGTCTTCATCCTCTATTAGGCTGAGTCTTGGTTCCATCTACTGGCAATGCTGCTGTGACGATGGATTGGAGAGAAGCAAATGAATCCAGGTTTGGGCTGTATGGTTTTAACAGTTTTTAAGATCTCTATTTGATTCTAGGGAGTGGGGTTTAAGTGTTTATGGAGCACCAAGCAATTGCTGATTAAGGCACAGCACACACAGTAAAATGGTAACGGGGGCTGATATTGAATTTGAACATTGAGCTAAGAGTCTGAAAGCTCATTTTGCATTTTGTGGTGGATAGAGGGGACTGTAAGATCTGCTGATGTTCTTTTTGGCCTGATTATTTTTTTCTACCAGGGAGCAGCTAGACCAGCACCCAAGGTCGCTGATGCTGCGTACGTGTGACCAGTTGGGAAAGCTGAAAACCATGCGGAGTCTGAATCCAGGGAAGAGAGTATAAGGCCGGTGTCCTTACTTGCAGCCTTCATTTTTCCACACAGGGATTTCACGTGTGGTACAGGGTCTCCATTGACTTTTTGCCTGAATCTTGGTTCTGTTCAACTGGTAATGCTGCTGTGATGAGGGATCGGAGAGAAGCACAGGAATCCAGATATGGGCTGTATGGTTTTAATCAGTTTTCAAGTTCTCTATTAGGTTCAAGGGAGTGGGGTCTAAATGTGCATGGAGCTCCAAGCAATTGCTGATTAAGGCACAGCACACACAGTAAAACTGTAAGAGGGGGCTGATACTGAATTTGAACATTGGGCAAAGGGTCAGTACGCTTGTTTTGCATTTTGTGGCAGATTGAGGGGACTGCAAGATCTCTCTGTGTTCTTTTTGGCCTGATTGTTTGTTTGTTTTTTCCAGGTAGTGGTTAGACTGGGACCTGAGACCAGTGACACTGTATGCATGTGACCATTATGTGGTGGATTAAGGGGACTGCAAGATCTGTTGGTGTTCATTTTGGCCTGATTTTTTTTTCACAGGTAGCAGCTAGACAAGGACCTGAGAGCGGTAACGCTGTATACATGTGGCCAAAATCGCAGTTTAAAGTATTTTTGTATGAAAACCTAGCCTCTGTTAATGCTCTGACTCCATATACTGAGTTAATTTAGAGCTTAAATAAGATTACAAGTGATACAGCTGTTTTTCTGCTACTTTCCTGTCTGTCTCCCTCCCCCACTGAGCCAATCCATCTGTTTGGCATCCAAACCTAATCCCCCTTTTGTCCTGCTAATTATTGCCCACCCCCTCTATCCTGACTGCCTACTTAAACAACTTCTTTTTCTGTACCCCTTAGCCACTTGTCCTTGAATAGGGCTGATACAGCTCCCAGAGATTGGCCAGTACCTCCTGCCAACGATCGGAACCATGGCCCTGGACTCCAAATATAAGCAAGGTATGGCAGAAGTGCAGCCAATTGGATCTCGGGCGCTTCTCCGCCCCAATTGGCCAGGACCTATCTCTCTCTTTGCCACCTGGCGCTTCACTAAAATCACAGTTTAAAGTATTTTTTTAAGGAAACCTAGCCTCTCTTAATGCTCTGACTCTGTATACTGTGTTAATTTTTGGCCCTCCCCCTCCACTGATTAAATACACTATCTTCTTGCCCATTTTTTTCTCCTACTTTCCTAGTCGTACACTATTGGATTTCAGCCCTGACCAGAGCTGATCACCCTACCAATTCCACCCCATCATTCCCTGCTCTTCTCTTACAAATCTGCACTATAAGTTGGGCACCCCCCCATTCAAAGTCATGCCTCCTAGGCCTGGCTACCTGCCTCTGCTCATCTCTCTCTGCTTCTACCTCCATCCCCTCCTCTCAACCATGCCCCCCCTGCCCCCCTCCACCACTCCTCTCCCCTCCCTGCCTTACCCCTCTGGTGCCTATCATTTCCACAACTGGCAAGCCACCTCTGAGTGCCCATGTTTGGTTTCACTCAGCCTTACAGCCCTGCCCCTCCCTTATCAATCCCTTTCTTTCTTGGATGTCGCCTCTTCTACTCACCCCTCACTGTGCTCCTATAATTTACCCACATCTGCCTCCTAAATGGCATGCACTCTCCTCAGTGCTTAAACAACTGTTAGTCCATAACCTAACTATCATTCTCCAACTCCTTGCTGCAGACAACATACACCCCAACCCTGGCCCCTACCCCCCCTTCTCCCCTCACCCTATGGGACCTCTCCATAACCTGTCCTTCACCTCTCTGCCCATTGGGAGCCCCCTCCCCCTTGGACTATGCCTACTTCATCTAAATATTAGAAGCCTTCCCTGCAAACTTGACTTTCTCCAAGTTCTCGCCGTCCATTACACCCCTGACATTATTATCCTCTCTGAAAAGTGGCTTAACAAAAACATCCCCGATACTGCTGTCACCATCTCAGGTTACGCCATGGCCCACCAGGACAAGGCCACCAGAGGTGGCAGAGTCTCCATCTACTTAAAATCGGACATCCACTTTTCGACCATCCTAGCCAAAGCCAAACCCAATGCCTATGAGATATTAATGCTACAACTGTCCCTTCCTTTCTCTCTACCTATCTAAGTCACCAGCATCTACTGCCAACCAGGTACACCTTCTTCTACTATCACTGACCTCCTAGTGCATACCTCCTCCCTCACCCCTGTGGGTGACTCATATATCATGGGTGATCTGAATCTCAATTGGTTATCCACAGCCCTCACTAAAGTGTGGACTGTTATAAATGGACTAAATCTCTCTCAACTTATAACTGAGTCCACCCGCCTAAACCCCAAAACTGGAAACCACTGTCTGCTGGATTGGGCTCTGACCTCCTACCCCCAATGGGTCATCAGATCTGGCCTCCTCCCTGACTCCCTGAGTGACCACCAACTCACATTCCTCATCCAGAAAATTCACCACCCCAAATCACCCCCAAATTTCTTGGTCCAACACTCCTACAAATCACTTGACATTGCTCCCCTCCTAATTGACCTTGCACAAGCCAACTGGATGGTATCTACTCCCACCCTCTTAATTGACGCTACCCTTCTTCACTTCAAAAACACTTTTCTCAGTGTCTGGGATAAACACGCCCCTATGCACCGCACAAGGGTGCATGGCAACCATCTTCCCTGGATAACCCCGGAACTCCTAGTGTGCCAAAGTGCCTGTGACCGAGTTTGGAGTGTCCACAAATCCTCTAATTGCCCACAAGATTTCTCTAAATACTGGATGCTTAGAAACAAGTGTACTAGAGCAACACAGCTGGTAAAAGCTGAATATTTTAACTCCACTCTCCAGTCCAACCTAAATAATCCTTCTAAATTCTGGAAGGTCATCCACTCCCTCTTCCCCCCACCACTACCCCCACCCTGCTACTAAACATAAATAATTCCTTTCTCATGGGACCCCATGCTGTTGCCGCTGAGTTCAACTCATACTTCTCCACTTGTGCAGCCTCCCTCCTCTCCTCTCTGCCCACCCCAGGTGCATCCGGACCCACCGTGGGTCAGAAGATGCAGTATGGGTCCCGCACCTTCTCATTCAAAGCTATTCCAGCAACTGAAGTCCTTACAGCCCTGCTTGCCCTCAATCCTTCTAAAGGAAAATTCCCTGATGATCTAGACCCAAAGCTCTTCCACCTTGCAGCCCCTGCCATAGCTGCCCCACTAGCCACCATTCTAAACCTGTCCTTCACTGAGGCTGCAATCCGCCAGGCATGGAAGCATGCCATAGTCATCCCCCTGCCCAAAGGTGGCTCCCCTACTTCAATCTCAAACTACTGACCTATCTCTCTCCTCCTGACACTTGCAAAATTGCAAGAGCACTTAGTGCTCTCGCAGCTAACCACCTTTCTTTCTGACTCTAGTTACTACATGGACTTCCAGTCCAGGTTCAGAAAGGGACATTCCACGGCCTCCTCCCTGACTAGGCTCACAGATGCAATTTTAACCAACATGAACAATGGACAGATCACCTCTGCTGTCTTCGTTGATCTAGCTAAGGCATTTGACACTGTATCATACACCCTGCTTCTCTCCAGCCTTGCTGAAGCTGGTCTCTCTGCCTCCTCCACAAACTGGTCCTGCTTCTATCTCACAGGTAGAACCCAATCCATATGAATCCCGGATGCCATTTCTGCCCCCCTACCCATCTTTATGGGTGTCCCCCAGGGCTCTGTGCTTGGGCCTATACTTTTCTCCATTTTTCTGAACAACCTACCCCTAGTCTGCCAGTCATCTGCCATACACATGTATGCAGATGACACCATCCTTTTTTCCTCAGGTACCTCCACTGAAGCAGTAACCTCCACCCTCCAAGCCAGTTTCGACAACATTCAACACTGGTTCTGCTCCCATCAGCTCTCCCTAAACACACAAAAAAAGCCTCCATGACCTTCAGCACAAGACAATGCCTGTCCAGACTCCCATCCCTCCCCCCTTCCAAACCCTAGATGAGCAAGTGCTCGAGGATGTCTCCTCATTCCGTTACCTTGGGGTCTGGCTTGACCATCATCTGTCCTTTAATGTTCACATAGATGCAACTAAAAAAAAACTGCACCCCATGCTAGGTGCTCTGTACGGAAACCACCAAAGCCTCCCTATAACTGTATGCCATGAGCTAATATAGAAGATGATTTTCCCACCTTTTGACTACTGTGATATAGTAAACAGCTCAGCCCCTAAATCCTTCCTATCCAAGCTTGACACCCTGTTCAATGCCTTCTGCTGTTTTGCTCTCAATGCCCCCCACTCACCATTGTGAACTATACCGAGCCTTGGCTGAACCATCCCTTGAAAACTGACACCTCATTCACTGTGCCAAATTCACCTCTAAGCTCTGGCTAGGCACCCTCCCTACCTACCTCTCCCCCTTGCTCGCTCCTCCTCCCCCACCTTCTCATGACCTCAGATCCACTGACTCCCACCTACCTGCTATTCCCTGGCAGAAGTCCTCAGATGGCCAAACTGCTTTCTCTCATCATTTCCCTAAAATCTTGAATGAGCTACCCTCTCAAATCCATCATTCCTCCTCTGCTAACTCCCTCTCCTCCACCCTCACAAACCACTTCATGGTAAACTGCACATGCCCTAAGCCATGATTCTGCCCCTCTCCCCTCCCAGCTGACCACCGGCTTTGGAAACTGCTCCATGCTGTATACTCCCAGCTGAGTGCACGTACTTACCCTCTAGGCACTTATTTGTCCTCTTATTGTTTTTGCTTCATACTGCTCTGAACTGTGTTATGGTTGTTGATAGTTCTTGACTGTAGTGCAAAATGTGTGTAACCCTCAATGTGTATAATATGCTCCAATTTGTCTCTGTTTAATTATAAATCCTGTATCCTCTGTTCCCCCAACCCCCAGGTAGCACCGGGAGATGTGCATCTTCTTGCTCAGTGTGCCTTTCCTGGTAAAACAATTTCAATAAATAAATAAATAAAATTTGGAAAGCTAAAAACTGAGCCAAGTTTAAATCCAGGGAAAGAAAGTATCAGACTGGCATCCTAATTTGTAGCCTTCACTTTTCCACAGTGGGGGTTATGGTCAGGTACAGGGCCTCCATTGTCTATTAGACTGAATCTTAGTTCCATCCAACTGGTAATGATGCTGTGACAAGGGACTAGAGAGAAGCACAGGAATTCAGGTCTGGGCTGTATGGTTTTAACCAGTTTTCCATACCTCTATTTGGTTCTAGGAAGTGGGGTCGAAGTGTGTATGGAACTCCAAGTGATTGCTGATTAAGGAACAGCACATACAGTAAAACTGTAAAAGCGAGGGCTGATACTGAATTTGAACATTGGATAAGGGTCTGTAAGTTCATTTTGCATTTTGTGATGGATTGAGGGGATGGCAAGCTCTGTTGGTGTTCTTTTTGGCATGATTTTTTTTGCAGGTAGTGGCAGATGCTACTTGTGCACTCTCTCCTCATCCCACCCACTCTGCACTCATCTGCCTTTCTTGTGGGACCTCTGGTGGTCAGGGAGAGGCTTCTTGTTTGGAGGAAGGAAAAAGAGTAGAATCCACTACCACTACATTCTTAAAAGTGTAACAGGACAACAGGAACCCAATTTGCAGTAACTGTTGTTTTTACCAATTGTAAGAATACAAAACATTTAAAAGGTGACAGTAGTAAGGACACTAGTTTAGGGAGCTGTTAAAAATAAGAGCAAAGACAAATCACCGACTAAGCAAAATGGGGCATAAAAGGTGAGGGAGCACATAGTGGAGATAGGAGAGTCCTGTAAATGATGAGTGGCATGAGAGGGGTGGGTGGTACAGCGGCAGTAGGGATGGCATGAGAGGGTTGGGAGGTACAGGTTGCAGGAGGAAGATATGGAACCAATGTGACAGAGTAGAATAGTGAGTTGCAATGGATGTGGGGTGGCAGTTTTTATGAACACACTATGGAAAATGGGTGGGTGCCCAATATGTCAAAAATGGAGACAGCTTGAGGCTGAAGGAAATTGGCTAAGAAGGACGTTGGAGTGGAGGGTATGGAGAGAGAGGAGGGAGGGGTGAAAAATGCAAAAGTGCTGGCAATAATAAGGGATGGAATAGGGTTAAGGAGGGAATGGAGAGTAAGGAGCTGGGTGGAGTGGTCAGGGACAGGTAAGGTGTTAGGGTAGAAGATGGATGGAGAGAGGTGGGGAAAACAAGGTGCAGGGGAAAAAACACAGGCCCATGCCATGGGGAAGAACACCGGGATAGAGGAAGACAAACCTAGGAGGCAGTGTAAGTGTATCGAACAGGTACTCACTGTTAGCAGAAGTGCAAGGTAGGGGGGGTTCAAGATGGGAGGTCGGATTGTGAGGGCTCTGAAAGGATTCAAAGGAGACACAGTGGGAGGGGGAGGAAAGAGGATCAAGGGATAGAGGAGGTAAAGGGGACTCTTGGAGACATAAGGAAAGGAAGGAGAGTGGAGGTAATGTAGGTGATCACAGGGGAAGGATAGACAAGGTGGGAAATGAAAAGAAGAAGGAGGAATCAGGGAGTAAGGAAACTCAAGCAGGGGAGGAAAGGGAGGTGAAAGAGCAGGTACAAAGAGAAAGTGAGGGAGGAGGAAGAATGAAGGTGAAACATGTCAGCAGTTTGGGAAAGCAAGGAGGCAGAATGGGATCAGGGATTCACGAGGCAAGTAAAAGTAATTCAAAGAAAGGAATTCAGGACATGTGCAAGGGGGCACCAATGAGGAATATGAGTGCTGAAAAGGTAATGTTCTTTGGGGATTCCATAATGAAAGGAATCCACTGGTTAAGAAAAGGGGTGGACTATGAATGGAGGTTGGTCTTCTGTGAGCCAGGAATGAAGGCTGGAAGGGCAATAAAAAAATAATGGATGGTATTAGGTTACTGGGGGAGCTGCACCTAGTCCTACACCTGGGGACAAACAACCTGGCAGGAAATGAGACAGAGGACATACTAAACAGGTTCAGGTAGCTAGCAAGGGTTTGCAAGGAAGAGGAGAGTGCTCTAGCTTTCTCAGAGGCCTTGCCTGTTCACTGTGCTACCACATAAAGGCAGCTGAGAATAAAGGAATTCAATCTATGGGTTGGGGAGTGGTGCAAATGGGAGGGATTTACATGCTTAGGAGAATGAGAGCACTTGGGAAAGGGAGGATCTATATATGAGGGACAAGCTGTATGCGAATGAGGGAGCAGCTAGGGTGATGAGGGCAAATTTACAAGGTTATATCAATATGGTCCCAGAGAAAGATTTAAACCGAGCAGGGGGAGTGTGAGTCTAGGGAAGGGAAGGTGGTAGACCAGGGTGAAACTTACCTAGTTAGTACTCCCCCACAGGAGGGGACAGAGGAGTTAGGAAGAGAAATTATAGAAAATTAGGGGCATTGGTGGAAGGGTCTGGTGGTAAGTGCCAGCAGTATGGGGAATAAAATGGGAGAATTGGAAGCCCTGATGGTGGAAGAGGGCTGGAACTGGTTGCCATAACAGAGATGTGGTGGATGGAATATCATTACAGGGAAGCGATTATCCCGGGGTACCGCCTCTTTAAAAGGGACAGGAAGGGGAGAAAAGGGGGGAAGTGGAAATCTATGTAAGGGAGGGGATAAGGGTGACAGTAGTGCAGGAAAGTCAGGAATCATTTGAGGTCTTCTGGGTCACATTGGTCAGGAGGACTGGGGAGGTAGTACAAATAGGAGTGGTCTACAGGCCACCAAATCAAGCAAAGGAAGTGGACAGAGAGTTGATACAGAAGGTGCAAACAATAGCCAGCAAAGGGGGAACCTTTGCTGATAGGGGACTTTAATCTCCCTGATGTGGACTGGGGTATCCAATAAGCTGCATCAGCAAAGAGTAGGGAGATATTGGATTCCCTACAAGAAGCCATCTTACAGCAGCTAGTCAGAGAGTCTACTGGGGGGCGGCTACCCTAGACTTTATACTGTTTAATGGGGACAGTATAGAAGAGGTCTTGGTGGGGAAAACCTGGGGAAAACTGACCACAGAGTAATAAGGTTTAGAATTAGGATGGGGAGGGAGGAGAGGGGAACTGTCACTAGGGTACTGGACTTTAGGAGGGTGGATTTTAACAGACTGAAGGAGATTTTCAGTGGTGAAGAGGCAAATAAATGCTAGGAGAGGTAGAAGAACTGTAGGGGGGCAATAAAGGGAGGGATTTTAAAAGCCATGAACCAGTGCATAAGAAAGGTAAGCAAGGGCAAAAGGCGAAGGAGGCCGCTTTGGTTCTCAAAAGAGGTGTAGGGGAAATGGAGGGCTTTCAAGGCATATAAAAGGACACAAGGAAGAGTGGACAGGGAGTTATACAGGAAAAAGCTAAGGGAATCAGGAAGGCAAAGGCTGAAATGGAGGATAGGACAGCTGGGAGTTCCAGCAAGGGGACAAAGCATTCTTCCAATACATCAGTGAGAGAAGAAAGAATAGGCAGAGCATGGCCAGACCGAAGGAGGAGGGGGGAGCTACAAAGCTGAAAGATGTGGAAAAAACTGACTTGCTTATTGGGTCCTTTAGCTCAGTCTTCACATCAGAAAAGGAGGGAAAGGGACCATAGTTACAGGGGTATGAAGACAGAGGAATTGGACACTAGTCCATTCCAGGAGAGCAGGATTTTGGAGGAACTGGGAAAAATAAGGTGGATTTGGCAATGGGTCCAGATGCCCTGCACCCCATGGAGCCCAGGGAGCTTAGGGAGGCACTAATTGAGCCATTAACCAGGCTATTTAATATATCTTTGAATACAAAGACAGTTTCAGTGGACTGGAAGAAGGCAGATGTGGCACCTCTGCACAAGGAAGGTGGCAGGGAGGAGCCGGGAAACTACCATCCATTCAGTCTCACCTCAGTGGTAGGTAAGATAATGGAGGTCCTCCTGAAAGAAAGAATAGTTAAATACCTGAAAGATAGGGATCTTCGGGCTGACAGACAACATGGGTTCATGAGTGGAAGGTCATGCCAGATGAATCTGATTGAATTATTTGATTGGGTAATGAGGGTGGACTATCAGGGAGGGGTGGTGGATGTGGCCTATGTAGATTTCAGCAAGGTCTTTGACACCATCCCTCACAGAAGAATAGTGAGCAAACTGGAAAGCTTGGGAGTGAGGAAGAAAATAACAAACTAGGTAGAAGATTAACTTAGGGCAGAAGCCAAAGGTTTTTTTTGAATGGGGTACATTCTGAGGAGAAAGAGGTGACAAGTGGGCATCTCAGGGGTCAGTATTGGGTCCAATACTTTTTAACATTTATATAGGGGCTATCAGGGAGGGTCTGAAGGTGAAGGTGTGCCTATTTGAGTACAATTTGAAAATCTGCAAAAGGGTGGACATACCAGGGGTGGTGGAGAATGTGAGAGAGGATCTGAGAAAGCTGGATGGGTGGTCAGAAAGATGGCAACTGAGATTTAATTCAAAAAAAGTAGAATGATGCATATTGGGCACATGAATCTGAAGGCCATATACGCACTAGGGGGGAGGAAGTACTGGTAATGAAGCAGGAGAAGGATCTGAGGGTTATAATTTTGGACAACCTAAAGCAAGCAAACTTGTGTAACAAGGCAGTTTGAACAGCAAACAACTTGCTGGCCTGTATTGGGAGGGGGATTACAAGCAGGAGAAGGGAAGTGATAATGCCTTTATACAGGTCTGTGGTTCGGCAGCACCTTGAGTATGGGGAACAGTTCTGGAGACCGTATCAGAAGGGGGGATATAGAAAAGTTGGTCCAGAGAAGGAAAACCAAAATGGTGCAAGGTATGCATCAGAAGACATATGAGGAGATGTTGGAGGGGCTAGATCTATACTCTGTGGAAACAAGAAGTGAGAAGGGATATATGATAGAAATTTTTAAAAACGTAAATGGGATAAACAAGTTGGAG
The DNA here is from genome assembly GCA_016271365.2 of Neoceratodus forsteri. NCBI lineage: Eukaryota > Metazoa > Chordata > Ceratodontiformes > Ceratodontidae > Neoceratodus > Neoceratodus forsteri. The sequence continues at coordinate 1,565,486,955 of CM057452.1, read as the reverse complement.
GAAGAGAGCATCTTCAAGAGAAAGGAGAATCTGAAGACAAGGAGGCACAGCATAAAGCTGGTGGGTGGGAAATTCAGAGGTAATAGGAGGGGAAACTACTTTACTGAAAGGGTGGTGGGCCTGTGGAATGGACTGCCAGAGAGGGTGGAGGAGGCGAAAACAGTAAGAGAGTTCAAGAGGTCATGGGACAAATACATTGTTATAAGTAAGAAATGGAAACAGAAGTTCCCAGAAACACAAAAGGAGGGTGGAAACAGTAAGGTTGGGGGAGGGGGGGGAGTGGCACTGGGGAGGAAGAAATCTAGAGACAGAAATGTTGAATTGGGGTGGATGGGCAGACTGGATGTGCCTCTGTGGTCCTTTTCTGTCAGCAGATTTCTATGTTTCCAATGATAACCATCTCAAGTGGCTGTAAACTTCACAGTGACGTGTCTTAAAATCGCATCGCAATATAAATCTGGCCAATCGATTGTAAAGGATCTTCTTCTTCCTGAGTACTGTTTATTTATATATCTGTATACATAGCTACCATAGTCCAGGATCAGGACCAATAGTTGATTTACAATAGTTGTCCTCATAGATTTATTAATTTATTTTATTTATTTATTTGGATTCAGAAATACCTTTGAGTCATAGACTCATTTTCAAAAGTTCTATGTCACAGAGATTAGAAACAGGCAGCCATTACTAACGATTTAACAGAGATACAGTTCAGCAGTGGTTACAAAGATCAGAATGGGCTAACATTCAAATGCTAGGGTTACTTAGTACAGGTCTTGCACAATGTAGAATGAACTCTGATAAGAGTCAGAGCCTGACAGACTCCGGTTAGACTCAACAGTGGTGGTGGTGGTGGGGGGGGAGTCAGGCCAGTGGCCATTGTCAGTGGAGAAAGAAGGAGGTAGGGGCAGAGTTCGGTTGCAGTCACACTCATTTGATGCAGTAGCCTACATGTTTAAAAGCACTTAATCTGCTATTTATTTATTTTTAATAATTGCTTGTATATTGTAGGTGAATTTTAAATGTTGGTCTATCCACACTCCCAAATACTTATACTCAGTAACTGGATCCAATATATCTTTATTATTTATTCTAATTTCAATTTCATGACTTTTAGCTCCTTTTTGAGATTGGCCATTTTCAAACACCATACTATTTGACTGTGTACTGATCAGTACTAATTTAGACTCTGTAAGCCACATGCATAGTTTCACAAAGTCATTTTGCAGGTTATTTTGCATTTGCACTATATCTGTTCCAGATACCAAGATTACAGTATCATCTGCATACAACCTAATGTTTGCATTTTTGACTAGATCTGTAAGTTGGTTTATATATATTAAAAACAGCATGGGTCCTAAAATTGAACCCTGGGGAACACCTTTTTGTACAAAAGCTTTATTTGATAGTTCATCGCCAATTGTAATTTGTTGAGTTCTTCCTGTTAAGTAAGTCCTTAACCAATGGCAGGTCTATTCTAACATAGCAATGTCCAATAATCAATCCAACAAAAACTGATGGTCTACTGTGTCAAAAGCTTTGGACAATCCATGAACACTGCACCCACCACCTGTCCCCTTTTCAATGAGGAGGCAACCATATATATTAGGTTGATGAGTACATTGTCCATGGAGTGTCCCTTCCCAAAACCAGACTATCTGGACAACAGAGAGTACTTTTCCAAGTATTCATTTATTTCTCCATGTACTAGTCTTTTAAAGATCATAGAGACAACAGGCAAGAGTAATATAGGACAATAATTTGATGGGTCTGTCGGTGACCCACCTTTACTGTATGTATAAGAACAATTTGTGCTTCTTTCCAAATTGCATGGAATCATCCTTTAGTTCAGCTCCAGTTAAAAAGTTTTGCCAATATGGGAGAAATAATTTTAACTGAGCCTTTTATGAACCTTACTTCCATTTCATCTATTCGATAGGATTTTTTTAAATTATTTTCTAATTACATATTTTACTTCTTTGCAAGTAATGCATTTAAACCTGACTTTGGGAATTTTAAAGTGTTGATTTCTTTGCCTTTATTGCAACATAACTTTTCTATTTGTTTACACAATGATGGAATATTTAAGTCAGGAAGAGTAATAAAATTGTCTTTTAAAATAGCAGAAGTTTTAATGTTTTGTCACAATTCATCTTTTCCTATTTGTACAGGTGGACTATTATTCACTGGTTTTTCAACTGATTTTATTAAAGACCAGTATTTCATAGTATCCAGTGCATCTATAGATTTTCTTTTAAAATATCCCTTTTTTGGCATTTCTTATTTTCTTTAATTTACATAAGAAATTGGAGGCATTCTAAACTCCATCCTTTATATAATATGGCTGCATTCAGGGTGAGTAAGGAACAGATGCAAAGAAAAAGCATTGTAGCTATAATTGTACTGTAGTTTTAAGAAGGCCAAAGGGTAAACAGGAACTAAGGGACTGGGAGCACTAGATCAGTTTGTACAAGCTGGCTAGAGTACACTAGAAAAATAAGCTGCAAGAAAACACCTACTGTTATGGGAATTGTAACAAGTTGCTATTGTTCAAAAAGTACTGACAGTAGTTATGATATGATGCTAAAAGTCATCTGCAGTTCCTGAGCAGGCAAAACAGAGAGAAAGAAAACTCAGAAAAATAGTAAACTGTAATCCACCTAATGGCTTCCAGTTCGACAAATAAGCAGACTGGCTTGACTGAAAACAGAACTTCACCAGTTTTCACACAGAGAGCAACCATACTTGATTCCGACAGTAACAAAATGCAGGTTAGCTCATTAAATTATGTTATGTGAAGTTGAAGATATTTAGAACTCTTATCTTTGAGAAAACTAGGAAAAGAAAAGACTATGACATAATTTAAAAAAAAATGCTCATTTTATGACAGAGGGGAAAATAACATATGAAGGAGTTTGTTTTTACCAGATACAACTAAAGTTAAGTAATGCTATAGAAGTTTTCATTACAGCCTTTTATAATCTCATGAAGAATTGTTACTTTGAGAGTACTATGGAAGAACATATCTGGAAAAGAAATGTGGTTGGGATACTAAGTAGAGACCTCTTTAGAAATCTACAAATGGCGTCTGAACAAAAATTAGGAGCAAGCAGTGCAAATGCCATGACAGTCAGAAATTGTGACAGGACAAGTCATGAAACAGGAGTTTTTTAAGAGCCTAGAAAAGGTAACCACAAATATTCTCCGTAGTGGAAACCTATGTTGCAAAAGACAGTCACAAGACAAGCTGTACTTTGGAATAAAAAAAAGATACTATAGATGTTTCAAAAAAGTAAACAGTAGAAGTACAACATATCCAGAATGTAATGAGCAATGAAAGAAATGTTAAAAAGCAGATCACTAGGCAAAGATGTGCCATATCTAGAAGTTTCATGCAGTACACTGGCTCAGGTGAGACAGGTCTCCTTGGCACAGTATCATGCATCTGAGATGATGAAGAGTCACTGAGAGAGAGAACATAAATATATGTATAGTATCAAAAACATTAATTTTATTTAAAAAACTAATATAGGAGTGGATGCAAATGTTATTTCAGAAGAGACTTTCTGAAAACTGTGTCCAATCCCTAGTCTGGAAGATAGCCATATTGTGATAAAAAGTCCTGACAGCCAGGTCAATGGTAAATAACTGTTCACATTTGTTGCTACCCATATGGACATTAACTATGCTTTCAAAGGTTTTGCAATAAAAGTCAAGCATCACTTTGTTATTGTGATGATTTATAGCTACTAAAATAGGCTGTGTTAAAAGGACTGAAGAAGTTAGTAATGTGTTCACAGAGGATGGTCTTCAACAGGGAGGATCTGTCAGAATACAGCTGAATGGCACTAGGACAAATAGTCACCGGCTGTAATGCCACGGACAAATGCTTGCGGTTTAAATGTCGCATGGGCATTTCACTGCCGGATTACACGTCGCCGAAAATGTTGCCGAGATGTAAAGCGGCGATGTATTGTCCTTTATGTTGCGTTAAATAGTGATGCTGTTTTAAATAATAAAGCCCGTTTGAAAAGCATCCTGACCACTGGATATTGTAGGAGGTTGTTGAAGTTTGCTAAGCAACCAAGTACAGCCTAGACAGAGACATGCTCTGAATCGTCTTGCACACAGACAGGAACAACTGCTTGCAGACAGACGGGGCAGCCCATAAGTGCATTGTAAAATCCGGCAAACAGCCTTTGACAACTGAATGAAGAAAGATGGAGCAGCCTTTATTCACTCTGAAGCATCCCCATACAGTCACGAAAAAAATGCATGCAGAAAGATTAGCTGAGAGATGGAGCAGCCTTTATAAACCAAACATCCTGCACATACTCATGTACAGTACAACAGCATGCAGAAAAACCAAGCAGCCTTTACATGCTCTGAGACGTCAAACAGAGTCACAGGCAACTGCATGTAGAAAGATGGAGCAAATGTCAAGGATGCTGAAACATCCCACACACAGTTATGGACAACTGCATGCAGACAGATGAAGCAGCATTTACATGTTCTGAAACATCCCTCATGCAGTTAAATGTAGACAGTCGCATAAATGTTTACATACCCAAAACCATTCGACACCCAGTCATGGACAAATGTTCATAGATAGTTAGATTAGCTTTTCTACACACTGAAACATCCCACACACAGTCGTAAACAGCTGCATGTAAATTGATGGATCATCTTTTCCACACACTTAAACACCCCGCACACAGTCATGGACAACTGAATGTAGATAGTTTGATCAGCTTTTGCACACACACTGAAGCATCCCATACACAGTTTTGGACAACTGCATGTAGATAGATAATTTTTCCATGCACAGTTGTGGACAGCTGGACGTAGATGGATGGATCATCTTTTTCACACACTGAAACATTCCGCACACAGTCATGGACAACTGTATGTTCAGCAGCAGGGCTATGAGCAGCAGACTGTGACTATGAGCATACTTTCTGTAATTTCCATTTCATATGCTCCAAAAGCGATTTCACCCGTAATTTCTAATGGGCGACATTTAGTCCGTGACTATATGTGAGACGTGACTTTTAAATGCAACATTATTTTGTCCATGCTCCTTTTTATCTATGCTATTATCTCCAAGACATTTTGTCCGGGGACAAATCATCCGCTTTCAAGCTGAATACAGCTGAAGGAAGTCAGTGAGCCATAAGCAGTCATTACATTCTGATGGGTCCTCATACAAAACATTTATTGTCAAAACTTAATGAGGAGTTACTAATAGCAGAGACTAATGAAATAACTGAATGAATAGTTGAAGCAAATGTATGGTGTGCACCAATGATGCCAGTCATGAAAAAGAATGTTAAAACATGTACCCATATGTGTATATTTTAAATGATTGAAGCTGCAACAATAATAAAGTATATTCTTCTCACTCTGGAAGACATGAATTAAAAACTCTCAATGGCAATTGTGTTTTCATCAGTAGATGCAGGCAACAGGTTTTGGCAGGTGCCACTCAATAGTGGAAGTACTAAGCAGAGAAGTTTCATTGCTCCATTTGGAATATTTTGTTTTAAATGTTTGCCTTTTAGTATTAAAAATTACCCAGAAATTCTCCAGTGCAAGAAGATTGGAGTTGTGCAAGTTTTCAAAAGGATTACAGTTTATATCGATGATATTCAGTAAATTATAAGCCTAATTAATTATTGATGAGCTAAAGAAGTCCATTGATTGGCTGCCGTGCGAGTCTGAAATTTCTAACATTTTCCCAGCATGGCAGCCACACAGCTGTTCCCACTATGGGGTCCATTTATTAGTGTTGTGTTGTAAAGCACCAAATCATAAAGAAAGTGTGACAGAACCATTATAACAGACAACCTCAAAACAGAAACGGCAGTACATCACTAAAAAAGTTGCAGTACCTACAGTACATTCTGCTGTATTCTGTAGAGCTGAAGTGGAGGACTGGTTCGTTGAGATGCTTACGCATGTTGCATCTCATTAATGATGATCCTGTGTCCCTCTGCTGTGATTTGTTACATATGAGATACTGAGTCTCACTAACATACTCTCAATGAATATTCATGAAGCTGGCATTACAGGAGCAGCACCACATGGCACCACAGAAAACGATGTAAAAAATGACAGCAATGAAGTGAAAACAAACTATTATTTTGATTAGACTTATAATCGTTATAATCACCTCAGAGCCAGTCATTTCCTGTTGATTAATGACCCTCTGCGTGGGGGTGGCCCTTGGCTGCCCCTCGGGTCACCCTCCCACCCAGCCGGTCATTAATCTCTAGGAAATGACTGGCTCCTTCTGTCATTATTGTTTAAGTGGTAGCTAATAACAAGATGCACTATTTATCTGAATATACAGTGCAGTATCAGGAAAGATAACATAAATCCAGTTGAAATTAATAAATATTTCCTGTGATAAATTTTGATTTATAAAATGGGTCTGAAAATCAAAGTAGTCTAAAAACAATCAAGTGACTGTGTATTAGCACAGCATTAATACAGCATACGGCATGGTAATCCTGGTCTTAAAACTGACCAGATTTGTTAGTAGCTGCAGAACGCAATGAACAAATCAGTCCCCCTACTCCACGAGATAACCTTCCTTCTCAAACATGGCAGTTTTATTTAATAAAAAACTTCAACTAGATCCTAAAAATAAAACTACCTTAAATAAAAAAAAATGATAATTACATAAATAAATATGGGATATGACATGATCTGAATTAAGATATCATGTTCAGTGTCATGAGAGTGAGCTGGTTTGGTGGTATCTCATAAGTTGTTAAGCCGTGATATAGCAATAGAACAATACACTCAAATTCAGGTACAAATGATAGCTTAATTCAGCCCATGGCATATTTGATTTTTAATTTTATTTATTTATTTATTAGAGAAGTCGGATTTACAAACTTTGAGTCATGGACTCATTTACAAAGGCACTTCGTCACGGGGGTAGACAGAGTTACATAGTGTGGTTACAACAGTGAGAACAGTACAGGTGCAGAACATTAAACATAGAGTACACATAGGTTACATAATGATGTTACTTATAAAAGGTTACAAACAAGTACAAGGTACCCAAGGGTTACATTGGGGGTACAGCCCTGGACATTCCTTGCTAATACCTGGAGACGGTAGAGGTAGGGATGGGGAGTGGGGTGGAGGGAGAGGGAAAGGGAGAGGATAGGCTGTCCAGAAGACGTTGTCAAGTCAGGGAGGCCTGACAGGAGAATCCCACAGTGGGATTAATTAGGTGCATCAACAGCAACGAGCGTCGAAGAGATGGATCCGGAGGGTGATTTTGAAGGTACCAATTTTGGTATTTATTTTATTTATTGAGAGTCCTGTGTGGAGCTTGTCTGCGAACCAGCTAGTCAGAGTAGAGTATGGCATATGCATTAGCAGGAGGTGCAAGCAGTTGGGCTACCAACCGTGTCATTAATACGCAGTGAAAGTAGTGGGAAAGGTGGGTTTTTGCCCCAGTATCACACTGCCTGTCAGCAGGTACCAGTACTAGTGGGAACACTGGCATTGGCAAGCGGAGATTATGTGTTTTTTGAGGGACATTTTGAAGGGGCCTTGTCTGAGGATGAGGTGATGACCTGGGGTAGAGCATTGTGCCAGGATGGTGCTCTATAGGAGAAAGACCATTGTGCAAGGGTGGTAGTGACCCTGGGAACAGTCCACGTTAAGTTATCTGCCACACAGGTGTTTGTAAAGGTATGTGCCATGTGGAGGGTAGATGAGACACCAGTGGTAGTGAGGCCCAGCTGGATTTTTTTAGCCAGAAGACATATTTGGTAGTTCACTCTTTCATCCAGGGTGAGGATTTTTGTGAGGTCATACAAGGTGTAGCTGTGGGTATGCCTATCCACTCCAGCTAGGAGCCTACAGGCTTTATTAATGGATATATGTATTTTATCTAGTGCTGTGCAGTCAGCAGCTGAGTAGACAGTTAACCCATAGTCTACAAGGGAGAGGACAGAGGAGGTAATTGCCATATTTAGGGCCTCTGGAGGTAGGCAGGCCTTGTGTCAAAACAGTAGTCCTGTGCGTATATTTATGGCAGAGGAGAGATTACTAATATGAGGGTGGAAAAATAGGCTAGGATCGAAGGTAATGCCCAGGTATTTATATGTGTAGACCTGTTCCAGTGGTAGAAGGGCTTTGGAAAAGATTGTTAGCTGGGTCTTGTGGTCCTTGTTCTGCCGGTGTGAAAAGAGCATGGCTTTAGTCTTTTTTACATTGACCACAAGTCTGTGGTCAGAGAACCGGTTTTCAACTTGATTGAAGACAAGTTGTAGGGAGGACTGTAGGGCAGTGGGGTCTGGGTGGGAGGCATACATTATGTCATCATCTGCTTAGAGAAGAAGATTACATGGACAGGAGTTAGGCAGGTTATTCAGGAAGATGCGGAATAGAAGTGGGCCAAGGATGGAGCCTCAGGGTACCCCTGAGCGGACTGATAGAGTGGGTGACAGGGTGCTGTGTATCTTCACACAGTGGGACCTATCTGTGAAATAACTTGTGAACCAAGTGATAGATCCTGTGGACAGGCCCGAGTGGTGGAGAGTATTTAGGAGCCGGGCATGTGAGACTGTGTTGAACGCTTTCGACAGGTCAATGAAAACAGCTCCAATAAGCATTTTTTTATCTAGGGCATTGTGCAGCGAGTTGGAGAACTCTATGAGGGCAGTGGTTGTGCTGTGTCCAGCTTTAAAACCATGTTGTTCCCTACATAGGACGTTGTGCTTAATTAGGTAGTCTATGAGTTGGGTGGCAACAATTTTTTCCAGAGCTTTCGAGAGGGGTGTGAGTATAGAGATGGGCCTGTAGCTGTTTGGTAATGTGGGGTCCCCACTCTTTAGTATAGGTGTGATGGTGGCCACCTTCCAGTCATTTGGGAATTGCCCTAGGTATAGGGAGAGGATAAGGAGATCTGTCAAAGGGAAGAGCACCGAGTCAAGTACCGTATTAAGGATTCTTATGTCAAATGAGTCTTTGCAGTAATTTGAGTCCCCTAGGGCTTTTTTAAGGTAGAATCTTGCATCCTTCATGGTAACGACCCTGAAGTAGAAGGGGGGGGTAGGCATTGTTGAGTTCTGGCATTTTAAGGGTGGGGTTGAAGAAGTTGTTGGGTAGGACTGTGCTTAGATCCAAGAAGGCAGCATTTAGGCCACTGGCATTGGTGAGTGGGCCAGTGGTAATACAGTTATCTACCCTAAGTTGGGAGGGTTGGGGCATCCTGCACTTTCCATTCAGTTCTTTCAGGTTGTCCCAGAATAATCTGGCATCGCCCCCAGGATGAGGCCAGGGTGGTCTTGTAGCAGTTGGATTTGGCCATTCTAACAATCCAGGTACACTTGTTGTGGCCCATTTTATAGGCCAGTCAGCCTGTTTGTACACCAAAGACAACAGCTTTGTACCAGAGGTCATCCCAGTTTTTTAGTAGCTGAAGCAGTGCTGGTGTGATCCAGGGGGCATTTCTTTTTTTGGTTTGACATTTAGTGAGTAGGGCAAAAGTATCACAGGCATTGTTGAATGTGCTGGTGAAGTAGTCAAGGGCTACATCTATGGTAGGTGTGCATCTGATGGGAGGCCAGTCACAGTGGGTAAGATATCTCCTTAGTTTTGTGACACTACCAGGTAGAAGCCACCGCCGGACAAAGTTGCAAGGTTGGAGCAGTGGCTGCTGACAGGACCAGGTGAAGAGGACTGGGGAGTGGTCACTTAGTGCATCAGGGAGTACATTTAGGTTTGTGATTCTATTGGGTCGATTGGTGAGTAGGAGGTCGATTAGGGTGCTGGAGTCATTTCTGGGGTTGACCCTGGTTGGTTGGTTAACTAATGGGGTTAGGTCTAGTGCTGAGAGGGTGTCTTTTATGGCAGCAGTTGAGCTAGATAGCCAATTCACATTAAAGTCCCCGAAGATAATGTGCTCGGTTTTAGGTGGGAAGCTGGAGATATAGTTGGCCAGGGATTGGCATGCTGAGGCTTGGTTTCATGGTGAGATGTACACCACTGTGATGGTTATAGGAGCTCTGGTAGGGTCTGGTATAAGTTTTAGTGTAAAAGCCTATGCCCCATGGGACAGTGAGGGAGATGGTAAGCATTGGCATAACAGGGAGTCTCGGACGTAAAAGGCACACCCTTCTCCCTGTTTACCAACTCTATCGATTCTATGCATGCTAAGATTTGTACAACAGGTGTTTAGTTTTTTTTTTTTGCTACAAATCGTAAAAAAACTCCAAAAGTAAAAAGTAGAAAATGTAAACTACATTAAGTAAATGACTATATATGCATCTCTTATTTTAGTTATTACAATAATTTTACCAGGAAATGCCTACTGAGCCATAATAGCTCCTTTTATGTAGGCATTGTAGGCTAAAATAAATTAAGTTGGTCACTAAGCATGCTCAGTATGAACAAAATGAGTGAGATAAATTCAAACAACATGAAGTCTTGCTATATTATAGACATTAGCAGTTTGATCCAGCTCTAGAACTGCCCCAGAGTGAAATGGTTAAAACCATTCCAAAATAGAATTTTGGCACGAGAGCAGCTCTATCTGTGTCATTTCAAACTTGAACTGTCAGATTCTTTACTCCGCCTCAGTGAACAGTTGCTCCGGAGATTTCTCCTTCTGCTCGGTTCATTTCTCGGTTTAAAAGTGTTTTCTCGGTTGGATTTAACCGAGAATAGTTTATTTTAACATAAAACCGTTCGGTTCAAGCTCTATCTGTGGTAACCGTAAGTAAATGAAGGTTTTGTCTGTGTGGAACTTGTAAGTTATCGGTTCGGTTTTGAACCGATCAGTGGTTAAAACTCATTAAAACTAAAAGTTACTATTTTAGAGTGCGGTTCCGGTTCTTATCGGTTCTAAAAAGCAGTTTAATGCGTTTTTTCCAATACCCGTGACACGGTTAGGAACCGATAAAGGGTGTCTTCCCTAGCACTGCCGTTAAAAGGGCAAGTTTTTGGTTAGGCTGGCATTATGTCTGAGAAACCCAAAAGAAAAACCGGGCCCACTGGGTTTCAACACTGTGATGTTTGTGGGAAGTCTTTGCCAAGGCTGACCCACACACCACATGTTTATTGTCTGAGGTTTGACCACCTCCAGTCAGACTGCCAGGTATGTAAATTTCCCTGCAGCCACCCTGGAAAAAGATTGGGCAGGCTCAGGGAACGAGAGGCCAAAAAGTCCGCTGACCCGGATGGCCAGCCCGGTTCGGTGCCAACCGAACCAGAGGGAGTGCCCTCTGACCAGGGCCAGACTTCCTCGGGCAAAAGAAAAGCTGGTTCTGATTAACCAATTCCAGTAAAGAAAACAAGAAAATCAGCAGGTCTGGAGTCCAAAATTCCTTCTCCAACTGCTGCAGAGATAGCAAAAGCCATACAAATTGTCCAGTCACTGTCTCAGGGTCCGTCCGAACCACCACTATCTGGTAAAAGGTCGGTTCGTCCGGTCCCAGTGGTTCAGGATTATGATATTGAGGAATTTTATGAACCAGAGGAGGGGAGGAGGATTATGAACAGTATGAATGTGGCTGGGAAGGTCTGGGTGTGCCCATTGAACGGACATCTCCCCAGACAGACCTTTAGAATCTCCCCTATGCTGTCTGAGTCCCCATCTCATTTTATGTTTTATAAAAGTTGCTGAAACCTCCAGCTTCCTTTAGAAGAGGCTGTGGATGAGCAAGAGGAGCCTGATTTTGTAGAAATGATGGATATTCCAAGTCTAGGAGATTGTCTATTCCTTTACATAAGTCTTTAGGAAACAAACAATTAAAATTTTAAAGCTCCTAATTCTGTGCCTCCTGTAGATAAAAAGATGGACAGAAGGTATACATTGTCAGGCCCTGATACAGAATTCCTTTCTCAGCAATGCAGTCATGTTAGGGTAGTTCAGGCTGCTGCCTGTGACAAAGCTAATATTCCTTGGCTTCACATCCTCCTGACAAGGATTCCGGGAAGATTGATGCCATGGCAAAAACAGTATATGGCAGCCTCTCTGGGACTCAGGCAAGCAAATTATATGGCTTGTAGCTAGGTATCAGAAATCTAGATGGGATACTGTTATGCAATTGGCCAAGCAGGCCCATGGCCAGCTGGCTAGTGAACTAGAACAGGTGGCTGCTGATGGCATTGAAGCCTCTAAGGTTCAGTTTCATGCTGCTGTGGATGTTAATGATGTTTCCTCTAGGGTCATGGCCACATCTGTAGCTTTTCGTGAGGTTGGCCTGGCTCAGGTGTACTAGTTTGTCCAGGATACCCAGACTAAGGCTATGGATTTTCCTGTGGTGGAAATTCTCTGTTTGGAGAGCAGACAGAGAACTACATGAAGAAGATGGATGAATATAGGACTACTTACAAGAGTGCCCAGGCTAAGGGCGTAAGCCACTCCTCAAAGGCATGCCCCAGGGGTAGGGGTAGGCCTTTTCACAGGCCTTTATACCAGACTCAGGCCTCCTCTGCCTATGCTCAGAGGGGCTTCTTCAGAGGCAGGGGCAGATGAGGGGTGGGCAGACCTGCTCCCACCCCCCAGCCTAAAGCTCCTGTGAAACAGGCACCCTGATGGGGTGCCCAGGGCCGATTCTCCTGTACCATTGGGCCCAAGTTGAGAAGTAGACTTTTTCTACCTGCAAGTGCTTCAGAGACCCTCGCTCTGGAAACAGAGGTCTCATCCCTGTTAGCTCTCAGAGCAGTAGAAAGGGTTCCTCCCCTGCATCAGGGCAGGGGTCTGTATTCCAGATACTTCCTTACCCCAAAAAAGACAGGAGAGTGGCGGCCCATTTTAGATCTCAGATATCTGAACAAGCATCTTCTGAAACCAAAGTTCAAAATGGTAACTCTGGCAATGATTTTACCTTCCCTAAGGCCAGGGGACTGGCTAGCCTCCCTGGACCACAAGGATGCCTATTTCCGTGTCCTAATCAGAAGATCCCATCGAAAGTACCTCCGATTCGAACTGCCCTCAGGTCATTTCCAGTTCAGAGCAATGCCCTTCAGCCTTACCTCTGCTCCAAGGGTATTCACAAAGTGTCTAGCAGTGGCAGTGGCCCACTTAAGGAGGCAGAGGATTGCTGTTTTTCCCTATCTAGATGACTGGCTCATTGTAGGCCAGTCCCCAGAACAGGTAAAATCTCACCTGCAGGTCACCCAGCAGCTTCTCACCTCCTGGGTTTCTGCTAAACCTACCAAAGTCGGTTCTGGAACCAGTCCAGGTACTCACCTTTGTAGGGGCAGAATTGGACACAAAGCTAGCCAGAGCCTTTCTTCTCCCAGAAAGGGTAAGGAATTTAGTGGCTCTGGCCTCTTCCTTCACTCTGCAGGTCTCTCGACCAGCAAGACACTTTCTGCAGCTCCTGGGGCACATGACTGCATCCATAGCTGTTGTGCAGGGAGCCAGATTTCAGATGAGAGACATTCAGTTCCATTTGAGAACCTTTTGGTCTCAGAGAAGAGACCCCCTTTCCAAGTTGGTCCCAGTGGCTCGAACCTTGATCCTAGCTCTCCAGTGGTGGCAGGATCAGAGCAATTTAAGAGCAGGGGTCCCCTTCATTTCCCCTTCTCACGACTTGACTCTCACTACAGATGCTTCCCTTCTGGGTTGGGGAGCCCACATGGGCGACCTTTCCACTCAGGAGTTTGGTCCCCAGGAATCTCTGCTCCACATCAATTTGCTGGAACTCAGAGCTGTCTTTTAGCTCTTCAAGCTTTTCTGCATCTGTCCACGACAAGGTGATACAAGTCAGAACAGACAACACCACAACAATGTGGTACATCAACAAACAGGGTGGCACTCGGTCTTCGCCTTGTGCACCGAGGCAATGAAGTTGTGGTCTCTGGCCTATTCCCTGAACACTTCCCTCATAGCAGTTCATCTTCCAGGGAAGGACAATGTCCTAGCAGATGCCCTCAGCAGGATTTCCCAGGGCCATCACGAATAGTCCCTGGATCCTCAAGTGCTGGGGATAGTTTTTGCCAGGTGGGGCATCCCTCAGATAGATCTTTTTTGCAGCCCCAGACAATCACAAACTTCCTCTGTTCTGTTTCAGGCCTCCAGTGCTGGTTCTCAATTCCCCTGGATGCCCTTCTTATGGATTGGGAGGAGAAGTTCCTCTATGCTTTCCCCCCCTTTCCTCTCCTATTCAAAGTACTAGTCAAAATCAGATCTCAGCCTTGCAGGGTGATTCTGATTGCCCCGGATTGGGCCAGGCAGCCCTGGTACCTACTCCTTCTGTCTCTGACAGTCCATCTTCCCCTGCGCCTCCCCAGGAATCACAATCTGTTGACTTGTGCCCAGGGAAGGGTTTGGTATCCGGACCTCAAATCTCTCAACCTCAAGGCCTGGCTCTTGAGGAGTTAGAGTTTGCTGATTTACACCTCTCTCAGGGTGTTCTTGAGATCCTAAAGGCTTCCAGAAAGCCTTCCACTAGGGCTACTTATAGTTCTAAATGGAAAAGGTTTTCCATTTGGTGTGCTGGGAAAAATATTTCCCCCAGAATCTGCTGAATTGCCCATTTTGTTAGATTACATGGTACATCTTAATTCCTTGGGTCTCAGACCAGCTACCCTGAGAGTTCATTTGGCAGCTGTGTCTGCTTTTGTGTCAGCAGGAAAGTCATCCCTCTTTCTTCTCATCCTGTGTTTTCCAAGTTTTTAAGGGATTACTCCATACTAATCCTCCTTTCAGGAACCGACCCTGCTTGGGACCTTAATGTTTGCATTGCCCAGTTAATGCAACTCCTTTTGAACCTCTGTCTTCTGCACAGCTTAAGTACCTAACTTGGAAAACTGTTTTCTAGTGGCTATCACTTCTGCCAGCGCATAAGTGAATTGCAAGCCTTGTCAGTGGAGACTGACTTTATTTCTTTCCACAGGGATAAGGTAGTCCTTAGGACTAATAGGAAGTTTTTGCCTAAGGTGGTTTCAGATTTCCATCTTAATCAATCTATCTCCCTTCCAGTATTTTTCACTGATCACTCCTCTTCGGGTGAGAGGAGGTTGCACAGCCTGGATGTTAAGAGAGCTCTTAGTTATTATATAGACCGTACCAAAGGTCACAGGTTCGAATCCCTCCAACTTTTCCTTACCTATGGTGAAGTTGGGAAAGGCAAACCTGCCACTAAGAGATCAATAGCCAGGTGGATTGTCTCTTGTATCCAATTTTGTTATCAGAAAGTGGGCAGAGCCCCTGGTTTGAGGCTCATTCTATCAGGGGTACAGCTGCATCTCTAGCTGCTGCCAGAGATATCCCTTTATTAGAGATTTGCCAAGCTGCTACTTGGAAAACGGTACACACTTTTACCAAGCATTACTCCCTGGATGTCCAGGCCAGGAGAGATGCTCGGTTTGGCACAGCTGTTCTTTAGATCCTATTCCTTAAGTAGGTTCTGCCCCTCCTCCATGGAGGTACTGCTGTGTATTCTGCTAATGTCTATAATATAGCAAGACTTCATGTTGTTTGAAGAAAAAATTACTCACCTTAGTAATGTTGTTTCTTCTAATGGAGTCTTGCTATATTATAGACTTCCCCCCCAACCTGCCCCTTTCAGAACCTGTATTTGGTGGGTGCGGGCAACTTAGTGTGGGCACTACTATGTCCTGTTAGCATTTTGTCCCCTTTGGGACTTTGGGGGTGTGTATGTGTACGCGCGTGTGTGTTTTATTATACTTATGTTCCATTTTCATATTATTAGAATGGTGTTAGTATTTCTGGTCCCCTGACTTGAGTCTTGGGTGTTGGGACCATCAATGGTTGTTATTATTTAGGTAGCCATTTGGCTAGCGTAGGTTACAGCTTCCACACAGACCTTAGTGAGTTTGGCTCGTAAAGATCTGACAGTTCAAGTTTGAAATGACACAGATAGAGCTGCTCTCGTGCCAAAATTCTATTTTGGAATGGTTTTAACCATTTCACTCCTGGGCAGTTCTAGAGCTGGATCAAACTGCTAATGTCTATAATATAGCAAGACTCCATTAGAAGAAACAACATTACTAAGGTGAGTATTTTTTTCTTTCTGACCATGCTCTGTGATTAACTTCATTTATCTTTTTCATGTTGACCAAAATAACATGTCCATCTTGACAAATTTATGTTCACACCAGTTGTATAAATAGGGAATGCCCCAAGAGGTAGCTTCAAATATGTACATTATTTGGTTTGGAATGTTGGTGTTATTGCCCCCTTGCATGAGTGACATAGCCATGAGTGCATAGTACAGTAGCAATAACATCAACATTTCATATCAAATAACATGCATATTTGGAGTTACTTCATGGGACATCTGATGTTACTATGGGAGTTCCCACTTTTTTTGCCTACTGCAAGTAAACAACATGCTGTGTTATATCTTTTTACAGGTTTTCCTTATTTTCAACTTTATTAATGATGGTAAATCGAGCCATTTACTTTTATGATAAAAGTAGCAGTGCCACTGTTTAATTTGATGCTTGCATGGAGCCAATTCATGTGAAAAGCAAGGGTTATGGCTACTATGCAAATAATACAGCTGCAATACAAATAACATGATTTCAATCAATCAATCTATCAATCAACCAATCTTTATTTAACCAGGTGAAACATCATTGAGAAGAACTCATTTACAAGGTGGGCCTGGACAGTCACATATATGAATACAAGGCAGAAATATATACAGTGCTATGAACAAGTAGGAGTACATACAGTAACACAGTCAATGGAAGGATATTCAATAATAGAATACACATATTATTATGAATAATAAAATACATAAGAGACAACAAACCTATGTACAGTAGCTGCAACAGATGACCTATGGCAGCAGGATAGAGTCAGGAAGAGGTATATAAGGAACCAAGAGGGAGTGGCAGAGGGCAGGGAGCAGCCAGGGAATGAGGAAGGGATATAAGGGGGTTTCAACAATTATTTGCACAGTGGCAATGTCTTCCGTGCAAATAACAGCTTTTTTCTTCTAAATCCATTTGCTATACATAAATTAGAAACATGAAGTACTGTTCATAGTTTCAGTACTAGTATTCCTTATTGACAATGAGCAAGCCTCCTCCTAACTTTACCTGATTATCTGTGAAATCATTGTTACTTAAATGTTCACTTGCACTGTGAGGCATGAAGCACTTCAAATGAGTGCTTTTAGCCATCTGGAAGTGTGGGTCAAGAAAAGAAACTCAAATCCTGAAGAGTCTTATTGTGCTTATAAAATGGATTATAAAATAAACAAAAAAGACGGAAAACAGTTAATACATTTAAATAATTGTAATTTTAATTTAAAAGTGAAAAGTATGTTAATCATTGAAAAAATAATCCGTAAACTGCATGGGCTGAGAGAAAAATAAAAGTATTGAAACCATTCTTCAGGCTTTAAATAGGAGGATTCACTGGATTTGATTGTAGACTTATATGCATGCATTTTATGTTTACTTGACCATATTTATGAATTGTACTCTGCCCTTGCAATACAGCTAAATAAATAGAAAGGCTGGTTGGATATCTGAGCCTGTGTAAAATTAGGATATTAATATTAGGATTAATTACAGAGAAGTAATATCTTAACCAATAAGTAAACATCTTATTGTATGTGAATTCATGTGTTTGGGAAAACACTGGTAAATAGCTTACATACTGTAGACAAACAACATGAAGTACACAGCTTTTTTCTTTAAACTACAGTACAGAGTTTGTAGAGAGCATTACTAAAAAGCAATGCACAAAATAAATGTATACTCCAGTAAATGAGGCTTACTAGGTACTGCATATGGTCATGTATTACCTCAGAGAGAACAGTCAGAAATGCTTCAGTGAGTCATCGCACACCTCAGGTCCAAGTATGTCTTTCTGGGAAACACTGTTCAGATCAGTACCAGTTTGAGGTAAGGAGAGAGATTTTTTTTCTAATGAATGGACAAGCTTTGATGAGAATTACAGCATTAAATAAACATTTTATTTCAACTCTGAAGTTGTGCGAGTGTCTTTCTAAACCTGACAACTTGAGGGAGCATGGCACTTCTTCCACTTCCTGTTTCTTTAGTGGCACTCCATCTGAATGATGTGGTGGTGCTGTACAAGTGCTGCAGTGTTGGACGAGTGCTCTTTTACTGCTTTTCCCTACATCAGTGTCCCCCAGACCAGCTATAGCAATGCTGCTACTGATAACTGATTTTTAGGGATAGACTCCACAGTGCTCTGGCATGCTGTTAGCTGGAGAACTGCTGAAATTGACTTGGCAGTCTGCAGTACATCAGAGGTGTCAACAGATGTTGCTCAGTTCCACAGTTGCAGCACTCCTGTATGAAAGAATGCAACTCCATTTTGTCCAGTATTTGCTAGAAGCCTTCCAGTAGTTATGGAGGTAGGTCTTGTAGTGGTGCCTGGTAGCTGCTTTTAGTTGTCTGGCACATAACCTTGCCTCAGACAGCCTATAAATATAGACTCTGTCTGCATAACAGCCAGACTGCTAGGCCCACCCAGTCTGCTCAAGGGTTCCCTACCTATTGTACCACTACAGACTCTAATTGATATCTTGAGACCCTCCCTTTCTCTGTACTAATAAGCTCCTGTGCCCATACCCTGCATGCTTAAAGCCTTCCACCATTCTAGACACCACAAGTTCATGTGGCATTTGGTTCCATGTTACTAGCACCCTTTCTGTGAAGAATTGTTTCCTCACATCTTTCCTTAAACTCATCCCCCTCCAATTTCATTGCATGTCCCCTAGTCCTGGAGCTTGTCCCTTCCAGAAGAGGATCCTTTCCTGTGCTCTGTTCACCATTGTAATGTACATGATGGTCATGATCATGTCACCCCTTACTTTCCTGTCCTCCAGAAGGTATATATTGAGATCCCTCGGTCTTTCATCATAGGGCTCGCATTTCAACCTCTGCACCTTCTTGGTTTCCCTTCTCTAGCTCCTCTCCACCCACTCAATGTCTTTTCAGAGGTGTGTGTTCTCCAAAACTGGATACAGTATTCTAGGTGGAAGTATACCAGAGAGCTGTACAGTGGCAGCACCACCTCCCGTCTGCTGGTGATGACTTTTTCTATGCACTGCAGCATCCCACTAGCCCAGCCCATGGCTTTATTGCACTGTGCTGCTACCTTGAAGTCTCCTAAAATAATAACCCTGAGGATCCTTTTCTGCCTAGTGACTGCCAGCACTGGTATTTCTGTACTCTAGGTGGATGATTTTCATTTTTTGGCATTGTGCCCCTACTGCAATGCCTTCAACCACTCCTCTAGTTTTTACATATCCCTTTGCCTTGTCTTGACTCTCTCCTACATGTCTATCCTATTGCAGATATTGGCATAATCTGAAAAAAGACATAAAATTCTCCTCCATTTCCTCTGCAATATCCCATATGAAGTTATTGAAGAATATTGGTCTCAGCACTGAACCTTCCAGAATCCTACAGCTCACACTTCATTCTTCAAGTGTGTGGCATTTACCATTAACCTCAGCCTCCTATCCATTAGTCGACTGCAATACCATTTTAAAATTTGGGCCCCCACCCACAAATTAGTTGGCTTCCTAATCAGTCAATCAGGCACAATGTTAAAGGCATTGTTGAAGTCTAGATAAGCTACATCCACTGCCCCCCACACTGGTCTATTTCCCTGGTTGCCCAGTAAAATAATCCATGAGATCTGATTAAATTTGGCATGACCTTCCCCCTATGAACCCATGCTGCCTGTTGTCCTACAACCCACTGGCTTCTAGCAGTCTTTCTTTTAGGAAGATTTCTATAAGAATCACACTAACGGTGAAAAATACTGTTGCAAGATACAGTTTATTAAGGAAACAAGTAGTGCAGATGCCAAGAACTAGCAGCCCAAATTTTCACGCTTAAGGTGGGTGCTTTATCATAGGCAACTGCCCCTTACGGTGATTATTGTTTATATGAAAATATTTAAAGTGACATATGTTCAAAGGTACGGTGTGACATAAGGCACAGCACCAGTAATGACTGCAAATTTTAAACTGTTTTGTACATGGAGACACGAAGTTGTCTTAAAAAATCATCACATCCATATACAAACCCACACACTATTTAAAAACATGGATATGCAAGACAGCTACATAGATACAGGCTGCATGTTTGACTCTCACCATGGCTAGTATAAATAAATAGTTTGTAACCATGAGCTAAGTTTCTTTTGAGAGTATTTTAATAGCAGTCTGTTAGATATAAAGCACATAAATCCAGAACTGAGTCAGTGAACTGAAAGTTCGTATTCACCTAAAATGGTTAGTTCTAAAGTTCATGCAAGCACTTGAAGCCATTCTGGACTATTTATGAACAGTCAGCAGTGGTTCTAAAAGCAGCAATACAAAATCAATCAAGCTCTATGAAGCAAAAAACCTTAATGTATTATAAATCGCAGGTTCAAAAAAAATAAATCATTGTGACAATCACATGGAAAACTATTATTGTAAACTATTGGCCCAAAAAGGGATCAAGTTCTACTTGTTCATTCAAACCAGGCTCACAGCAGGCTTTCAAACTGTAAATCCACATGGACTCCCTTTTGAGCAACAAATTCTCTAGGTTGCCACCTCTGTGGCCCAGTCTTGTATAGCCAATACCCTAAATGTAAACTGATTGTCTCTGTCCCTGTCTCTAATGTGTTTCACTAGGGTATTTTCCATAAACCCTATATTTCACTAAGGTGCTCATCAATGCATGTTTTGAATGTTTGAATAATTTTGGCAACATATTATGCCTGACAGATTATTTTTTTTGCTAGATAAATAAAACTTGTGGAACAATTAATGAAATGTCTAATAGTGAATATTATGGAGACACCAAGGACAGAAAATTACTAGTGTTGAATATAGATTGGCAGTGGGCATAGTTGCTATATTTAAGTGTGAAAAGTGGGGTTGGAGGTGGGGAGCTAAGTTTCCTCTGTCTATTTGCTGAATGCTGTTTTTAGGTGGGTAGATAACATTTTTATTTGTTCGACGAAAGTCATTACAAAGTTCATGTAAATACATTTCATAAAAGGTTTACAAACTTTTAATAAATTACATATAAAACCTCACATTATTGCACATGCCTTATAAATACATTTTAGCTTGACTCATCTATCTCAAATCATGTTATGTCCATTTCCCACTGAACATACCTAGAGATTCAAAGACTTCAAAAATCTATGCAATCTGTCAAGTACATTCAGGTCTTCACTATTAAATAGATACATCACAAGTTGATCAGAGGGGAGACCAAGGGTAGCAAACATCGGTGCTAACAATTTTCTCCTTTCTATTTCAAATTTTGGACAATGTAATAATACATGTTTAAGACTGTCTGCTACTCCCATTTGACAAATACAGTTTGGGCCACTTATCTTCTCTGATCAAAAAAATATGTCTTGCTTTATAAAGCTCAAATCTGTACCTAGTTATGACTCTTCTTTGTTCTGGATTTCTAAGAATAGTTAAGTATAACTCTAATTTGTGATCTGTTTTTAATTTTTTATACCATTTAAAATGACATAAATCAGTAATTCTTGCGTGATCTTGTTGAACAATAACATCTCTTAATCTATTCTTTACCAATTGTTTAATTTGAGAAAAAGGGAGTGTACATATGTCATGTAATATATTTCCCAGACCCATGGGAAGAATATAATCATGTATGTTTTTTTTTTTATGTTTGGTGTAAAGCCCATACCATGATGCTTTATTTGTTCTTCAAGTCATATCTGAGGAATTCAATTATCTTGGAGAAGAAATAACTGTAATGTAAATATGAGTCTTCTTTCTGTGGCCAAAATACTTGAAGAAAACTGACTTTGCTCTCTCTCTCCTTAAAATTTCAGAGGGTACTGACTGTTGGACATTCAAGAAATACCTATAGATTTTATTTATTTTTACTTCTGAAAATGCTATATTAGATGGAGTCCAGATTTCAGTAGCATATAAAATCCCAGCCTTTAGCTTAGCATTAATTACTGTGATTAATCCTTGAATGGAGAATTGTCCCAGTCTCCTATGGAATTTTTTTAAATATCATAAAAGACATTTTTAATTGTTGTAATATAATTTTAACATGTAAAGTCCATGATAAATTATTTGTAAATCTTAAACCTCAAATAATCATTGTATACTGTCATAATAACTTTATTTGTATCAATATATAAGTTATATCATTTGCTAGACCTATTTCCAAACAATACCATATTAATTTTTCCAATATTTATTTTCAATTTGTCGTTTTTGCATAAATCTGAAAAATAAGAAACCATTCTTTGAAGATCCAACAAAGAAGTTGAAATCAGAACCACATCACCTGCGTAAGCAAATGAAGTGACTGCATAATTACCTATTTTGGTGAATGAAAATCGGGGTTATCCAGAGACTTGAGAATTGAATTTATATAAATGTTAAACAAAAAAGGCCCTATCAAACAACACTGATGCACTCCCAAATTTGCATTAATTTTAGATGTTAAATTCCCATCTTGATCATATTTAACCCTCAACCATGTACTATCATTAATTCTTATTAATATGTCTAATAAATCTTAGGCAATGTTATAACTTTCCAAGTTTCCCCATGATATCTTTCTGCTTATAGATTTAAAAGAGGTTCTTAGATTGATAAAACAGCAGAATAATTCTGATTTTTTAATTGTCACACTCTTTCACGTAAGATAATTTAAGACAAAACAATGTTGCATAGTTGAGCAATTTGTTCCAAATCCATTTTGGGTTTCAGATATCATATTATTATTTTCTGCCCACTGCTATAATTGATCTAAGATGATTCAGCAAAAAATCTTCTGTGAAGCATCAAGAAGGCTTATTGGCCTGTACATGGTCAGGTCATTTATATTTCCCTTTTTGAAAATGGGGCAAATTATGCTAGCCTTTGATGAATCCAAGAAATGTTCTTCCTGTATGCAGTGATTATAAAATGTATGTAAAACAGGGATCCACCAATGATTAAATGTTTTATATATCTGACAGGATATTGTCAGGACCTGGAGCTTTGTTACTGGATACTTTATCAAGGGCAACACTTATTTCCATCTCATTTATACAGAATGCTTGAGACAGACTCTTACACTATCATTTCCATAAATAAACTGCCTATCTTCTTCCTCTTGAGAGAAATATAGCTTTCTGAAATGAGCTTCCCAGTTTAATGGTGTACTAGCTACCTCAATCTTATTTGCATATTTATCGTAGCCTTTACTTACCAAGGTTGAAAACTGTTTTATATCATTCTTTATAATTGTTTTCCATAATTTTTTCAACATAACAGTATGGTATTTCAATCTTTCCTTTTCCAATAATGTTTTATACTCTTTCCTTGAATTGTTTAATAGTTTATTGGGTTCATTTGATGCTATTTTTTTTCTTCTGTCAAGTTAAACCATTTAGTTTCCTCTATGCTTTTCTGTAATTATAATTAAACCTAGTGTTGTTCCCTTTTTTGTATCATGATATCAAATAAAATAAGAGTTTTATGCAGAAACTTATGTCCTTCCATATTCCTGTAATCTCTCTGAGGTTGGTCTCTAATAATTTATTTTTGAGGTTTAAAAAATGTTCTGCATTTAATATCTCATCAAACTTCATAATGTCAACTCTTTGCCAACATATTCTTTTAGTGCTTATTATCTCCATTGCTTGTGTAGCTGTAGGAGCAATTTGATTTTTTGATAAGGTATTCCCAGTCCCATGTAATCATTATTGGTAAGTGAGCCAATTTGGTTCTTATTTTAATTTCCAAATCCAGTATGGTAGCTGAAGCATTTAGGTTTTCCCATACCAAATCTATACAAGATAAGCCTAGTGGACCTATATAGGTGTAATCACCCTCTATGCCCCCATTTGCTCTACCATTATAACAGCAAAAATTTAGATCTTTCATGATTTCTGACAATAATTTTCCATTTTGATTAGTTGTATTTCATCACGTGATTTCCTTATAGAAGAAAGATTTTTATTAATAACATTAGTTCCTTTTAAATATTCACAGCCAATGCATCTCTTAGAATAATTTTGAGAACCTCTAGAATTAAAATCTCCTCGTATTACTATTGAAAATTTTTCATATACTGTATATCTGTTATTTCCTCTAACATCAGTTTAAACTGTATCCAGTAGTCTCCTCTATTAATTTTGATTTTAGGTGAGACATAAATGTTAACTAGAATCAGCTATAACCTATCATTTATAATCTTAAGGACCTGACAGTTGTCTAACTGCACCTTTATAACAGTAACCACACAATTAAGAGCAGGTTTAATAAAAGTAACCAGACCTGCCATAGGTCTCCTATTTTTATTATATTTTATCACAGGAATGGTAAAGCTAGAATAACGTGGCAATAACGGTGGATTGTCCTCCATCATCCAAGTCTCTTGAAGACATATTATGTCTATTTTCATATAGAACTGTTTGAGTTCCTGGTCTACTAATTTCGAGATCAGACCCTCAGTGTTCCATTTTAGCATAACAATTTTTAATTCTGTATTTTGACTTCCTATATGTCAATCTGTTTTCAAATGCTCCTTCTATTATTGGTTTTTGGGGGTAAATGCTCTTCCATGCCTGATTTTTTTATTTTGAGTTTTATCTACAAAAACTGACTCAATGTTTGTTAAATAAACCACATCCTCCTCCAAGGCATGTGAAGCCTGTAATACTAAGGCTGCCCTTTGTCTTGAATGGAAAGCAATGTCTATTTGTGGATATTTTAAAGTAGTTGGATATATGTGAATATATTTTATAGAACTTCTATTAATAGTCACACCCAGGGCGCATGATAGAAAGACACCTATGTCTCTTTTGATAGAACCTATAGATTGACTTTTTTCGGTCTCCCACCCAAAAAGGGTTAGTGTTATGGTTTCCCATAGTTTTACCCTTTTTTTTTATTTTGCTCATCCATTACATTAGCAAGATTCTGAAACCATTCCTTATCTTTCTTTTCTTTTACTTGTTTTTCTTTTGATTGATCTGAATCAAAATTCTCATTTGAAACAAGAGCTGGGACCAATTGCGTGGGATAAACATAAATACACTTACCACATAATATCCCTTCTTGATTCCAAATTCTCTGAACTGTACTATAAAATTGACAATACAACAAAATGCAGCTTTTGTACTCCTGATTTGGGGGTTGGGTAATAAATATCTCATCAGCTTGTTCATTTAAATGTAATAGGTTTAATACCCAATCTGTTAATTTAGATCTTGTTTTGAAACC
This sequence comes from Neoceratodus forsteri, assembly GCA_016271365.2. NCBI lineage: Eukaryota > Metazoa > Chordata > Ceratodontiformes > Ceratodontidae > Neoceratodus > Neoceratodus forsteri. Next base: position 1,565,461,741 of record CM057452.1, on the reverse strand, counting down.
CAAACTATTAATTCCATGCATTTCTATTACATATTCTTACTTTGGGTCTGTAACCATTCTTAGATGACATTTACAATTTTCTTGTTCCTGACTATGCGGTTCCTTAGTTTGTGACTCTAATATGGTACTCTCGGTCTCCCTTCTATTTGTATCCTTTGTATCAGTTGTTATGCTGGTACAGAATAAAGGATTATTGGTACAAGTATCCATTTGTGTTTGAAAAAATCTTGAACCAGCTTACTTTTGGGCTTGTCATTGAAATCCTTTCTCATTTTATTCTTGTCTATCAGATTTTTGTACTTACCCTTTTTCATCTTTTTGGTTTTACCATTACCTGTATTTGATTTATTTGGTTGTTTTTTACCTTTCTTTCCCATTTTGTTATTTTGAGTTAATACTTTTAGTTCTATTATAGACTCCATTCCTTTTTGAAAAAGTGGAGATAAATTAACCAAATTTGCTTTGTTTCTTTTCTGTTGTCCATTATCATACAACGTGTCTTCAATTATTATTGAATCAGTAATAGGTTTATCTTGTTTCATATTAAGGGTATCTAATATAGCTTTGTTATAGGCTACTTCATCTCTTTTATTTTCAACTTCCCATTTTAGTATCCATAAGTTTTCTAATAATATCATGGTTACAAGATATTGGTTTTTGACTGCCTCTAACAGTTGTAGGGACAGAACTGAATTAAGAGTATGGTCTCTGAGTACTGCAGTATCCTTCTCCAAAGTTGCTGATTTTGGTATAGCAGCCTGCCCTTCTCCAGGTTGCATAGGAGAGGGAGAGAATTGTGATGAAGATGATAAAACACTTAAGGAGTCATTAAGTACAACCAGCTGTTTCAAGTTTTGCAAAGTATACTCCACTTCCTTTAATGTGTTACTGTCACTTTGTACATATATTTCCTTATCTGTACCAACCCTATGTAGCCTGCCATCAATACTCTTCATCCCATTTTGTGCTTTAGAATACTCACTAGTCTCTAGAACATATTTTTTTTACCACAGATTCTTTTTAGCTGAGGCAATAGATATCTGCACAGGAATATCCACTACTTTAAAGTCATTAGGATAAGATTTAATTGGGGAGTCTGATGGTGTAGCCTCCTTATTACAGAAGTCAAAATCTGGATCAAATAAAACCATAGGCACCAATGGTTGTACATAGGACTCAGCTGAGCTTATGGACTCCTCTGTACAACTATTGGCACTATCTTCTTCTAATGTACTCATTTGTTGATCAATTTCATTTGGTACTGGGGAACAAAATTCCCCATTTCCACATCATCTTGATGGTTTTTCTCAAAGTTCTCCTCAATGTCTTTATAGTCATTTGGATTAGCTGGAGTTGAACTATCTCTGTTAATTTATTTATTTGTTTACGCTTTTACCAAGAAGACATGCTGAGCAAAGTACTGCCTGATTTCAGATGCATCCAGGGGACAGAAGAATAGTACACAGAGGAATATAATAATAAATACAGCAGTGGTAAATATATGGTAACATAGTAAAGGTACAGCAGTGATAACTAGTACAAATGCAGGTTTTTACAAACAAAATAGTGCAATTATAACAGTGTGGCACATAAACAGAGGGAGGTGCAACATAAGACTAGCGCTTGTCAACCTAAGACTGATAAAGGCAGTGGCACAGGGCAAGCACAGGAGAGGGTAATTAGCCTTGGCACTGATGATTCATTAGGTACATGAGCAGGAGGAGAAGAAATGTGCTGAGAGAAGACCATTTAGGTTCTGAGAAGGAGAGGTACACCGAATGTCTGTGGGGAAGGAGCTCCATAGCTTGGGCATTTGGTAGCTGAAAGCAGCCTGTCCTTTTGAGATGGACCTATGGGGAAAATGTAGAAGATGCATGTCTTTTTGCCTGAGCTCATAGGCATGGAGGGAGTGGATGTACAGGACCAAGGTGAGGTAGGGGGGCAAGGACTGGTCCCAGAACTTAGCAGTGAGGTGTGTGCAGTGTGAGGATCTGTGGTCCCGTAGGAAGGACAGGCCCAGGGACTGATAAAGGGTACAGTGATGGGTGAAGTAGAGGCAGTCTAGGGTGAAATGACAGAAGGAATGGAAGAGAGAGTCCAGTCTGGCCAGGGTGGTCTTGGGGTGACACTGTAGACCACCTCTCCATAGTCTAAAATTGGCAGAATCATTTTCTGTATGATTGCATGGTGGACCGGCAATGGGAAGCAACCCTAATTTCAGTAAAGTGCACCCAGTCTGGGGTGAAGTTTATTGTGGAGGTCATCAATGTGAACAGAAAAGTCAAGGTGCTGGTTAAGCCAGACCCTGAGGTATCTGAAGGAGGGGCAGGGCTCCAGTGAAGACCCATCCAGGGTGTGGAAAGTGGGGGGGGAAGGAGCCACAAGAGACTCTGCCAAGTGCTGAAGGTCATGGAGACTGTCTTCTTGGCATTGAGGTGAAGCTGATTGGAGTGAAACCATAGCTGGAAACTGTTGAAGTCCTGATGCAGTGTGGTAGCCACATCAGTAATGGAGGGGCCAGATGAATATAGCACCATGTTGTCTGCATACATGTGAATGGAGGTATGTGGGCAAGCAGAGGTCATGTCATTTAGGAAGATGGAGAACAAGAGAGGCCCCAGGACAGAGGCCTGTGGCACCCCCAATGAGACAGGGAGGAGAGCAGAGGTGGAGTTACCAATCCTGACAGATTGCATCTGACCAACCAGGTAAAATCAAAACCAGTCAGTGGCCTTACTAGAAAGCCCTGCATTGGTGAGCTGTGCCAAGAATAGGTGGTGAGATACTGTGTCAAATGCCTTTGTTAGGTTAACAAAGATGGCTGAGGTGATATGTCCTTTATCCATGGCAGAGAGGATGAAATCTGACAGCCCCAGCAGGGATGTGCTTGTGGAATGGTACTTCTGAAACCAGACTGGTAAGGGGTATAGAAGGAAGAGGAATCGAGGAAGGAGGAGAGTGGAGAGAGGAGACATTTTTCTTGGATTTTCACCAGTATGGGAAGGTGGGAAATAGGGTGATAGTTTCCCGGGGCAGATGGATATCCTCCTTTTGGGAGCAGAATGACCACGGCATGCTTCCACTCAGCTGGTTCTGAGGCTAGAGAGAGAGAAGGATAAATTGAAAAATGCTTCCAGGGTGGTGGCAATGGCAGGGGCTGATAGGTTCAGCATTTTGGAGTCAAGGGTGGAGGGGCATTTGCCCTTGGTTGGATTAAGAGCAAGAAGGACATTGACCTGTAGTGGTGTAACTGGAAGGAAGGAGAAGGAGTAGGTGGGGTACAGGGCTTGATCAGTTCCAATGGGAGGGGAGGGAGGGGTTAGGGGAAGGGAGCGAGGATGTTAGTGCAGCAGTGCAGATCTTAAAGTAGGAGTTGAAAGCTGTGGCTACAGCTGGAGGATGGGTCACCATGGATTGCCTATGTTTAGGGTAGGAATTGGTGGTTGGGAGGAGGGGGCAAAGAGTGATTTGAGGACCTTCCAGAAATAAGTAAGATGGTTTATATTTGTGTGAAAGGCAGTATTGAAGTATTTAGTTTTTCCCAAAACATAGAAACATAGAAACAAAGAAATTGATGGCAAATACGGACTACTAGGCCCATCTAGTCTTTCCAGTTTCCCTGCCTACCATAAAAGCTGCAGACCCTACTTGATCTCTGGCTTTACCTCTATTGCTAGGAATCCCCTATGCCTGTCCCATGCATGCTTGAATCCCCCCACTGTGTTTTCCCGCACCACCTCTGCTGGGAGTCTATTCCATGCATCCACTGCACTTTCAGTGAAGAAATACTTACTCATGCTACCCATTAGTCTACCCCTTCTAACCTCATGTCATACCCCCTTGTTCCTGGACATTTATTTTTCTGAAAGATGCAACCCTCCGGTACCCTATTTATGCCTTTTAAATATTTGAAGGTTTCTGTCATATCTTTCCTGTCTCTTTTCTCCTCCAGGGTATAAATATTGAGGTCTCCCAGTTTCTCCTCATATGGCATTTGGTGCAGGCCTTGCACCATCTTTGTTACCCTTCTTTGAACTGCCTCCACCCTGTCTACATCCTTATGAAGATGTGGCCTCCAGAACTGGACACATTTCTGAAAGTGTAGTGCCTTTCTGTGCCATGCCACAAAAAACAGATCATCAATGCACCTGCAGTATATGAGAATCCTGGAAAAGACGGGAAAAAGCAATGGTGTCCTGGATGGTACTCACATACCCAAATAAATGGTGGTGAAATTGGGGGCCAGGGCCACCCAACTGCCATTCCTTTCTTCTGCATGAAGTACTTTCCCTAAAATGAAAAAGTGTTACAAGTCAGTACAAGTTCAGTGAACTTACTGTAACTTAGTGTAAGTAACAAGTCACATAATTCTGCAGGATAAAAATCAATCAAATTCTTGCAAAGCTTGTTGTAGGGCGTGGAGTCCCTCCACACAGGGTGTATTCATGTAGAGAGACTCCACACCCATAGTAACCAATAAAGATTCCAGTAGTAGCTGCACCCCATTAAGAAGATTTAGAATGTTCGTAGTGTCTTTTATGAATGAGGGCAGTCCAAAAACTATTTCTTTCTTGTGGACATCTGCAAATTTGGAAAGTGGCACTGTCAGACTCCCACCCATGACATAGTTGGTCTCCTTGAGGTGTGGTCCAAATGTTTATGGATTTCTGGCAGAATATTAAAAATCACTTTGATGGGAACATCTGCTTTTAAGTATTAAAATATTATTTGTGTAATAATAACTGGCTTAGCCTTTTTCCCATAGGGAAACCATGGCATAATTTGCCGTTATAAAGGAGCATTTATAAAGGCAAACACGCCCATGGTTTCTCTCACTCTGCACATGCCCCCACTGCTGCTTTTCCCTTAAAGACCAGGTGTGCCACAGAGCAATCTGCATTCATTTTATATAATTGCTGAGGTGAATAAGGCAAACCCAGCAATTATATAAAATAAAACATGGGTTGGTATGTGTAAACTTGAAGTTTACACACACCCTCAGGGTTAGATGCTTTTAATAAACCCCTAGGGTGTGTATAAACTTTTCATTACACATCCCGACCCATTCTTTATACGCTATATAAGGCCTGCTTGGAGATCCTCATTCAGTACTGGCTCAATTCTTGTTTGATACTCACTGGTTGGATCCATGAGCAATGGCTAGTAATAATCCTGGTTATTCAACTATGTCATAACCTCCATATTGCAGTTGTTACTGATCATAACAACAGTGTAGCCCACTTTATCTGCCGACTTTATTATTATTTGGTGGTTGCTACACAATTGTTTGATTGCTTCAGATTCATCCTTTGTGCAATTGATAAAATTTGGCCACTCAATTCTCAGTTTACTCAGTTTACTCCATTTAGTAAGACAGTAGAAGGCTATTAGCACACCATCACAACAGTCTCCCACTCCTAGTGGGTGCATTATTTTACCTTAGACAATTACATTAAGATCTAATCAAGCTCTGTTTTGAATTGACTGAAAGATGTTATATTTACCAAACACTGCACTGTGGAAGTGAGTTCCAGACTTGAGATGCCCTAATAGTAAAATAGTTATTCCTTTTGATAGTATTGGCTGTTGGAAACTTGAGTTGTTTATTGTGTGATCTAAGATTGAATGATCTTTCACAAAAGGTAATACCACACTGGGACATGAGTTCAGTATGCTGAAGTATATTAAGAAGTAACAATATATCACCTTTCAATCTTCTATCCTGTAAGCTAAAGAGACCAATCACCTTCCGTCTTTCCTCATATGTAATATATTTGAGTCTTGAGATCAGTTTAGTTACATGTCTTTGGACACCCTCAACCAGTTGTGTGTCACCTTTCAGAGATGGAAACCAGAATGGAGAACCAAAATCCAAATGAGGTTTAATGAAGTAATATGCACTGTTCACAGACATTTTTAAATCATTCATAACATACTGTTCTCGATCTGCGTAACCTTCTTACACTCATCTGATAATGAAAATGTGTTATATATAACACCCAAATTATGCTCACTTGTTTCAGATTATAATGGGATGTAGTTTAAAGTGTACACATGTAAAGGATTGTTTTTCCCTAAATATAAAACTGAACATATTGCATGATTAAATTTCATTTTGTTTGTGTTTGCCCAAATTTCAATCTGTTGCATGTCATGCACTAGTGATTGGTACTGGGTGATATCACTGACTTCCCCTGTCATCCACAAATTTGTTAATATTGTTATTTATATTAAGGTGCATGTCACCAATAAACAACCCAAACTGAGTCGGTCCAAGCACCGAATGCTGTGGAATGCCACTAGCCACTGATCCTTCTTCAGAATAATGCCACTAAACCTCACATGCTGCTTTCTATCAGACAACCAATTTCTAACTCAGCTCACCAAGTATATACTAAGGTCCACATTTACTAGATTTTCCACTAGTTCTTGGGGGGGGGGACCATATCAAATGCATTGCCATAATCCAGGAGAATGATGTCTATCGGGATACCAGAACCAAGGCTCCTACTAACTTTTTCATAGAAGGTAACTAAGTTAGTTGTGCATGATCAACCGTTTGTGAAGCCATGCTGTTTCCAGTTAATTCCATGTTAATTCCATACAGTGAGTTTTGTTCTCAAAATGGGTTTTAATTAGTCTTTCTAAAGTTTTATTTACTAAAGATGTAAGACTTATAGGTCCATAATTAGTCACACTACTTCAGCTGCCTTTTTGTAAAGTGGAACAACTACAGCACTCCTTCAATCACAAGGGACATCATTAGTTTTCAAGGATGTATTAAAAAGGATGGTAAAGGGGTGACTCAAAATTGCTGTTAGTCAAGGAAGTCTAGAATGGATGTCATCAGAGCCTTGAGGGGTATTGGTTTTGCCTAAACTCAGTGCATTTTTAACCTCATGAGGTGATAGATATATGATTTCACCATAAGATGGGTTATTTTCCTATTCACATTACCCCTTTTCACTGAAAACTGAACATACATATTCATTAAACAGGTTGGCTAACTCTGTAGGATCCTCTTTCCTAATCTCATTATCCATCAAGGAACTTATTGCCCTAGAGCTGTTTCTATTGTTATTTATGTAAATGTAGAATGATTTTTGATTGTTGTTTGAATGTACAATCTGGAACTCTTTTTCTTTTCTCTCCTTATCATAGACTTCACCACGCATAGTCCATGCAATTCCTCCAAAAAGTTCTCCAAGTTGATGGATACAGTTTTTCAAAGACCTCTACTTCTGAATCTGAGGGTGGAAAAAAGGTACATTTCTTTTTGAACTTTTGCAACATCATGTCAAATGTGTTATCTACCATTTTACTGACATAAGGGTTGTCAGTGACCTGTGACAGTTCCTGAATGCTGCTACCCACCATGTTCTGGTTATTACTAAAGAAGGCCTTTACACTTCAGTACTCTTTTGAACTTTTGTAGAACTATATAGGTACCAAAAGGGTTTACCTGTACTGTAGGGATGAAAGTCAATCTCTTTTGTATGACCTGTTGTTGTGCTGTCTTTAAAGTGAAAACCAAAATACTGACAATATTCAGTACCTCCATCCTCTCCAGTTCTGTCTGTTGTATGGTTGACATGACTGGTTGTTCAGGCCCCTCTGTTGGTTGCCACTCTTTTGATTGCCCCACTGTTGATTGCCTCTGTTATCTACTGTTGGTTCCATCCATTGGGGGCACTGTTCTGCTGTGTTTGTGGTATTCTCCTGCTCTGGCCACCTGCCACGGCTTCCTTTCCAAGTTCTTCTCATAGGAACCAGAATCATATAGTCCTGCTGCTCTTCCTGGATTGCTCCGTTTGCTATGGTGAGTGGGGGGGGGAGTGCTGTCCTCTAAAGAAACAGTATTACTTGTAGTATTGGAATCACTCCCACTAGTGATGGCTGTATTCTTGCCAGTGGTACTTCTAAGAATAGATCATGGTCTGCTGTTATCATTATTCTTGCTCCAGTCAAATCCTTGATTGTTTAAACATTCATTAGTGTCCTGAATGAATTAATGTAGTTTTGTTGCTTTGATTCTCTGATCATACCTTAGAATTGTTTATTTTTGGTTAGTCTGGTATTAGGCAAACTCCGATGACATGGAGAAGCTATTTAGTTGAACTTCCTTCCTCTTAAGTTCCTTGTTGACCAAATCCAATGTTAACTGCTCACCCTTGCTCATTCCTGTGAAGTCATCCAGCTACCAATGTTGAGGTAGACAACTCATCAGCTGGGTCCCTACTCTAAACTGCAGCTGCCCTTAAATGGCTTACCTTTATAGGGTGTATCAGCCAAAAATTAGTTTAATTAAGGTGTGGGCCTAGCCAATGTGCAGGTAGCTGCTGGGGAGCTAGTTAAATGAGATAGTCACACTTTTCTATTTATAAACCAAATCCAATGTTAACTGCTTACCCTTGCTCATTCACAAACAATAAATGGGAATTTAAATGAGAGGTGCTACTGTGTATGGCATACAACAACAAAAACAGCAAGTCAGAGCATACCCTGACCCCACTCACACACACAATGTAACAACAAGCATATATTTTTTCAGTCTGGATTGGCAACTTATTAGTTGGATTTCAAAAGGAGTGGGGGTCTCTTAGCATTCACCTCAGGGCCATGCTGTAAATTCACACAGCTACCAACGTTGAGGTAGACCACCCATCAGCTGGGTCCCTACTCTAAACTGCAGCTGCCTCAAATGGCTTACCTTTATAGGGTGCACCAGCCAAAAATTGGCTTAATAAAGATGTGGGCCCAGCCAATATACAGGTAGCAATTCCTTGTTGACCTCTCTGGGAACATCAGCTGAGTCTTCAAGTATTAATTTGACAAGGACAGCAGAAGCTTTTAGCAATCTTTTTCTCCATTTGTTAATAAACTGATCCCTCTGTTGGCTGAAGGCTGGTGGCTTGATAATTTGTAACTTTCTTGGTACTCAGCCCACCTCAAGGTGGTGATCCAGTGCAACTGTTTGCAAGCAGAGCTGTCTCAGTGTTAACACCACCCTCTCATATTGGTTAACTGCATCACATATGGTAAGTGCTGGTTGCTCTCCCAAAGATGTTTAAGTTGCTGCCGACTGTTATCCCCTCTGTAAGTCTCTCAAAAGGGGTTTATATTCCCATGGAAACGGGGGTTCTAAGAAAATTGTACCCCTGGCTTCTATTGCTGCTACAACTACTGCCTGAACTGAAGGAGTTTCCACCACTTCAGTCATCCTTTGGCTAAAGGAGATGATGGATGTCAACCACAAATGTACACCAAACAAGAACAGAGACCACTCCTGTTGTGGCCAGTGCTCACAGTGAACCAAATACAGCAAAAAAAAAAACAACAAAGTTGAGCTGACATCGCCCTTTGCATTAGAAAGTTGTGTGCTGACCATGAAGAACAGTGTTGCAAGATACACTTTAAGGTAACAAGTAGTGCAGACTCTAAGGACTAGCCACCCAATGTTTTGCACCTATGGCAGATTCTTAATCATGAGTAACTACCCCCTTATGGTGATAATTATTTATACAAAAGTATTTAAAGTGACATACATTCAAAAGTGCTGTGTGCCACAAGACAGTCAGTAATAAGTTATGTGCCTAGAGACTTGAAACTGTCTCAAAAATAATCCAATACAGTACATATACAGACTCACACAATATTTAAAAACATGGTTATGTAAGACAACTACATAGATTCAGACCACATGTTCAACTCCTACCATGGCTAGAATAAATAGATTTTTTTTTAATCATGAAACTGTTTACTTAATTTAAAAGAAAAAACAATGATATAACATCAACAACATAAACCACAAATAACATAGAACCACTATCAGAGCAAGAAAAAGAAATCTAATATATGTAAGGAATAAGACACTCCGAGGCATAGTTTATGGCCTGATAAGTGCAAACCCCAGGTGCATAATGAGGCACAAGGCACTTGGCACTGAGTACCTTTAGCACCTAGGAAGTGCTCTTATCAGGCCATAAACTACACCTTGGAGTGCCTTATTACTGACACAAAGCACATCTTCTTGACCTGGAAGGACACTACTTCCTTATTCAGCTGTGAGCTGTGTGAGAAATTCTATATTGCACTTGATATCTGCAACAATGTGCACTTTTGCTCAATTCTGTGGGAGGTGAAACTAACTACCCTTGGTAATTGCTTTTTATTTGCATATTTATTTATTGTTTAACCAAGAAGGGCTTGCAAACTCTGTTTATCTTGTGAGTAACTTCAGAAGGATTTAAATACTGCATTTGGGTAGACCCTTGAGGTAGCTAGATTGTCTACTAGGATTTTCTGACAGTTAAACTATTTTAAATTTACAGGTGGCTGAGGAGTTGAAAAGGAGCTTGCAAACTCTGCTTATCTTGGAAGTCACTTCACAAGTGTTTGAATACTGCATTTGGTTGTCCCTTGGGGTAGCTGGATTGACTACTAGGATTTTGGGACAGAAACTATTTTTAAATAATTTACTGGTGCATAGGAGTTTGTGATAGTTAAACTATTTTTAAATAAGTTACTGTGGTTAAGGAGTTGTCATAGCAAAACCTGCAGTGTGAATTGAAACACAGACAGCCTCAGGTGCAGGAAATTGTTCACCTCATTGTTTTCAGACCACAAAGTGTTGTATTGGAACAGGAAAGGTTGCATCACAACCATTGTCAACAAATTGCCCTGGCTGGAGATATCCAGACTAGATCAGATTACTATAAGTTACTGGTGGCTGCAATATTTAGAGACACAAAGCACATCTTCTTGACCTGGAAGGACACTACTTCTTTATTCAGCTGTGAGCTGTGTGAGAAATTCTACATTGCACTTGCAAATTCTATATTGCACTTTGTGCTCACAACAGAGGGAGGTGAACCATAGAATTGTATTTGGTTTGTAGCAGATATTCTGCAGGTGGAGGCTACTTCTAACTGAAAGGTGAAATAAGGAACTTAGAATTATCAGGAAAAGACAGTCTTTCAAGTAACAGAGGGAGGTGGATCTAGCTTTATGTTTGTTACAATTCTTAAGATTGTCAGTGCAGGAAGAGTTTAAAGTGCAGCTGACTTATTTTGGGGCTGACTGCTTTCAGAGCACAAACCACCAGGCTGTTTTGGGGCTGGGGAGGTTTACCTGTGTCTGACTTGGATGTCTGGATTTTTCTCTGTTTGATAAGCAGGGTATTTTCTCTGTCAAATTGTTGTGTAGGGCATCTTGCTGATAGTAAGACCCTCATCGCAGTGTTGGGTCAGAGCTTTTAGCTGATTGTTTTGTGAGGGCACAGTTTAGGTCCAACCCTTTCCCACCCCTCACCCCACACACCCCTGGAAATGGTTCTTTTATACCTGGGGTTCTGACATCATTTCCTCAAGAGTGCAAGGTGCATATCACTGTCATATCCTCTCTAGCACACTGAACTGACAATATAAGCATACACATTGTATAATATATTTATTTCTATATAACAAACCAATCACACACACAAACACACACATAAAAAAAGTAGATAAACATGTGTGAAGTAGTGCAATGTAATGGCTGTGGGGCAGCAGTCTTCTGGGAGTCTTTCTGGAGGCTGAGATGCTGCCCTATTTGCAGACAACTCTCTGCCCTGAGGGAGGAAGTTGCCCATCTTCAGGCCACACAGGACAGTAGTAAGGGAACCTTCCCCCAGGCCACACTGGATGGTAGGAAGGGAACCTCCCCATCCAGGGATCACCAGAGTCACCACCACTACCTCAGAGGTTGTGAAGAAAGCACAGCAGTTGGACCACAGTGGGCTCAGGGAGGGTGAGGATGGAGGAACAGAGGCATACCCAGTCAGTTGTTCCACATCCAATCCATACATCATTCTGGGGAGCATATCTCCCATGGATGCACCTCGAAGGAGACTAAGGAGGCTGAGGACAACTGTCACAAGGGAGGCCCACAGGAAGGAGGCAGAGGACACCACAAGGAAAGGAAGCAGCTCCTGGTGGAGGACTCCAGTTATTAGGGATGGGGAACAGGGGGAGCAGGAAACTGAAGTAAGGTGCCTGCCTGGTGCCATGGCTTGGAGGGACAGGAGCGCATCCTCAGGATCACGAACAGCCTCACAGGAGTCTGAGCTGGACGTCATTGTCCACCTAGGGACAAATGACTTGGCTCATCATGAGATCAGAGCAGTGCAGAAGGACTTTGTAGAATTGGGGAGGGCCTAGACAAGTAGCACACACAGTATCCTTCTCTGAGGTGCTGCCTGTCAATGGCATGAGTGAGGCGAGGTACTTTTGCACCATGCACTTTAATGAATGGTTGAAAAATTGGTGTGGAGCACAGGGTTTGGCTTCATTAGGACTGGGGTTCCACCTGAGGACACCAGCCTATACTGGCAGGATGGTCTGCATCTGTCCAGGAAGGGAACAAGTCTTTTGAGCAATCGGTTTAAATGCTTCATTGGCAAGCTTTTAAACTAGTCAAGGGGGGAGGCACTGATAAGCAGCAGGAAAATCCCAGCCTTTCCCTACAAAACAGGGTACTAAATGAGAAAAAGACAGAGGTAGAAAGGTCAGTGGGGATGCTGCAAAAGAAGTTAAAGCCATCAAAAAATGGAGAGCAATGAGTACCGATGCCTGTAGTCTGACTAACAAGATTCCTGAATTAGTGGCTTTGATGAAGGAGGAACATCTGGATATCATGGCAGTCACAGAAACATGGTACACACAAAACCATGACTGGGACATAAACATACAAGGATACACTATCTACAGGAGGGACAGGGAGGGTAAAAGAGGAGGAGGAGTAGCTCTTTACATAAGGGAAGGAATCAAAGCAACAGAACAAAGGGAAAACAAGAGGAGAAGAAGCACTGTGGGTAAATTTGGAGACCGGCAATGGCACCACAATCTGCATAGGGGTTGTATACAGACCCCTTCTCAGGGAGAAATGGACAAGAAATGATAGAAAGTATCTTAGAATGGCAGAAAAGAGATATTGCTGATGGGTGATCTGAATATGCCAGATGTTAACTGGATTGCAGTTGCAGCAGCCACTTCAAGAGTGGGGTTATTCTAGATGCCCTACAGGGGCATGCCTTGAGACAACTAGTATTGGAGCCCACTCGAGAGGAGCAATCTTAGACCTGGTTCTCTCAAAGGAGGTGAAGAGGATCACAGATGTAGAAGTGGGTAGCCATCTGGGAACTAGCGACCATCGAACAGTATGGTTCACAATAAACACAGCAATAGAGTCAAGCCATACAAAGGCAAAAGTACTGGACTTTAGGAGGGCTGACTTTGCCAAAAATGGGTGAGTGCCTAGGAATGCACTAGCAAATGGGCAGGAAGGAGGGGTGGAAGAACAATGGGAATAATAAAACTACCATCACAGAGGTAACAAGCCTTGTGTGAAGCAAATAAACAAAATGAAACGATGTAAGAAACCACTATGGTTCTCAAAGGAAGTGGCAGTGAAGGTTCAAGAGAAAAGAAAGCATTCAGGAAGTACAAGGAATCACAGAAGGAGCAGGACAGAGAACTGTATCAGTTAAAGCAAAAGGAAGCTGGGAAGGCAGTCAGAACAACAAAGGCCCAAACCAGGAAAGATAGCCAACTCAGTTAAGAAGGGGGATAAAACCTTTATAGGTACATCAGGGAATGAAGGAAGACCAAGGGAGGGATAGTGAGGCTTAATTAAGGGAGGAAGGGTGGGCAGAGGGTGACTATGAAAAGGCAGAGATACTAAACAAATATTTTTGCTCAGTATTTACGAAGGAAGAGGGGGAGGTACCTAAAACAAACAGTAGAAACACTCTGGATACAGAAGTTGATACCAGCCCATTTACAGAAGAAAGGGTTCTGAAAGAACTCTTAAAACTGAAGGTGGACAAAGCAATGGGGCCTGATGGGATTCATCCCAGAATTCTAAAAGAACTAAGGGTAGAACTAGTGACACCACTGACTACCTTCTTTATCAAATCATGGGAGGATGGGGTGGTACCCGAGGACTGGAGGAGGGTAGATGTGATTCCCCTTCACACAAGTGGGAGCAAGGCAGAAGCAGGAAATTACAGACCTGTTAGTTTAACCTCAGTGGTAGGGAAAATGATGGAATCACTTCTGAAGGAAAAATTGTCGAGTATCTAGAGGCCAGAGGGACTGGGACCCAAGGCAGCATGGATTCACAGCTTGAAGGTCATGCCAGACAAATCTGATAGATTTCTTTGACTGGGTGACCAAAGTAGTAGATCAGGGAGGGGCTGTGGACATGGCCTACCTGAGACTTTAGCAAGGCATTTGACACAGTCCCACTAAAGATTAATATACAAGTTAGCCAGCCTGGAGTGGGTCCCAAGATGACAGCCTGGGTAAAGAATTGGCTGGAGAATAGGACACAGACAGTAATAGTAAATGCAGTCCACTCTGAAGAAAGGGGGGTTACTAGTGGGGTACCGCAGGGTTCAGTATTAGGACCGGTCCTCTTCAATGTCTTTATAAGCGACATTGCAGAGAGACTGGAAGGAAAAGTATGTCTCTTTGCAGATGACACTAAGATCTGCAACAGAGTTGATGCACAGGGTGGGGTGGAAAGGATGAGAAGGGACTTGGCAAGGTTAGAGGAATGGTCAAATGTATGGCAGCTTAGATTCAATGCTAAGAAGTGCAAGGTATTGCACCTGGGAAACAAAAACCCAGGGGAAGAGTACACAATGGGGGGTGAGATACTAACAACAACAAAAATGGAAAGGGACCTGGGGGTAGTCATATCAGATGACCTAAAGGTGGGCAAGCAATGTGAGAGGGCAGCAAAGAGGGCTGGGGTGATACTGGGATGCATAGGGAGAGGCATCACCAGTAGAAAACAAGAAGTTATTATCCCTCTGTACAGACAGCTGGTGAGACCCCATCTGAAGTACTGCGTGCAGTTCTGGAGACCCAATCTCCGCAAAGACATAGACAGGATGGAAGCTGTCCAGAGGAGGGCACTAAAATGGTGCAGGGTCTGCACCGGAAGACATATGAAGAGACTAAGGAGCTTAATATGTATAGCCTCGAGTAAAAAGGAGGGGAAATGATAGAAACTTTCAAGTACCTCAAGGGAATCAACAAAGTCCAAGAGGTAGCATCTTTCAAAAAAAGAGGTGTGCAAGAACAAGGGGCACAATTTGAAGATAGAAGGGGGGCAGCTCAGAGGTAATTTAAGGAAATGTTTTTTCACAGAGAGGGTTGTGGATGCATAGAACGGCCTACCGGAGGAGGTTGTGGAGTCAAAAACAGTGGTGGAATTCAAGCATGCATGGGACAGTCATAAGGCAATTCTAGGGGGTGGGAGTAGGAAGAAGTAGGCTGCTGGTTAACTAGGATCTGCAGCTTATCCATTAGGTAGGGAAATGGGCAGACTGGGTGGGCCAAGCGGTCCTTATCTGCCATCAAATTCTATGTTTCTATGTTATAAAATGGGACCCCTGTAAAAAAAAATCATTATAAAATTCAGAAACTCAAACAAAAAGTGTCAAACACTGTGAAGTATATCTTTACAGAAAAGGAGTCCTTGCCACTACAGGGTGTTAATGATTGTGTGCCCCTCCCCCACCAACTCACACAAATATCCTGGAGAATAGATTTCTTTGTTTATGCTTCCCATTCCTACAGAAACGGCTTCTAAACTGTATTTATTCTGATTATTTCATGTTTTTAATGTTAGCTGCCATCTGTGGGAGTGAACATATCCTTTTTGGGCTGCCGTAGTTAGCACTTTTCTCTGTACTTGCTTTGCACCAGTGCCACTGATGGCTGTGTGCTTTTCCCTGAGCTAACACTGTAAATATTAAAAATCAAATAGCACAGGTAAACAAGTTATAAAAGAAAGAGCCCAACTGCACCAGTATCACCAGTTAATGGTGCAAACCAAAAAAGTAAATAGAAGGCAGCTTGCCTGTGTGCACTCAGACAGGTGACAGGATGACAATCCCCCACCCAGTGGTACACTCAGGCATAGCAGCAACCATCTGCCCAGCATGACAGACCAGATCCTCCACCAAATTCAGGCTCCGCTGGGGGTGGCTGACCCCAATGGCCCTTCCCATGAGGGATTCCTCATGGTGGCAAGGAGGTCAATAACAGTGCTGTGTAACAACTTCACAGAGAAGCAGGATTCCATTCTCATTTGAAAGCCGTATTGTGGTGGCACATGCAACACTCACTGGATTGGGGTTGCTTTCCACACAGAAGCAGCAGGTAAGATTTTCTGTTTTTAATAAGGGGAAAGGATTAAAAAATAAGTTTTTGTCCAGTTATTCCCATATTAATGGATGGGCAGTTCTCAGCTATTTCAAAGCCACATCCTGGCAGCACAGTTATGGTTCTCTTCATTGTGTTCAACTCCCCCCCCCCCCGAGTACCACATGTTACATTTTGCGCTTACTTTTATTTTCTTTTTTTGGCTGAAACTGATGTAGATGGTATTATGCTGAGCACTTCTGTGTGTGAATAGAAACATTGGCACAGTGATTTGTCTTGTGAAATGTCCTGAATGGCTGAAGAGGTGCCAGTTGGCACAATATGCCCTGATAAGTACACAGCCTGAGGTACCTCTCAACCAGTCACCACGTAGAAAACTCCTGACTCCTTTTATAAATGCAGTTAAGCTTAAAAGAGAAAACAATTTACTGGGAAGCAGCGTGTAATGTGCAACCAAGTATATGACATAATAGTAGCAGTAAGAGAATTTCATAACAACTAAGTATAAGACATATAAGAACATTTTGCTAAGGAAGAAAACCAGCATAAACAATAACCATACCAAAAAGGTCTCACTACATGAAAGATTGAGTTACATGGTTATACACCAAATAAAATAACACACAATCTGTCAAATATGTTAGGCAGTAGGAAGGTTGAGAAAAGGGGGAATGGGAGCTGAACATAGGTGTGACTTAAGAAAGGGGGGTCATTTATTGTGAAAAGCAGCTTGCCTTCTGGAGGGTGGTATCATGTGATATGAATGAGTTTTATTGAGCTACTCAATAAGAGCGACTCAATAAAACCATTCATTGGAAGAGCTGCTATTTCAATATAGTGAGAAAGAGGTGAGAGAGAGACTGTATCCATGTCCCCAGTAGTCTCTCTCTCTCACACTCTTGACAATGATAAGAAGGTTAGTGTGGCCAAGCTTCAGTGAACTGTCTGTTCAGAGTAGTGGCTAGATCCACTGCCTGCATTCCTTAAGGATTTGCGTTCGGGTCCTGGGGCAAGACATGTATTTTGTGCATCCTTGAGTTTTCATTTTTTTTCTAAGTCCACCCCACATCCCACCAGAGTTGAGAATCATTTAGCTGGGGAGTGCAGGGGGCATAGTCCCCCACATAAAAAAATTGTTCCTCTGATGTTGTTTTGAAATGCATGTACCAACCATTGCTGTTTGCAGTGGCGATCAGTTTTTGCTCACTTTGTGACTTGGGGTACATGATTTCTTTATTGGTAATGCGACTCTAAACAACTCACCCCTTATCACATAAAACTATGGAGGATGCAAAGGACAGTATTTCAAAGATTGCCAAACAGGAAAACCCTGAATGCCAAGAAAGCACAGAAGGGGGAGATGGAAGCTTCCACTGTTGAAGAAGTAACCATTTGTCTTCTATTAGCACCAGAGTAAGCGAAGATCCATGGACAGTAGGAAGGGGAGATAATCCGATGGCAGGCCTAAAATAGCCAAATCAGGGTGAGGTGTGATAGGTATATGTAGGATTTTAGAACAATCCGAAAAAATTGTTCCCCACCACTTAGTAAGACATGGACAGCTACAGAACAGATGTAAAAGGCCAGCCCCAGATTGTGAACAATGACAAAAAGAAGAGTCTACAGCTAGTGCCATAGCATGAAGAGACTGGGGGGGGGGGGGGTTCTGTACCAACGATGTGTAATTTTGAAATGAATTAACTGACTGTTAACATCATAACAAGATTTTTGCACTAAAGTGATCCCTACCTACAAATCATCCTGTGCAATAGGGAAATTAAGTTCACTCTCCCATTTAACTTTATACCAGTCAGTTGTGGAAAGTAGAACTGCACGAATAGTGCGGTAAGTTTTTCCCATCCAGACCCTTGTACCTGGTGTCTCATGCATATAAGAAAGCCAACTCCATGTAGAAAGGGATACTAATTTCTTTTCAAAAGACTAGATAGAAGGCCAAAGTTGTAGATAGCACCAAAAATCTGATTTTGGGACAGCAAATTTATCTTGTAGTTGTTGAAAGGAAAAAAGTTAATCTGTTCAAGGGATAGAGATGTCTGCAACAAGCTTAAGGTTGTATTGCATCCAAGAAGTCCAATGAACTGACTTTCCCTCAATAAGAATATGAGAGTTGTCCCAAAGGTATGTAAGATATCTTGAGGGAATTCTAGGAGCTTTAGGCACCGCAGTAAGCAACATACAAGAGTTCCAGACTTAAAGAGTATCTGCTACAATGGGGTGGGATAAAAAAACATTGCTAGGAGCGATGTCCAAAAAGTAGGCTAAGGCAGGGGACCTGCACTGTAGTTGCTTTGAGATCAAGCCAAATTGGGGAATTAGAGGAGGGAGGTTTGAACCGCCAATAAGCTTTGGCCATCTGATGGCAGGGTTTTAAATAATTGATTAGCAGTTTTTTTCTTGGGACAATACTAACTGTATAGAAAGCATTTATATAGGTTTTCTAGAAGTGTTATGTTTGTTAAACACAGTGAGGCAAGTGCTTTGCATTTTCACAATGTTTTAGAACTTTTATGAGTAAAACGCTAATCAATTTTTAGAGTTAAATAAAACCCTGTGGAGGGCCAATGAATAACCTTTGAGCCATGGGAGGCTGAGACCCCTCCTTATGCCAAGGAGCTCAAAGATTGGCCTCACTCAACCTATGTGGTTTATTCTGCCCAAGAAAATGATTAAAAATAAGATGAAGCTGATGCAAAATGGTAGGAGGAACTGTAAGTGGTAAGTTGTGAAAAAGATATGCCAACTTCCGGAGGGCAAACATACGAAGGGCTGAAACTTTGCCAGCCAAAGAAAGCCAAAGCTTAAGGCAGCGCTGTGTATCCCATTCTAAAGAAGTGAGAACCGGATTTTAGTTCAAGGGAATAAGATCATCCCACTGAGTTGGAATGTATACCCCAAGGTATTTAAAGGAGTCCCCAGCCCATGTAATCTGAAACCAGGAGCACAGGGAGTTATCATGGATGGGATTAATGAGAGCAAGAACTGTCTTAGATTTAGTGACCATAAGATCAGATAAAGTCTCATATTTAGACAAAATATCAAAAATAGGGGGAAGAGAAAGACAGGGGATTCCACAGTAAGGAGCAGGTCATCCCCACACGTGTGGATGAGAAAAGAATCAGGGCCCATCTGAATACCATGAATATCAGGGGTAGATAGAAATTTACATTCAAGGGGTCTAGGCCAGCAGATACAATAAAGGTGAGAGAGGGCATCCTTGACACGTGCCCCATTGTAATTCAAACAGAGTAGAAAGAGTGTGACTGGTGAGAATCACCACTGTGAGTGGTCAGTAAAATATCTAAATCCAAGTCCAAAACTGGGAACCGAAACCATAAAGTTCTAGAACATTATGTGGGTAATGCCACTGCACAAACAAGAGCAGCCCTAAGAAGGGGATATCTTTAGCATAAATTTTCAACTTTAAAAAAGTACGCAGATGGTCTGCTCCAGATTTTCCTTTTCGGAAACCCACCTGGGAGTAATGCACCAAAGTGTGTAAAACTGATTCAAGACATGTAGCTAAGGCTTAGCAAAGATTTTGTCTGTAGGAATAAGTGAAATCAGATGATAATTTTCACAGTCCAAAGGATCATCCAAATGTTTAGAGAAGAGGGTTATAACAGCCCCCTGCATGGTGAGGGGAAAATGGCCAGCAGAATATGCATCTTGGAGGGCAGTCAAAAGAGGGGGAATAACAATGATGGGCATCAGTTGATAGAGCTCCACAGTAATCCCATCCCATCCAGGGGCTTTATTTCTAGCCAGAGACTTGAGTGCCATGTGGAATTCTATTTCAGAGAGGGGGGCATCTAACCAGTCTCTAAGAGTAGGCAAGAGTTAGGGAACAACAGTGTCCCCCAAGAAGGTATGAAGTAGGGACAATGTAGAGAGGGATGAATCAGAAGAATACAACTGTTCATAAAAAGGTGCATAACATCATTCACCTCTTGGGAGGACATGACCACAGAACTGTTGGATTTTCACAGTGCAGAAATCTGGGACTCAGCTCGCTGCTTACATAGCTGATAAGCTGACAACTTTCCACTTTTCTCGCCAGAGTCCCAGAAGGAATGGCCACTCTGTAGGAGCCGCCATTCAGTCTTGTGAGAAAGAAGAGTATTTAACTTGAATGTAGTCCCTATAATGGAAGCCTGCAAGGAAGGATCTGTAGAAGAAGTTTGCTGAAAACATTTCTCTAACATGGAGAGAGTATGTGTCGATTCAGAGATCTCCACTTCCCTCTCCTTCTGTTTTCCATTGTAATAGGCAATAATGCAATTTTGCCAGTAGGCTTTAAATGCCTCCGAAATAACCCATGGACAGACTTCCTCAGTCTGATTAGTATCAAAATAGAATTGTGCCTCTCTGCGAATCCACAGACAGAAGGCAGGGTAGTGTATCAATAAAGGATTGCAGCACCAGCGAGTAGAAGGTGGCTCTGAAGTAAAGAGTTGCAAGCATAGAAAATAGGGGCATGATCTGAAATTAATATTTGGCCATCAGAGGAGTCAGTAGTAACACATGCCACTAAATCATTTACTAACCAGCAATCGAGATGGCTGGAAGTAACATTTACTGAAGAAAGGAAAAAGTTGTCGCATTCGGTCAGGTGGGTGATTCACCAGATGTTGACCAGGTTCCCCTCAACCATCAGCATCTGCTAAAACTAGTCTAGAATTAGTGTTGGTATCTGGAGTGACTTTGTATTTATCTATAAAGGGGTCTAATTCAAGATAAAATTGCCCCTGATCATGAGGGGGGCAAGGCATCTCACTGTATAGCTCCCCTAGAGCCAGACTAAGGCTAATATTAAGATATTTGCAGACATTGTCCCTTTGATGCCCATGGCAATTGGCTATTGCAGATGTGTAGCTGTGACATATAGACTACAAGGACTGAAGGCATTAATGACTTAAGTAGAAACGTTACACTCATTTTATTTCCTCATGGATTTCTGGGCCTAGTAATGTCCTGATCCAGGCATGTTTTTTTCAATATTTTGAAATGGGCTAGCATTTTCTTTTCACTTTGGTTTTGTTTTCAAGCTGCCATGTTGCACTGTTCATTTGCATACACTTGAAATACACATCCTTTACTTTCTGGAGGGGTGAGAGACATTTTTTTCATGGTTTGAAGGTTCACACTGCTCAGTTTGTGAATAGACAGTTATATACTCTCTAAAATGCACTGACTCTCTATTCAGTAGCTGGTAAGTCTACCTCAGAGACTAGAGCTGTACTTCAACTTATTTGATCCTGGGACATCTTCAAATATGGTATCCCACCACTCAGGAGCACAGCCTCCCAACAATATTTATCTCCTGTGAGGGGGCCTTGAATTTTGGCATCACTTCTGTAGTGCCTATGAGTAGAGATGCAGCAAAGTTTTACTCCATGGGTGAATATGCAGCAAAGTCATCAAATTTGCCTCCATGAAGCAGTTCACAATATTGTCCCAATTAAACGGGAATTCACCATTTGTGACTTTGCACTGCTTTGGGGTTTTTAAGTGGAAATTACACTTTAAAGACTCAAAGCAAGTAGAAATTACAGATGGAAATCCCCCCAAACAAATCCTGGTGTCTAGTGGCTCCCCCCCACCAATCACTGGCCCCAGTTTAAAAATACATATTCATATACGTTATTATCGATAAAATCCCTGGTGTCTAGTGAACCCCCACCCAATTCCTCTCCATCAAATCCCCCACACCTGGATCCCAAGTGGGCGATCAGCACAGCCCTTCACTCTCCACCACAGCTGGCCATCTGACTGACCTGGCTGGAATGAATGAGCACATGCTTGTACAAGCATGCCCTTTTTTATTCATGATCCAGCTCATTTATTGAGCTTTCTTTGGTGGGTGCAGACAAGAGCAGAGGGCTGTTCTGGTCCCAGCGGGGGGGGTCTGGATGGGGGGGATGGTGTTGTGGACCCTGGAGGGGAGGAGGAAACTGTTGGCTGCAAGTGTTCAAGTTTTGAGGATAAGGAATTGCCTACCAGTCTTTGGTGAAGTTAATTAATAAGTTAGGTGATGGAATATTTGTAGGAGAGGTGGGAGTCAAGGTAGATGCCAAGGTATTTAAATTCATTAACACACTCAATGAGGTTGCCATCATTGTCTCTGGGTGTAAATCAAAATCAGAGGCTTTTCTATGGCCAGAGAAGACCATAGACTGTCTTTTTGGCATTTAGGACTAGTCTGTGAATAGATAACCAGGAGTGCAGGTGACTGAAGTCATGTTGTAGTTTGTTGAGAAAGGAAGCGTGGCTTCTATCTTTCTAGGAGAGACCTACATCATCAGCATAAAGAATGAGTTCAGTGTGTGCATAAATGGAGGAGGGGGGTAAATGGCTAAGGAGAAAAACAGGGAACTGAGAATAGAGCCCTGTGGAACATCATATTTGATATGATATGATGTTGGAATATTGACCATCAAGTATGGTGGAATGGGATCTATCACAGAAGTAGTTCTGGAACCAATGTATGACTTCCTGTGAGAAATGGAGTGGGAGAGAGTTTGAAGGAGTACATGGTGATCGATGAGATCAAAGTCCTTGGTGAGGTCTACAAAAACAGTACCGGTGTAGAGACCTTCGTTGATGGCCTTGTCAATGTAGCTGGTTGAGTTTTACAAGGGAGTCTCAGTGTTGTGGCCTGGTCTGAAACTATGCTGTGAGTCAGTTAGGAGATGATATTGTTGTAGGAATTCCATGGTTTGATCGAGCACAATATTTTCAAGGATATTGGAGACGGAAGCTAACAGGGAGATAGGTCTGAAGTTGCTAACTTGTTTTGGAGCCAGTTTTGTGGAAGGGTTTCACTGTGGTGACTTTCCATTTATGGGGTAAAGACCCTGTGCATAGTAAATGATTAAAGATGTTTCTGTGAGGAGTAGTCATGTGTTCGCATATGATTTTGAAGATGTAGTAGTCAATTGTGTAAAAGCAAAACAAAATGGTTATATTAAATGCATGCTGAAAATAGAAAATAGAGTTAAAAATCTACATTTCGACCTTAGGTCTTCTTCAGGAAATATCTCAAAGAGAAAAAAAAAAAAAAACAAGTTAGTGTAGAGGAGAGGTAACATGAGAGAATATATGTGGAGAAAGAAGAAGGGAGGCTAAGGAGAAAGTGATAAATGGTAAGATTAAGAGGAATCTAGCGAAACAAAAAGGTGATGATGGGAAAGATAAAAGCATAATGGGAGAGAAAAGCTGGGAAGTTCCCAGGTGGAGACTAATTAACAGGGCCTTAAGAAGGCTGAAAGGTGACAAATGTGTGGGAAGCAGACAGAAATGGAGACATAGGGTAAAATGAAAATAAATAGTACAAAACAAATTGACTTTGGGAAAAAAAAGGATGGCTGAAAGATGTTAGTGGAAAATAAGTCTATCATTTTAAACCAGAGGGCTGTTGGGAGCCAGGCAGATGATCAGCTGGCTTCCATATTTTTCTATGGTCAGGATCCCGAAGCCCTGTGAAGACACAAACAGAAAGGTCATTTACATTGTGGTCCCTGGAGATAAAGTAGGATACAATGGGTTTAGCAGTTTCACCATTCCTGACTGCTCTGTAATGTTCCTAGAAACGGTCAGCAGGAAGCTACAGTTTCTCCGATGTAAATGGCTGAACACTTCTACCAAGAATACAATACACCACATTGGTGGAGGTGCATGAGACTCCTATGATGTGAAAAACACCTGTGAGGCCCCGAATCTCAGTCACACTGGAAATAAATTTGCAGGTGTAGCAGCGAGCCCTGTTGCAAGGTTTGGTACCTGGGGGGAGGAACTGTGGGGTGGAGTAGGCTGCGTTAACCAGGAGATTCCAGCAGGTTAGGTGGCGTGCAGTAGGAGGCAATGGGTGGTTCTGTAAAGGAAGCACCAATGTTAGGAGTCAGTTTGCAAAATGGGAAAGTTACTAGTGATGATCCTGTGAAGAGAAGGTGTGCTCTGATGGAAAGGAAGAACTAGTGGAATTCGCCGTTGTTCTTGTGTGACAGTATCCCTCCTGCGGGAGTCAAGGTTACAGGGCATGTTACTGACCTGGGAGAGTGCTCTGTCCACTGTGCTTTTAGGGTATCCCCTGTTGACAAAAAAACTATGCATTATTTGGGTCTGCTCAGCAAAATCATCCTCTTCACTGTATAACCTGCGAAGTCTAAGAAACTGTGAATATGGCAGGCCATTCTTGACATGTTTAGGATGGAAGGAGCTATGGAGGAGGAAACTGTGAGAGTCAGTGGGTTTGTAATAGACTGATGTCTTCAGACCAGTGTTCTGGACTGAGCTGGATATCCAGAAAAGGCAGTGTAGAGGAGGATACTTCAACAGTGTACTGAAGGGAAGGATGGGCTGTGGTGAACTTGTCAAGGAAGACTTGGAGGGTCTCCTGGAGCAGGAGGTGGCCCCCACTACAGTTCATCAATGCAGCATTTCTACAGTTCAGGTAATCCTGTGAATGAGAGCACACCTCTCTTCACAGGATCATCACTAGTAACTTTCCCATTTTGCAACTGACCTAATATTGGTGCTTCCTTTACAGAACCACCCATTGCCTCCTACTGACCACCTAACCTGTGGAATCTCCTGGTTAAAGCAGCCTACCCACTGCTAACAGTTCCTCCCCCAGGTACCAAACCTTGCAACAGGGCTACTGCTACACCTGCAAATTTATTTCCAGTGTGACTGAGATTCGGGGGCCTACAGGTGTTTTTCACATCACCAAGGAGTTCTCATGCACCTCCACTAATGTGGTGTATTGTATTCTTTGCAGGAAGTGTTCAGCCATTTACATCGGAGAAACTGGTAGGCGTCCTGCTGACCATTTCAGGGAACATTACAGAGCAGTCAGGAATGGTGAAACTGCTAAACCCATTGTATCCCACTTTATCTCCAGGGACCACAATGTCAATGATCTTTCTGTTTGTGTCCTTCAGCAGGGCTTCTGGGATCCTGACCATAGAAAAAACATGGAAGCCAAGCTGATCATCCGCCTTGGCTCCCAGCAGCCCTCTGGTTTAAATGATAGACTTATTTTCCACTAACATCTTTCAGCCATCCCTTTTTTTCCCTAAAGTCAATTTGTTTTTGTACTCATTTATTTTTCATTTTCACCATATGTCTCCATTTCTGTCTCCTTCCCACACATGTGTCACCTTTCAGCCTTCTTACAAGGTCCTGTTAATTAGTCTCCACCTGGGAACTTCCCCAGCTCTTTCTCTCCATTATGCTTTATCTTTCCCATCATCACCTTTTTGTTTCAGATTCCATCTTAATCTTACCATTTATCACTTCTTCTCCCTTAGCCTCCCTTCTTCTTCTCCACATATATATCTCTCATTTACCTCTCTCTATACTAACTTGTTTTTTCTTTTAGATATTTCCTGAAGAAGACCTAAGGTCGAAACGTAGATTTTTAACTCTATTTTCTATTTTCAGCATGCATTTAATATAACCATTTTGTTTTGCTTTTAGACCACATGCTGACGCAGTGCCTTGTTTTTGTCAATTGTGTTACACCAAGGCTGTGTCTCAGGTCATTCCTTCTATTGCATTTTGTTATTTATTTATTTATTTATTTATTTAAACATATCATAGGAATTGCAACCCTTTGAGTCATAGACTCATTTACAAAGACTCCGAGTCAACATAGTCATACATACAATGAGACAGGACAGAAGTATAACAATCACATCATATAAAGAAGTATTTTACATACAATAGCTAAAGTGTCTGTTGACCTATACATGTAGTAGCGAGGGTATTGAACGTAAACACATATACACAAATGGTACAGTTACTTGAGAGGGATGAAGATGTCCAAAATGGAAAGTGGGGCTGTTTGTGGTAGTGTGAGGGGGAGATGGAGGGGCTGGCTGGGATTATTGTGTTGGGGGATGGAGGGCTTGTGTTTGTCTAGGTCCCCAAAGTCAATGTTGAAGAGGTTGGCAACCTCCTTTGGATCCTTGATTTGACACCCTTCTCTGGAAAGAGTAGTTTGCTCATCTTTTTTTGTTCTTCCTATGAGTTCATTGGTTGTGTTCCATGTGAGTTTAGAGTTACCCAAGGTGTTGTTTTGTTTTTCCTGTAAGAATTTGATTGTGGCTGCAGAGACAACTGATTTGCAGGTGTTGCACAGTGTCTTGTGTTGTTGCAGTAGGTTGGGGAGTTAGTGTTTCCTGTAATTTGCCCAGGCCTTGCCCTTCTTTCACATGAGGTATAATATAGCTGGACTGACCCATTTAGATCTTTTGTTTCTTACCCTTACTTTTTTGAGGGGAACAAGAGAGTTGCAAAGGGAGAGAAAGCTGGTGCTGAAAGTGTCAATTGTTTTGTCTATACATTCAGTGTTGTGGATCAATTGGAATGGGAAATGGCAGTCTCAAAATCTGATTTATTGAGTTTTTTTAGATGTTTTGTGTGAATTTATCTGGCTTTGGTTTTAAGTCCATTAGCAGACCAGGAGCAGTAAACCGCGCTGTGGTTGCTGATGGAGTCAGGGAGGATGCCTGAAGCAATAACTCAGTTTGTGTTGGAAACAATGATCTAGTCAAGGGTGGATTCATATCCTGTTTTGTAATTGATGCAGGTGGAGGCTGTGGTTAGTTGGTGCAGTCCAAGTCCTAAGATGGTATATTTGACTTTGTCTGCTTGACTGGAGTGACAGTTTTGATTGAAGTCACCCAAGACTATCCATTCCCTCTTTTAAGGAGGGTGTGTGTGAGTTCTAGGAGTGTGTCCAGTTTGTGGTTTGGGGTGGCTGGGGTAGGTAGGCAATGGTTAATGTTACAGTTTTGCTGTTGTCTAGGATTACGTTTGCAAAGAGAGTTTCAAGGATGGTAGTCTTGGGATTGGTGTCTAGTTCAACTGAGGTGAGGTGGTTGGAGATAAGAAAGAGGCAGCCCCCTTCCCTTTTACCTAGTCTGTCCTGTCTGACTACAGAGTATCCATCTATATTTATTTTGGAGGTGGGTATTTTGTTGGTAAGCCAAGTATCTGTAAGGGTTATGATGTTAAATTTGTTGGAAGTTACCCAGGACTCAAACAGGATTTTTTTTTTGCCATGAGACATTGGATATTTAATTGTGCTATCTTGGTAGTGTTATTATTGTGTGTGTGTGTGGGGGGGGGTGAGATCACTGGTACAGTTTAGAGAGGAGGGGCCAGGATTGGGATACACAGAGCCTGAGAGGAGAGGAAGGAGTAGGATTAACTGTCTGAGCATATGGGAGAAAGGAGGTGGTTTCTTTCTGGATGGGGTGGGAGTGTTGGTTATAAGAAACTTGTGTGGTGCCCCCCAGTGGGAGTAGCAGCATTGTTGCAGACAGATGTGACTGATTGATTTGTTCAGGGAATTATTGGAAAGAGAACCTGTGAGGGCACTGAGGTTATGGTGAGTCCCTGGGGGTAGATTGGGTTGAAGGGTTGGTGTACCAGTTGAGGAGAGTCAAATTGTAGTTATTAGACTGAAGGCCTGGCTGGTGGTGAGTGACTGTGTGTTGTTCTCAGGAGAAGATGGGTATCCTGTTTGAAGGAGAAGAGAGAGCTGTATGACTATGTAAGAGGCTGTACTCCCCAAAGCCCCGGACAGAGCAGCAGGGGAAAAAAACAATAACAACGGGTCTGCCGACTGTAAAATAAAAGGCAGAGCACAGTCCAGGAGTAGCTGGACTTTTAAACACAAAATAGCAGAGGACACTGAAACAGTGTGCTTAGTTTTCATACCTTGGCGTTTCTGCAGGGGCGAGTGATCCACGGGAAGCCTTAAGGTGAGGGCTTAAAGTAGATGCTGTATCATTCCCTGTAAGTCTGATGGTGTCCTGAAGCTGTGGATGAGAAAATGGAGAGAGAGAGATGAGCAGGTGGGTCACTTAAATATGGTTTCAGAGAACAGAAGGGGGGTGAAATATGAAAGCGGAGGACCACATTAGTACTGTGTTGCATTCAGATGGAGAGTGGTCTACTCCAGTCCAAAAGGCCTTGGAAGTGGATTGGTAAGGGAAAAGTGCCTATGCATCAAGGGTGGTGCCTGGGGGGAGCAGAGGAAAGGTCAGAGCAGGATTGGAGATTCAGTGAAGAGTGTAAGAGCAGTGGAACGGGAGCAGAGAATGGATGGTGGGAAATGTGAGGGTGTCAGTAGGGAGAGTATCAAATGAGAGGCAGAACACGTCAGGGATCAGAAGGACCAGGGAAGCGTTCTAAGGAGCAACAGAGAACCTGCAATTAATTCAGTCAGTGCAAAGAGCAATGGTGCAAGGTCTGGAGTAGAGCATATGGTAATGTAGCAGGGATGGGTATGGGAAAATGTGAGTGTGTGCAGTGGGAGAAGATGAATAAGGGGGGCGGTGGGCACAGAGCAGATGAGAACGCTGGACAGAGGAGACTGCAGTAGAGAGCACAGAGATTGATAGCTGTAAGACAGGAAAAAAGGCACAGAAGAGCACAAAAGAGCAAAGGGCTGCACTAAATTTTAACAATGAATGGCTACATACACAGACTGTAATGTTAGCTGAAGTGAACAGAGGGCAATACGGTTTACATCCTTACACAGAAAACTGTAGTATATGCAGAAAAGCATTAAGCAGTGCTAAGCTGTGCAAAACGTATACAGAAACTGTAAGGAATGCAGCTATATTATGCACATATATATATGCAGAAACTGTGATAAATGCATGCAGACATGCAGATACTGTAATAAATGCAGATATACAATGCACACTGATATCCAGAAACTGTAGAAAATGCAGAAAAACTATTCCCCTTGTTACTTACCAGGTAATAAGACAGATACTGTAGATTAAACAACAGATCCAACATATACTGTACCATTATGGTTTGTTATCTGACCAGAAACCTCTAATTCCTTCGATCAGCAACAGATATTTGGATAAAACCCAATTCATTGCAATAGACTGCTTTGCAATTTAATGAGATTAAAGCTTACAGAAGAATATGCCTCAGGTAAAACTCTTATAGTAGCAGATAGCCTGTCAAGGATCCCCTTGGAATACTCTACTATCTTCATTCTGAAGGAGGGCATTGAGGCTCATGTAAATGAAAATGAAGCTACAAGGCCTGCTTCAACCCAAATACCCAAGCAGACCCATGCAGCCACAGGAATAAACATCCAACAGCAAACTGTTATCCAGTTCATCAGGGAAGGTTGGCCAAATCATGTGCAAAATTACTTCAAGACAATCCAGAAATGTTATGTTACCCAAGGACAGCTATTCAAAATGCTTAGTGTAATTAATTATGGTAGCCAAATCATTATTCAAAGGACTTGGAGGATGGTCATCCTGGACAGAATACATTTGGGACATTGGGGACTTACCAAGTAATAAGAGGGACAGATTGTTAGTATATGACCTAGCAGCAGCAGTAACATTAAGCAAAAAGCAGAGACTTGGACATTTTGTCGAAACTAACATCCGAATAATAGAACCACTCTTGACTTTTTAGTTACCAGTGGGATCACTGGCAGCAGATTGCAATGGATTTCTGTTGAGGCTAAAGTAACAAACTCACTGTTGATTATTTATCTAGAATCACTGAAATACTATGCACATCATGTATTACAAGTAAACCAGTCACTCAGACAACACACTTATCTTTGTCTATTTTAGCATTCCTAAAGACATTATTACTGATAACTGATACACTGCAGTTCGCCTGATCTACATTTTATTGTTCACTTATAGTATGTCTTCAAAAATAAAACTACCAGTCTATATTATCACCAGGAAAAGTGACAGGCTAAACAAGCAAATCAAATTGCTAAAGGAATCCTACTCCATGATCACCATCTATCAGCTTTGATGACTTACAGAACAATACCATCAATAGCCAAGGGAGTTAGTCCAGACAGTTGCAAATGGTATCACAAATCAGAACCACCTTGCCTACTATGACAGATAGTCAGAGACTTGGAAGTCCTAACCTGAAAGATGTCCCTATTTGAGACCGACACAAAAAGGTTCATACAGCTACATTAAAAAATGGGCTTGGAAAAAAAGAGCATGCTGATTGGTTGGAAGCCATTTCCAGGCAATCATTTATTTTTCAATAATGAACCATGAATAACAAGTGCTAATTTGGAGTGTCCCATTACTTAGGATATCCATTGGCACCCCAAATTTTCAAATTGACCAGCTGCCATTTTTTTCTGCTTGGTGAGCGAGAGATGCACCCCCCAACCCCATGTCCTACTCAGCGTTATGGACAGAGCACTTCAACAAAAACAAATATCTCTTTCATCTCAGGTTTAATAAAGATTTTAAAAATCTTCTTTTTCTGACCCCTGCTGCCATCTGTGTTGACTCACCTCCACAATATTCAGAGCCGGTCCTTTTGAAACTCCAGCACCAATCACTGGCAGGGCTTTGCATTATCCTCCTCATCAGCCCCTAGCTCGTCCAGTGACCACAGAAGTTTAAATAGTGAAGCCATTGTGGTTTTATACAGTTGCTGAACTGCACAAAGCATTTTTTTAAAACATTATTAACAAAATGATATGCTGAGTGGCTTTGTTGTGTTGGCTTGCACATGACCAGCCAACATATTGTGGTAGTAGCAGATTTGGAGGCACTGTAACTGTTGGGTGAACGCAGAGCATGCATCAGTAGGTGTGTCCCTCATTTCCCAATAAGCCTGTATGCCGGCGCCACACCGTGAATACATAATGTGGCGAACACATCTAACGAAAGGTCCGGTGCAATGCGAGCAAAGCTTGTCATATGCAGAGGCACCGTCCAACATGCTTGCCCTGGTGAAAAAGTAAAAACATGGTGGCACACTGCCTGCCATAATGCTGACTTCAGGGGTGCCCAATCCCCCTGTCAGCATGACCTGATACACTGTATGTGCCAACAGGGGAGCCCCCTCCCCGTCAGCATCATGCATCCCCCCATTTGTTATGTGCCGAGGGTGGTGCACAATCCCCCTCAGCTCTTGTTCCCCCACTTTTGTTGTGTGCCGACAGGGGTGCCCAGCATCCCCCCCAAAACACTTAGGTGGAAAATCCCCTGAAAAAGAAAATCTGTCGCACAAAGGTTTTTTTTACCCCTGTGAAAGAAGAAAATGGTCCCTCACAGTCTCCCTGCCCCATCCCACAACCCACACCCACCCTCTGCGCACCTTGCCTCCCCACAGCCCCCTCACCCCATACTTACCTCCGGAGTCCAGCACGATGATCTTCGGTTGACAGGGAACACGTCTGCACTCTTCAAAGCTGACCTCTCAAACTAAAGAAATGCTGGTAAGCTGTATAATGGCATAAACAAGTTTTTTTCAACTTTGGTGCATATCTTGGCCATTATTTGGAATTTTTGCAATTTTCAACATGGGGTTATTGGGACCCCTCCTCATGAATTCAGTCACTGTCATGGCGTTATTAGGTCCCGAAAGGTGATTTCGCGGTCACTGCATGGGATCACCTTTCTGGACTGAGTAATGAAATGACAGTGCCACTGTTCATGAGGGGGTCTCTCAAAAAGCCTATGTTGCAAATTTGGTGAAAAAAATAAAAAAAAACGTCTGTTTTACGAGCATGCGTTGCGCTGTTTCCATGCACGTTCATAACTTCATGAATTTGTAATATTTTCACTCCATATTTTAAAAATTGGCATTTTTACACACCTCCTTATGAACAGTTCAGCTGTCTTTTACATATCCTGGCTGAAATGTGATTTTGCATGTCCAGCGCAGAATAGCGCAGTCGCTGTGCAAAATCAGTTTTTGGGACCGTTTGAGAAGATGACAGTGACACTGTTCATGAACAGAGGTCCTAAAATGCCTATGTTGAAAATTTGGTGCCAAAAGTCCATAAAATGACTGTGTTACAAGCGTGCATTGCACAGTTTCCACGCACCCTTGTAACTTCACAAATTTGCAATATTTTCATACCAGATTTTCAACACTGGCATTTTTTCACACCTTCTTATCAACAGTACAGCTGTCATTTTCATAGCCTGCCCAAAATGTGTTTCCACACCTGTGGCGCACAATGGCGTGGTTGCTGTGGGAAATCAACTTTTGGGACTGATTAACAAAATCACATTGCCACTGTTCATGAGGGGAGGTCCCAAAATGCCTATGTTGAAAATGTGGCTAAAAAAATCCCAAAAATAATTGGGTTACAGACGTGTGTTGCACAGTTTCTATGCGTGCTCATGACTTCACCAATTTTTCATATATTCACTCTGGATTTTCAAGCGTTGCTATTTTTGCCATTTTTTTGTGCCTCCTCATGGACAATACAGGTGTCATTTTCCACATCCTGCCCAAAATGTGTTTTTGTCCCTGTGTCGCCAAATGGCATAGCTGCTGTGCACAACCACCTTTCAGCTAACAAACTGATAGTGCTGCTTTTCATGAGGTGGGCTCACAAACAACCCATGTTGAAACTTTGGAGTGAAAATACCAACACACACTTGCAGTGTTAGGGTTTCCAACTGTAACACCCCACCATGTAGAGACTGACAGGCATCAGAGGTGTGACTTGGGATCATCGGCTGTAATGCTCACACCATTCCACCCCCACCTGCACACTGCAGCCAGTGACAGGCATCGTGGTGTGCAGTGCACTGTTCGACCACAAAGTTCACCCCATCCTCCTATATTGCACCCACCTCAGCGTATTTTCTTATGGAATGGGGTAAGTATAACACCCAAAGACCCCAAAGCACACCACAACACTTGTCAGTGTCTACAGGGTAGGGTGAGGCACAATGGCATGAGTGTTATAGCTGATGACCCAAAGGCACACCCCAATGCCTGTTGGTCTCTATAGGGTGGGGGCAGGGTTGGCATCACTTCAATACTTCACTGCCATTCCTATTGTGCATCTCTAACTCAGGCACTACCAATGCCAATGCCAGCAAGACAACATTCGGCACTGACAAATGCTTGTTTAATTTGCAACTGTGTGCACAGCCAGCAGTTCCCGACTTGCCTTAACGGACCTGTTTCTCTCATCCCTCATTCTCTGCCCCAGTGGTCTCCTCCCAGTACAAAATTAAAATGGTACTAACTGTACCAGGAGAATCTATCAACAGAACAGAAAAAGACATAAACCTTCACTTTAAAGCTGTGACACTGATTGGTTTTACCTCATTAGCGGCCATGCTGTAGTCACACATGCTCTTCATCAGCACAGCAATGAATGGCTTTACATCATTCGCTATTAACCTTCTCCCGCTTCACATTACTGAACCAAATAAAATCTCATTCAGCCACAAGTGCTCTTTAGTTTCAATGGTGGCCTTCAGACATGGAAATGGGAGCTTCAACCACACTCCCTCCCAGACAGCACTACGCTTCAGTCCCACCTGTCATATCCTTACACTGGCTTTTCCTTTTTTTTCTCAACCTACAAAGTCTCCAGTAGGACAAAAGTCCGTAGCTAAAAAAAAAAAAACACATGCAGGCGAAGGAACTGTTTTATTACAACACTTATTTGAAACAAATTTTTTTATTAGCAATTTTTTATTAAACTTGTATTTTTACAGTGCCCATTTTCTAAGAGCAATAAAACCCTCCATGGTGGGTGGTATTGGGCTATACTGGACCTTCCAGGGGCTTTAATGCCCTCTGTCTGTGGTGTTGGGCCTCATTATGCCCCTAAGCAGTCTGATATAGCCCAATACTGCCCAGCCTGTCGGGTATTATTGCTTATGCATACTACAGTATCTACAGCTGCTGCAACTCTCCTGAAAGGCTCCCAGAGCTGGTCCTGGAAACACAGAAACATGGAAGTTGTCAGCAGATAAGGACTACTTGGTACACTCACTCTACCACTTTTTTACCTGCCTCTGCTTCCACCGCAGAGTCTACCTGATCTTCAACCTCCAGTTTCCCAACATAGATGCCCTCGGTGCCTATCTTCTTCATGCCTGAAGCCCACAACTGTTTTAGGCCCAACTACCTCCCTGGAAGACCATTCCAGGCATCCACCACTCTTTCAGTGAAGAATTACTTCCTCACATCCCACCTAAAGTTGCATGCCACTGGTGCCCCACAGTCTTATCATCAACTGTCGGGCATCCCCAGGTCTGTCCTGCAACATAAGTAGTTGTTGGTGCACAGCAATGTTGTGCAACATAGCGCATGCTGTGAATGCTCTGCAATCCCTCACAGGGGCAAGCAGTATTGTGCCACCTGTCCATTCCATGCAACAGAACCTCACCTTCAGCAGCTGTATAGTCCTCTCAATTACAGAACATGTCTTCCTTTGGGCTTTATTATATGTCTGCTCCACAGCACTGTTTGGATTCAGGTATGGGGTCATCAGGTATGACTGTAGTTGGTATCTTCTGTCACCTATGTAGAGGTTACATAACAGCCATTGTAACTACACATGTCAATGCATCCACATGTGTTACATATGTCCTGCGGACAGCTACTCACCCATCAGCCATTCTCCCCCCAATGTGCAGTGAGTAGGTCACACAATCTTGACCCATCAAAGATGTATGAGTCATGACATGACCCAGGGCACTTGGCACATATGTTGTGGATGATACCCACCACATCATATTCTATATGACAGTTTATACTGTGGTACACCTTTCAGTTCCTGTATACCTCCTTAGCCACCATCAGCGCCAGCATCCCCACATGCATGCAGTCAGATGTCTCTCTCTAGTTCTTTAGGCATGACATGCATGCCATAGAATGCCCCTTTCATGCACCACATGTCCACCTACACTGTGGGAAATGTTATTTTTTCATGCACATGCAGCAGAAGAGCATCTGTTACCTGCTCCTGTTTCCTGGACACAGATGATTGACTGACATCAATGACATATCCTGCAACCCTCTGGAAAGAGCAAGTACCATAGCAGGACAGAGCATAATGTACCTTAATCTGCATGGACATTGCATGGGACTGAAGGGTGCATGGTGCCACAGTGGGCCAGATAAGGTCACACAGCTGTGCAATGGTGGCATGGCCAAAATGGAAACTCTTGAGGCAGTGTGTGTGTCCCGTAGTTCATAGGCATCCAGATGTGGCCTGAATACATGTGGTCATGACCCTGGCCACTCTTGCTGCTTGAGCTCCACCTTGGCATCCACAGCTGTGGGTTGACACGTCATGCACTGGTGTCACTGTGCCACACCTGCACCATTCAGGTAGCAAAATGTCAGCTGCACAGGTGTCCACCAATATCTCTGCTCCACAGGTTGGCAGGGTTGGAGCACACCCAAGGAAGTTGTAGCATATGTCTGAGACGACATTCATAGACTATGCCGAGGGGTCACTTTGTGGGAGCTGTGGCAGCTGTTGGAGCTGGGTAAGGTATGCATGCTACAAGAAGGGTGTGAATGGCTGTGCATTATATACTGTATGTTGTTTGTACTGTAATGACGATCTCTGTGCTTTTTCATGTTTCTCACACGACTTCAAGGGCCATCCTTATGAACTGGTCCTCATCCACAATGTGCAGCCAGATGGGGTGGTGGAAGATTTGTGTAGGGAGCAACAACACAGACACAGAGAGTTTCAGCTTTAGAACACACTAGCAAGGTAGTGTGAATTTTATTTAAAAAAAAATGTTCTCTTCAGCTTTGCATAAAGCAATTTTCCAGCAAAATCAGAAAATAACAAAATAAACAAAATAATGCCTTCAAAATAAATTTAAAGAAAGCTATTCAGCTTCAACACAACCCTCATCCTTGGTTGTGTTGCCAGGGAGTGAAAAATAACACTATCCAACATCAGTGAATCCACTATCTTCTGTGCTACAGGAATGCAGTACTTTCCCTGCTGCTACGTAAGACTCATCTGTTTAACAAAACATTCAGAGGGATTTTATACAAGTTGCTTGTGATGTCACACAGTCAGCTGATCTGCTCCCTATTCTAATAACATCAAAATGTCCTTTCTAATACATTAAGTTGTTGGATCAGACAGACCAAAGCATACAAACACATTATATGACTATCATCAGTTCTCTTTTATTCCCCACAGAGCTATGGATTGGGATTTATAGCCAAAATACCCTTAATTGAATCTCTGGGAACCATGACTATGTCCCCTGGACAGTATTATGGACTGTCCATGACCTCTTTCTAGGACTGAAATTAGCCTTCATCTGGTCCCGATTTCCCCTTAGGCGCAGTCCCATTTCAAATCATCTGCAGGTAAGCAGCAAAAAACAGTACCAGAATGTTTTTAATTGTTTTAATTCAGTGGACTCTGTTTTAAGAAAACCTGCAGCTCTTTTCATGCTTGTAACCTTTTTTATCTCTTGGGAACACAGTGTGAGAGGACCTTGTACAAATGTACTTGCTAACAGCAAGTTTATTTCATTTAGGCCTAACCAGAACACACTCATTTGTTTCTCCCAAATTCAGCCATGCTATGAATGCCTTAGGAGCTCATTTTAAGAGCTCTTTTTGTGGAGCCTAACTCCGTGTTCCCCCAAGAGAGCTGTGTCTGCTTGAACACTTGCAGGGACTTGCAAAATGAATGGCTGTGCAGAGCACGAAGGAGTGAGCATGTCTTTATTTAACTTTTATTATCTGGACATATTTAGTCCTCTTTTAAAACACATATGCTGCTTGTGCAGCTTCTACATTAAACCTGCACATTTGCTGGCATACATACAAACCAACAGCCGAGAGGTGCATACAAGAACAAGGGGCTCTTGACCTAGGATTTGCTTTACCCCATGTCTCAGTTCTTTTAGGAGCTGAACCTTCCTGCTCTTTAAAATACAACAGGCATTTTTATTTTAAGGAGGCCCTATCTATACAAGCATCCCTGTATACCCAGATCTTTTATATTCTCACTACCTCTACACACAGGTATTTAGGGCCTTTTTACACAATAGAGCTTTTTAATGCATTAATTACAAAAATGCATTGCCAAGAACAGAGGAAAAGATATATATAGCTGGGAAAGAATAGATATAAGGAATTACACTGGGAGACCACCCTGTCGTAATGGTAAAAGATGAAAAAGGGCAAGAGAGTTCCAAAGAAAAGTAAGAGGAGCTACAGCAATAGACTTAAAGAAGGGGTTTAGATAAGAGGAATAGTCCTGGCATAAGCTTCATATGTAAAGGGAGGGGCAACTCTTCCACATACCCCCATGGATAAGCAAAAACCAGTTTGGACTGATTTTCAAGACACCCTACCCAAAAAATAGTTGGGTAGGATGGAGCTTCCGCCCACCCACGCTTGGAAGCTCCACCCCAGGGTTCCTAATACTGTCCCAAGAACAGTATACTATAAACATCATTACATATGTACACTTGTTCGCTTATTCAACGTTTTTACCCTGGAGTGTCTATTAACAGTCTACCATTTTTAGACTATACTGTATATCCAAAATTATACAATCATACATTATCCTATGGGGCACCATGTCTGGACAAAAAGTCTGTGTTTACATGGGCCATACCTGCCCTATCTTTCTTCGTGAATTGGTACAGCTGAGGGGCCAGATACCATCGCATTATGCAATTGTTTTTATCCTTAATTTGTGAAATAAAATCTAAGGGATTATGGTATGTGATTAATGTGAAAGGGGCTCCCCATAGATAGAACCATAAGGCTTCTTTCACCCATTTGGCCGCTAAGCATTCCTGCTCCACCGTAGAATATTTTTGTTCACGATCATGCAACTTTCGTGATAGGTACACTATGGGGTGCTCTTCTCCTTCAATAGACTGGCTCAATACTGTGCCAATCCCTGTTTCAGAACCATCAGTATATACCTCAAAGGGGTACTCAAAGTTGGGACTTTTTAACACTAGGGAAGAACACAGAGCAGCTTTGATTTGCTGGAAAGCCTGCTCACATGCTAGAGACCAAATCACCTTATTTCCAGATTTCTTTTTAGTTAGATCTGTTAGAGGTGTAGCAATGGTGGCAAAGTTAGGGATAAATCTGTGGTAATATCCAGCTAGTCCAAAAAATTAATGGACATGTTTCTTGGTCACAGGTACTGGACAATTAGCCACTTCTTCCACTTTACTGATTTCAGGCTTAATAAGTCAGTTTCCCAGTAAAAATCCTAAGTATCTGGTTTCTTTTTGAGCCAAAGCACATTTTGAGGGGTTTATTGTCAAACCTGCCTGTCTTACAGTGTGAAAACCTCTCTTAAATGAACCAGATGGGTCTGCCATGATGCACCAAACATGACAACGTCATCAAAGTATGCCGCACAAACATTATGGTGGGGTGACAGCAACCTATCTATGAATCGCTGAAATGTTGCCGGTGCACCATGGAGACCAAATGGCATCATTCAGATCTGAAACAAACCCATAGGGGTAGCAAACGCTGTCTTTTCTTTGGCAGTAGCTTCTAACGGAATCTTCCAGTAACCTTTGGTCAAGTCCAGAGTGAAGATATATTTGGCATTTCCAATTTTATCTATTATATCATCTACTCAGAGCATAGGGTATGCATCAAACTTGGATACCTGGTTCAACCTCCTAAAGTCCAGGCATAACCTAATCTCTCACCCTTTCTTGGGCACCACTACAATAGGTGACCCCCAGGCACTTTTAGAGGGTTCAATGATGCCTAGCATTTGCAACTTCTTGATCTCTTCTTGAACCTTTTCTCTAACCCATTCTGGTAATCTATAGGGTTTCTTTCTAATAGGAAGGGCATCTGTATGTATCTGATGAGCCACCCCTATGGTATGTCCAGGTACACTTGTAAATGTGGTCTGAAACTCTTCCAGTAAGTGTGTCAGTTCTTGTTTTTGCTCTGGTGTTAGTTCTGGGCTCACGGTAACATCCTGAAACCCTTGTTCTTTCTCTAACGTATCATAGGCCAATTCTAATCCAGTTTCTTTTCTCTTTGGAATGACTAACAAACTTGTAGTTGGCTCAGGTTTAGCATGCCATCTTTTTAAAAGATTTGCATGATAAATCTTTTTGGTTTGTCTCCTTTCTGGTGCTTCAATCAGGTATGTCACAGTACCTGTCTGTTGTATCACTTTATAGGGTTCTTGCCACTTCATTAGTAATTTGTTCATAGACACAGCAACAATAACAAAACCTGATTACCTTCCACAAATATTTTGGTTTTAGAGACTGCCTGGTCATATGCTCTTTTCTGTGTTTGTTGATCCTGTACACCTGCTTCATGAGCTCTTTGTGTATATATTGTACCATGAGGCGTTTCGTAAGTTCCTTTATGTAGGAAACTATCCCTGGATGTTTCATGTCCTTTTCTTCTTCCCAATACTCTTTTATTACATCTAGTGAACTCCAAGGGTTCCTACCATAGAGTAAGGTGAAAGGGGAGTAACCTGTTGAAGCCAGGGGAACCTCACGATATGCAAACAACAGAAAAGGTAGATATTTGTCTCAATCTTTCCCTTCATCATTAATAAACTTCTTTAGCATCCTCCTGAGTGTTTGATTGAATCACACTACAAGTCCGTCTGATTGAAGATGGTATGGAGAGGTGCGCACAGCCACTATCCCTAAAAGACACTATAGTTCTTTTAGTAGTGCTGCGTTGAAATTGCTCCCTCTATCCATGAGTATCTCTTTTGGGATGCCAACCCTACTTAATAACTTTATCAACTCCTCTGCAATCTTAGGGGTGGTAACAGTGTGCATAGGGATGACTTTGGGATACTTAGTGGCATAATCACACACCACTAAGATAAAGCTGTTGCCTTTACTACTCTTGTTCAGGGGCCCCACAATATCCATGCCTATTCTCTCAAAAGGTGTTATCACTAAAGGAATGGGCACCAAGGGTACTACTTCTTTTCTACCTACTTGGGCAGTGAGTTGGCACTCCTGGCTTTCCTGACAGTAGTGGCTAATATCTTCATGGATGCCTGACCAAAAGAATCTTTGCACAATTCTGCTCAGGGTTTTGTATCTCCCTGCATGTCCTGCACAAGGTAAATCATGCCCCAAAACCATGATGTATTTTCTAAAACATTTGGGAACCAACAATTGTTCAGTGGTCTCATCTGTTCCAGGTTTCATGCAAACTCTATATAAAACATCATTTTTCAGTTTTATTTCTGGAGATCCAGACACTCTGCTTTGTCCCACCTGTTGGAAAAAAATGGTTAATGTTTCATCCTGTTTTTGTTTTTTACCTATATTCTCATTAACAAATACAGTTTTAATGTCTTCTGGTATACCATGTTGTTTCTTCCACCACTGCTCTTGCTGCTTCTTTTTAGCTTTGTCTGCCTGGTTTTACCAGGGGGATCTATCACATCCCCTTCAAACAGAAACAATTCATCCAATAAAATTTCCTAGTTCTTCTGGGCATGGGTGGTTACAGCTCTCAACATACTTTAGTACATAAGTAATGTGGAAAAGTCAGGGAAGTCATGCTCTAGGACAATGGGCACAGGCAAATGTGGAACAGCCCCAGCCCAAACCTGTGTTGTCTTTCTTTCTTTCTATGGTGATGTCTACATTAGTGGTGGGGTACTGATGTCTGTTCCCATACACACACACCACCTGTATCTGAGTTCCTTTCTTTAAAGGTTGCACCAAGTTCTGTCTTATTAGAGTGTTTCTACTCCCCGAGTCAATTAATCCCATCACAGTTTTATTTGCAATAGTCACTTTGGTAATGAAGTGCCCATCATTAACCAATGCCAGCTATGTCATCTCAGATTTCTTCATAGGGCAGAATCTGACTATATGTCCCTGTCCTTGACAGTTTCAGCATATTATATTAGGAGGAAAGATTCTACCACTGGGATCAGTTCTTTTCACATAGTTTTTATTAGGAATAGCATAAGTAGAACTTACCAGTGGGGATGAATTCTTGTTGACAGATGGTTCAGGTGCTCACTGTCCTCTCTTGTTAACCGACTGATGTGCTGTCAAGTAGTCTTCTGCCAATGTGATTGCTACCTCTGCAGATTCTGGATTGTGCTCTTTGATCCAGAACTGCACCCCCAGAGGCAGAATATGTGAAAATTGTTCTATGATAAATGTCTCCATAATATTAGTTTGAGACTTCCCATCTGGTTGTATCCATTTATGATAAAGCTCCTTTAATCTGTATAAATTTCTCAGGGGGAGTCTGCAGTGTTATATTTAAAGGCACGAAATCTCTGTCTATATGTCTCATTTGTGATATTGTAGCGTTCAAGTATTTCTTGCTTAACCAATTCATAA
This sequence comes from Neoceratodus forsteri, assembly GCA_016271365.2. NCBI lineage: Eukaryota > Metazoa > Chordata > Ceratodontiformes > Ceratodontidae > Neoceratodus > Neoceratodus forsteri. The sequence goes on along the minus strand of CM057452.1, from coordinate 1,565,420,376 downwards.
TCATTGCTTAAATGCGAGTCCATATTTCCATATGCTAATTGTGCCTTTTCAGATAAATATGGTGCCAGGCAAACCATCCTCTGACTAGGTGGCCACTCACAAGCCTTTGCCACTCTTTCAAATGTGGTCAAATAGGCCTCAATGTCATCTGACCCAGTCAGTCAATTTACTGATTTTAATGTATTTTGGTTTGGTGGATACCTCTTCAGTACCATTTATCTGACCTACCCCATTTGTTTGAACATTTCAACAGTATCAACCCACCTGAGGTCTTGTCAACTCCTTTCCTTCTCTTGTTCCTGCAGGTCAAGATCCCTCCATTGCTCCATCTCCATCTGACACTGTGTCAGCCAATGTAATAGATCTGCCATACTCTCTGGGGGTTCCTCTTGTGGTTCATGGGATCTCTTTGTCTTCTCTGGTTCCTCCTCCTCCTCAGAATTCTCATCCTCAGTTCTTCTCTGGGTTTCCATTGGCAAGCTATCATATAGTGGTTCAACCCTCTTGGTTCTTCTGGTGCAGGTGACTGCTCCTTGCTGTTTCTCCAGTCCTCCCTCTGCCATCTCTGCTTTAGTTGTTGCAAAGATAACTGGTCAGATACCCTGACTGGTCTCCCCCTGCTACCATGGACAACCAGCCAATCCCACTTCTGATACCAAATGTGGAAGATTTTTGTGGGAAGCAACAACGCAGACACAGTGAGTTTCAGCTTTAGAACACACTAGCAGGGTAGTGTGAATTTCATTTTCCAAAAAAAATTTTCTCTAAAGCTTTGCATAAAGCAATTTTCCAGCAAAATAAAAAAATAACAAAATAATGACCTCAAAATAAATTTAAAGAAAGCTATTCAGCTTCAACACAACCCCCAACCTTGACTGTGTTGCCACAGAGTGGAAAATAACACTTTCCAACATCAATGTTTCTACTCTCTTCTGTGCTACAGGTATTCAGTACTTTCCCTGCTGCTACCTAAGACTCATCTGTTTAACAAAACATTCAGAGGGATTATACACAAGTTACTTGTGATGTCACACAGTCAGCTGATCCGCCCATTATTCTAATGACATCAAAATTTCCTTTCTAATACATTAAGTTGGGGGATCAGACAGACCAAAGCATACAAAAACATTATATGACTATCATCAGTTCTTTTATATTCCCCACAGTGCTATATATATTGGGATTTATAGCCAAAATATCCTTAATTGGGTCTCTGGGAACCATGACTACATCCCCTGGACAGTATTATGGACTGTCCATGGGCTCTTTCTAGGACTGAAATTAGTCTCCATCTGGTCCCAATTTCCCTCAGATAGTCCCGGAGCCTAGTTTTAAACATACCAATAGTTGGGGCAGAGGAGATGGTTGGGCTGAGGCCATTGAACCAGAGTGGTGCTCAATAAGCAAAAGAGCGTTGTCCCTGTGAAGTGTGACAGTAGGGGACTTTCAGTAGCTGTAGCGTAGATCTCCTAAGGCATCATTTGTTAATTCGGTGTTGTAACAGAGTTGAGACCCCAGAAGGTGCAAGGCCAAGGTAAATTTTTTTTGACCATGGAGCAGGTGAGAAACTTTATGCGGTTTGATAGTTGGAGCCAGCCGGTCTGAGTGTACAGGTCACTTATGTGGGTGAGATGGTGAGCACCAGTGATGAGCTGACATGCTTTATTTAAGGCAGTTGAGAGGCGTCTAAGGGTTGTGGTTGTGGCCGAGCCATAAATGATGAGACCATAGTCTATTACAGAGATCACAGAGCTCAGGACTGCAATCTTCAAAGCTTCTGGTGTGAGGTGTGGTCTGTGTTTGTAGAGGAGACCAAGCCATGTATTAGCAGCTTTAGCTACATTATCTACATGAAGTCCATAGGAGAGATTAGGGTCAAGCTGTATCCCTAAGTATTTGAAGGACACCACCTGATCTAGAGTGCTCCCCTGGGTGGTGGAGATAGCCAAGTGGTGTAGCTTGTGTGGTTTATGAGAGCTGCAGAAGAGCATATATTTGGTTTTCTTGTCATTGAGGACCAGTTTATGATTAAGAAACCATGTCTCTACAGAACTGAAACCAAGTTGAAGGTTGTGTTGAACAGTTGCAGGATCTTTGTGAGTGGAGAATACAAAAGCATCATCGGCATATAGTATGATCTGCTCAGAGCAGTGGTAAGGGAGGGAGTTTAAGAAAAGGCTAAAAAGGAGGGGTCCCAGTATGGATCCCTGTGGGACACCTGAGCAAACAGGCAGGGTGTTAGAAAGAGCGTCCGCAATTTTTACTCTCTGTGACCAGTTTTCTAAGTAGCTTTTAAACCAGAGAGAAGAGTCAGGTGATAGCTCGGCATTCAGTAGTTGGTGTATTAGTAGTCCATGGTGTACTGTATCGAAGGCCTTGGAGAGGTCGACGAAAACGTCCCCTGTGAGAAGGCCATTGTCAAGGGATTTGTGCAAAGCTCCAGTGAACTCAAGAAGGGCTGTGGCGGTGCTGTGACCTTTCCAGAAGCCGTGTTGTTGTGGACAAGGTATATTGTATTTATTCAAGTGGTCGGTAAGTTGATCAGCCAGGATGCGCTCAAGTGCCTTAGAGAGTGGGGGCAGTATGGAGATAGGGTGATAATTTGAGTGAATCATCTTGTCCCCACTTTTATGGACGGGTGTCACGGTGGCTGTTTTCCATAGGTCCGGGAATTTTCCACAGCTGAGAGAGAGGTTTAGGATTTTTGTTAATGGATGAATTACCTCATCGAGGGTGAGCAACAGAAGCTTAAGGTCCAGGGTGTGCTACTAGATCTAGATTTAGAGATAGCTGCAGTAATATAGTGGAGAGCTTATCCAGCCTTACCTCCTGAAGTAGAAGAGGGATGGTTAGACTGAGGCTGATGTATTTGGGGAGTAGGCCCTGTTTTCGAAAAAGTCATGGGGTAGAACAGCACTAAGGTCTGAAAAGCCGTGTTAAAGATGTTTGTGATCACCTTGGGGTCAAGGGTTGAGGATCCATCAACCATTAACATGGCCAGAGAGTTTTTGGCTGCTTCCTGTGACATCCTTGATCTTGTCAGAAAGCACGACCATTTCCCCATGTATTGGTGAGATAGTCTTTATAATAGGTGGATTTCATTAGCCGTATGGCTTTGTGCAGGCATTTCGTGCTTGTTTGTAATTTTGATGTCCAGTTGTTTGCCAGTGGCCCTGCAACTGCCCAGAGGTGATCCCTTAGTTTCAGCTGTGAGAGAAGGCAGCAGTGACCCATGGGTTAGAGAGAGATTTTGTTTTGCGCCTTTTAGCAGGGGCAAAGAGGTCGCAGGCTTTGTTGAAAATTGAGATGAAGTGATCAAGATCCAAGTTAACATCTGTTGCTTCACAGATGGGTAGCCAGTCTTGTAGAAGCAGGTGTTGTTTGAGATGTGGAAGTTTTCCACGAGGAAGGACTCTGCTAGCGATAATTTTGGGATGGGGCTTAAGGAATTTGTTAGACCATGCACACATGACTGGGGAGTGGTCACTGAGTGAGTCGGGGAGAATGGTCGTACGAGAAATCCTTGTAGGATGAGTGGTGAGGACCCAAGAGGGTACTGGTGCCAGTCTTGTAGTTAATCCTAGTAGGGGAGTTTACCATTTGCGTGAGGTTAGCAGCTGAGATGGAGTCTTTATAGGCACTGGCACTCGATGCTAACCAGTTTATGTTGAAATCCCCTAGTAGAATAAGTTCAGCTTCAGAAGGATGAGAGTTGATAAAGTTTAAGATGTTGTTGAGTCCATGTTTAGGGTCCCTGGCCGGGATGTATTCGGAGACAATAGTCGGGGCTTTATGGTTGGGACCTAGGACGATTTTTATTGGCAGAATCTGGGCTGAGGCAGAAAGTGATGGAGTTGCTTCAGGGTGCCAAGACAGGGAGTCTTTAATATAAATTGTGCAACCACTGCCTTTTTTGGATATCCGGTCCAGCCTGTGGACACTGTAGCCCTGTATTGTTACTGCTGAGTCAGGAACTTTAGGTTCACTTTTTGTGAAGCCTAACTCCTTGTTCCCCCAAGAGAGCTGTGTCTGGTTGTACACTTGCAGGGACTTGCAAAATGAATGGCTGTGCAGAGCATGAAGGAGTGAGCACGTCTTTATTTACGTTTTATTATCTGGACATTTTCTAACATATTTAAACCTCTTTTAAAACACATATGCTGCCTGTACAGCTTCTACATTAAATCCTGCACATTTTCTGGCATACATACAAACCAACAGCTGCGAGGTGCATACAAGAACAAGGGGCTCTTGACCTAGGATTTGCTTAACCCCATGCCTCAGTTCTTTTAGGAACTGAACCTTCCTGCTCCCTAAAATACAACAGGCATTTTTATTTTAAGGCAGCCCTATCTATACAGGCATCCCTGTATACCTGGATCTTTTTATATTCTCACTGCCTCTACACAAAAGTGTTTAGGGCCTTTTTACACAATGGAGATTTTTAATGCACTAATTACAAAAACGCATTGCCAAGGACAGGGGAAAAGATATATATAGCCGGGAAAGAATAGATATAAGGAATTACGCTGGGAGGCCACACACTCGTAATGGTAAAAGATGAAAAAGGGTAAGAGAGACCAAAAGAAAAGTAAGAGGAGCTACTGCAGTAGACTTAAAGAAGGGGTTTAGATGTAAGCAATAAGACACACTGGGGTGTGCATTAGACAGTTCTAATGCACGGCTAGGGGATACGGTGAGGCACAATGCCTCAGGCCGAAAAGGCCCAGTCTCAGCTGCGGCATTAGAACTGTCTAATGCACATCTCCGGAGTGGCTTATTGTGCTTATAAAATTGGCTCTGTATTCTAAATGGGGTTCTAGTTTAGCTGTGCATTAGACACATCTAATGCATGGCTAACAACCAATCAGATTGCTTGAAATCCTTTGCCCGTTTTATAAAAGAGGAATAGTCTTGGCATAAGCTTCATATGTAAAGGGAAGGGCAATTCTGCCACTCGGGTGTTGGTGGTGGTGGTACAGTGGGCACACTGGCCCCAGCAGGCACCTCATTTACTGTCATGAAGGGTGGGCAGTGAAGACATCTATTACAAGGATTGTGTCGAGGATCTGTGAAGGATGGATGACTCATCAACGATAAGTGCTATGGACAGTAGGGAACCTGTATGTAGCACTTATACATTTATTGCCCTGAATGTGTATCCTATTCATGTCTGTCCTCTCTCTGTGTTCTTGTCATTACAGGGCTACAGTGGTCTGCTGAGGAGATTGGCACTTGTGGCTTGAGGCTACTCACACTCGATGCTGCTGGATTCCAGCATGGATTACATAGTGGAGGACTAGGTGCAGCACAGTCAACCCCATGTCATTGTCTGCTGTGCGACTGTTCTACACTGTCTTTGTCAGTTCCAGTGTTGTTTATGCAGACTGCATATTTTGTAATGCGAGACATCCATTGATGTTTAACTCTTTCATGAACATTGCATGACTGTTCATCCACCCTGTTTGAGGATGGTATATTCTATGATCATATATTACTGTGTAGTAATTTTTGGCGTTGCATTAAATGTAATTTACCATCTGCAATTTACTGTTTTAATGGTAATTGAAATTTACAGTGCACACAGCCTGTCTTGCATCTATCCCAAAAATCATTATAATTCAAAAAGCAATATACATTTTTACACCAAACCATCTAAAGGCACATCCTTGGCCAACTCCACATCATTCCTGTAAATATCAGAGACAAATTTAATTCTGTGTGTGCTGTACAGGACAGCAAAGAATCCCATGTTATCCTAAGGAAAAAAGTTCCTTTTTGTTTCTGACCACTTTATATCTCAAAATGCGTAAAAGCTGCCATCATGAAACTTTCTATATCTTGTGGCACTGGCAACATGAAAACACATACCAATTTTGGGTTATTTGGTTAAAAAATGACAAAGTTATTAAGGTGCAAAAATGTATTTAGTTCTTTATTAATTGAATTGTTTCACCAGGAAAGACACACAGAGCAAAATGATGCTCTTCTCCCAGTGTGACCTGTGAGACATACCTCTCAACCTTTTGTCCCCCAAATGTGGAACATTGCCTCTCAAAATGTGGAACAAATGAGCAAAATGTGGAACACTTAATCAAATCTTTACCTGAGAAGCTCAGAACACTGTTAAAATGTTTGCATTTATGTTCAGAAAGTCTATTATTAATTAAATTATATATTTTTTGCAACATTTACTATAGATTTTTGCTTTAAAATGATAACACTGAATGTGGGACAAGACCTCACAATGTGGAACAGGGAGCTTTTGTGAAGTAAAATGAGGAATGTTCCTCGTAATGTGGTACAGTTGAGAGGTATGCTGTGGGGAGAGGTACATAGGAGAGGATAACACGCAGGTTATCACTGAGTAAAACATTTAACATTACAGTTTGTGCATTGGAGAGGAAAACTCACTGGTTTTCCAGTAGAATACATATAACATTATATTTATTACATTACATTAATGTGTACACTTAATAGGAATTACAGCTTAGTGATAGGTTACGGGCAGGGAACAGTTAGTTACAAGACATGATGATCCAATCATGGTGCAGATTACATGAACAGGAATTGCAGTAAGACAGCAAGACAGCAGAAGTGTAATAAGTGCAATAGTTTGTTTAATAGCCCAGCTTAGTAGTGTATGATGGGTGCCATTGGCTGAGTAGTTGTGGGTAAGAAGTACGACGGGTGGGTACAGGAGGATAGTCATGTGCAGGTACAATTTACTGTAAGGTAACTAGCCATGGTGGTAGCAAGGGAGTGGGTGGTGGAGGTGTGATGAATTTGGGGAGGAAGTTCTTTCCAGAGTTTAGGGAGCCAGTGTGAGAAGGCTTCTTGTCCCATGGTGGACCTCCTCCTAGGGATTAGTAATTGATGGGAGTCATAGGATCTAAGGGCATGGGTCAGAGAGGGGGTTGGTGATAGCAAGGAGGAGAGGTAAGATGGAAGGGACCTGAGCCAGAATTTTGAGACTAACTTAGTACAGTGCAATTGGCAATGATTTTCAAGAGAGGGGAATGCAAGGGAATGGTAGAGATCACAGTGATGGGTGCGGGGGGTGCATTGAGGGTGATGCGCAGAAAGCATTAAAGATGGAGTCCAGTCTAGATAAAGTGGACTTGGAAGTGGCACTGTAGACTATATCACAGTAGACAAAAGATGGCAGGATCATCTTCTGCACTAGTTCACATCTTACGGTTAGCGGGAGGCTGCTGTGGTTCCTGAAAGGGGAACCCGAGCTTAGGGCACAATTTTTTTAGGATTGCGTCAATATGGATAAAGATAAGTGTTGATAAAGCCACACCCCTAGGTAGCGAAGGAGGAGATGTTATCCAATACAGTCCCATCCAGGGTGTGGAAGTAGGGGAGGGTGGAGAGCCTGGACAGTTATTGCCTTGAGCTGAAGGTCACGGTGACTGTTTTTTTAGCATTTAGGGAGAGCTGATGAGAGCTGAACCAGTTCTGAACTTTGTTGAAGTCAGTCTGAAGGTTGGTAGTTACCGCTATCAAGGAAAAGCCAGAGGCAAATAGGACAGTGTCCTCTGCATAATCTGTATTGATGAAATTGAGCAGCTTAGTGGCAGGTCATTAAGGAAAATGGGAAACAAAATTGGTCCGAGTACTGAACCCTGGGAGACCCCAGTAGTCATGGGGGGGGTGGATGTGGCATCTGCAATTCTGATTGATTGGGTGCTACCTGTGAGGTCGGTGCTGAACCAGTTGGTGGCTGATTCAGTAAGGTCAGCTTCTAAGAGGCACGTTAACAGGAGGGGGTGGGAAACAGTGTTGAATGCTTTGGTGAGGTCAGCAAATATAGCTGAGGTGATCTGCCCTCTGCCCATATCAGAAAGGATGGTGTCAGTGAGCCTAATAAGAGAGAAGGCAGAGGAATGGTTCTTCCTGAATCCTGACTGGAACAGCATGAAGAAGTTGGAGTCCAATAGGAAGGATGTCAGTTGGGTGAGCACAAGGTGTTCCTGTATTTTAGCGAGTGCTGGGAGGAGAAAGATATGGCGGTAATTTGAGGTGGAGGTGGGGGTGCCCCCCTTGGGGAGGGGGAAGACAACAGCGTGTTTCCATGTCTGGGGGATGGTTGCAGTGGCGAAGAAGTAATTTAGTAGGTTAGCAAGCAAGGTTGTGGTGGCGAGGGCAAAGAGGTAGAGGAGTTTGGAGTCTAGTCCATCCGGGGATTTACCTTTTGTAGGGTTCAGAGTTAGTAGGGCATTTAGGTCATCGATTAGCAAGATATCTTTGAAGGAGAAGGTGTGAGGCCTGAGCGGATTCATAGATACTATAGGAGGCACATGTGGAGTGGAGATGGGCAGGGAAGAGCACATGGAGAAGTACATGTTGAACTCAGTGACAATTGCACTAGGATCTGAGAGGAGGGTGTCGTTTACACTTAAGAGTGGAGTGGGATTGGCAGCAGGTGGAGAGAGAAGAGGGAGTGAATGACCTTCCAGAATTCGGATGGACTATTTAAGTTAATAATAATAATAATAATAGTTTTATTCATATAGAGAATAATGTATGGTCCTCTATGGGTAACCGGTCTGTTAACTGTCGAGAGGTTGCCAGGGCAACCGTGTAAACCTCGAAAGCTGAAGCTTGAGAGGTTTACATCGCCATGGCAACCTGGAGACAGTTAACAGTGACTGGTTGCTGATAAAGGGACCATACATTATTTTTTATAGCGTATGGTCCCACGTAAAAAGTAAAATGGCTGCTTACCTTTGAAAAATAGTCACCACAGTGGCCATTCAGTCCTTCCCTAACTGCTGCATTCATCCGTCAGTTCCCTGTGTAAAAAAAAAGGTGCGCACATGTGCAGACCGATCGCTGTTGTTAACTTGTCGATGTGATGTAGCATCGATAGGTTAACAACATTTCCACGTCACATCGACAGGTAAACAACCTTAGGAAATGATGATTTCCTATGGTTAACAGTGTTCTACCATACATTATAAAGCACTTTTCAGTTTTCAAAGCGCTGTACAAGTTAAAACAAAACCATCAAACATTAAAATCCAGTTTTAGACACTGATAAAAGCCATAATATGATCAACAACTTCAAAACAGTCAGTTTTCCAAGAAGGCCATTTGCCAAAAGTGGGTTTTCAAACCCTCTTAAATTCCTACATGGTGGTGCACTCCCGTAACCGGCTGGGTAGAGAATTCCAGAGAGTGGTTGCAGCATAAGAAAATGCTCTACACCCAGATAATTTAAGATTCACTCTTGGAATCTCTAGCAACCCCTCACTGGCTGAACAGAGCGATCAGCCAGGGCAGTAAGAAACCAGAAGTTCTTTCAGATAGGCCTGACCCTGACCATGAAGGGCCTTGAAAGTCAGTAGACAGACTTTAAAGGTGCTCTGACACTGTATAGGCAGCCAGTGCAGTTCTGGGGTAATATGACAGGACCTACTTGACCCTGTCAAAACCCAAGCTGCTGCATTCTGCACTAGCTACAAGTGGTGGATTTCAACCCCTGAAAGCCCAAAGTAGAGGGAGTTGCAGTAGTCAAGACGCTAGGACACAAAGGCATGGACCAGCGTTTGCAATGCATCAGACAGAACAAGGTGCCTAACTCTGGTGATATTCCTAAGATGACGAAAAGAAGTCTTGATCGACTGCTGACACTTGCAACTGCAGTGTCAGCCTGTTATCCAAGATAACCCCCAGGTTACACACCCATTCAGAGGTCAGGAGTGAAAAAAATTCCTGAGGGTGTACCAACAGATGACCCCTCTATCTGATGACCCAGGTCCACAACCAATACCTCTGTCTTTTCTGAGTTCAGCTTCAACCAACTAGAATCCATCCACTCCTGGATTTCTTTCAGACAGTTGTTAAACACTGAGAGAGCTCCATCCTGGTCGGGTGCGAAAGACAGGTACAGCTGGGTATCATCTGCATAGCAGTGAAACCTCAACTCATACCGTCTTACAATGTCTCCAAGGGGTGGCATATACACCGCGAACAACATGGGAGACAGCACTGAACCCTGAGACACCCCACACAATAAAGGCATTGGACTCGAGGAAAAAACCCCGGACACAACTCTTTGTGATCTCCCAGTGAGGAATGAGGTGAACCATGGAAGGACGGTTCCCGATATTCCACAAATATACCTCAAGTGTGCTATCAACATCATGTGATCCACAGTGTCAAAAGCTGATGAGAGATCAAGGAGAACCAAGATGGAACGTCTTTTCTGATCTCTCGCCCTCAGAAGATCAGTAAGTACCCGAACCAGTACAGTCTTGGTGCTATATCTCTTACGAAAACCGGATTGGAAGGATTCGTAGATGTCATGGATGGTTAGATGGTCCTCCAGTTGGGCTGCCACTACCTTCTCAATCACCTTTCAAATAAAGAGTAGGTTTGAGATGGGTCTGTAGTTTGTGAAACAGTCTGGGTCCAAGGTAGCTTTCTTCAAGAGAGGTGTCACCACCGCCTCTTTCAGGGAGCTAGGGAACTCACCTGACTCCAAGGAGCACCAGACTATTAGCATAAGGACTGGACCGATGATATCACTACAACCCAAAATTATGGAGGTCAGTCCAGGGTCCAAACTACAGCTAGTGTGGCACACACTATGGATGATCCTCATGACATCCATAAAATCAGGTCGACTGAAGGAACTCCAAGAAAATTGAAGTACTGTGAACTCACACTCTTCAACAGCATCCCCCTAGAAAGTGCTGGTTGCAGATCCGCCCTGATGTCGGCCACCTTAGTTGCAAAGAATCGAGCAAGCTCCTCATACTCTAATTGCGAAAAGGCTTTCTGAACTTGCAAAAAGGCTGGGTTGCACAATCTGTCTACAGTTCGAAAAAGCTGAGCCAGTCGGTTCCGAGCAACTACAATCTCCCTGGACAGGAATTCCGCCTTCTTACGGGTGATTGCAGATTGATAGACTGAATAATGGTCCATCGATCTAAGGTGGTCGGCTTCAAGGGTGGACCTGAGCCAGCACTGCTCTAACCTTTGCTCCTGTCTCCGCATCTCCCTCAATGTCCCATCAAACCAGGGGGACTTTGGGTAAAGGGATAGGGGGCACACGTGGACAGGAGCAATAGAATCCAGGGCTGCCGTAACAGCCATATTATAGGCCGACACAAGGGTCTCTGGACTATTGCTCACCAACATGGGGGACAAGAGGTCAAGGACCACCGCAAGGCCTTGGGGAGTAATACAGTCAAAGCCACTTAAAGGGGACTTGGTTAAAGGGGACATCTGCTTAATTTGGACTATCCCCTGGGCACCGATTGTTGGCTACTGTTATTCAATGGGACCAGCTTCTCTTTAATAGTGACAGTCATGTTGCTTAATTGGGATGATTATCTAGTCACAGGTGTAGGAAACGGTGGTGAAAATGTATTCCACCTCATTAAGTGCCCTTCATTTAAGCTGTTTCACATTCCCACCTGCTTAGCATCTCTCTTGAGAGTGTTTGGTTTACAGGATGGCATCTACCAGCAACAACAAAAGAGTCAACCTCTCACTGAGTGAGAAAATAAAAATTATTGAGGCTTTAGAGCTGCCCAACTCCTCTCTCTCAAACGTTGCTAAGTAAAGCTAAGTGATTTTAATTAAAGTTCAATGTGTTGCTTTCATCAGTTAAATAAAGATTAAATCAAGAACCAAAGCAAACACACTTTTACAAAAAGGAGCTGTAATTATAAAAAGTACTGGTATCCAGTACTTCTTGATGTTTTGTTTGTTTTCTCTGTTTTGTTTGTTACTGCAATGTGTGTGTCTCATGAGCAAAGTCTTTTCTGGTTGTGATGGGAAAAAGGCTGCTTCTGATAAATGGAACAGCCACTTAAAGGGGACAATAGGGCATCCACAGAGGTGTCCCCTTTAAGAGGCTTCAATTGTATCCCGTAAAGGGTGGTACCTAACCATCTCCACAGGGGAAGGCCTTCTCAGGGGGTGCAGAAACTGAACCTCACAGTGTACTAGTCTGACCAGGTGACTGGTTCCATACACAGATCGGATGTTTCAGCCCCTAGAAGAAATACTAAGTCCGGAGAGTGTCCAGATTTATGGGTAGCAATGGAAACCACCTGTGTAAGGCGCAAAGAAGTCATTAATTGGAGGAAGTGATTACCAAATTGTGAGAGTTCATTGTCGACCCAGGCATTAAAGTTGCCCAGAACCATCAACCTAGGTGACTCAAATGACATGTTGATGATGAAGTCTGCTACTTCCTATAAGATACGTTTCCTATCCCTGGGTGGATGGTAGATGAGTACAATTCAAACCGCTACACCTACTACCACGATGCACTCAGTCTTTCCCACTACCACACTCATGAGGCCCAGTTCAGTCTTAAAACAGACCGCAACCCCCCCACCCCTGCAATAAAATCTCGACTGGTGTATCACCGCGTACCCAGCCGGAGTCATAGCCTCCAATGTGGGGCCTGGATTTTCATCCAGCCAGGTCTTGGTGATGCAAGCCAAGTCCACCAAACCAACAAGAACAGCAATAATGCCAGTCTTATTCCTGATGGACCTGGCATTGCACAACACCGCCCGAGTTGGAAGAACCTCAGAGGCTGTCGGGCCCATCTGCCTACTGAATACAGTAGTGCCCTTGGGTATGGGCACCAGACATGGCAAACCATGATCTGGATTCCATTTCACCCCAGGGCACCTTTTGGATCTAACTACCCCACTACAGTGGCCCCCCTCATCCATCCTCCCTTGTTCGCAAATTAGATGTAAGGAAGGAGCTAAAGTATTCCGCTTTAGCTAGCCAAGTTGCTGTGGTGCATTTATTGTGTAACATGCCATACTTGGTGAAATCTTGAGGGAGGTGGGATGATTTGTGCACTTTCCATGCTTTATCACAGGTGTTTTGACATGCTATGAGTTCTATGGTAATCCATGGCAGGTGGTTCCCAAGTACCCTAGTGTGACGTAGAGGGGCATGAGTTTCCCAGACATTGAGGAACGTGGTTTGGAAGTGTAGAAGGGCATCATCTGTCGAGTGTAATGTGGTGGTAGGGTGCCAGTTTGCTAGGGATAGATCTTCTAGCAAGGGGGACAGACTGAGAGATTTGTAGGAGCATTGGACTAGGAATTTTGGGGGGGGCTTTGGGGCAGTGAATTTTGCAAACTAGATGAGTAATGTAGTGGTCACTCAGGGAGTCAGGAAGTAGACCTGCTCTGATGACCCGGTGTGGGTGTGTGGAGAGAGCCCAGTCAATTAGCAAGTGGTTGCCAGATTTGAGATTAAGGTGGTTGGGTTCTATGATGAGTTGTGAAAGGTTTAGACCAGATATCTCTGTTCTGTATATATTGAAAGCTTGGGACAACCAGTTGAGGTAAAAATCTCCCATAATTTATAGTTCACCTGATGTGGTTTGTGAGGAGATAAGTGTAAGGTGGTTAGTAATAGAAGTGGCTGGTGTGCCTGGCCGGCAGTATATTCCAGCAATGTAAATGGGTAGTGAGAAGGGGAGTGCCAACTGTAGCATTAGAAGCTTGTAGGCTTGTGGATCAGCCTTGGATAATTCTACCGAGAAGTGTAAGTATGAGTTTACATAAATGGCTACTCCTCTGCCTCTGGTAGCCCTGTCAATTCAGGCCATGACATAGCCAGGGATAGCAACCTCGGAATCTGTGATATTAGAATTGAGCCATGTTTCGGAGATGGTGAGGATATCAGGGGCATAGTGGGCAGCCAGCACTTGGAGTGAATCAAGTTTGAGGGCTAGAGTCCTTATATTTAGGTACAGGAGTCGTAGACCATGGGGGAGGGGGCCACCAGTGAGATTTGATGTGTATGATGTGGCAGGGGCTTGACCTGCTGAGTGTGATTGGATAGGGTTGAGTGAAGGGATGGAGTTTGGGTGTATGTCACCTGCTGCAAGGAGCAGGAAGGCGATAGTTAAATAGTGGGCTAACAATTGTAGGTACCATCAGGAGAGCTATTGCCACCATGGCAACCATCATATACGAGCATTAGTGGTTGGTCAGAAGGTGATTAAATGCAGAATTATCCAAGATTGTGAGGTGTTGAAGAGAAAGGGGCAGGGTTGGGAAGGGGAATAGTACCAGTTTGAGCTGTTTGGAGAACTGGTCACCAAGTTGGAGGTGTAAAGGCTCCTTACAAAGTCAGGCAGGGTAGAAATCGGAGGGGTAGGGGAGGTTGGTGGCATGTTGGAGAGGAGGGGCAGGAGGCAGATGAGTAAGGTAGCAAGCAGGAATCTAGGCAATAGAGACATGGTCAAAGTAATCTATATTACCCCTAGCATGTATGGTCTAGGTAGGTAGGGTTGGTCCTGACAATTACAGCTAGAGTTGGGGATCCAACAGAGAAAGCAGCCTTTCCTTGAGTCCTTAGATTCTCAAGGTAGGAGAGGAGAGACTGTCTGGAAGAAGAGTGTGGCTGTTACAGGCAGAGAGGAGAAGTCTGGGAAGAATGTGGAGTTTGATAGAGGTCACTGTAATGGGAGTTTAATCTAGACTGTTTAATGAGTTTTTGGGCAGGGATAAGTATGAGCCAATGAGGTAGAGAGACCAACAGTAGGGAGTGGCAAATGTGTATTTAAAGGAGGCCTGGGCGGGGGTGAGAGGCAGGAAGAAAAAGCGGTACAGCTAGCAGGTATAATGCGTTAAAAGATCGTGACTGGAGATGCAGGCTGGAGATCGCACCAATCAGGTATGTCGTGTTGCCAGACAGCCCAATCAGAGACCGTTTGCAACTCGCCGCACCAATTGGAAACGAGACAGTGCTTTCCAGGACAGCGGTCGTACTTTAGGCTGAATCCATGTTGTAGATACAGGAGGGCAGCTGAAATATGTGGCAGAATCCAGGCGGTGGCCGTGGAAGTTACTGTAAGTGCCGCAGTTGAACGTGGAGTGCCGCTCGTGGTTGGGACCCTAGGGGAAACAAGGAGAGGGCAGAGTAAATATAGCTTGCCAAAGCTGGAAACAAGGGGTGGGAAGCTAATGGCAGACCTTCAGCCGGGGGGGGGGGTGAATTAGCAGCACAAAAGGACTTAGATATGAGGTTGGCAGGGTGGGGCTGCAGGGAAACAAAGGAGGAGAAGGCTGGTTACAGCTTCTGACAATTAGAGCTGGGATGGGAGTGGGTTGGAGGACAAGTTTAGGCTTCAGAGAATGAAAGCTGAGGGGGGGGTTGGAGTCCAAGTGCAATGAACTCTGAGGATTCGGGAGAGTGTTTTAGGAAAACTAGGTACTAGTAGACAGGCAGTGGAGTACAATTTGCAGTAAGAAAGGTATAAACAGCCAGGGAGAGTAGCAGAGGCATAGAAAATCTATGTCAAAGTACAGTACAGCAACATTAGAAAAATCAGTGAGAGATCATGCACAGTAATATCAGCAGATTTCTCTTAGCAAGCACACTAGAGCAATGTTGTCTCAATCATAAATGCAGCATTTAACAGTAATATAACAGTTTGCAGTTCAGGGGAAAAAGCGGTACAGCTAGCAGGTATAATGAGTTCAAAAATTGTGACTGGAGATGCAGGCTGGAGAGCACACCAATCAGGCACATCGTTTTGCCAGGCGGCCCAATCAGAGGCCGTTTGCAAGTCACCACACCAATTGGAAATGAGCTGCTGCATTCCAGGATGGCAGTCATACCTTTAGGCTGGGTCCCTGTTGTAGATCCAGGAGGGTGGCCTAAAATTTGTGGCAGAGTCTGGGCGGCAGCCGTGGAAGCGGCCGTAGGAACCACAGTTGAACATGGAGTGCCGTTCCTGGCGAGGAACCCTTTAGGCTGGGTCCATGTTGTAGATCAAGGAGAGTGGCCTGAAATCTGTGGAGGAGTCCAGGTGGCAGCCGTGGACGTTGTGGTAGGTGCCGCAGTTGAACATTGAGTACCGCTCATGGTGAGGGACCCTTTAGGCTGGGTCCATGTTGTAGATCCAGGAGGGCGGACAAAATTTGTGGTGGAGTCTGGGCAGTGGCCATGAAAGCGGCTGTAGGTGCCACAGTTGAACTTGGAGCACCGCTCATGGTGAGGGACCCTAAACTGACATTCAATACTGAAAGGCTGTACCAAACATAACTATTAAAGCGCTATCGAGCCCTAATAGTGTGTGTGTGTGTATGTGTGTGTGTATATATATATATATATATATATATATATATATGATAGCACGGTAGTGCTACCATAGTTAGGGTTGAGGAGTCAGTTACATGCTAAACCTAAAATTTTGCACCTTAATAACTTTGCAACCGTTCAACAGATTTGCCTGAAATTTGGAATGCATGATCAAGAACCATACATCTTGGGATCTGCCAACTTTCGTACTGTTTGGAAATACGGCTGTGGAGTTATTAAGCATGATCTGTGTGTGCCTTTACACTTTTTTGCAATTCTTTGGTCATCCCTACAGGTTGCAAGGTTTGTGCGACCGGTATGAAATCTTCAGGAAACGTGCGGCCGGGGTCCCTGATGTGCCTTTTGAAGATTTGGTGAAAAAATATTAAACGGTTCAAAAGTTATTCAAAAAACAAGTTCCCAGTATAAGTCAATGGGAAAAGTTAACAAAAAGTTCAACACTGTCGCAAATGCAGTTTTTACTTTCACGAATGGTTCTTTTACTGTCACAAATCCACCATTTTGTTTTCAGTTGGTCATCAGAAATTTGGGACCCTCTAGCAACCTAATTATTTTTGTGTTTACCTAGTCGGACCCTGAGGATGCTAGACATGTCTTTTATTTTGGGGTTAAACACCCTAGAAATATGTTTTTCAAGTTTCTGAAAAAAGAAATTTTGCAATACTGTCGCACTCACGTGATCTAAGCAAATTTTTGCGAAAGCTTTCGCAAAGTTCGACAGTGCTTTTCCAGGCTGTGGGAAAATGACAGCAATTATTTGCCACCCTGCTGCAAAAGATTGGTTTGGTCTTTTGAGATGAAATTTGGAGGGAACACAGCCAATGACTCGCAGATGTGCCTTTCAGTGTTTCAATGAAAAATATTACAGGGCGGCAAAGTTACAGCACTCCAAAGTTGACGCTTATTCACATAGGATAACATTATGGCATCTGCCGCATTACAGGAATCCTTTGGCATCCTGCTGCAAAATAACATTTTGGTCTTTTGGGCTGAAATTTGGAGGGAAGAAAGCCAACATCCCATAGTTGTGCCTTTCAGTGGTTTGGTGAAAACATATTACAGGAAGCCAAAGTTATGGCACTCTGAACTTCTCTTTTTTTCCCCTAGGATAACATTACAGCATTCGTCGTGCCTTTCTGGGCCCGTATCTGGGAAACAGTTCGAGATACGGACTTTTTGTCTGAAAAATGCTTAGCCCCCTAACAGGGGCTAATCAAAAAACTAGCCAGGAAAGTGCTAAATCATATGACTTTTAAATTTTTTTTCCACGTCGTACAGTTCCTGAGCTATAAGCAATACAGTATTCCAACTCCTCACTTTCTGCTCCGAGACCTATTATTATGCATACATTCTTTGTACTCACTGTCTTTCTCTATGCAACTTTTGGGGAAAACCAGCCTGTGCGCTTACATTACTGTTACCGTTACCATTTCCGCTTGCTGTTCCATACCCATTTCACTTACCGTTCACGTCTACGCCACCATGTGCGTTACCCTTTGCATTTTCATTTGCGCTTGCATTTGCATTATTTTACCATTTGTGTCTACAGTACTGTTTCTCTTTCTGTTTTGCTTTGTGTCACCATGCGCATTACCATTTACATTTGCAGGCACCATGTTACTATGTGACAAGACTTCACGTGGTGGGAGCAGGCCCCGCGCTTCCGCTGCCACATTATATCACAATTTCTTGTTATCATTCTCAAAAAGAAGGGAAATTAGAGGCAAAAAACTTCATTTAATGCATTAGTTAGAGTTGTTCCACAGTGACAAAAGTGAGGAAATTCGGTGTTAGGGTTGAAAGCCCCCCTAGAACCCCACGCCCACACCCCCAACCGGCATTGGGGAGCGTATTGGGGTTGTCGGTCCTAACTCTCACCCCATTCTCCTATACCTCTGCTTCTTCACACATCTGATGGGGTGAGAGTTAGGGCTGACAACCCCAATGCATACCCCGATGCCGGTTAGCGGTGTGGGCTGGTCCTAGGGTGGCTTTCTACCCTAACACCGAATTTCCTCGCTTTTGCACTTTTGTCACTGTGGAACAACCCTAACTAATGCATTAAATGGATTTTTTTGCCTGTAATATATATATATATACATTCACACACACACACACGTGTGTACATTTATATATCTTTTTTTTAAATGGGTACGAAAAAATCACTGAAAATCCAGTCTGCTGATTGGATGAAACATGACACATGAACACGCATTATTCCACAACAACCACACATCTCCCAGTTTGACTGCATGCTTGAACTACTTTCTAGCCCTCTAAAGGTTCTCACCAGTAGTGAGATCACTCCACACTTGCCACAGATAGGAAGCCAAAGAAATACAGCTGAAACATTCATGATGCTATCCACAGCCTTAACTGCTTTAATACACAAGTCCCCTAGCAGTGTTCACAAGATGTGTTTGATTCTGCCATACTGTTTCAATAAAATTAAATTTAAAAGTCTTACCTGGTTGATCTTGCCATTTTCACAGTGCCTCTGTGTACAAGGGCTTTCACTGTTACTGCTGTAATATAGCGCAACTGAGCACTGTCACTACTTTTAAATGACTTGTTGCCAGAAGTTTAAAATACACTTCACCCACGTAAAAAAGTAAAAAAAAAAAAGGTTGCTTTTCTTTCTGTTTAATTCTTTGCTTCTCTGAAAAATAAGCCACCATCTGTACAAGGAGAAGAGTGATTATGGCTCTATTGTCCACCCCCCCCACATCACCCCTTTTCACCAAACTCAGGACTACATACAATCATATTGCCAGCTTTGTGACCAGCCTCCCCTGGATGACCCATCATTGAACCCTCTATGCTCTCTTTCCTACACAAAGTTAACCGTAACCTATTGCTGATCAGTGTTAACTCCCGTTTCCCCTTATCTGTTCCCAAGTACAGTACTAGTTGGGCCACTTGTGATATCTTTGACATCCCTTTTTACCACACCTAGCATGTGCAGAACTCCATCACATACAGGGGCCCTAAGTTTTACAATAAACCGTGATCTGAAATTCAGGCCTGTAGTTCAATTGGCTCATTCACCTCCTCCCTCAAGGACCACCTCCTCCAATCCACCACCTGTATATACCCCACTAGGTAACCCCCCCTCAGATGTCCTCCAACCCTTGAGTTACATTAGAGTTTATAAGTATCTGCATATTGGCTCTGTTGTTGTGTGCTCTATATTTTTTTTCTATTCTAGATGATCCTGTCATAAACACTGCTTCTATTGTAAATACCGTAAAATTTTGCAAATATTGTTTTTACCTTTTTCTCTGCATTATTAAATTTTTGTACCATAGGATGGTTGTGAAAATGAGCATTTTTTGCTGACATACACTACCTTCCAGTATAAAAATAAAAGTGAACTGAATTGAAAAGTGTATGGCATGTTGCCTGTCTGGTTTGTGTCTCATTGGCATGCCACTAGTGTCCCACAGGCCTATCATCAACTGTCAGGCATCCCCAGGTCTGTCCTGCAACATGAGTAGTTGTTGGTGCACAGCAATGTTGTGCAACATGGCGCATGCTGTGAACGCTCTGCAATCCCTCACAAGGGCAATCAGCATTGTGCCACCTGTCCATTTAAGGAAACAGCACCTCACCTTCAGCAGCTGTATAGTCTTCTTAATTACAGAACATGTCTTCCTTTGGGTTTCATTCTATGTCTCCTCCACAGCACTATTTGGCTCCAGGTATGGGGTCATCAGGTACGACTGTAATTGGTATCTTCTGTCACCTATGCAGAGGGTACATAACAGCCATTGTAACTATAAGTCAGTGCATCCACCTGTGTTACATATGTCCTGCGGACAGCTACTCACCCATCAGTCATTCTCCCCCCAATGTGCAGTGAATAGGTCACACAATCTTGACCCATCAAAGATGTATGAGTCATGAAATGACCCAGGCCGCTTGGCACATATGCTACGGATGATACCCACTGCATGATATTCTATCTGGCAGTTTATACTGCGGTACACCTTTCAGTTTCTGTATGCCTCCTTAGCCACCATCAGTGCCAGCATTGCTACATGCATTCAGACAGTTGGGGTGTTGCTGGTGGTGGTACGATGGGCACGCTGGCCCCAGCAGGAACCTCATTTACTCTCATGAAGAGTGGGCAGTGAAGACATCTATTATAAGGATGGTGTTGGGGATCTGTGAAGGGTGGCTGAGTCATCAAAGGTAAGTGCTATGGACAGTAGAGTACCTGTATGTAGCACTCATACATTTATGGCCCTGCATGTGCATCCCATTCATGCCTGTCCTCCCTCTGTGTTCTTGTCATTATAGGGCTACAGTGGTCTGCTGAGGAGACTGGCACTTGTGGTTCAAGACTACTCACACTTCATGCCTCTGGATTCCAGCATGAATTACAAAGTGGAGGACTAGGTGCAGCACAGTTGACCCCATGTCATTGTCTGCTGTGCAGCTGTTCAACATTGTCTTTGTCAGTTCCAATGTTGTTTATGCAGACTGCATATTTTGTAACACAATACATCCATTGATGTTCTACTGTTCCATGCACATTACATATCTGTTCAGCCACCCTGTTTGTGGATGGTATATTGTATGATCATATGTTGCTGTGTAGTAATTTGTGGTGTTGCATTAAAGTGTGCTGTACATACCTCCTTTGACTAGGTCATTATTCTGGATGGCACTGGTATGCTGCTGTCCAGAGGGAGAGGGCTGGTTAACAAGGCAGGACTGTGGGATTCTGGAGGGGTTGTGGCCTACTTGTGTTTGGGGGGCTCTGTTCATTGTTGGGGGTGTGATGCGAAAGGTGCTTGGAACTGCCACTGTTGCCCTATACTATTCAGCTGTCCACCCACATGCCACTGTGCCAGGCAGTGGTGGGTGGCAACATAACTGTTGCATGGCTGGTATCCAACCTCCACTGCATGAAGAGTCCATTACAGTGTTGTTCCTGCACAGCCTGTACCCATGGAACCTGAAGCAATGTGGTGTGCCCTGCAGTCACAGTGCGCAGGTGGTTTATTGCAGCAACCACATGGCACAGAGCTGTGC
This sequence comes from Neoceratodus forsteri, assembly GCA_016271365.2. Classification (NCBI taxonomy): domain Eukaryota; kingdom Metazoa; phylum Chordata; order Ceratodontiformes; family Ceratodontidae; genus Neoceratodus; species Neoceratodus forsteri. The sequence goes on along the minus strand of CM057452.1, from coordinate 1,565,399,226 downwards.
ACACCACACCACCTGCTAGGTGGATGCATATCCCATACTGCATGCACTTGTGGGGTTGGTGCACACACTGTTATTCAGCCACAGCCCTCCACCTATGTGTAGCACTGCTGTGGCACAGCTTTATATGGGACACCTATGCATGCATATGCATGCAGCATGTACGTGCTGCACGGCCAAGTTGTGCACATGTTCAGGGCATATGTCCTGTGGATTGTTTGTGAATAGGTCCCATTGTGCATGTCCTTCAGACACCTCCAGATCCATTTACACACCTCCCACCACATGGCTCTCCCATGTCCCTGCTTGGCTTGTACTGATGCATCTAAGCAGCCAGTCAGAGTTGGCAGCAGGGAGGTGGCTTGTCAGAGGCTGAGCTGGCATAGCATAGCATGCAAGAAGGCAACTGCACTCTGCCAACATGGTGTCAGTGGTTGTCTCAGTATGCCATTCAGAGGCCTACCATACTCAGTGCCCCCCTGACATAGGAGAAGAAGCCCAAGAATTGCCACACAGCCATGGAAGCCAACCATCCTTAGTGCCACAGAGGGCTGGATGGAGAATTGCAACCAAAGCATTCTGTAGCACATTGGTGATGCACAACACCCCTGATTTGGAGATCTGCCAATCTTTATGTAGACTCCAGTATCTCATGATTCCCATTGTTCTGCACAGCCCTGGGGATTCACCTAAGGACTGGTGCAGATGTCTGATTAGCAGCCGGAGTCTGGCTCAGGTATGTCCCATAGGCTGCCCTTCCCATTATGTGGAGCTATGAAGCCCTGCATCAGGCCTGCCATGGATAGTGAATCTGGGCTCCTTTTATACATCTGGATCCAGGTGCATTGTGCACAGTTGTACAGTTCAATAAGTAAATTTACCTTTTCCAGTGTATACTGAGTCAAATAGTGCATAAGCGTCATCCACTAAAGTATGTTGTGAATTGTCTAGTTCATTCAGATAGAAACTTGACAATTTCTCCATTTTATTCCCAGGAAATACCATAGACTTCACAAGCTTGGGGTGACTAAATGGCCTGAGGTAGCCAAAAGTGATACCATGTCAGGACTGTGAGATGTGCAGGAATTGAGAAGGGTAAGGATGACAAGGGATGCTGATAGTGGCACAGGTCAGTGACATTGGTATGCATCCTAGTACCAAGAACTTGGAAAGATAGGGGAAAAATTGAAAAAGAAGGACATCTGGATTACAGCTGTCAGTCCCAATGTCACCTCCCCTATGACCTCAGAACTCACCTGACCCACTGGAACTCCACATTATGTTACCTGCCTTTTAGGCAGGTAATGTAGTGCCCCCCCCATGGGGGAACCCATGGAGTGTCAAGGTGCTGGAATGAGATTAGCGAATAGTGTGAATAAGGCTTAGTGGGTCTGTGTGCCAGTCCATGAGTCCTGTAAGGGGATAAATGCAAGCAATTTCTTGTTCTGGGGGACTCAATCATCAGAGAAGTCAAGTCCCTCCTGAGTAAAAGCATATGCTGATCCCACAATGAAATCTTTACAGAGAATGCATCAATGCCGACAACATTGACAGATCTCTGTAAAGTCCACCTAGGACCCCGTCACCCTTCCCCCTGGTCCTGCACCCCTTCCTGAAGCAACTCTGACTCAGAGTTGATAATCCCTAGGTCTGGAGGATGTGGGGGGCAGACAGGTTTCCAGATGGATTAATGACAACCGCAATTTGCGGTCGACATAAATCCATCACTGTAATGTCGGTCAACAAAATATTTGTCGAACCAGAATGGCACTCAACCTAAGGTGATGATTAAATGCCTCCCTAGTGCTTCAGCACAGCATGACACCAAACGCATCGAGAGGTTGGTGGAAAAAGCAGAGAAAGTAACCAATGTTCTGATTCATCTTGGTACGAATGACCTGTCTGCTTGAACAGTAGAAGAAATCAAGCAAGATTTCATTAAGCTGGGGGAACAGCTGGAGGTTAGAATGACCACCCTGACATTCTCAGAGATCCTTCCTGTGTGGGGCAAATGTGATTGCAAAGACAAAATCAGGAATAAAGACATTGAGGAATTCAATGCTTGGCTACATGGATGGTGTCATAAAAAGGATATCACTTCATAGGCCCATGGGGGAGCTTCTGGGAGAGGAAGCTATTCAGGTCTGATGGACCTAGCAAAGGAAGGAATGAGTTCACTTGGGCAGAAATTCAGTGTACATTTTGACTATTTAAACTAGGTGAGGGGGAGTCTAACACTAGGGAACCTATCTGAAAATAAACTTCTGAAATTAACTTGGTCATCACTCCTCCACAATCATGAATTTCTCTCCCTCGACCTAAGAAAACATGTAGAAAATGGTTGGAAAGTATCAGGAACCAAACACAGGGCCACGCATCTGCAGGCCAAAGAGCAGAACCAAGAGTAATGAATAGCAGCAGGCATACCAGACTATAGAAAGGGGTGTGTGTCAATGCCAGAAGCCTGGAAAACAAAATAAGTGACCTGCAGGCAATGGTGGTGGATTCCTGAGTGGACCTCATGGCCATCACAGAGACTTGGGCCTTGGATAAAAATGACTGGGACCTTTTGGTCCTGGGGTATGCCCTGTTCAAACAGGATAGAAGGGAGGGTGGGGGGAAGGGTGGTATTATATGTAATGGATGGGATAAATGCCATCTCGGTAGATAGCATCAAAAAGGAGGGTGTGGAATCCCTGTGGATGCTACTCAGCTTGGCAATGGGGAGAGAATCCACACAGGTGTGTTTTTCCAGTCTCTGGGGCAGGCTGAGGGTAGGGCCAAGCTCCTAAATGAGATCAGAGGTGTAGCACAAAAAGTGGATATAGTGGTAGTAGGCGATCTGAATATGCTGGATGTCAACTGGAGCATTCCAGTGGCAAGTTCTACTAGGATCCAAAAGGTGATTGATACCCTACAAGACTGCCTACTTACACAACTGGTTAGTGCCCTAATTATGCTGGAAACCTTCCTGGATGTGGTCCTCACTGACTCAGAGGTAATAAGGGCTACAGGGGTTTGGGAGCCACTAACCAACAGTGACCACAACTCTTTGTGGTTTGAGTTAGTCCTGGGGTAGAAAAATAGCAATCCAAGACAAAGGTTTTAAACTTCAGAGGAGCCAATCTTGACAAAATGAGCCATGTAATCAGAAGCAATCTGTCAAGGATCCAGGAAAATTTAGATGTGGAAGAAATATGGCAGCAGGTTAAGTTAGCCATTTCAGAGGCTACCAGGACGTGCATAAAAACAGTGACCAAAAAGAACAAACACAAAAAATAAATATGATTCACTAACAAGGTAAGGACCACAAACAGAACCAAAATGGAGGCCTATTGGAACTATAAAATAACTCAGGAAGACAGCACATGGGAAGCCTACGTTCAAAAGAACAAAGAAGCAAAGAGTATGGTGAAATCAACTAAGGGCCGAAAAGGAACTTTGGCTTGCAGAAGGGGTTAAAGAAGGGAACAAACACTTTTATCGGTAAATACAAGAAAAAAGAAAGAAAAGTGAAGGAATTGTTAGACTCAAGGATGGTGACAGAGTAGTGGAGGATAGGAAGAAGGCCACTGTTCTGAATAACTTTTTTTGCTTAGTGTTCACTGAGAAACATAAAGTCCCAATACCAGACAGTGGCATCAAGGCGCTGACAAAGGTGTTCCACAAATGGAAGCACCATAAGTCACCAACAGTAGAGTTAGAGAGGCCTTTGATCAACTCAGGGAAGACAAGTCAACAGGGCCTGATGGAATGCACCCAAGGGTGCTAAAGGAGCTAACAAGTGAATTGGCAGGTCCCTTAGAACATTTATTCTGCAGATCACTTCAGATGGGGGTAGTATCCAGAAACTAGAGAAGAGCTGATGTGGCACCTCTCCAAAAAAGAGGGAGTTGGGAGGAAGCAGGCAACTACCAACCAGTCAGGCTTATGTTGGTAGTGGAGAAATTGATGGAAACCTTAATAAAACAAGACTTGGTAGAATACCTAGATAATAACAGTCTGCAGGATGACAGGCAACATGGGTTCATGGTGGGAAGGTTGTGCCAAATTAACCTAATCACATTTTTTTACTGGGTCACTTGGGAACTAGACAGATGCCACCAAGTGGACCTCCTCCACTTCAGTTTCAGTGAGTCCTTTAATTCTGTGCTGCACAACTACCTACTGAAAAAATTGGAGGACCTGGGTGCAGCCAAGTGCATAGTCAGTTGGACAGGTAATTGGATTACTTATTTATTTATTTTTTTTTTAAGTCTTTAGTAACCGGGTAAGGCCCACTAGGCACAAGTGTCTGTTTTCAGGCACGACCTGGGAACATGGTGCGGTTAAGTGACTTGCTCAGAGTCACAAAGTATGCAAGTGGAGGTTGTGAGAATCAAACTCAGTTCTGGGCTGCTGGATGTACCAAGCTCGTTCACACCTCATTTATCTAACCTCTAGGCTATACTTCCAGCCCAGACAAGAACAGAAAACAGAGAGTAGTGATCAATGGGGTGAGGTCTGATGACGGTCTGGCCATTAGTGGTGTGTCCCAAGAATCAGTATTGGGGCTAGTCATGTTTAATGCCTTTATCAGTGACATCAGCATAGGTATTCAGAGCAAAACTACCCTAATTGCGGATGATACAAGCTAGGAAACAGTGATAAGGCAGTTAAGGAACTACAAAAAAAACTACAGAGGCTGGAAAGATTGTTCAACATCTGACAGCTGAAGTTCAACACCAAAAAATGTAAGGTGATGCATTTGGGTAAAGGGAACCCAAGGACAGAGTACCACCTCAATGGAGTCCAGCTCAGTGCTACACAGGAAGAACATGACCCAGGTATCATCACAAGCAACACCCTTAAACAGACACGCCAATGTAACAAAGCTTTTAGCAAGGCCAACAAAATGCTGGGATGCATATGAAGGAGATTTAACAGCAGGAGGAAGGAGGTAATACTGCCACTTTACAGGTCTCTGGTAAGGTCCCATCTGGAGTACTATGAACAGTTTTTGAGTCCACATCTCAAAAAGGATATAAACAGGTTGGTGGCTGTTTAGAGAAGAGTGACCAAAATGATCCAGGGCCTTCAAGGGCACTCACAAGAGGAGCATCTGGAAGCACTAAATATGTTCTCACTGGAGACAAGGAGGGAGAGGAGAGAAAAGATTAAAACATACAAGTTCCTGAGGGGAATAAATATTGTGCCATCCCAGGACTTGTTCAACAGAGTCTCTGATGATAACACTAGAGGGCACAAGTGGAAGTTTGAAGGAGGTGGCTTCAAGAGGGAGCTTCAGAAACACTATTTTAAAGAAAGACTCATGGAGCCATGGAATAAACTGCCTGCTGAGGAAGTGGAAGCAAAGTCCATGACATCATTCAAGCTGGGGTGGGACAAGGCTAAAGCACAATCAAAAGCACCAGGAGCAGTAGGAGGCATTAGACAGAAGAGGGGTTAGGTCCTGGGATCTGAGAAGGTCCAAGAAACACATGGGCAGACTAGTTGGGCCCTTTCAATCCTTCTGCTGTAATTTTTTCTATGTTTCTATGTTTCATATTAAAAGGGTCATAATCTTATATATTGCTAAACAAGTGCATAAAATGTTTATTTTTCTAGTTACTATTTGAAATTTGGCAACTGCCTAGACCATGAAATGAACACAATGGATTTATGGTCTTTTTCATCAGGCGCTTACTAAGTAGTGTTGCTCAAATATGATCTGAAAAAATCTGATCTCTCCAATGATTTTCTCAGTTTTTGATCCGCTAGATTTTGTACTTTCAGATCTGAGATATAGTCTGAGGTTGGATCCTGGATCAGATTCTCCAAATCTGACTGATTCAAACTGAAATTTGGCACTGGCAAAAAATGCTTAGCCTAGCAACAGAAAACCCTGCAGTCTCCAACTAGTAAAAAGAAATGTAGCATGCCAGAAAATTATGAGACCCAAGGAAAGAAGAAACATCTGTCACAGAATACAGAAGGGTATGAAGACCCAAGTAAATATTTTTACTTCCACAGTGACCATGGCTGCATTCTGATACTGAACAGAGATAAAAAACTGAATGCTGTGAATGCCTGGAGAGAGCAGATCTGGCTGTTTTGAAGGATGCCCGGTGAATGGAATTTATGGGTAAGTTTCTTGGATATCACCTGGCTGAGGATATGTGCAATTCAGTGTGATCCATATACTATAAGTTCTATGTAGTTCCAGTCTCAGTCAAATAGTTTCTTGACAGAGCAAGCAAGAAGTCTGAAAGAAGCAAGAAGCAAGGATTGGCAGTTGGCACCAGGTACGATCAACTGGGGTGGTCAAGAGGGAGGAAGCAGAGAGAGAGATTTCCTAACTATTTGACTTACAGTAGTCAGATTAATTTTGTGCTGTACTTTGAAAGAATCCCTGCTGTCCCAGAGAAAACATTGGTGAAACATAATTTTATGACTTTTTAGCTTACTGTATGTTTCATAGTATCTTGGATGGCAGCTAAAGTCGAGAGGGGAGACAGCAGTCACAAGTCACAGAGTGCCCTGGCAGCCTGTGCTGATTTGTGTAGTGATCCAGTGGGCAAAAATGCAGCAGGCAAGGCAAGACAAAGTTTATTTCTAAGGTGCCCAATCCAGGAGACTCTGGGCACCATACATAAAACATACAACAAGCAGGGGATCAGGTAAAAAGTATCATAAATACAACAAATATTAAAACAACAATATCAGAATAAATAATAAAACAGTGATATCAGAATCAGCAGATTTTTCAGGTTTTCTGGGCTGATCTGCTCTCTACTCCCAGGAAGGCCAGGGAAAATACATAGGTTTTTAGGCTACTCTTGAACCCCTTGACCGATGAGGCCTCCCTGGCATGAGCTGGTAAAGAGTTCAGTAGGACCAGACTGGCAACTAAAGGCCCAGTCACAGTAAGTTCTTCATCTGGACCCAGGAACTTCAAGGAGGCCCCTGGTCAAGGAGGGGAAGGAGTGGACTGAGGGGGCAGGTGTCAGTAGATCAGCCAGGTAGCCAGGGCTGAGACCCTGTAGAGCCTTATAAGTGAGTGAACTCACCTAAAAAATAACACTCCACTTGACTGGCAGCCAGAGCAGAGCTTGCAGCACCGAGGTTACATGGAAAGACCTGGATAGGCTAGTCAGCAACCTGACAGCTGATTTATGCACCAACTGCAGCCAGTGAAGGGTACCTCCAGAGACCCCAAAGTAAAGAGTATTACAGTAATTGAGTTTGGATGTGACAAAGGTGTGCACCAATGAGGGCAGGTCCTCAGGTGGAATTAGGGGTTTGATCCTGACAATGTTCTTTAAGTTGTAGAAACCACTTTTGATGACATCTGACACCTGAGCTTCAAGTGTCAGTCTGACATCAAGGATCACACCAAGATCTTGCACCCTAGAGGAGGCCATCAACAACATGGGTCCCAGGAATAACCCAGTAGCCATGTTGGAGGCACTCCCATCATGCCCTCTTCCAGGCCTAATCACTCCGTCTTGTCTGGGTTAAGTCGCAACCAGCTGGATGACATCTAATAATTGATCTTGGCCAGGAAGATATTAAGCATTTCCACAGCGTCTGATGTTCCAGGTGCAAAGGACTGGTACAGTTGGGTATCATCTACATAGAAATGAAAACACAAAAGCACAAATCCAGGCACTCACCACCACAAATAAAGCTGACAACCATGAGAGGAAAATATTGAAACACTTATTTGTAAACCTTAAGTTTACAAATAAATATTTTAAGATTTTCCTCTTGTGATATCAACTATTTATTAATTGATAATGCTACAATTCTTTGTATTTATTTTCCATGGCACCCCATTCTTGTGCAAGCTCCTCAATGGTTATAGGAGTGAAAACCCACACTGTGCCACCTAATGAGCTCACTCAGGGGCAGCATATACACTGCAAATAACATCAGTGACAAGATCGACCCCAAGGTACTCCACATGGCAGGAGCTTCAGGGCAGAGGAGGAGAAATTCCCCATCACAACCCATTGCTTCCTGCCAGAGAGAAAGGATTCAAATCAGCTGATGACAGTCACAGTGAGTCCACAGTAATTTCTAAGGTGATCGAGAAGCACAACGTGATCTACAGTGTCAAAACCTGAAGAGAGATCAAGGAACACAAGAATTGACTTATCTCCTCTATCTCTAGAGCTGAGGAGGTCATTGTGCACCCTAACTAATGCTGTGTTAGTGCTATGCTTAGCTCTGAAACCTGATTAGAGTGGCTCACAGATGTCAAAGGACAAGAGGTGCTCCTCAAGCTGCTGTGCCATGATTTTCTCAACAACTTTACCCAGAAAGGGAAGGCTGGAGATAGGACAGTAATTTGCCAGGATGTCAGGGTCAAAAGATGGCTTTTTCAGAAGGGGTCTCACCAGAGTCTCTTTCAAGGCTTCAGAAAAGACCCCCTCTGACAACAAACACCAGATAATCATGGCGAGCACCGAGCCAATGAAACCAACGCATCTCATCAGGAAATGAGTTGGAACAGGGTCCAGGTCACAATACATGTGCTTCAGCTTTGAGATGACCTCAATGACCTCAGCCACCTCCACCAGTTTAAACTCCTCCCAGACAGGCAGAGTGTCCCTGTTCTATCTAGACCCATCACTGTGAATCACAATGCGGTTCTCTGATGCGATTCCCTGCCGTAAAGTGGACACTCTGTCTGAGAAGAACTGAGCAAACCCACTAGAGGGAGTGTAGTGTCCAGAGAGTGAGTTGCCTTGGAGCTCCATTGGACATGTCCCCCTTCTCAGTTCAGAGACAGTCACTGCTAGTTCTGGGAAAGGATACAGGGGCCATGAATGAACCTGCAAATTCCCAAGCCATGAGGACTGCATGTTCCAAGGGGAACCCACTGAGCCAGTGTGGAAAGTGACAGAGAGAGAGAGAGAGAGATGGGTATCATTGAGAGTTTGGGTGCCTGTGAAAAATAATGGGCTGTTAGGCACTGTGAACTGTTTTGGGACTTGTGCTGCATTCAAACTTTTTTGACCATAGAGATCCTGAATTAATGCTGCCCTAAAGACTATGCAACCTCCTCAGTCCAGGTAAAAGCTGCTATTATGGCCATACCAGCCATGTGAAGCTGAATGTGTTCCCCATTAATTAACTTATGTTACCCGGAGAAATGTGTGAACATGTTTCATGAATTTAGGATCACTGTTATTTCTTCAAGTTCCATGTGGACATTCTGTTATTGAAAGGAACTGTTTAATATGAATTAACCTGCTGTTTTCATCCAGCACCAGCAAGGAAAAGAGACCCTGTGTGTGACATCTGGTCCTGGGTAATGTGGTCATTGGAAGTGTTTCTTCTGCTGTGGGCACCCCCATCCCAGGGACAAATTCCATCCAAACCCCTAGACACGGGGAGAGAAAGCTACATTTCTATGTATGACAGATTATGTGATTCAAATGGATAAGACACACAGCTATTACAGTTTTGCACTCGTACTGTTGGTTTACAGAGCAAGTTTAGATACAAATGTGAGTGGTGGTTGTTGGGGGAGGGGTAAGGAGATGCAGGCTTGAGGATTAAATGTAACTAAAAACAAAACAAATGAAATATCTGTGCCATATAGTACTATGCACTCCATCAAGCCCAGCAGTGATAAACATTACATACCTATTCTGTAGGTTGCAGTCAGTGATTTCAGAAACACATACTTTTTTTGTCCAAGCAATTGGCCTACATTCAGTGCACATATTAAGCTTTATTAGTAAAAGGCTGGGGAATAATTTAAAAGTTTAAGTTGACAAAAAAGTCCAGTAAGTTATAATGTTTGGTCAGCTTCACCTTTCAGCATTTTCCTGAATAAGTCTGGTTCTAAGAGAGAGAGAGAGAGAGAGGGGGGAGAAATGGTGGAGCTCTGTTTATAATTTAGTCTTAGATTGGTCCTGAAAGGGTTAACAAACCCTACAGATAGCAGTAAATCATTGTAAACTGCCAGACACAAACACAGTTGTGAGAGAGAGAGAAGTGTAATCTGAATCTCTGCTGGAGCAATGCAGTCTCATTACAAACTGAGTTTTGACAAACAGGCTGTGACACAGTGCTAAATTAAGATGTGTGGGATCTCCATGAACTGCGATGTCCCTAACCCTCCTTAGGCAGAGGGTCTGGGGGTTGCCTAGGCCCCTAGAAGCTATCAGGTTTTAGATACATTCTGTTATATTTTTAGGGTAATTTTGAGACTACGTGGCTGCTTTTAAAGCCTTATTTGACTTGTTACAAACAACCATTATCCCTGTCAAAATAACTACTTTTTATTTTATTAAAAGAATGTCAAAACTAAAGAAAAAAAATCCCACTACAGCCACTCTTCAAATATCTGACTATATACCACTTCTCTTGAGTACAGTCAGCTATCACTGTAGCAGGTATTGCATTTGCTACCTTGTACCTGAACAGAAGACTCTTCCCCCCAACAGTGCACCACATAGTCAGATATAGATGGCAGCAAGAAGGGCACACAAAACACTAGCCTGGAGGTGCATGTGTCTGTCATACAGCAGACACATACACAGATCATCCATGCCAGAGAATGGAACTGATACACAGGACCCACTGGAGGGTTCCTCAAGGCCCAACATTGACACAGGATATATGCCAGGTCATGGATGCTTTATCTGCATGTACCCTGAACTGAGACAGTTGTAGCAGAGAGGGTATGGCTCAGCAGGGACAGCTGCATGAAATACAGGGCATATACAGTGACATCACAGACTTGACATCCAGCAAGGGTTCCGCAACCTGTGTGAGACCTAGGACAATGGCATGACCATTATTCTCACTGCTCTACAGCAGGACGATGTTTCCCATTCATATCCAGTACGTGGCAGCTAACACCCTAATCCCCATATGTCATATACCAGAAACACAACACAATCTAGCCCACCAGCATAACCCACACATGACAGCCAACCTGCAGGAGTGCACAGCCAATGGTAACAGATGATAACTTAATGCCAAGCATGTCCCATGGAATGTACTCAGCCCAGTCACATGGCAAGGCAGAGGCAATGTCAGTGATAGGCTCATCCCACCCTAAACACCCACTCAGAAGTCATCCCAGACACCAAAGCCAAAAAAACACACACGACCTAGTGCATGATCCAAATGCAGCACAGGCTTTAATGCTGAAAAATTGCCATCCACCATCAGATGCAGGTGGACTTCACTTTAAGGGTTCCATGCTCACTCACAGCTGGGTGATGGCAGGCTGGTGGCAAAGGGCAAGCTTGGGGGAAAGAAGGAGCACTCGAGTCACTGGACACAGCACAGCCCATCAGTGTCAGATAAAGCCATTCATTACAAACAAAATTATGAATACATAACAGCACACTTACCTCACTGTTCCTTTTATGATAAAGCCAGGCTGGTTATTAATTCATATTGTTTTGTTGGCAGTGACCATCTTACTCACTCGGTCCCGACCAAGTCCTGACTCCCGACCTACAGTATGAGAATTAATCCCTCACTGGCTTATACCGCACAACTAGTCAGCTGTTCCTCACTTGTACTCTGCATAGTACCAGTTGCACCTCCAGTCACACAGGTACAGCTAGCTGCTCACTGGGCTAGAGGATTTCTGCTGGACATTCCCCATATTGCAGATCTATCTTTTGCATGAGCAGAAAGTACCAACTTCAAGACGAGAACAAAGTTATCACTGCCAGGTTATTAAGTTACTAATCCTTCATGGAGAAGATATTTAAACATACACTACTGCTTTGCCACATTAAATATGTTAATTAAATAAATGAGTCCTTATACTGCTCTGTCCTGGAAAAAAACACAGTAAATGCTGGACCCCACTAAAAATGATAAATTGCCTCTCACTTGGGCTATCCTGGCAAATGCATTATTAAAATGGGTAAAAGGAGGATCCCATTGAAAAATAAAGATCTTGCATCTCCGCTGTACTGGCCTAGGTAAATAGAGTCTAAAAACTCAAACAGAACCCCATTGCACAAGATATCACAAATCATCTAAGCTATCCTGAGTAAATACACTGTAAAACTATAAAAGCAGGACCCTACAGCAGAACCCCATTGAAAAGCAGATGTTGCATGTAAGCTGATCAGTCCTGGGAAAATACATTGTAAAAGCATCCAGATCGCCCATCTTGTAGCTGTCTGGTATATTCCTGGTGATTTAGTGGTCCCCCCCCATAATGGCATTTGCCCCTCTTCCAACTCACTCTCTCAGGCACACCCCCCCAGCCCTGGTCACATAATGTAAACTGCAGCAATAGTTATGACTGGCATAGCCCTCTGCTCACCGCCTCAACTGGTTTCAATCTGACGGTCTCTGAACAATCACAAGTATTGTACAAACACCTGTGTCTACTGTATTCATGATCACTCACTGGCAATCAGACAGTGGCCAGCCAAGGTGGTGAGCAGAGGGCAGTGTAGGTCAATATCACTATTGCTATATTTCAGCTAAGGTGACCTGAATGGGTGGGGGGGGAGGATCCTGAGCAGGTGAGTTGACAGAGTATCAGATGCCCTTATGGGGGGGCAGGGGACACCACTATACCACCAGAAATATTTGAGACACCCACAGGACAGATGATCAGGGTGTGGGAGACCACTAGACTACCAGGAATATTCAAAACAGCTATGGGACAGTCAATCGGGGGGCACAGAAACTACTACAACACCAAGAAAATTTGAGACAGCTATAGGACAGGTGACTATGGGGGTTGGGGACCACTAGACCAGAAGGACTATGTAAGACAGCTACACAGTGGGGAGACACACACACACACACACACACACACACACACACACACACACATGTTAATGAGTATGCAAATGGGCCATAGTGCCTTCCATGCCCAAAGGGATCATTAGCATGTTAGGGATAAATATGGCCCAAAGGAGCCCTGATGCGATCCCATTTGATCCACGCTATCACCATTATACTCCTGTCAGCCATATTCAGTACAGGCCTGTGTCAGCAAAACTCAAAGTCACTATGCACTGCATCAGCATGGCCCCATATTTAGACATATGCACACCCCAGTTGCAGTGAGCTAATTGTCTGAATATTGCTCCCCAGGCACAGACTGCACAAGGCAAGCTCTGAGTATGGGGCCCTATACTAATTAGCCCAATGGAACTCAAATTCCATGAAGCAATGGCTCATGGGTGTAAGAATGGCTTTCCTATAGCCTCACCCTGCCACAGACTGCACAGGGCAAGCTCTGAATATGGGGCCCTATACTAATTAGCACAATGGAACTCAAAGTCCACGAAGCAATGGCTCATGGGCATAAGAATGGCTTTCCTATAGCCTCAAGATACTGTTGTTCTAACTTGCAACAGCATGAAAGCAAAGATGTTTGGCACTGACGTATGCTTGTTTGTTTGGACAGCAAAACATACATTGCATTACCACATCAACCAAACGTTTCATTTAATACAAACAGAAAATATCACACAAGTAGATACTGTACATAGGAGACAAAATTACAAGTTAATGCAGAGCAGTGCATTCAACTCCAGGGTCCATGCTATCACAAGCGCATAATTAGGCACCACCATAGGGCAGGTATCAGCTAAGTGTAATCCCAGTTTAATGTCATAGTTATTCTATCTTACTGTTTACATGTTTGATTATAGTACTATATAGAGGAGACTCTTGCTTACAGTACCTTGCAAGTCTAAGAGAGAAGATAGCCATTAGACACAGGCACCAATAAAACTCACTTTATTATCAATCAAGCAATATTTCCAAATAAACCCCTAACAAATGCAAATAAAGTGTAACTACCCAAATTCTTCCACATGATTGTCAATACAAAACCTGGGCAAAGAGTTACAAGATCTTTACTTACCTTAGTAGGAAAAGTAATTTTGATTTAGTAAACAAACAAACTGTACTAAAAAAATGAGACTGCCTGCTTTACTCAATTGGAGGCTCATCACAATGACTGTATGCCTGTCACAGCCCAGTGTCCCCACAGCCACAAGCTGAAACCTGATCTCAAATCATCTTGTGCTCCTCTGTGAAGGAATTCAGCAGAGAGATAAAACAAAGTTCCTTACAGCTATGCTTATCAACATATGCACATATGAAAGCGCTGGCAGAAAAAAGCCTATAGATCTATTAAGTCTACCTGAGCATGCAGCTAGCAGTCTACTACTCCTGCAGCTGCACCCCCCATTCCCTCTCCTTCATCCCCTTCCCCTGGACTATCACCCTAATTACCCTTCCTCCCTTTAAGCAGAACAATCCTCCCTCTTTGACCCTGTTTATGCTGTCGCAGGTATGTGGGTATAAAGATAACACTGGACACAGTAATAAGACACAGGACACCCACAGTGTGTTTTATTTTACACAAAAATAGAAAAAATAAATAAATATAAATAAAACAGTTCAAACAGAACAAGAAAATAAACAATAGCTCAAGGCTATTTCACCTCACGTCAGGTATCTCAAAACAATTCATCAGCTTCCCTGCTGTTAGAGATAAATTCTTCTTCATGCACAGGTCCTTCTGTTTACTTTAATCCAGGTAAGTGAGACTGGCTATGCAGTTAATCTGACTCTTGGTGTTTGAGAAGGGCTTATATAACATTCCCACTTATAGGAAAGTCCGTCCCATAACATCCAATTAGTTCTAGAATGATCCCTAAATAGGGAAACTCCTCCTCTATTACATAATGAGGTTTTAGCTCACAGAGTATAAATATAGCCCTCTAGGGGCCGCTGTCCTCCTATAGGGAATCCCCTTTCCTGAGGCCTTGCTAACAGGCCAGCACCTTATTTACTATTTATGCAAACAGTGAAAACATTTATTTCATTTATACATGTGCTGTATTGTTATAGTATAGACATTAGCCCTCTAAATCTCAGGGTGCTATATATATAATGGGGCTCCTTTATAGACCTGCAGTGTCTCTTTATTCTTTAATTTGTTTAATTTCTTTATTGTGTTTAGTTTATCTTGCAGACGTCTCCTTATTCTGAGGGCCACTCTCTCCGTAAAGCATTTCCATACTTAGGGACGGTCCTGTCATTTTAAATAATTTGATTTCCATGTTGCAGCAGAGCGGCAGACTGTTAGAAAATCATTCTGTAGCTGCTCTGCTTTGGGGCTCTGCATAAACTTGGTAAGCCCCTTTTTAATTATTTTTATCCTGGGCTGTAGCTTTTAAGTCTAGGGACAGCATAGCCCTTTTATTTTCCAAGTGCTCACTTTTCAGAACACACAGATTACTCGGGGAAGCGGGGTGGCTGAAAGGGAAAGTAAAAGTTTGTCACCCTACTTTGAACTGTGGCACAGCAGTTCAGTGAGAGAGAATGCAAGTGAGGAGCGAGCGTGTTCCTCCTTTCAACAATATTTTGGCTCTCTTTCTCCTCTTAGACCCTGAGGGTCTTTTCTTTCATTTTTATTCATTTATTTTCTGGCACCTTAAATTCAGTGCTCCTGCACCATATATACTTAAAAATGGCATACGCATTGTAACATATTTACTCAATTAAGCACTGCAGCACTTTAAACACATTATATGGCACAAAATGTGTTCTATGCAATTTAACTCATTCTCTGCACCTTACTTTCTAAACTGCACTTTATTCAACCAGCACCTTATATACTTCAAGGCACTTTATATCTTTTGGCATTAAATGCCATAAATTCACCTTATTTCATTCCTACCAGCTGGCCTTAGCCTGGTGCATTATTTTGGGGAGTTCTCAGTGAGAGATGGAAATATGGAAATTAGAAATAAAAGTAGTAGGGAAAAAGTTTAGTGAGAGAAAAGACTGACATGGGTGGCCAACCTATGCCAGGGGCGGAAAAAGGTAAAGTATAGCATAGGAAAATACTGTTGAGCAACAGATTTCAGTAGGAAAAAGAAGAAGATAGGAAAAGCATCCCTTCACCGGGATTATAGGACTGGCAGAATGCAGTTCTGCCACATATGCCTTTTAGGTATTTAAAGGTCTCAGTCATGTCCCCCTCTCCCTTCAGCCCTCCATGGAATATATGCTGAGCTTCCTCAAGCTCTACTCATAAGGTTTATTCTCTAGACCTAGGATCATCTTTGTCACCCTACGCAGCACCTCCTCTAGTAATCTTACATCCTTTTTTTGGTATGGGCACCAGTAAGTACTACACACAGTACTCCAAGTGCGGCCTCACCAATGATATGTACAAAGGCAAAATAACCTCCTCTTTCCTTGAGGTGATACCCTGGAAATGCATCCCAGCATTCAATTTGCCCTTGCTGCTGCCATCCAGCTCTGTGCTGATACCCTTATGTCCCCAGTGACTAGCACCCCTAGGTCCTTCTCTTCTTCTAAAATAGATACAGTACCTGCATTCCCCCAGCCAGTAGTCACTCCTGGGATTTCTTGCTCCAAGGTGCATGACCTTGCACTTCTTATCATTAAACCCCAACTTCCACACAACTGACCAGTGCTCAAATTTTGCTAGTTCCTCCCTTAGATCCTGCCTCCCTCACTGTCCACTGTTGCATATATCTTTGTGTCATCGGCAGACAGGCTGATCTTGCCCTTGATTCCTTCTGCAATGTCCCCAATAAAGATGTAGAACAAAGAGGGGTCCAGCACCTAACCCTGTGGTACCCCACCAGTCACAAGTCTTGGATTGAAGATCCCCCCCCCCCCCCCTTACAACTACCCTGAGCTGTCTATTCTTCAGCCAGCTCATAACCCACCCAACTACTTTATCCCCTGCCCCCAGGCTCCTCAGCTTGGCCAATAACCTTCCGTGTGGCACTGAATTGAAGGCCTTGCTGAAGTCTAGATACAGGACATCCATGGCATAGCCCCCATAAACCACCTTTGTGACTCAATCAAAGAAGTCAATTTGGTTAGTCTGATATGATTTTCCCAAGACAGACACATGCTGTCTTTTGTCCTGGATCCCATTGCTTTACAGGAAGGTTATCCACCTCTCCTTTAGAATGGTCTCCATTAGCTTCTCCACAATGGAAGTCAAGCTTATTGGTCTATAATTGCCTGGTTCATCACTGGGTCCACTCTTGTGGAGGGGTACCACTTGAGCTATCCTCCAGTCTATGAGCATGCTCCCTGTCTCCAAAGAGGTGTTAAACAGAGCTGCCAGTGGGCCTGCCAATACCTCTGCCAATTCCTTCAGGACTCTTGGATGTACTCCATCAGGCCCAGGTGCCCTGTCCACCCACAAGGCT
The DNA here is from genome assembly GCA_016271365.2 of Neoceratodus forsteri. Classification (NCBI taxonomy): domain Eukaryota; kingdom Metazoa; phylum Chordata; order Ceratodontiformes; family Ceratodontidae; genus Neoceratodus; species Neoceratodus forsteri. The sequence continues at coordinate 1,565,382,025 of CM057452.1, read as the reverse complement.
TTAAGGCCCTTTAAAACCCTATCCTCCTGGATGACCCTGTCCGTTTCCTCTGCCCCTCCCCACCCCTCTTTTCCCTTGTGGTATCAGACCATCTTTTTCTTTAGTGAACACAAAGCAGAAGTACTTATTGAGTGTCTCTGCCTGGTCTTCCCCCTTTTCTGCCTAACCCACTTCCCTCTTGATTTTACAATCTTGTCCCTACAACTCCTCTTCTCTCTCATGTAGTTGAAATCATTTTCCCCCTCTCTGATCCACTGAGACAATCTTAGCTTCCTTGCTGCTTTTGCTGCCCTGATTGATCTACTCACTTCTCTGGATTTCTTTGAATACTCCTCCCAGTCCTCCCCTCACCCTGATTTCTTGTACCTGTTGAAGGTCACTCTCTTCTCCCTCACTTTTTCTGCGACTTCCCTGCTGAGCCAGCTAGGCTTTTAAGACCTGGACTGATAACTCTGTGTCTTGGTACATGTGTTTGTGGCCTCTAACAGACCCCTCTTTATGATACTATACATGGAACACAAGATGAACAGAAGGCATAAGCCCATGATGTCCATCTTCTGCACTAGCAGGTCAACAGATACCACATTCCACTAAGACATGTTTATCTAGACTATAATTAAATGTACAAAAGGTATTAACCTCAACCACATCTCCTGGTAGACTGTTCCACAGTGGTATTATTCTGTGGCAGAACACTGACTTTCTGATTTGCTCTACCAGTTCCTTGTTTATTTCCTCATTCTGTGAGGGTAGCCTGTATACCACTCCCATCCTAACCATACTCCCCTTGGAGCTTTGGAGCTGTACCTATATAGCTTCTGGCTTCCACTCTGTCCCCTCCTCCCTGGTACATATTATCCCATCCCTCACATAAATAGCTACCACCCCTCCCTTCCACCCTTCCCTGTCTTTGTGGTACACCTCATATCCAGTGATCACAAGATCCCAGTCATAGTACTGAGTGACACAGGTTTCTTTGATGGCCTCAATATCTACCTCCCCTTCCGCCATCTTCACCTGGAATTCTACTACCTTGTTTGCCAAGCTTCTTGCATTCAAGGATGCTACCTTCCACCTTTTCCCCTGCCCCTCCTCTCCCCGTCCCTCTCCCCAGCTACCTCTCCTTGGTAAAATCTCCTCCCTCTTCTCCTGCCTGTCTGTGAGGGATGTCTTCTGGTCTCCACTGATTGGTGACGCCTCCTTGCAGTCTACCACTGGCACCCTTCCTCAGTTTAACATTATTTTAGTTGTAACATAGTCCTCCAGCCCATTTCAAAGTCCCTGTACCCTTTTTTGCTCAGGTGTAGCCTATCTTGTGCTTACAGTTCCTTCTTACCCCATGTCCCGCTCCACCCTCCTACTACCCTATACCCTATAGTTTTGCACCACCCCACCAGCAAATTGTTAAACTCCTCTATTCTCTACTTCCTGGAGGAGCTTATTCTAGGTACTATGAGTACCTTAGAGAATGCCACTGATTTACCCACCTGAATGCAGATTCTTCCATCGTCCTTGAACCTCTCCTGCACTTCCTCCATCCTACTCCCCTTCAGGTCATTTATACCTAGGTGCACCACAATATGAGGTTTATCCCTTCCCTTCCCTTCTCCACACACTTCTGAATGAACTGAACCACACTTCCCACCATCATATTTGGCATGCATTCCACCCAGCACAGCTTTTCCTCTCTCCATCCCCCCATCTTATCACTTTCAGAATTGAATCCCTCAGTCTAACTTTCCTGTCCGTTAAGGTCTGTCCTACCCCCATGTTTTGCCCCACCTTGAGCCCCTGCACTAGAGTGTCCTCTTCTCCATTCTCCTGCCCCAACAGATCCATTTTTCTTCCTGTCTGTACCTGCACTTCTGCTCTTCTCCCTCCAGCCTCTCTATGTGTCTTTCCCAGCTCATCCCCTTCCCCTCCACTGAATTCCCCTCCTCTCTGCCCCATTCTTAAGTCCGATCACTGCAGAAAAGTTGAACATTTTAAGGATGAAGAAATCCTTAGTTAGTCTGAGACATAACCTTCCCACTTATAAGAAGAGATGGGCAACACTGGATGTCTTGTTGCAGTTTGGCCAGGGGCTGGGTGGTCCAGCGAACCTCTAAATGTCCCATGTATTTCTTTATTGTTCCCCTCATGTAGTTGTTTATTACACCCACAGATTTTTTTTCTATGCTGTTTATCCTGTTATTGCAGATACCCCCACCCCCATCTCCAACATTTATTAAATGCTTTTTGGGTGGAATTGGCAAGCACACTGCTCAGGGCTTGTCTTCTTTCATTGGTCTGCTGGGAGGAAGGAGCTTAGGGTTGTTGATAGGGTTGTGTTCTACTATATGCTGAAGTCTGTCTGAGTTATGCTTCTTCTTAGCAGAAGATCACTGTTGTGTTGACAAAAGCAATTGAAATGTGAAATGGTGAAGCGTTAAGTGTTTTGCAATCTGGGAAATGGTGTAAATGGTCTACTAGGATCAATCGTAAACAAGGAACTATAAGGAACATTGTTAAAGGTTCTGTTAAGGTTTTGAAAATGGACTGCTTAATTGTGAAAAATTTCCAAGCCCCTAAACCCCCAACAGTGTTTGTAATCCACTCCCAATTCCATACCCCTAAATCTTCATATACCTCCAACTGTGTTTATCCCCCCCAATCCACTCCCCCTCCACAATGTCCTCCACTACTGCTATTGGTGTCTCTCACTGTTTACTCCTCAGCCTCTGTTTAGACTTTGGTTTTGGCGCGTTGGCCCTAGCCTTGGAACAAATTGTTCTGAAGCATGTCTGGCCAGCCCTCTGCCCAGCTCCACTTTAGGAAGCAGTATAGCACAGTGGCTTAAGGCTTTGAGCTGCAAATCTGGTGACATTCAGCAGACTAGACCTGGGTTTGAATCCCACAGCTTCCACTTGCATAGTGTGTGATCCTGAGCAAGTCACTTAACTTCCCTGTGCTCCCAGGCCACACCTGTAAAAAAGCTTTCAGTTAGTGTGCTAATCCTGGTTAAACAAATAAAGTAAAAAATAAAATAACTACCACTTAAGCTAAATGCGGCCTGCTTCTGTCTTGTCCTTCTGCTGCCCTAGAATTTATCAGCTCCCATTAACGTCACAGTTTCTTCCTACATCTCTCTTCCCTCTCCCTCTGGATCCCATCTCTTTATGTCCCCCTCCGATCCAACTTCCATGCCACCAACCTCTTTGTCTCTGGGGACATTGACAGTAACCTTGGCCCTGCTCCCCCACCCCCCACTTAAACACTCCTCCATCCCATAGTCATCCTTTATGGGATATTAAGCACAGTCTAAAAATTGCGCATTTGAATGTAAGGACCCTTCTTCCTAAAATAGCTGAGCTGAAGGCCTGGGTCTTTCTGTGCAATCCTGACATACTGGGCATCTCAGAGATCTGACTAAAAAGCTCCACCCATGAACAAAACTGCTCCCTACTAGGTTACACTTGCCCCCTCCATGATAGCTCTACCTCACGCCATGGTGGTGGTGTACTCCTGTACTGCTGTAACTACTACACTGCCACACTCCTTGGCCAATCCTCCAGTGACCTCCCTTCTGAGTGGCTTGCAGCTGAACTTACAGTTGTCACCAATAAGAAGTTGTTTGTTGGGTGCTGCTATAACCCACCTAGAGCTGGTGTCCCTGGACTTGCAACCCTCCAGAACCTCCTTGCACCTCTTTTCCCTGCAAGAGACTCCATTCTTGTAGGGGATTTCAACATTGACTGGGACATAAAGCCAATCTCTGACTGCAGCTCCATCATACAACAACACAACCTCACCCAGATAATTACTTCCCATACACGCCTCAACAATCAGTCCAACAAACACACTATCCTGGATTGGATCCTGACGACTTGAGCAGACAAAGTTGCCCATGTCAGCACACTGTCTGATGCCATTAGCGATCACTCCCCACCCCACCTGCTGTGCCTGGCGTACCAACCCTCCCACCTACCTACCTGACTTTCCATAATTTCTCTAATTGCGACCCACTCAGGCTTCAGGATGACCTCAGAGCCCTTGACTGGACTTCCCTCTATGGTGCCACTAATGCTGACCTTGCCATAGACATCTTTGTCTCAGCCCTGTCTCATGTCCAAAACAAGGATTTCCTGCTCACTTCTCACAAAATGCGTGGGGGTGACACTCACTTGTTCAAGTCAGACCTTCTCAAGCTTATGAAACAGCATGACTCAAAGTGGTCCGACTATAAATCTGCCCCATCCCCTACTCTTTGGCATGGTTGCTGTCAACTGCTAAATATCTGCAAGCTCCATATACACTCTATGATGTCGACTTACTTCCAATCACTTTAATCCAGTCACCTAGGCAACCCTGGGTGTTTTTGGTCCTCCATTAATGCCTTGCTTCCCCCCATCAAGCAGTCACTTTTCCCCTAAACAAACAACATGGCTCCCTCACTGGCCCTCCTGACATAGCAAATGAACTTAATGCACATTTCTCAAACCTTAGCAACTACCTGGCTAAGCTCTTCCCACCACCCCCTTGCTCCCTTCCCCATCTTCCCCTCCTAGTAGTCCTCTTTTTAGTTCAAGACTATTTCTCCTCCTGGGACAGTTAAGCTCCTCCTCAGCCTACCATCTCAAGTAAGTGCTGGTAATGAAGGTCTGTCTCCTTTCATCTTAAAACTAGTGGCCCCAGACATTGCCTATCCACTCAGCTTCATCTTTAACCTCTCCCTTACTACAGCCTCTGATCTGTCTGTCTAGTAGCAGGCCAGAATTGTCCCCATTCATAAACCAGGTAACCCTAGCCTTACAGACAACTACCATTCCATCTCCATTATGCCCCATCTTTGTAATCTCCTAGAGAAGGCAATAAATTAGCAAATTACAGAGCATATCTCCAAATATAATCTCCTTTGCCCTCAGCTACATGGTTTCCAGAAGGGGCAGAGCACTACCATGTCCCTTGTCCTCTTCACTGGCCATTTGCTGAGGAATATGGATGAAGGTAAGCTAAATAGTGTAGTGTTTGTAGATCTCTCCAAGGCATTTGACCTTGTAAATCACAACATCCTGATAGCAAAACTTGACACCCTTGGTTTCTCCCCTGCCTCCACCGTCTGGCTCACTAGCTACCTTTCTGGTAGAACACAGATGGTCTGCCTTAGTGGCGCAACCCCCCTTGCCTGTCTCTGTGGGTGTCCCCAGGGATCTATCCTTGGTCCCCCTCCTCTTTTCCCCCTTCATTAACTCTTGGAGGGACTATTCTGTAAATCAATCCTCTACACCAACAACTTAATTCTATACCAAAGTCACCCCCTCCTCACTATCTACCACTCTTAGTGATGATTTCTGCAAGGCTCATTGATGGTTCTCCACCAGCAAACTGTTGGTCAATGCTGCCAAAACGAAGGCCATGCTTTTCAGTTCCAAACCAAAATTCTCTGCCCTTACCCACATTGGCAGCCTTCTCACTGTCAAATCCCCAGACGTATCTCTCCTTGACACTGTTCCCACCTTCAGGTATCTAGGGTAATTCTGGACCCGTCCATAACTTACACTGCCCACATTGCCACACTGATCAGGCACATCAACAAGAAGATAGGGCTCTGTTATTGCCTGATCAACCACCTCTCACTGGAAGCCCACCTTGCTGTTGCCCACAGCAACCTCCTCTCCCTTCTTGACTATGGCTGCTCAGTGTAATGCCTTACCTCCATTACCAACCTGAACCATCCAGATGCTACCTACAATCATATATGCAACCTTGCCCTCTGCACCCCTCTCCTCACTGACCACTGTTCTCTTTACCAGTCTCTTAACTGGCTCCCTCTACAAGTGCAGAGCTCCTACCTGCTGGCCCGGACCATTACTGATACCTTGCACAATCCCTCCTACTCTCCACTGTCCCTTCTTATCCAGCCCATTACCTACTGATGCAATCTACATCAGTCTTCCCACCTCCAACTAGAACATACTAATATAACTATGAGGATGGGCCTAAGAGCCTTCTCCACACCCAGACCCTCACTATGGAATGACCTCCCCTCCTCCCTACATTCCCCTGCCCCCCCTTACAAATCAAAATTCCCTGTTAAGGATGCACTTCCTGTCCTCCATGACCTGCATCTGCCTACAGGCCACTAGCATGGCTACACCTCCCTTGCAGCCCATCCTTACCCCTTCCCACTTCTAGTGCTCTGCTCTCCTCTCTTGTCCAACCCTGAATACTGTTATTCCTGTTGTTGAATGATAGAGCAACCTTTCTCAGTTTACCTAAATGTTATATTTATTTATTTTATTTAGTTTTTGTTGACCGGGTAAGTGCACTAGACAAATCCTGCCTATTTTCAGGCACGACCCGGGGGAAGGGGATACAGATGAATGCCAACTGACCTTGAACCAGATTAAGCTGTTGGTGGTACTTTTTTAGTGAATGAGGGAAATTTGGCCAGGACACCGGGGACATTCCCCTACTCTTTTCAATAAGTGCCATGGGATCTTTAACATCCACCTGAACTACTACCAATCCAGGCAGATGGGACCTCGGTTTAACGTCTCGTCCGAAAGACGACGAAATATACCTTGGTATGCTCAATTATTGATGTATCTGGTACTGTTTACCTTAAATGTTCTCTGTTAGCTTGACCTGCACTGGATTCTGTTATGTTCCCTGTACGATCCATGTTGTTCTCTCACTGTATTTTATGCTGTTTGTGCCACTTTCTGGCCTAAGCTGTGCCTAAAAAAGGTTGTCGGATCAGTGCACCAATCCAGTTAACAAATGAATGACTAAATAAATATTTTATTTATACTTTACCTTGAATAAATGTAGGGTATTGGCTCACATACACTGATGGTTATTACATGATCATCTTTGTTTTTTTTGTTAGTTTAACTTGTGGGCCACTACTTCTCTTTGATTGCCAGCTTGAAACTGGTATAAAGCTTGTATACAATGGGCCTGATTCTAAAACAGTTACACCCAATGCAAGGTGCTTGTGTCAAACTGCAATGATGCAAGTTGTAGCTTGCGTCAGTTTGCAGCATTCCCTATTCTGGTACACAGTCTGGGCCAGAATGGGAAGCCACTGTGCCAAACGGGCACTGTGCCACCCTCTGCAACCTGCATCTGGATACGGCAGCTTGCAAGGGGGCTTTCACCATGGCGGGACTGCTACATTCCCTAATTTCAAATTCCAAAAGCCCCACCATGGTCATATGAAAGGACTCCACTTAGACCTGCCAGGAGGCGGTCTGAACCCCTTGAGCCAGTGTGGCACACAGTAGGGAATAGCTACATGTGGTGTGAGGGGGGCAGGGAGACACAGAGGGGCATAGGGTGGATTGGTGGGACAACGAGGAGGCAGGAGATTGCTTTGGCACCTGGCAGGGTGCATATGCTTCCGTATGTATAAGACATAGGCATATGCACCCCGCCTGCTGCTAAACCAATCCCTGACATCCCCACTGTCACACCAACCCATGCTACACTACCCTTGCCCCTCCTGTCCCCTCACCCCCTCCAGGCATATGGTTACCCCCCTCACCACCACCACCAATGCTGCCCACCCTGTTTTGCACTGGCGAGAGGGGAGACAAATCCTTGTGGCATGTGCCGCAGCTGTGCCAATGGCTGGGCGCTGATCTGCAGATGCGGCAAACCCAGGGATTTCGATGCTGGGACCCTGATTTTTTGCAGACTCTGTCACAGGATCCCTGGCACACCAGAGCATTGCTGCATTCCTAGAGCATTGTAACTTGCATCACTTCAAGGGAGCATTTCAGAATCAGGCCCTATGTGTTTGTCATTGCCGATTTTGTCATTTCAGTCCTACTTTTTGAAAGGATTATTATCTAAATTTACTTGTACCTTGTGCTGTTTTGAAAATCGTAATAAAATATACCTAGTTTAAAAAAAAGGCAGATCTCTACCCTCCCTACTGCACTATTTGTCACACCACAGCCTTTAGTTAGTGGTGCCCTGACAACCACCCGTACTACCCTGCCTCCTCCAATTTCTCCCCTGCTGTCCTTACCCATCCCTTGATCACTGCTTCCCCCCTCATGTTCCCCTTTCCCATTCATTTGTTCTATGCTGCTTTTCCTATCCTCCTGCTTCCTCACTGTAGCCAGCACTGAGGACCTATTCTTAGTCTCCGTCCACCTGCCCTCACCCTTCCCTGTTGCTCCACTATGCCTTCCTTAGCCCTGTTCCCTATCCCTCTTCCCCATTCCCTACCACCTACCATTTTCTCATCCCAGTGCACCCTGGTACGTGAGGAGTTGATGCTCCTGGTCCCTTTGCTTGCCTTCCCCATTTCCACCTGTGCCTGCCCTGTGTAGCCTGTGTAGGAGCCCTTCTTGCCCCCTTAGCCCCCCCATCACCCACTCCAATCATTCCTGCATCCTCTCCCCAGTTCCCATTGCAACCTTTCTATTTCCTGCGTAAGTTTTCTGAACAATCCACTCACTGAACACCATTCCTCCCTTCACAAGGTCCTCAGGAATATGGCTTCTCCACACCCACTGCAGCTCACCAACCTCCCAGCCTCCTCTAATTCACCATTCCAGTAATCCAGACTCACCCTCACTAGTGCCCCCAGACCACCCACCTGCCCTGTTCTCTGATTTCCACATGCTCTCTGTACCCGCTTATTGCTACTGACTCTTTTTTGTTTGTTATTTATTCCCAACACTCCCTCTTGCTTCTGACCCTACCTGGCATGGCCTGCTGCTTGCAGTTCTCCCTGCTGAAGTCCTTCAGATGCCCCTTAGTCAGATGCTACCTCCTGTATAATGGCACTCACACTTCAGGGTCGCTCACACAAGGGGTCGCTTGACCTTCTGTGTAATTAATATCTAGTTCCTCGGCCCTATTGGCACATCAGAGTCTCATGGTCCATGGCATCCTCATTTGTTCATTCTCACCCTCTGCCTCCCACTGCCAGCTTCCTCTGTTCCCCATCCTCCCCAGTCTCTCCAATACAGTGCATCCTACTGGAGCTGAACTACTAAAATGGTGCCTTACGTATCACTCGAGCTCCGCAGCCCTATTGGCCCATTGGATTCTCATGGTACATGGCATCCTCCTTTGTATACTTCCACCCTCTGCCTTCCCCTGTCAGCTTCCTCCCTCCTCCCCATGTCCCTCCAATACAGTGCCAAACACATAAAATCATCCTGATTCCACATTCAGCAGCTACACTTTGAAAAGGAACACACAAAAACTCAATACTTCCCCCTTACAGTTTACTTCTCTCCTGCTCAGCGGTGGCCTTCTACTGGAGCTGAACTACTAAAACGGCACCTTATATATCACTCGATCTCCATGGCCAAATTGACCTGTCGGAGTCTCAAAGTCCATGGCATCCTCCTTTGTTCACTCCCACTCTCTGCCACCCACTGTCAGCTTCCTCCCTCCTCCCCATGTCCCTACAATACAGCCTCCAACACTCAAATTCATCCAGATTCCATATTCAGCAGCTACCATTTAAAAAGCAACACAGAAAAACTCAATACTTCCCTCTTACAGTTCACTCCTCTCCCACTTGGCAGCGACCTCCTACTGCTTCAAGACTGCTCAGTTGCTGCTTTAAGACTGCTGCCTGGAGAACTACACAAAAAAAAAAACATCATTGAAGTCTTAGGGAAGTATTGGAGCACTACAATCCTGCCAACAAGGCATTGTTTAGATAAAACTGTGTAAAAAGAGGGCGTAGGTGTTCTTTCAGACTAAGACTTAGGAAGGCAGTACAGCACAGTGGTTTAAGGCTGTGAACTGCAAATCTGGAGACCTGGGTTTGAATCTCACAGCCCCCATTTGCATACTATGTGACCCTGAGCAAGTCACTTAACTTTCCTGTGCTCCTAGGTTGCACCTGTAAACAAGCTTTCATCTTAGTGTGTCTCACCTAGTTAAACAATTAGAAAAAAAAAAACAAGCTGCCTGGGCTGTTTACACTCCACTGATTCTAATTTGAACTGGCAGGGGAATGCTACATGTAGAAAAGACAATGGCTGTCTGCCTGTCCCAGCCCAGTGACCCCACTGCCAAAAGCCTAAGCCTGATCTCAAATCACCATGTGCTCCTCTGTGAATGAATTCAACAGAGAGCTGAAACAAAGTTCCCTTACAGCTGTGCTTCAGGATTGTTCAGTTGCTGATTTAAGACTGCTGCCTGGAGAACTACATAAAAAAAAAATCGTTGAAGACTTTAAGAAGTAATGGAGCACTACACCCCTGCCAACAATGCATTATTTAGATAACAATGTGCACAAAGAGGGTTTATGTGTTCTTTCAAACTAAAACAAGCTGCCTGTGCTGTTTACACTTAACTGAGCTGACTAAAGAATGCTACTTGTAGGAAAATAATTTTTTTTCTCCCTACCTCAGCATAGTGATTTCAGGTAGTGGAAGGATAGTGGTTCAACTCTGAAACTGTGCTTTGGAAGGGGGCTGAAGTGCCCTTTTTTTCCCATGTGATTGAATGATATCTGAAGGACTTCACCCCTGCAGCTGTAACAAGAAGCAACAAGGAGATGGGAAGCACACAGGTAATAAGCAGGGAATAGCAAAATAGGTTCTGTAGTCAGATGTAAGGGGGTATGCCATAATGCCAGGAGCCTGGGCAATAAAATCAGTTAGCTCCAGGCTCTCATGGTAGACACTGAGTTTGACCTTGTGACCATCATAGAAATGTGGGCTTCAGAAAATAAATGATTAGGCCCCTGACCATTTCTGGGCACTCAGTGTTCAGGAGAGATAGAGGAAAGTGTATGGGGGGAGGAGTAGCCCTCCATGTCAGGGATGGCACTGAGTTACATGCTAACATACAAAATTGCCAGCAGATACAGCCCATATAGTTTATCTAGTCTGTTCGAGTGTGAAGCACTTCAGCCCATTAGACTGCAGCTGCCCCCCTCCCATTAACTCTTTCCTCCCCCAAACTGCCCCCACATTATGTACTTTCCCCTAGAATTTGTCCCACCCCCTCTTGAAGCACCCCACAGCCTGCACTGATACAATTTGCTCAGGCAGTGCATTCCACCCTGCTGCCACTCTTTCATTGAAGTAGTGCCTCCTCCTTTCCCACCTAAATCTGCCTCCCTTTAACTTCACAGAGTTCCCTCTGGTATCTCTTCCATTCTGGAGAGTGAACCCACACTGGAAGCATACTCTGTTCATCCCCTTCAGGTACTTGAAGGTCTCAATCATGTCCCCTCCCTCTCTTTCTATCCTCCAGGGTATACATGTTGACCTCTTTTAGTCTTTCCTCATAAGTTCTATCCCCAACCCCTGGATCATCTTTGTTGCACTTTGCTGCACTGCCTCCAGTAATTTGATATCCCTTTCAAGTACGGGCACCAGAACTGCACACAGTACTCCAAGTGCAGCCTCACCAGGGACCTGTACAGGAGCAATATGGCTTTTCTACACCTGGATATAATCCCCCTTGCTATACCCCCAAGCATCCTGTTAGCCTTAGCCTCTGCCTTCCTACTCTGGGCCAAGTGGTTTAATTCCCCAGTCACCAGAACCCTCAGATCCTTCTCCTCATTGGATGTGGACAGTTTGATATCATCCAGTAGCTGTATCCTGGGTTTTTGGCTCCGAAATACACTATCTTGCACTTCTTGGCATTGAACCCAAGCTGCCAGATGTGCGACTACTCCTCAAGTCTTGCCAAGTCCTCCTGCAGTAATTTGCCACCCTCCTCCCAGTCCACCTCAGCACAGATCTTAGTGTCATCGGCGAAGAGGCTGATCTTATTCTTGATCTCAACTGCTATGTCTGTATTGAAAATGTTAAACAGGACTGGTCCCAGTACTGATCCCTGTGGGAAATCACTTGTCACTGCCCTGAGCTCTGATGCTTCTCCTCCTGCAACTACCCTCTGTTGCCTGTCCCTCAGCCAGTTTTCAACCCATTGGGCTTGCTTCCACCCTATACCAAGACTCCTCAACTTGCAGATCAACCTTCCATGTGGCACTGAATCGAAGACCTTGCTGAAATCCAGGTAGACTACATCTACTGCATGGCCCTCATCCAGTGCCCTTGTGACCCAGTCAAAAAAATCAACCAAGTTTGTCTGACAGGATCTGCCAGTGACAAATCCATGTTGCCTGTCATCTTGCAGATATATCCACAAGAAACTGCACAAGCCTTTCTTTGAGGATAGATTCCTTCAGTTTCCCATAATTGTGGTGAGGCTCACTGGTCTGTAGTTCCCTGGTTCATCCTTGGGACCACTTTTGTGGAGAGGTACCATGTATGCCTCCCTCCAATCTCTGGGCACACATCCCATATTTAGAGAGGTGTTGAACAGATCTACCAGTTGCTCTGCCAGGATATCTGCCAGCTCCCTCAGCACCCTGGGATGTACCCTATCTGGTCCAGGTGCCTTGTCTACCCTCAGGGACCTAAAGCCCTCAAGCACCCTTTCCACCATGATGACCCCGTCTGTGGTTGTCTCACCTTCCATGCCTGCACCCCCTTTCCTTGCAGGAATGGGTCCATCCCTCTCCCCAGTGAACACTGAACAGAAGTACTCATTAAGTACTTCTACCTTCTTGGCCCCCTTGTCTACCCACCAATTGCCTTTCCTGATGCTAACTATTTGATCATTGCACTTCATTTCCCTGATATACCTGAATAAATCCTTTTCTCCTTCTTTAATCCCCTGTGCTAATTTCCTTTCCCTGGCTGCCTTTGCAGTCCTGACTACTCTGCTCACTTCCCTGGATTTTCTCACATAGTTCTCCCTTTTCTCTGCCCTGTTGGTTCTCTTGTAGGTTTGGAAGGCCCTTCTCTTATTCCTCACCTTCTCCGTTACCTCTCTGGTCATCCAGCTTGGATGTTTGGTCCTTGATTTCTTTTGCTGGCTCTTGACATAAGCCTTAGATGATTCAATGAGTCCTAGTTTTATGATCACCCATTTCTGCTCACCGTCCATGTCAGGGTGGATGCCATTTATGTGTGATCTTATTAATTGCCCCATCCTGCCAAAGTCTGCCATTCTGAAGTCCAGGACCTTTCTTTTTGTATTGTGGCTCTCTCTACCAAAACTGATAGAGAACCACACTGTGTGGTGATTGCTACCAGCCAGTGGTTCCTCCACCCTTACATCTGTGACCTGTTTTACATCCTCCACCTCCAGGTCTAGAATATTTGCTTCAAAATGGATGCATCGGGGTAATAATGGGGAGTCATAATCCCAGTGGGTGCAACTCAGAGCAGCCTCAGGCCAGAAACTATACTTTGGGGTAATCTATAATCCTCCTTGGCAAGGCAAAAAGAGGGACAGAGAGCTCACAGAAGAACTTGAAAGAGTGATGGAACAGGGGAAGTAGTGGTAGTTGGTGACTTGAACCTGCCAGACATTGATTGGGATGTTCTGTTATCCATGAGTACTACCTGCCAGGCCTTGCTAGATGGTCTCCAGGGCTGTGTCCTGGTATATCTCATTAAGGAATCCACCAGGCAGTCTGCCATCCTTGATGTGGTGCTCACAAACTCAGAAGTGGTAGGAGCTGCAACAGTAGGGAATACACTAAGAAACAACAACCATAACTCCATTTGGTTTGAACTGGCCCTTGGGATTGGAAAACCCCAATCAAGAACTGAAGTCCTTAATTTTAGACTGTGTATATCAGCAGGCTAAGAATGCTGGTCAGGGAATAGGTACTTGGGTGGACAACATAGTTGGGGTGGAAGAGAGATTGGGTTAATAAAATGGGCCATTCTTGAGGCATCTAGGTTATGCATGATAATGATAAGCAATTGGAACATGTTCACGAGATCAATGTGTGGTTCAGTGGTTCAATACCCTCAACAAAGAAGCACTTTCCTCTGCTACGCTTGGACCCTTTAAACAGAATCTCTGACTTTACCTCACTTCTACCACTCAGTGTGACTGCTTCTCCTAAAAGGTTGGCTCCAACTACCACCTAGTTGTTCAAGACCAGTGACCCACCCCCTACCTGAGCAACATTCTCTCTGGACCCTGCTCTTCTACGTGACACCTTTCCTGCTCCCTCCCCACCCCTTCCCCTCCTCCCCCACACCTCTACTCCTCTTATCTAATCCCACTACCAAACTCCCTGGTACTAGACACCCTCCCTCTTGCTGCCCCTGACAGTGGCCCCTCAGTCTGCCTACTTCCTTCTCTCCCCCACTCCTATTCAATCATACTCTTATAGTCCAATTGCTTCTTAATTGCTTAATCTCTTACTTTGTTACCTCAGCCAGCTGCTTACTTAAGTAGCTCTCTAGTAATGTCTTTTTTTCTAAAGTGCGTTGTAACTGTAAAAAAAATTGGCAGCTTTTGTATGTTATGATTGTACATCATTGACAACTTCTGTATGTATGTTTCCCCCCATCTTCTGATGTGGAACCTTTGTAAATGAGCAGTCCCTGCTCAAAATATATTTGTAATCCTAGAGATTAATAAAAATATATATATATATATATATATATATATGGTCTACTAGGTTTACCAGGTTCACTAGGGTTGGGGGGGGCCAAAGAAGGCATTGTTGTCCATTGAAATTGCTCGCCACACACCTGGGACTTTTTATACCAGCATCTGTTTAGAGTAATAGAATTTGTCCAGTGAGCTTTTAAAACTGGAGACATTGCACATATCAACTATCTCCTATAGCAGTCTATTCCACACTTAAATTGTTCTTACTGTAAAATAGTTGTCTCTTATATTTGCTTTTGCCCATGGTACCACAAGTTTCTTGTTGTGGGAATGAAGATTTTCTCTATTGGTACAGAACTGTAACCCGCATTGAGAACTTAGATCTTGGGACTGCAATACTTTATATAGTAATAATAGGTTTCCTCTCTGGTGTCTTATCCCTAGAGGGAATATATGTGTTTCCTACAGCCTTCCTTGATAACTCATGTCTTTTAGTGTAGGGATCATTTTGGTTGCTGATCTTTGGACCCTTTCTAACTGTTCAGTATCCCTCAACAAACGTGACCAGGCAGGGGACCCATAGTTGAGAAGTGGTCTAACATAACTTCTATACAGTGGGACAATACACTGCTTACTTTTACAGATTGAGGTGCACTTAATACTTTTGATCACTCCATTTACTATCCTTGCCATAGACCTACAGTAATCTACAGAAGTAAGTTTGTTGTTTATTTGTATTCCAAGGTCCCGCTCTAACAGGGAGGATGTAATTGGCATTTTATTCAAAGTATAGACATAGTTGGGGTTGTTCCTACTGTAGTGTAAGATGGCACATTTACTGATGTTGAAAGAAATGCCATTTTGTAGGGCCCATGTCTATATTTTGATAACATCATTTATGATCGATAAATGTTTTTATAAAGTGTCCGCTTCCCCTTCCAATTTTGTATCATCTGTGAATTTCATTATCTTATTATCCAAGTTGTTGTTCATGTCACTGATGAAAATTCTGAACAATGTTGGGCCCAGTATAGAGCCCTGAGGGACCCCACTCCCAACTCTCCCCTCCTTAGAAAAATGTCCATTAATTCTTACACTTTAAACTCTGTTATATGGCCAATTATTGGTCCATTTAATGAGGCATGCGCTTATACCAAATTTATGTAATTTAGTGATCAGTACGTTATGTGGGACTTTATCAAACGTTTTTGAGAAGTCCAGAAGAATCACATCAAGTATAATACCTCTATCCAGACTATCACTTACTATATTATAAAATGTTACTAAGTTTGTGGTGCATGATGTCCCTTTCTTGAACCCATGCTGGCTTTTGTCACATAATCCAATGTCTGATATTTCACATTCCAGCCTAACTTTAGTTAATTTCTCCATTGTTTTTCAGCACAAGGAAGCAAGGCTAATTGGTCTTCAATTTCTACTCCTATTACCCTTTTAAATATGGGCACTACTGTTAGTAGGTGCCAGTCTCTTGGAACCAACTCTTGATCCAGGGACCTGTTGAATATAACTGAAAGAGGGTAGGCCAAAAGATGTGCCATGTCTTTTAAGAACCTATGATTTATACTAACTGGCCCAGGGCTTTTAGAATTCCTGATATGCTAAGTTCAGCCACTACCTCTTCTAATGAGACGTGGTAGAGGTACCTATTTACAATATTTTTATCAAAACTAACATCTGTAACTTCTTCATCTTTTTGCAGAACTGTGTTGTTTAGTGTTATAGGACCAATATTCCTAGCAGCAGCTTTACCATTAGAATTTATATAGGAGTAAAGTGATTTGGTCATCAGAAAGAGTCAGTGAAGTAGTGGGGGCAAAGAGAAAGGCCTCCTATCATTACAAAGAAAAGAAGGGGTAGGAAGAATGGGGAGACTCTTTACTGGGAAATAAGGAGGCAAAGAGGGTGACTACAGAGGTAAAAGGAGACACAGAATTGTGTACTGCAGAAGGAGTCAAGGGCAGTGAAAATAATGTCTTCTGATATATTAGGGAGGAAGTGTTATAGAGGAGGATGGGCAAAAGACTGCTATCATAATGATTATTTTTGCTCAGTTTTCACTAGGGAGGAAGGTGGTCCCTTCCCTAAGAGTGACATCAAAGCATCCACTAAAGGAGTCCCAGAGATGAAGCAGTCAATATTTACAAGGGAAATGATCAGAAAGGGCTGGCAACCCTAAAGATAGACAAGGCCCTGGGATCAGATGGGTTGCATCCCACGATACTCAGGGAACTGACATTGGAACCGGCTGAACCCCTGCTAGAGTTATTCAGCAGCTCACTGCGGACCAGGGTTGTTCCAAAGGACTGGAGAGTGGACGATATAGTTTCAATCCATGGGGGGTGAAGAACAAGGAACAAGAAAGGAACTACAGAATGGTCAGCCTTACTTCTATTGTTGGGAACCTCATGCAGTCACTGGTCAAAGAGGACTTAACGGACTACCTGTAGAAAAATGGTATCCAGCATAGTAAACAGGATGGGTTCATGATAGGGAGGTTTTGTGAGACTAACTTGATAGTTTTCTTTGACTAGCTAATGAGGAATTTTGGATAGGGGCCATGCCATGGATTTGTTCTACTTCAATTTCGGCAAGGCTTTTGACTCCATTCCATAGATATGCTTGCTGAAAAAGATGGAGAATCTAGGTGCAGCTAAGGATGTAGTAAACTAGGTGGGTAATTGGCTGAAGAGCTGGCAGCAGAGAGTTTTGGTCAATGGGGTCAAATCAGAAGAGAGAGAGGTCAGGAGTGGGTGCCACAGGGATCTGTCCTCGGCCTGGTCCTCTTCCATTTGTTTGTTCATCAGCGACATTGGAGAAGGAATCTGGGGCTGGTTGTGTGTCTTTGCAAATGACACTAAGCTCTATGAGAAGCTGGACAATGACAAGGGAATCTGGGAAATGTAAAGTGACTTACAAAAGGTAGAGGGGTGGTCTAAGGTTTGGCAGTTAAAATTCAACCCAAAATGTGCAAGGCAATGTACCTTGGGAATAAGAACCCCAGGACAGCACTGGATGGGTTTCTGTCCTTTAAACTTTGTCTCCTGTGTTTGCTTATCTACACATGGGCCACAATTTTCAAAGGTGGGCACAGGGCTAGCATCAATCTCTATGTCAACCAACAGTGTTTGGCACAGCTGTGCCAAATATTTCTCCACAATCTGTGCTCTGTTTTAGTACCTTGAGCGCATCTGCGACATTATACACACTTTATGGCAGCTTGCACCAAAGCATTGGAACAAGCCCCATAAATAGGGTCCGCAGCTGGTGTAAAGGTAGACGGGGGGGGGGGAGCAGGTCTAACTATTGTCCTTTAGTGCAGGGGACTGAAGATCGCAATCTGTGTCATGCGAATGCAACAAGTCCCCTGTGCCATTTGGTCGGTGCACAAGAGGCTTGTGGCACCACAAAACTTTTTGAAAATCTGGCCCATGGTTTTGCTATTCTCCTATTATAACATCACAATAATTTTCACAGTAACAGATTTTGATGTTACAAACAGAGAATCTTGATGTTAAGTATAGATAACAGATGTATCATATGATGTCTTGGGCAGTGGTATTTCTTTCTTGCAAATCTGCATTGTTATAAAGAACAAGACAGGCTAAAATGTTTGTACACCACTTGAAATTAATATTAACTTTTAAAAGTAGTCAACTATTACTTCTTATAGCTGAGTGGCTGGGCTGTGCAGGAAGGGAAGGGGATTGTGGCTTAAAAGAATGTACCGCCCTGAGGTGTGTGTGAATCCAGCATTTCTGCCACCGAGTTGGTAATTGCTGCCTGCTGAACCATAACATCTATCCTGCATCTTGCCCTAAGAAGTTTTAACATCAAGAGACTTACTATTGAGAACTGTCCCAATCCCCTGTGCAGCGCTTCAGTCCTGATACACATGGCAGTTGAGGAAGCTCAGCAGCAAGCTGATTGGTCAGGCTGTGCAAGAAGGGGAGGGGCTTGCAGCTTAAAAGAACATGCCTCCTTGAGGCGCGAGCATGAGTGAAGAAAATCCATGATATGCAAAGGACTTTTAATCTGCTTTAGTGGTAATTAACGTTTTAGAGATATTGTTAGAGCCTTTTTACTCTGGATAAAGTTAGGTAAGATTACTTATGCTGCATAAAACTAATTAGGATTTTTATGGTGGAACTGTATAGGTTGTAATTTACTGTTTAGGGTTACACTGGTGTATACATTTTACATTGCTTAGTTGCAATAGTTTTGAATTGCTTTTTTGCTTATTCATATAAACGTATTTT
Organism: Neoceratodus forsteri; assembly: GCA_016271365.2. Lineage (NCBI taxonomy): Eukaryota > Metazoa > Chordata > Ceratodontiformes > Ceratodontidae > Neoceratodus > Neoceratodus forsteri. The sequence goes on along the minus strand of CM057452.1, from coordinate 1,565,363,345 downwards.
AACAATAATAATAATATCATCTTTTTATTTATATAGCGCAATTCAAAATATCAAAGCGCTGTACATAGAAATACGTCATGAAATAATTGAATAAAAACTTACAAAAGTTAAATTTCAGTTAAAAATATCCACAATCCACAAAACATCAATTACTAAAAATTGCTTGTTTAAACAAATGAGTTTTCAAACCAGTCTTGGTGCCCTCTATGGTCCTGCGCTCTCTGATCTGATGAGGTAGAGAGTTCCACTGGGATGGTGCCATGAACATAAAAGCCTGAGCTCCAGATATTTCTAGCTGCACTCTGGGAACCTTTAACAACCCTTCTGCAGTTGAGCTGAGAGGTCGGTCGGGCCTATAGCTAACCGGGAGCTCTTGCAGGTAGCCCGGTCCCAGTCCATGCAGGGCTTTATAGGTCACAAAACTGACCTTGAAGGTGATCTGCCACTGTATAGGCAGCCATTGCGGATCATGCAGCATGATGGTAATATGGCTGGAGCACGAATTCCTAGTCAGTAACCATGCCTTATATATAATATAGGTTACTTTACACATTTTACAGTTTTATATTAATTGGTTAAATAGATGTTCAGGATGAAGCTGATAGCATTATTTGGGTGTCTAGTATTTATGGTATGGGCTGACCAGGTTTTAAACAGCAAAATCAACTGTAGTAAAATAGAGGGCTATACTGCACTCTAGACAAAGAGAGGGAGCATACTGTTAACAATACAAGCACTTAAAATGAATCTTAAGGTTACTGTTTACTTTAAAAAATGCTATTAGGATTGGTGGTTACACCACAGTTAAAATGGGGCAGAGGACTTGGTCATGTGTTACAGCGAGATCAAATGGATTTAGTTTCTATATGTTAATTCTGGCAGGTGATTTTGAAAAAAAAACAGGACCAGCAAAGGGTGTTGCATTTAAGGTATTTCATGCAAATGACAGAAGCTTACTACCGAAAACAGATGAGTTAAGACTATGGTGTAATATTAATAAACCTAAACAACCTGGGAATTTCAGAGACTTAGTTAGATGGTATTATAGCTGATAAGGAAACATTAACTCAAGGAGTATGATCTAGTGAGAAACATAGATGACAGCAGATAGGGACTGCTTGGCCACCTAGTCTGCCCATTTCCCTACCTACTGGATAAGCTGCAGATCTTAGTTAAGCAACAGCCTATTTCTTCCTACACCCCACAAGAATTGTCTTATGTCTGTCCCATGCATTCTTGAATTCCCTCACTGTTTTTGACCTCATGATCTCCTCAGGAATGCCACTCCATGCATCCACCACATTCTCTGTGAAAAAAATACTTCCTTGCATTGCCCCTGAGCTGTCCCCACTCAATCTTCAAATTGTGTTCCCCTTGTTCTTGCACATCTCTTTTTCTGAAAGATGCTACCCTCTTGGACTTTGTTGATTCCCTTGAGGTACTTAAAAGTTTCTATTGTGTCCCCCAGTTATCCCTACTGCCTTCTCACATTGCTTGCCAACCTTTAGGTCATCTGATATGACTACCCCAGATCCCTTTCCATTTTTGTTTTTGCTACTACCACCCCCACTGTGTACTCTTCCCCTGGGTTTTTGTTTCCCAGGTGCATTACTTTGCACTTCTTTGCATTGAATCAAAGCTCCCATACTTCAGACCATTCATCCAACCTTGCCAAGTCCCTTCTCATCCTTTCCACCCCCCCCTTGTGTATCAACCATGTTGCAGATCTTCGTGTATTCTGCAAAGAGGCATTCTTTTCCTTCCAGTCCCTCTGCAATGTCACTTATGAAGAGATTAAGATGGACTGGACCCAGTACTGAACACAGTGGTACCCCACTAGTAACCCCCTTTCTTCGGAGTGGACTCTGTTTACTATTACCATCTGTGTCCTGTTGTCCAGCCAATGTTTTACCTAGGCTACCACCCAGGGACCCACTTCCAGGCTGTCTAATTTGTTTATTAATCTTTTGTGTGGGACTGTGTCAAATACCTTGCTAAAGTCTAGGTTGGCCATGTCCACAGCTCCTCCATGGTCTACTACTTTGGTCACCCAGTCAAAGAAATTGATTAAATTCATCTGACATGACCTTCCCACTATGAATCCATGTTGCCTTGGCTCCTCTGCCCCACTGGCCTCTAGGTACTCTACAGTTATTTCCTTCAGACATGATTCCATCATTTTCCCTACCACTTAGGTCAAACTGACAGGTCTATAGTTTCCTGCCTCTGTCTTGCTCCCACTTTTGTTAAGGGGAATCACATCCACCCTCCTCCAGTCCTCAAGTACCATACCATCCTCCCATGATATAGAAACAGAAAAGGGTGAAGAGTTGTTCTGTACTGGCATAACTCTATGGACTAAAGTAGTCAGACGATATCATTCAGTATCAAATGTATTGAAAGCATAATAATTGAATTTAATAAATTACATCTAACAATAGTAATAGTTTACTCCCCTCCACACACAGGAGTACAGTTTTTTTGATGATCTGGCTACATTTTTGAGTAATAATACTAGCTTAGAATACTTTATATGCTTGGGGATTTTAACACCCATTGGGACAGTCCAAAAGGGAAAGAGATGAAAAAAATCAATGGATCAACTAGATGTTTATCAAATAATTCAAGAACCTATGTGTTATAGTAATGGAGGTGACATTAGAGCTATCATTGATCTGATTTTTGTCTGTAAAAGTATACCTGAGGTAACAATCCAGGTTGATGCCCCTCTACAAGGTGATCATTGCCTGATACAGTGTATAATCAGACTTAGTCAGTTATATAGCGCTGGTGAAGCATCCTTTACATATTATGGATCATACAAAAAGTTTAAGCAAATGGTATTCTTGAAGGATTTAGAAAGAGTAAAATGGTATAGGATGGGCTTGATACCCATTTTAGAAGACACAGTGGAATTTTTTACTAGTGAGGTTTCATTAGTATGTGACAAACATGCACCTAGATTACAATCCAAGAAAAAGGAAAATAGCTTAACATGGGTTAGTGGGAAATATTAAAATTTCTAAGAGTAAGGAAGAGGTTATGGCAACTTGATAAAATATCAAATTGGGAAAGTGACTGGGAGAGGTATAGAATTTATGGGAATAAGTGCCAGAGATTAATAAAAGAGGAAAAAGGAAAATATTATAAATATGAATTTGAAGCAGTAACTAAGACAAGAGATTTTTGGAAAATTGTAAGACAATTGTAAACCCCTGTTGATAAAAAAATCTCCTTCCTCCTTGAAAATCCAGGAGGAGGTTGTCACAAACTCTAAAAGGATGGCAGGGACATTAAACAAACTTCTTTGCCACCTTACCTATATTGTTGTAAGAACCTTACATGCAACAAACTGTCAATGCTTAATGTACTGTACTACCCTGACTTTGAATGTACTACTAGATCTAATGAATGTACGCATATTATATTGTTTGTATTTGTATTGTATGTATTTGCATTTTTTCTCAATGACATGGCACCTGTGTAAATGAGTATCTGACTCAAAGGATTGTAATTCCAATACTGTTCAATAAATAAATAAATAAGGGTGAGTATAGCACAGTGGTTTAAGGCTCTGAGCTGCAAATCTGGTGACATCCAGCAGACCAGACCTGGGTTTGAATCCCACAGCTTCCACTTGCTTACTGTGTGACCCTGAGCAAATCACTTAACTTCCCTGTGCTCCCAGGTCGCTACAGTAAAAAAGCTTTTCAGCTTAGTGTGCTACTCCTGGTTAAACAACTACAAAAAAAAAGAACAATCTTTTCCTTCATCAGATTTTACTGGGAGTACCGAGGAACAAGTATATCCAAGTTTCAGGTTCAGAATTTTAAGAACTAGGGATATAAGAAATCATCTAAGAAAGTTGATTGTGACTAAGTCTGGGGGCCGTGATGGTCTAGAGGCCACACTGTTGAAAGCCAGAGCTGAAGTACTGGCTAAACCTTTAACACATTTATTTAATAGAAGTTTGTGCCTAGGGAAGTTTCCCCATAAGTGGAAAGATGCAAAAATAATTCCATTTTTCAAGGTTGGAGATCCTCAAATGGCCAATAATTATAGGCCTATAGCCTTGTTATCTATTATTTCAAAAATATTCAAAAAACAGGTATATAAACAACTGTACACATTTTTGAATACCAATGATCTTTGGGACTCTCAACAATCAGGCTTCAGACCAATGCACTCTACCAGTACAGCCTTCTTGGATTTCACGGGCACCGCCTCTCATGTAATTGATAATAAATGTGTGAGGAGGCAGTGTTCATGGATCTTTCAAAGGCGTTTGACCCCATAGATCATAAGATTCTTCTGAATGTTCTGAAGGGTAAGGAGGTTGATGAAGAAATATTAAAATGGTTCAGTTCATATTTACATGGTCGAAATCAAAACGTTAGTGTGCATGGTACTTTTTCCAGATTCAGAGGGGTGAGTAGGGGCATCCCCCAGGAATCGATCTTGGGACCTCTTCTAGTCATTACTTTTAATGATGAATTACCAAGGGTTTGTACAAACAGTATTATTAAATTATATGCTGATGATACTGTAATACTATGTTCATGTAAAGACAATATAGGTATACAAAATGTCCTGCAACAAGATTTTTTTGTGCTAGAAACATGGTTTAGGCAACATAATTTAAATATGAACATAAAGAAAACAAATACAATGCTGTTTAGTACTAAGAAAACAACAAAAGGGTTAGGAGATAGGCTAATGGACATTATCATAAAAACAGCTAATGGTAAACAACTTACTCAGGTGGACTCATATAAGTATTCGGGAGTCCATATAGACTCCCAATTAAAATTTGAATTCCATATTGAACAATTATGTACTAAGGTCTCACAGAAATTAGGGGTCCTAAGAAGGCATAGAGATTGTATGTCCCAGGATACTAGAGGAAAACTAGTTCAATCTGTTATTTTCCCACTAATTAACTAGGGAAGCATGGCACAGTATATTCAACCACTAACAAACATAACTTGCAAAAACTGGGCAGGTTACAATATAAATTAGCACAGTTTGTATTGAGTGTCAAAGCTCCAAACTACTATCATCATCACTGTGATTTACTTTCCTGATTGAGTTGGGTTCCATTGGATGTTAGGAGTGACCATATTTTAGATAATTGTATTTATAGATGTATTCAAGGGTCTGCTGCAGCATATCTAACAGATACATTTGTCCCAGATAAATCAGAATATATTTTACATAACTTAAGGGGGAGAGGGTTGAATGACCCACTTCTAAAAACTAGATTTGGCCAATCAAGATTTGATTACATTGCCTCAAATGCATGGAATTCCCTACCACCAAGGGAGCGAAATATGTCAACTTACCAAACGTTTAAGTCTGCACTATTGGAATGATATTTTTTCAAGTATAATTGTTTTAACTGATAATATTTCTGTTGGTCTGCCCTGTTATTGTATTGTAAATAAGTGTTGTATTTGTATATTCTTGATGAGCATTGTAACTTTGTAAACAGGACGGCCCTGAACATATGCTTGCCTAGTGTCTTATCCTGATGAAATATACAAAATAAATGAAATTAAATGAAATTTACTTTTACTGTTCCCTTTGGCTAATTGGACTATTTTTTTTTACCTGAACATACTAGTCTAGTTATTTTTCTCTTCATCCCTATCAACATTGGGACCACCCAGACTGTTATATCACAAGTGGTCAAAAAGAGTCAATCACTTGCTTCCAGACTGATAACTTGTGATGTCACAGTGTGTGTGTGTGTGTGGGGGGGGGGCAGGAGCACAATATTGATGACAAATGAAGGAAAAAAGAACTGGATATTCGAGTCTTCGGGTAAAATACTGCTCTTCACATCACACCTAATACACAAGTAGAAAATCTTTTTTTTTTTTTGTCATACAGCTTTTTACTCCTCAGGATAGCTTTTTAGCATCTGTCCCTACCTCCCTTCAGCTGGCACCCAACACCCCAAGACCTACCTTGAAGTGAGTCCCCCATGGATTGCCCTCCCCATGGTAGGACAAGAGGGGGAGGGCCTTCCTCCCCTAGTAGTACACAGAGCCAGAAAGCTGCAGGCTTTTGGGTGGTTGTGTGGGCCCAGGGAGATGTGCAATGCTTGATTGTGCCCTTGGATCTTCTTTTCTGTTTTTCTCTCTGAAACCTTTTCATGGATTCATGACAGGACACTTGCATGGAGGTGTGCACATCCTGCAGAATTGCGACCTTGCCCTTGAGCCACTTGTTGCCTGCACTAACACCAGGCTTCTACTAGCTGGTACTCAAAAGTTGATACAACTGGCCACTCCTGCAAGGAGGAGGAGAGCAGTCTCTGGGATGATCAGTCCTCTCCCACCCCACCAGACCCCCCCACTCACAATCTCTGCTCATTCCTGAACATGGGTTTCCGGGATGGCCGGAGGTAAGGCATTCAGTACCTTAGCTCTCCATGCCACTGGGTCAGCTAGGTAGAAAACCTTTTAATGTGCAAACCGAAAAAGAATAATACCTCAGAAATAATATGTAGCAGCTGTCTACTTTTGAATATTAATGATATTTGTGCCTGCCATTTTTGGTACTACTAGGTCTTTAAATACAGATAAATCATATCAGTCTCCCCAGGTTCATCAAACACTACATCATGCTCCTCATAAAAGTTATTTATTTGTTTGTTTATTTTGCTCCCTGTTTAACATGCCTTTGCCTGTTTTTGAATGTTGCTGTAGGGAAACTAAATGTATGACAATTTCATTCTTGACACGTTTTCTTGTAATTTGTATATGTTGATAGACTTATTTTAATATTATTGTATTATTTTTGTAAATTGCACTGTAGATCTGTTTTGTTCTCTCCCCTTCCCTCCCTCAGACTCATCTGGAAGCAAGCTGATACCAGCTCAGTATGATTTTCCTGGAAAAACTTTTGAAATAAAGAGATATATAGGTAGATAGACAGACAGACAGACAGACAGACAGAGAGATAGATAGAGATAGATAGATAGATAGATAGATAGATAGATAGATAGATAGATAGATAGATAGATAGATAGATATCAAATATAAACTCAAATGTGTCTTTACATTATAGATTTCAAAAACTGCCTGAAAGTTTGGGAGCTCTTGGTTAATTCCTTTAATGGTTTTAAAATACAAGGGACTTTGTACACTGCTTATAATTTTTTTTTGTTTCTGTAAGGACTTCAAAATATAGCTTTGTAAATGCTCTTCTTATTCTGTGTTTCCTTATGAGACATGTAAAATATGTTGTTTTCTGAGCTGGCAATACCATCTGAGGTTTTGGATTGAAAGTACATGGAAAACTATATGAATCTTTAAAGTACAACATGCTACAAGATGAGAAGACAGTATTTTAGTCAGCTGTAAAATTTCATCATGGCTTTCCTGAACTACTATTTTCAATTCCCTGTTTGTCTGGCACTCTTTTTTTTTCAATCTGTAAAGTATTGTCACGCATCTTGTCTCCTGGAGACCCATTTCTCACAAATATAAATAACTCACCACATTTTCAGTACAGTTGTAGAATTAAATCCCAGCAGGATGAATGCTCCACAAAGGCCCACATTGACTTTCTTCAAAGAATAAATCATCAGGATGGCATTTGGCTTTGAGAGAAGGATTTTGATCAGATCACTAAGCAATGACTCAACCAAGATCTTGTTTTATGACAGGTAAACCCAAGGGCAAATAATTGAGTTGTGTACCCTATCCGCTAACTGATCAAATAAAAAATATAATGTAGCACAATGTGACTAAAATTGTGGCAGAGCCAGTGTAATATACCTTTGTCAAAAAAATATCCATTATTGTGGTATATAATCTTTAGCACTGCCTGCCTATTGCTGAATAAATAAAAATGCATCAGCTAATTGTAATTTTTTTTATGTTAACCAGTTGCTAAATACATCTAAAAGACTGGAAAGATAGTTAGCATTCAGTATCCTATGTACAGTACATATTTAGTTGACAACAGAAAATATTTAATGGGTGGATAAATGCACACAGAACACATCAATAACATTTGCAAGACAGGGTGTGAAACAAAATTTCCTGAGTAGATGTCAATCAGGTCATTTTAGCAATCATTTTAGTACTGCTTTATAAACTGTCATTGTTAAAGTGCAATTTTTTTTTTGTGTATTGGTTATGTTACTGTATGGTTGAGAGTTGTACAGTATTTGTGTTATGCATAGGTACTGTCCCTTGTATGGATAAAACATTACCTTCTCTGCAATTTTAGTTAGCTTTTGGTCAGAGGGTAATCTTGCTATCAGAGCAAGGAAACAGCTGATAGAGCAAGGAGGCAGCTGACTCAGGACTCCTTTGTCCACAGGAAATCCCTGAGCAGGCTCTGCAGCAGGTGCTAGTAGTCTGGTGCTGATTCCAGCTGGCTGCTGAGTGCTCCTTGACCCACCTGCCACAACAAGCTCTCAGGAAAGTCCTGAGTGGGCTCTGCAGCAGGTGCTAGCAGTCCAGTGCTGATTCCAATCGGCCACTGAATGCTTCTTGACCCACCCACCACAGCAAGCTCTCAGGTATGGCACCAAGAAGGCTCTTCATCCAGGCTTGAAAGACTCACTTCTCATTGGTGGATAGTGCTTGAATTGGGCACAATAATGGCCAAGTCAGCACTCCACTGGACTTCCAATTGGCCAGTCTCTCTAATACTGAGCTCCCAGGATTTTGAACTGAACATCACCTCACACCTCCCTGGAGCTCATCTCTTGAAACTGCTCTGTGTGCCTTTTACTAATGAGTCCCTGAGGTTTGGACTAAATGGTACTTGACATGTCCCTGGAGCTCTTCTTTAAACTGCTTTTGTTTCTAACTGCTCTGTGACTCTATTCTGCTCTGTGTCTCTGAAATATGTTCCATTTTGTCAGAACTGAAAATCAAAGTTGTTTAAAAATGTCTAAGTTATTGCTGATAGTTACCTAGTGAATTGCAACTCTTTTAGAGTGCTATATTTCATTGCTGTATGTCAGTTAGCACTGTTGGTGTTATTACTATGAACTGTGTTAATTTTTCTGAATAAGATTTTCTCTGCCTTGAACACTCTGCTACCTCACCACAATTTTCCTTCCTTGTCTTGTTCGGAGACATCACTGGCACCTGATCAGACAACCCCCCCAAGCTACTCTCATCCCTCTCCACCTAATTAATAGTCATTATTAGCACCTATTTCATTTAGCCCTGCATCCCGTCCCAATCTCTGATGCCATTTGTTAAGTAACAATATAGCAGTTGTAACTCTCCCCCTCTCTCTTCTTCATCCTCAGGAAAGCTGTAAGTGGACTCTGCAGCAGGTGCTAGCAGTCCGGTGCCGATTCCAGTCGGCTTCTGAGCACTCTTCAACCCACCCACCACAGTAAGCTCTCAGGTACAGCACCAAGAAGGCTCTTCATCCAGGTGTGAAAGCCTCACTTCTCATTGGTGGATAGAGCTTTAATTGGGTAAACTATTGGCCAATTCAGCACTCCACCAGACTTCCAATTGGCCAACCTCTCTAGTACTGAGCTCCCAGGGTTTTAAACTGAACAGCACCTTGCACCTCCCTAGAGCTCATCTCTCGAAACTGCTCTGTCTGCCTTTTGCTAATGAGCTCCCAGGGTTTTGGAATGAACAGCACTTGGTGCTTCCCTGGAGCTCTTCTCTAAAATGCTTTTGTGTCGGGCCCTCCCACCTAGCCCGAACCTCTATTAAATCGGCACTAACTCCTTCCTCCAAGTCCCCATTCTCTTCCATTGGCAGGTTAAAAATCTGATCAGGTAGTGGGCACGGGACTGTCACTATTAAAGTTACAGTGCCAGTCCCCCAGGTACCTCTTTCTCTCCACCATTTCTGCCTGCAACCACCTAAGCAACATTTAATTCTGGGGATATTGGGCCCGAGTGTGCACTGACCTCTTTAACCGAGGAAGGTGAAATGACACTGCTAGTTTTACTGACCTTACTCCTATGGGCTCACAAAGCTGGACAAGTTGTTGCCCAACAACCACAAGATCTTTATGACCCTAGCCTACCTGCCTGCATTCTGCTGAATTTGAATACTATCACCTCCACGACTGACTTTTGTCAAATTGCAAAAGCCCTCTGGGTACCTTTGGATTTTCTGCGACATAATCAAGGACCTGGATATATGGTTCCTAACCTGCTACTTATGGTATCCTTAAACAGGCTCCTGTCTTATTTTGGTAAAGATAGGAAGAATAAGTGTAAGTGCTCTGCTTCCTTCAGCTTTTCTTCAAGGAAAGCTATTCTACTACTCCTGCTCCTTCTGTCGGGCAATGTGCAACTGAACCCTGGCCCTCTGATAAATAATGACGATAAAGGTTCTATCTGGAATGGCCTAAAAATTACTGCTATGAACATTTGCAATATACTCCCTAAAATGGCTTAGCTGCAGGCCTCATCAGCCTTATACTGCCCAGATGCTATCTGCCTTACTGATACATGACTTTCCCTTGGGGTGGGAAGATAATGAGATAAGCATGCCTGGATATCAAGCTTTTTGGAATGATAGGGATGGAAAAAGGGGAGAAGGATGCCTGATATATATACTCGGGATACCCTACATGGGGTGGAACTCCCTATTACTGCCATGGCTGATGACCATGAGCTTCTTGCGGTTAAGCTCTTGTTTGGACTCCATAAGAAATCATTGTCATAGTTCGTAACTATCTCCCACCTAAGAAACCCACTGTGGGGTTAGGCAAAGTTCTTGTGGCCTTGACTGGCATCACTAAAGACAATGAACTAATTGCCACAGGTGACTTCAACATAAACTGGCTTAATAAAGGCTCAGTACAACAGAGGGATATTGTGGAAAGCTCTTACCTCTCACAATTAATCATTGAGACCACCAGGTTGAATCTTAAATCAGGTAATCAAACCCTACTAGACTAGTTCCTCTCATATAAACCAGACAGGCTTACTGTGATCTCTGTGCTGGCTGACACTCTGAGCAACCATTAGCCAATGACCTGCAGATGGACCAATATATTCAAAAAAGCTCCACCTATCCTTGTGGAAAGCAGAGTTCTGAGAAAGGAGAAGCTAAACTTCTTAAATGAAGCGCTATCCATGATTGACTGGTCACCCATCGATCTTCTGCAGGACCTAGATCAGGCGCTTCAGTACATCATCGATAACTTCAACAGTGTGTCAAAAATACGACCCTTTCAAAAAGAGAAAAGCTTGAGGGTGCAGCAATGGGAGGATAACCAGAGAATTTTTGGATCACATGAAAGAGTGGGAAAACCTCTGGAGTAAGGCTAAATCCACTGGGAAAGGGCATGATTATCAGAATTATAGGGATGTAAGGAACAAATGTACATGCCTCATAAGAAGTGCTAAAGCTTACTACTATAAGGAACAACTCGAAAAGAATGGGAGTGAATGGAGGTGATTCTGGGAAAATCTTAAGGATCTCTTGGGAAAGTTTGGAAAAAAGCAATCATCGTTACTCAATGTAAATGACACCAACAAAAGTGACCCTTTAACTATCGTTGAGGAGTTCAACTCTGCCTTCACAGACCTAAGCTCAGTTCTCCTGGATGACTACCTAAAGTAAACTGAAGCAGACCTTAACAGTGCACACCCTGTGAAACAGCACCCTAACGTTTACCTTAAGAGAGTTACAGTGAGGGAAACCCTGGTTTATGTAAAAAAAGTTCTTGGTAAAAATAGGCTCGGCAGTGACAACATTGACATGAAACTGGTAGAGCATGCAATAGATGTGCTTATAGTACCCATCTCCAAAATCTTTAATAAATCTCTCACCTTGGCTAAATTCCTTGCATTATGGAAACAAGCGCTAGTGACCCACATGTACAAGAGTAGGGATAGGATCTGCACTGCAAACTATAGGCCCATCTCCATCCCCTACCCCATCAAAAGAATTAGAAAGGATAGTGGCTGACTAATTAACTGATTACATCCAGAAATACCACCTGTAGTGTTTCCAGCAGCATGGTTTCAGGAAAAACCATAGCACTGCCACTGCCCTGGTCGATTTCACCGACTACGTTCATAAGGCCTTAGATGAGGGTAAACTGGTTGGCTCTATCTTTATCAACTTAACTAAGGCCTTTGATATGGTCAACCACCCTTTACTACTGAAACAGCTGCAATCTTTTGGAATGGCACCCAGTGCTGTCCTATGGTTTAAGGACTACTTGTCCTACAGGACACAAAAAGTCAAATTTGGCCAATCAGTATCACAATACAAAACTGTCATGCTCAGAGCTCCCCAGGGGTCCACCCTCAGTCCCTGTTGTTCAGCTTGTTCCTGAATACCCTCCCTGAGGCATGCACAAGTAAAAATATTTTATATGCCGATGATGCGGTAATCCTCAGCAGTCACGCCAACATCGCACCCCTTCAAGCCAAACTGCAGTCCACCATCCAGTTGCTGGAAAAATGGTTTCTCCCAAAAGCTATAACTAAACTATAAAAAAACCAAATTGATGCTCCTATCAAGCCCACAGCTAAAGAGGAGGTACTCCACCTTAACAATGTTAAGAAACAAGCATGATCCACTTGAACAGGTACACTCTTTCAAGTACCTAGGCATCATGATTGATGACATACTCTCCCTTGGACAACACATCGAATTGGTAGTGAAAGTTGTTAACACAAAACTGGGTGTCCTATACAGGCACAGGAATAGGCTTACACCAAATGCCCTTCAGAGCTCTGTATCCAGCTCCATTCTCTTAGTAATAGATTATGGCCTGGTGGCATATGGAGCTGCCATGGATATGGCCCTCAAAAGGGCGGTAACAACACTTAGCAAGGCATGTAGGATAATGTTATGTGCAGACCACCTCACGCACACCTGTGCACTGTATGAGCAGAGCAAACTGCTATCACTTAGAAACAGAATAAAATGCCAAACATGCATTTTGGGGCGGAAAACTAAGCTTGGTGACACACCACCTTACATTGTCAACTTGTTCACAGTAAATAATAATAATTATAAAACCAGAAGGAAGCAAAAAAACATGCTTTGTATCCCTTTCTGTAGGACAGCCCTGAGGCAATGATCCTTCCCCTAATGAGCCCTTCTACGGCTTAATGAGTTATTAGTTGCCACGCTAAAGGTTGTGAACCAAAGGACCTTTAAAACAGAGTTAAAACAGGTCCTTGTCAGTAGGCGTACTTGTGACTGCCAAACCAGCACCTGTGGCCCTTCCAGGGGCACCCCGAGCCTCCCCCAAATAACCCACCTATTGCTATTGCATCTAAGCCCATTGCAGCTCACTCTTTGCCCACCAACTCCTATCTCTTCCTATCCTGGTAAAATTACCTACTTTAGTACCCACCTAATCTCCTCTCTCTGTCTCTCTCCCTCTCTCTCTCTCTTCTCTCTCTCTCTCTCTCACTCTCACCCCCACTACTCCCCCATGTCTCCCACCCTTTGCTGACCCTACCTGATTGCGCATCTCTTCCCTAGTACAAATTCCCTCCCCACTGCTGAAGCTACTCAGGTTGGGGCAGGAGCAATCCCTCAGGGTCAAGTTATTTGAACCTCCTGATTCAACTCTTTCATCTTATTAGGTCTCAGTGCCTCTCTCCATCCCTCTCATGCTCACCTCCTTCTACTTCTCCACATCTCCTAGGATGTCATGACAAGGCTCCAATTTAGGCAATGCACTCTGTATTAATGAGTAGTCACTGCAGGCATTTCAGGGCTGAAAAGCTAGTGTAGGAACCAAACAGTGGGTCCCACCTTGACGAAGTGGTGGTTTGGTTTACTCACATTGGAATTCCAATTTGAAAACTAAGAGGACCCCCTTTTTCATGGAGTTTAAAGTAAGAAAAGCCATTGGGCAGTTAAAATGTTTAAATTCTAATATGTGCCATTTATTTTTCCGAGTGGGGAGAGGTGCACTGGGTTTTTGTTTTTACAAGTTATTCAAACCTCCTGATTCCACTATTTTTCATCTTACTAGGTCTCAGTGCCCAGTGCCTCTCTCCATCCCTCTCATGATCACCTCCTTCTACTTCTCCTCATCTCCTAGGATGTCATGACAAGGCTCTCCTGTGCCACTCCGTGTGCATTTTCACATGTATATCTGAATTTTGTGTTGTAACTTGATGCACTTAATAGCTATAGTATCTACTGATTAATTTGTTCTTTCCTATGTAAGTGTGTAAAGTAATCATGATGTAAATTCCTGTTTATTACCCTGAACTATGGACATGGAACCTTTGTAAAAGAGTTCATGCTCAAAGATTGTATCTGAATCTGTAAATAAAAAAAGCAGTAGCTAGAACTTTTCTGCTAGAAAATTTGTAACAAGGGGGTAAGTAGACATATTCTTTATTGGAAGTGTTGGGTCTGCAAGGTAAATTGGGACCTTCGGTTAAGGTAAAAACAAAAACACATGACTTAGTGTGCTAATCTGAGTTGTGGAAAGGGAACTGACAGTTAACTTTGTAGCTAGCTGGGTCGGCAGGATAGACGTAAATTGGGGGCTGGTGTTTAGGCAGAAGAGTAGCAGGTGTCTACACTTAAACTTCTCTGTAATTAGCTTTTGGTTAGAAAGCAATCTTGCTATCCCAGATCGGCAGCCAATTCTGGGCACTTATTAGGAACCAGGAAGAGGGCAGGGGCTTTATTAAGTACTAGGCCATCAAGCAGTCATCGCACTGTGGCTCCCTGTGTGAAGGACCAATGTGCAAAGGACGTTAGTCTTCCCACCGGAATCAGCCCAATAAGCCAGCCAGCAACAAGCCACTCTGCTCTCCTGCTGTCCCAAGGGGATGCCTACTGAGCTAAGCATGTTGGGAGCTGCAATATAGGGTGGCTATATTTGGGAGGCCAGCTAAGCATGTCAGTGGGCTTAGGGGTTTGCTGTTTTTCCCTGTCTTTGATATGGTGTTGTTTGTTCTTAACTGATACAATATTTTAGTGTGTTTCTGGGTAGTAGAGATTGTAGGAAAACTGTTGCTAGCTGCTAGGGTTATTCAGAGATCAGGGGGCCAACTGTTAAATAGTTGTTAGATATAGTAGGATGTTGGGACATTCCATAAAAAGTCTGCTAGGTATTAATGAGCTTCAAGGTTTAAGGGCATATGGTTACTGGGTGGTAGTAGGATAGGGCGCCTGGGCCTGGAACCAAAAAAAGTGAATGAGTAGAAGAACAGAGAAGAGGAAATGTGGGGAGTTGTGCAATACAGTGGTTGTGTGTGGCAGTCTACATGTAGACCTTCTGGAGGCTGTGGTGCTCTCCCATCTGTGTGTGCCTTTCTGAGTGGAAGGAACAGATCTCACAGCTCCAAGCAGCTCTGGCAGAAGGTCAGAAGAATGTTATGAGACTCAAAATCACATTGGTAAGGAGTTGGGAGACCATCTCTCCCACCCAGGGAGCACCTAGCCAGACACACCTACCACATACTGTAGGTTGCCAAAAGGAAGGAATGGTTGGACTAAGGTGGCTCATGGATGGTAGGGGTGGTAGGATTGGGAAGGTTGGAGGGAGCGAGTAACAGGCACACTTCTCATCCAGTGCCACTAAGAATCTCCTATGACATTTTGGCAGAGTGGGACTGTCATGAAGAGGCACACAAGGTGGTTGATGGAGTGGATGTGGGGGAACACCCAAATGGAGTCCCCAGGAGGAGGAGAAGAATACCCCTCTAGAGAAGGAGGAAACAACTTGTAGTGGGGGACTTTATAGTCAGGAGGATAGAGCTGGGAGTAGGAAAGGGGTAGAAGAAGATTAAGTGAGTACCTGGTGCATCAGCTCGGAGGGATGGAAAGCATATCTAGTAGATTGTGAAGGCTATAGGAAGCAAGGGGGAGCTGGATGTCATTGTCAACCTGGAAATGAATGATCTAGCTCTGAAAGGGACAGGTGCACTGCAGGAGCAGTTAAGGGAGATGTGGAAGGGTCTCAGGCAGGTAGCATGCACTGTTGCCTTTACAGAAGTGCTGCCTGTCTACAACAGGGGGAAGGACAGGGAACTCGCACTAATGCCTTCAACTCATGGTTGAAGGAATGATGCAAAGAGGAGGGGAATGGCTACATTGGTAACTGGGGCTCCACCTTGGAGGATCAGAGCTTGTACGGGGGGGTGGCCTGCATCAATCCAGCAAAGGAGATGGCTTAAGTGTTAAATTGACTGGCATAAAAACTAGCCAAGGTGATGGTGAAAGGCAAAAGGCTGGCAGAAACTGCCCCCCAGGCTGTGAAGATAGTAAAAAATTTCTGTCAGAAAGGATTCCCACCAAAATGAAGGACAATGAAGGGTGCAAGGGATCAACATGGGAGGAAGAGGGAAGAGAAGCAGGCAGTATGCAAAGGAGAAGGGGGAACAACTAGATAACATAAGAAGGAAAAAGAGTAGGACTAACAAAATCAGGACAGCCATGTGTGCCAATGGTAGAAGTTTAGGAAATAACATATCAGACCTGGAGGTCACTATGGCTGAGGCAGGCCTGGATATTGGGACCATCCCCAAATCATGGTGAAGAAACCACCACGACTGGGAAATGGTCATACCTGGCTACACAGTGTTAGGAAGGAAAGGTGGGGGAGTGGTGCTTTATCTTAAGAAAAACATCAAAGCAATGGAGGTACATGGAGGATGGGAGGGGTCAAGGTGTTGTGAGTCAACCTTGAGTCTGGAAATGGAGCCACCATTTGCATGGGAGTGGTATACAGGCCTCTGACACAGGGAGAGAACATAGATAAAGAGTTGCTGGAAGACATGGACAAAATGAATAAGAAGTGGGAGGTGGTGCTGGTGGGGGATTTTAAGCTGCCAGATATAGAGTGGAGCCTACATGCTGTAGCATCAACTAGGAGCACAGATATCTTGGACTCCCTGAAGTGGTATTCCTGAGGCAGGTGGTCAGAGAACCCACTCAGGGTGGGGCAATACTTGACCTGGTACTTATAAATTGGGACAGTGTGGCAGACGTCAGAGTGGGGAGTCATCTGGGGCCCAGAGACCATTGCAAAGTTTAGTTTAATATAAGAACAACAGAGGAATCCAGCCGCACAAGGGCAAGGGTCCTAGATTTCAGAAGGGCTGACTTTACAATGATGGGGGAATGCATCCAGGAAGACCTGGCAAGGGGAGATGTCGAGTGTGGGGGTGGAGGGGAAATGTGCTAGAATAAAAAAGAGCATAGTAAACGCTACAAACTTGTCTGTCAGGCAAATAAACAAAAGTAGAAGGAGGAGACCATTATGATTCTTGAGGGAAGTGATGGGAAAGGTAAGGTCAAAAACAGTCTTATTCAAAAGGTATAAGCTGATCCAGAGAAAAGAGGACAGGCAAGTGTATTCAGGGAAATGGAGGGTGGTAGACAAGGCAGTAAAGAGTGCAAGAGCGCAAGCTGAGGAAAGAGTAGCCCAGTCAGTATCAAAGGGGGACAAGACATTTTTCAGGTATATCAGCGAGAAAAGGAAGACCAAGGCAGGGAGTGCATGATTAATAAAGGAGACAGTGTGCTATACTGAGGAGGGCTAAGAAAAGGCAAAAATCTTAAACAAATATTTCTGTTCAATATTCACAGTTGAGAGGGAAGGGGAGGAACTACATAGAAGCAGAATGAGGGGGAGGAAAATGGACATCAGTCCCTTTTCTGAGGAGAGGTTCAGGAAAACACTCACTAATCTGAGAGTGGACAAAGCCATTGGGCCAGATGGGGTACATCGAAGAGTGTTAAAGGAACTCAGGGAAGTGCTAGCTGCACCCCTGATCGACTTGTTTAACAGTTCACTGGAGACCAGTGTAGTCCTGGAGGACTGGAGAAGGGTGGACACAGTTCCACTTCACAAAAGTGGTAGCAAGGAGGAGGTGAGAAATTACAGACTTGTTAGTATGACATCTTTAGTAGAGAAATTGATGGGAACACCATTAAAGGAAGAATTGTGGAACAACCGGAATCCAATGGATTGCAGGATCCAAAGCAGCATAGCTTTAAGTAAGGAGGTCATGCCAAACAAATCTTGATAGATTTTTTTTGACTGGGCAACCAGGGTGTTGGATGGGGAAGGGGGATGTATGTAGCCTACCTGGACTTCAGCAAGGCCTTTGACACCGTTCCACATAGGAGGTTGGTAAACAAGTTGTGTAGCATGAGGGTGGGCAATAAGGTGGTGACCTGGGTCAGAAACTGGTTAGGGGATAGGAGGCAGAAGGTGGTGGTAAATGGAGTTTGCTCTGAGGAGGGGAGAGTGACCAGCGGGGTACCAAAGGGTTGAGTACTGTGGCCAGTCCTCTTTATTGTCTTTTATAGTGATATAGCTGAGGAACTGAAATGGAAAGTGCTGCCTCTTTGTGAATGACACCAAGATCTGTAACAGGGTGGACACTCCAAGGGAGTGCAAAGGATGGAAAGAAACTTGAAATGACTGGAGAAGTGGTCAAAATTTTGGCAGCTAAGGATTAAAGCAAAAAAGTGCAAAATAATGCACTTGGATCACAGAAACCCAGAGGTGCAATAAAAAAATGGAGGGGGGATATACTAACTGTGACCAAGCAGGAAAGCAACCTGGGGCTAATCATATCGGATAACCTAAAGGTGGCCAGAAAAAGT
This sequence comes from Neoceratodus forsteri, assembly GCA_016271365.2. Classification (NCBI taxonomy): domain Eukaryota; kingdom Metazoa; phylum Chordata; order Ceratodontiformes; family Ceratodontidae; genus Neoceratodus; species Neoceratodus forsteri. The sequence continues at coordinate 1,565,344,782 of CM057452.1, read as the reverse complement.
GATTGGGAGAGCTAGTGATGTGCTGGGATGTATACTGTAGATAGGGGTATTACCAGCAAGAGGAGGTAAGTGGTGTTGCCACTGTATAGGTCCTTAGTAATACCACACCTAGAGCACTGTGTCCAGTTTTGGAGGTCACATCTCAGGAAGGACATAAACAGAGGGAGGCTGTCCAAAGCAGGGCTACCAAGATGGTACAGAGTCAACATCAAATGTCCTATGAGGAGAAGCTAAAGGAATTAAACTTGTACTCTCTGGAGGAGAGGAGAGGAGAGGAGAGGAGAGGAGAGAGGAGAGGAGAGGAGAGAGGAGAGGAGAGAGAGGAGAGGAGGAGAGGGAGGACAGGCTCAAGACCTTTAAATACCTCATGGGGGTGACTAAGGTACAAGTGGGAGGTATTTTTCAGAGGAAAGGGTGCTCCAGAATAAGGGGCCATGATATGAAGCTGGAGGAGAATAGATTTAGGAGAGATGTGAGAAAATACCTCTTCACACAAAGGGTGGTAGATGCCTGGGACAGCCTTCCAGCTGAGGTTGTGGGGGCAAAACAATTGTGGGATTAACAAAAAAACCTGGTATAAACACAAAGGAGTCATAAGGGATAGGTAAGGGGGTGGCAGAAAAAGTGCCATAGACCTGGAGGGGTCTACAGTATAAGCAACACAACATAAAAAGGGCAGTCTTGATGGGCCATGTGGCTCTTGTATGCCATCAACTTCTATTTTGCTATGTTTCTATTCAGAGGAGAAAAAAACGGAAGCTAAGCTGAAGAAATCTGACAGACAAATGACTTGCAGATAGACATATTTATACCATGGCAAACATACATAAACTATTAATATATTATTTTTGTCACAAAGGCTTGAACAATCTTCATTGTCCTTTATGTGGAATTCTTATGGAGGAAGGAGTAAGCGACTAAGACCTAGAAATAATAAATGATTGTATTCTACTTCATATCATTTACAATATCCAGAAGTACTACAAAGCAAAGGTAAAGCAACTGACCAGGACGCAAGCTTCTGATATAGACAGTGATGGCCTGTATCCATCTGGAGGAGAACTACAGTCCTTGGTGGATAACCTAGATGTTACTTTGATGAGCATTTAAACAAGTGAAGGGGGTGATTGAAAAAATCAGGGAAGCAGAAATTAAATTCCCCACAGGCTGAAGTAGAGAGTAGAAGAACTTGAGGTGAATGGAATCCTACATTGTGCAAATTAATTAAGGAAGCAGTGTGGTAGAAATGAAGTCAATGTGGACAAATGCATTAAAGAGAGTGGGGAATAAGGGAGGGCACAAAGGGAAGAAGGAGGTAACAAGCAGAGTGCTAACAAAATCTGGAAGGCCACGTGAACAAATGCTAGAAGTCTAGGGAATGGGATTCTGGAACAAGAAGCCATCATGGCAGAGGCCAACCTGGATATTGTAGCCATTACTGAGCCATGGAACATTGAAAATCATGACTGGGACATGGACATACCAGGCTATACTCTGTTCAGGAAGGACAGAGTCTGAAGGAAAGGAGGGTGTGTGGTGTTTTATGTGAGGGAAGCCATAAAAGTAAGATACTATAGATAGAGGAAATATGGGGAGGGGGCAGAGGTCCTGGGAGCCTCCATCCACAATGGTATAATCTAAAGACTTCCAGCATTGGGGGAGGAGTTAGATAAGGTACTGGTGGAAGCCAGTAGAAAGATGGCAGAAAAGGGGAGATGAGCTGGTGAGGGACTTCAGTCTGCTGGAAGTAGATTGGAGACTCACAGCTGGGGCTTCATATGGAAGCAGGGACATCCTGGACTCCCTGCAGATAGCATTCCTTAGGCAAATGTTAGGTGAACTTACTCATCATGGGGTAATACTGAACCTGGTGCCCACTAACAGGGACAGTGTTGTGGATATCAAGGTGGGATACCACCTGGGGACCTGCGATTACCATACAGTGTGGTTCAACATATGGACAGCTGCAGAATTAAATCACATAAGGCAGGGGTCCTGGACTTCAGGGGCTATTGTGGACATCTGAATGTTCATTTGAACTCTGACAAGACTTTGAAATTCCCAATAAAGCATTTGGAAAGCAGCATATGTTGTCAGTTGCTCTTTTTCTGCAGGTATTTGGATCTTTCTGTTTGAATTTCTGGCTTGGCAAGCCTTCATTGCACCTCTCCACACCAGGTGTTCACAGTTGCACCATTTGGTACTGTCCTGGACTGCAGAATGGCAGTTTTAAAAAGATGAGTCAATGCCTGGTGGGGGGAAGGGGAGTTACCAGGGTGGTGTGGAGGAACAGTGGTTGAAAATGAAAAGATCCACAGAGAAAGCAACACACCTCTGCATCATGCAAGTGAACAAAACCAAGAGCAAAAAGAGACCACATTGGTTCTCAAAAGAGGAAGTGGAAAAGATAAAAGCTAAAATTATAGCATTCAGAAGGTATAATGAAATGTAGAGGGAGACAGACAGGAAGGTATATCAGAGAAACAGAAGGAGGCTGGGAGAGCAATGAGGAGCTTGAAGGCACAAACTGAAGAGGGTATAGACCTGACTTTAACAAAAGGGGTCAAGACATTGTTTAAGACACGTAAACGAAAAGAGGAAAACAACTGGTGGGTAGGGCTGTGCATAGGCTGAATAGTATTTTCCAAATACCATGAATAGTAGGCTTCCCGAATATTCGGATGTGTTTTCTGAATAGTTCACTATTCAGCCACTGTTCGGGAACTACTATTTGGTGAGATTTCTAAGTCTCAAAGAGGTTTGTTGGCCAATCAAAAACTGTATATTGAGCTCAAAGGCAAGCATACCATGTGACTTTTTCATTCTGAGCTGGTAGAAAACAGGAGACAGTGGTTTCTCAGAGCTGCTCTGCAGTACTTTTGAGACCTTAAACTTGCTAAAAAAGAAATAGTTTTTTGCTCCACATGCTTTTCTGGGTCAGTAAAATTTGTTTGATCAGTGTCAGAAAAGCTATGTTTGGCTTTCTGACAGGTATTTTTGTCCTTATTGATGTACTCAGTTACAGGGACTAGGAGGGCTGTCTGCTAACACCCCTTCTCTTCTGCTCTCTGACATAGCTCCAGTGTGATTTTTTTGGCTGAAGCACATTTTATTTTTGTGTTGTGTTTTTTTTTGCTGTTGTATGGTTCCAGGCTTGGTTCCCTGCATGACTGATGAGAGTGTTTGCGAACTCCCCCATCTGCAAGTCACTGCTCATAATTTTCTGTATACATGCAAAATATTTGATTTTGTGAGGCTTGGTTCTGCATGTGAATGCTTAATATATTTTTTCATGAGGCTGGGCCCCACATGTGCACGACTGTGTGCACACAGATTTTGAAATAAACTTCTTCCATTCTTAGCCAGTCAGGCTTGACTCACTGAATTATTATTGTTAGTCATCTGGCTTGGATCCCTGTACAAATGAGGAGTGTGTTGGCTGACTCCAACCCCCAACCCCACTTCCACAGCCCACTGCATACACAATTAACCTGTGCATGTGACATATACCACCCCAAGTCTGTGCCTGGTGTGTGCACAGTTGTGCACATACATTTTTTTGTTTGATTGTTATTGTTTTGTTAATTAAACCATTGCACTTAGTGGGACAGGCTTGTCTCATTGAGTTGACTGTATGTTATCTGTCAGTTCCTTCCTTGGCTCCACATTTTACTATAAAGGTTGCTCTTTTCTTCCACCTTCTTAGTAGCAGTGTTTGTATTTGCTGCTACATTTATATGGCACAGTATGACTGGTAAGGTTGGCGTATTACTGCAGTTCCACAAGCACTAAGTAACGCATCACACACACACAGGTACTACGTAGTAATAGTTTGTGCTTTACACAGTAACCACTAGTGACCTGATCCATCACGTCTTTAGCAATCTTGCAAACATGCTTGGGCCAGCCCCAGCAAAGCATCTGCACCGCTGGCTCCAAGTGGTGAGGGACAGGATGATAGACCACAAACATACAGCACATCCACACAATTACTGCTAGTGTTGTCCCTGGGCTGCCAAACCCCCAAACTATTTATGTAGAACAAAGAAAGCACTCAGCGGGTGGGGGGGGGTTGCAGTAACAAAATACAGTTGAGAACAGTGCAGCATAAAGTTGCCAATACATTTGTTTGTGCTAAGGCTGGAGGATGCCAATAGAGCCCTGGTGCTTTGACCAGAACCTGGTCCTTGTCAGTGGGTATGTCGGGAACATACAAACATGCTATGAATATACTACCCTTACAGAAACACACGCCATAAATAAATGAAGTTAAAATGAATAAGAATGAGATGCCCTTGTAATAAAGCAATCCCAAACTAACATACCCAAGGATGAAACACTGAATCAAGATTATAAAACATAGTTCATACAGTGGCACCAGACAGTATGCAATGCTGTATCTTGCAAAATTACTGCAAAATGCTGCAGTATGCTGCAAGAAGCAGTGCAATTTAATGACAATTAAGCCCTCTAGTCATCCAATATTTTGTGACATGTCATTTGCTGCAAAGTATTGAATTGCATCTTGGCTTGCTCCACTGTATATTATTGATACATAATACAGTTTCAGAGACAGTGGTCAGATCGACTACATAGACAATGACAGACAGGTGTCTCTCTTTATTCGCTGGGCTCAAATATTTTTCTTCCTAAGCAAGCCTTTTAGTTCTTGTAGCATCAGAAATAGTACTACTACTACTACTAATACCACTAGCAGTACTACTACTACTATTGTCACCACCTGTTCCATCTGTACGTTCACTGTCACATCCTTTTGTGCAGAAGTAGGGGGTCATTAGAGCATGCATGCTTTGTGCAGGAAGCAGCAGACACCACCACTGATGTTCCCACTGCTAGCACTATGGCTGCTACATCCACAGCCAGTGGGCTTCCCACCACCACCAGTGCCATTCTTGCAGCAGCCACCTTTTCAGTTGCCACCACTAAGGCAGCCACTGCTACCACTATTTCTATGCCCATGGCAAAAGCATCTTCTACTCCATGTCTGTGACGATAAACACCCTCTTGTGCAGACCCTCAGCAATGCTTGATATCATTTTCAGAGTGCTGCAGTATGTGTGTGGTGTGGTGTGGTGGATCAAGTGTACCACATGAAGCTTGTGTTGCATTAGTGAGAGCTCTACATTCATGGTTGAAGTGTCATTGAAGTGTATATGGTACACCAGGTTCAATGGGTGTTGTTGAAGTGCTTGTTTTAAGTTTCCTTAATAAAAAAAAAACACACCTTTTCTGGCCGAATACTGTATAATGAATAAAAAATAACGAATACCTGGAACCCAAATACTGAATATGCAACTGAATATTCTGGAAAAGGTATTCGCACAGCCCAGTGGTGGGATTGTAAGGTTAAGATGGGAAGGGAGGACTGTACGGGGGGGGTACTGGAAAAGGCAGACATCCTAAATGAATACTTTTGTTCAGTATTAACAGAGGAAGGGGCAGGGGAGGGGCCACAAAAAAGTAATAGGAGCAATGGAGGGAGGGATGTTGGCATTTACCCCTTTTCAGACTAGAGAGTCCTGAAGGGACTCACTAATCTGAAAGTGGACAAAGCAATGGGACCAGATGGGGTGCATCCATGGGTATTGAGGGAGCTAATAGAAATACTGGCTTCACCTCTGACAGTTCTATCTAACAGCTCACTGGAAACAGGAGTGGTTCCAGAGGACTGGAGAAGGGTAGATGTTGGCCCACTTCACAAAAGTGGTAGCAAGGAAGAGGCTGGCAATTACTGTATACCAATCAGCCTGACATTGGTGGTGGGAAAGTTAATGGAATCACTGCTGAAGAAAATGATTGCAGAAAATCTTGAATCCAGTGGGTTACAAGACCCAAGGCAGCATGGATTCAAGGGGTGAGGTCATCTCAAATAAATCTGATAGATTTCTTTGACTGAGTTACCAAGGAAGAATATCAAGGTAGAGCAGTGGATGTAGCTTACTTAGATTTCAGATAGACTTTTGACACAGTTCCACATAGGAGACTAGTAAGTGACTAGTTAGCAAGCCGAGTAGTTTGGGAGCTGGTCCAATCATGTTCAGCTGGGTAAGAAATTGGTTGGGGATAAGCAGCAGAGAGTAATGCTAAATGGAGTTCACTCAGAGGAAGGGAAGGTGACCAGTTGGGTGCCTCACAGAACAGTAGTGGGACTGGTGCTCTTTAATGTCTTTAAAGTGACATACAGAGGAGCTGGAAGGCAAGGTCTGCCTCTTTGTGGACTACACTGAAATGTGCAATAGGGTGGATACTCCAGAGGGGGGAAGGGGTGGAAAGCATGTGCAGTCACCTGAGAAAATCTGAGGACTGGTCAATGGCATGGCAGCTAGGTTTCAATGCAAAAAAAGTGCAAAATAATGCACTTGTGACACAGAAACCCAGGGTCAGAGCACAAATTGAGAGAAGTGGTACTGACAACCACCAAGCAGGAAAATGATCTAGGAATAATCATATCTGATTACCTAAAGGTGGCCAGGCAGTGCAACAAGGCAATTGAGAGGGCTAGTGTGATGCCGGGGTGCATAGGAAGGTATCACCAGCAGAAAAAGGGAGGTGGTGTTTCTTCTGTATAGGTCCCTGGTAAGATCCTACCTAGAGTACTGTGTTCAGTTCTGGAGACCACATCTCAGGAAGGACATAGCCAGGGTGGAGGCAGTCCAGAAGAAGGCAGTTAAAATGGTGCAGAGTCTGCATCAGGAGCCCTACAAGGAAAGTTTTAAGGAGCTAAATATGCACACATTGGAAGAGAGAATGGGAAGAGGGGATTTTATGGAGTCCTTAAATATCTTACAGGATAAATAAGGTACTGGAGGGAAGCATTTTTCATAGTAAAGGTGCTCAAGAACAAGGGACATGAATAATATAAACCTGGAGGGGAATAAACTCAGGAGAGATGTGAGAAAGTATTTCTTCGCAGAAAAAGTGGTGATTTCCTGGAACAGACTTCCAGCAGAGGTGGTGGTGCAAAAACATTGGTGGGATTTAAGAATGCATGGTATAGGCATATAGTAATCTTAGGGAAAGGGAAAGGGGGTGGGAAAATGGACCTGATATCAAGTAGGATATACAGTGATACTGTAGGCAGGGAAAAATGATCAGACTGGGGTGGGGCAAGTGGTCCTTATCTGCCATCGAATTCTATATTTTTATGTAGAGGTGCTGGAAATTTGTAACTTTCTTGCACTAGCTTTCCCACCCTGCTGTTTAAGGCTTAAACCATGTATCCAGGACTGATGTTTCAACCATCATGCATTTTCAGAAATTATGTGTATAAAAAGAAATTATAATAAAACAGGCAGTAATTTGTAAACAGTAAAACATCACTTTTGAGCAGTCACACTGTGGTATATGCATACAAAGGGCATGTTTTAAATTTGTAATTTCTTAAATTTGTCTGATCAACTAATCCATCCAACATAAACAATAACTCAGTAAAAAGAACATTTTGCAGTCACTGTGAATTTCAGAAGAGGTGTGGAATGTCAAAATTCATAAGAAATGTGCAAATAACAGGACTGGCAAAGTGTGTAGGGTTGACACCTTTGGATGAGGTAAAAACTGGGTGCTAAACCAAACCCCAAACTCCACCTCAGGCTTCACCCCTTTTTATGACTTATGATTATATATCTCTCCTACTCCACAGCCATTCGTAACATCAGAATAGGCATTAACAGTGACAGGAAATAATTGTTATGCTGTTATTTATGTATTAATTATTTTTATTCTTTGACAGCCAGGTTAATTTCCATGGGTCACAAGGCCCATTTTACAGGAGTGACCCAGGAGCACTGGAAGGTTAAGTGACTTGCTCAGGCTCTCACAGTATGCAGGTGGAGGCAGTGGACATCAAACTCAGGTCTGCTGAATGTGCTAAGCTCATTCACTGCTGATTGCTCAAACGTCTGTTTGATACTCTCCCAATGTTCCTTTCCATGTTAGTCATGTATTCTGATATGCTTTGACCAATTTTTGATAGCTGAATTATCAATGCTTGTGGTACCCTCAATACTGTATTTTGTTCCCTTTACCTCAGCAGCTACTACTCTTTCTTTTCATATTTCTAAGACATTCCACAATTTCAGACATCATTCCATGCTGTTTATCTGAATGACCTGTAAAAGTGTAGCTATCATACTTCTCAACTGTCCCTGATTTTGCCTCAAAATTTTCCTCTGTCCCTCAAAAAATTTGTCTTTTTGTGACTGAACAGTAGGGATTGTAAGCAAAAAATAATGCCAAACATTAAAGTTACAGACTTGTTCTTCTTCAGAAAGGGCATCTTAAACTAATCCCCTTATTCTATCAGGTTTCTGGGTAACTATTATCAATTTTTAAGATGTGTCCCTGATTTGCGGACTTTGTCCCCGATTTTTTTAATCCTTGTCTCTGATTCATGAGGCAAGAAGTTGAGAGGTATGGTAACTATTATCATAGAATGTTTTGGTAGTACAAAATGAGAGCAGTGGCTAGCTGTTGGGGACTCAGGAGAGGAGTATTCAGTGTAGCGATAAAGGCAATAAAAATTAGATTATTAATTTAACAGAAATTGGTCTAAAACATATCAGAATCAGAACAAACAAAAACAAATATATGAGAGCATATACAGGTGTTAAAGCTGTTTCCTGTCATAGCAGTAGAAGACCATACTTAAAATTCAAATTGGAAAGGATTAGGTTAATTTACTGCTAATGGTCATACTTTACACCTCCCAGACAGACTGGTTTTTACAAACAAAGACAGGTCTGTATGACATCAGAACTTCTCTGTAACCTGGACATGCAATGCAGCCAAAAGAGTGGGTGATTTGATACATCGGTTTTTAAGAGTATATGAGCACTCAAAATGGCCCGAAAACTGGACTACATTTAATCAAAACCAGATGACTGAATAAGGACCTTAAAAAATGGATTATCTAGTCTAAAACTGGATTGATGGCAACCCTAACAGTGTGTCACTTTCAAGAGAGGCGATGGTACATTTGCATAAGGGGATTAAGGGTACATATTGTTAGAGGACATAACTGTGAAGATTTTAAGAGGGATGCAACGTTTGGAAGAACCAAAATGAGATGCATTATACTGTTTAATTATTTTTTTTTTTATTTTATTAAAGCATCAGAATTACAACCTTTGAGTCAGAGATTCCTTTACAAAGGATACACATCATGCAGTCCACAACAAATACAACAAATACAATAATATGAAATGGTAACAAAAATGCAGGGTACAATACAGGAAAAATAGCAAGTTATAGTCAAGGATGCAATGTAGGATAAACTACAGATAAACATATAAATCCAGGAATCAGATTGCTTGCAATCTGGAGTAAAATCCAACAAGGGTTGGGGTTCAGCAAAGCAAAGAGGGGTGGTGAGGGTGGTGGAGATAGTGATAGAGGACAGGGGGAGAGATGGTAAGGGGAGAAGGGAGGGATAATAAGGAAGAAAAGTGTTAGGGAGAGTATTAAGTGCAATCAGCAATGACATTGTTGAAGGGGGTAGCCAAAGAGAAGAGGAGCAGGATTGGGAAGGGAGAAATAAGGGTGGAGGCAACAACAGTCATGATGACTAATGGCAGGGAGATGCTGCTCTGAGGAGTGGGCTAGTGACAGTCGTAGCAACTGGAGGCAAGGAGATGCTGCAGGAGTTGAAGTTTGAAATGGCCTATTTTATTTATAGCTGAGACCTCGAGGGAAGATCATTTAGCCAGTACAGGGTCCTGTACAAGAAAGCCCTCTGCCCCAAAGAGGTCCTACAAAATGGGACAAGGAAGGAGATTTTAGAGAAGGTTCTGGTTGCCCGTGTAGAAGGGGCAGGAGTTAGGAGACGTTGAATTACTGGAGGGAGAGTCTGATAACAAAACCTACCACTGAAGTTGAACCAATTGGCTTGTTTGTACAGGTCACAGGTATGTGTATGCCAGTTACAGCCAACCACAAGTTGGCAGGCTTTGTTCAAGTGACCTTTATTCTTCTTAATTCTGTGACTCCTGCAGATCCATAAATAACGATGCCGTAGTAGACTATTGACAGGATAGAACTGGTAACCACCAGGTGAAAGACATCAACTGGCATGGGTGACCTATGCTTGCAGAGCAGGCCAATCCTGGTATTAATGCCTTACTGATGAGGTTGATGTATGGAAAGAGATGGTGGAGTCACGAATGATGCCAAGATATTTGAAGTTATGCAGTTGCTCCAGAGGTTCACACTGACAGTTGAGAATGGTTAGTGGAGAGCTTTTGTTGTTGTTTTATGGGTTGGCAAACATCATCACAATAGTTTTCTTGTAGTTTAAAATGAGTTTATGCTGAGAGAACCAAGACTCAGATTCTGAAAAGAACCTTTGAAGGTCAGTTTGCAGTTGGAAGGGGTCAGGGTGGCTACAGAAGATTAAGGCATCATCTGTGTATAGTAACATTTGTGTGGAGCAGGCAACTGGAGGGTGTTGAGGAAAAGACTCAACAGGAGCAAGCCAAGAATTGACCCTTGGGGGACCCCTGAGTGAACTGGAAGACTGGAGGAGACAGTGCCATTGATTTTTACCTGCTGGGATCTCCCAGTAAGGTAGTTAGCGAAACAGAAGGTAGCATCCTGAATGAGGCTGAGAGACAGAAGGGATTCAGTAAGGAGCGCATGACTGACAATGTCAAAGGCCTTATTTAAGTCTATGTACACAGACCCAACTAGGTGACTACAGTCAAGGGCTGTATATATGAAGTCCAGTGAGTCACCACTAAGTCTAGATTTTCCCAGAACCTTGATAAGGTAAGATTTGGCGTTATGGGGGGACGCTGTTTTGAAATGGAAAGGGGGGATACCTGTGGTGGGGGTGGATGGAGCAGAGTTGGGAGTGTTACTGAAGAAGTCTGGGGAAGAACCTCGCTAAGGTCAGAGAATGCAGCATTGAAGGTTTTAGTAATAAGCTGTGGATCATGGGTAGTGACACCATTGATAGTTAGCAAGGGAGAGGGGGAAGAACTAGATTTACCAGTTAGGTCCTTTAATGTCATCCCAGAACTTCCTCCCCTGGCCACAGGTGGATGAGAAGCTAGCTTGGAATTGGGTGGCCCTTGCAAGACAAATTTCCCTGGTGCCGGTATTTCTGGCAGCCCTAAAGCATTGTCTGTCCATAGAGAGACCAGACACCAGGGCTTTCTGCCAGAGATCGTCTTGGGTACACATAAGGTCAATGAGTGCTCGAGAGATCCATAGGGTTTTGTGGCCTTTCATTACACACTTAGAGTACGGGGTGAAAATGTCACAGACAGAGTTAAAAGTGGAAATGAAAAAAGCGAGGGCACTATTGAAACTTGAGGCAGTGTCTAAAGGGGACCAGTCACAGTTAATGAGGTGAGTCTTGAGCTGCCATGGGGTGCCATTTTTGATGGAGCACTGATAAGAAACTTTAGGAAGGGGTTTCGGGGAGTGATTTGACCAACAGCAAAGAATACGGGAGTGGTCACTTAAGGGCGTCAGTTAAGACTGAGACATTATTGAGTTTGTTAGGATGACTGGTGAGGATGAGACCAGTTAGTCTGCTGGTACTAGTCCTGTAGTTGATCCATGTGGGCGACTATATGATCTGAGTAAGGTTGATGGCAGCTGCAGCTTCCCTATGAGGTGCAGTGGAGGGGGCAGCCCAGTTAATACTGAAATCACCTAGAACAATGACCTCAGCATTATTGAGCAGGTGAGAGATGCAGTTTTGAGTTCTGGGGTGAAATGTAGATGGCCATGACTATGAGAGATTTACCCTTATTACCAATAGCTATTTTGATACTCAAGGCTTGGGCTCCATTAGCAGGGATGGAGATCTGAAGTAAGTGTCCTTGGAGGGAGTCACAGAGGTAGATGGCACATCCTCCACCCCTTTTGCCAAGCCCATCAACCAAGAAGAGCAGATTGTCATTCAGGGTGATGGCTGAATTAGGTATTTTGGGGGAGAGCCATGTTTCAACCATGGCCAGGATATCAGGATTGTACTGTGAAATCCAGCCTTGGAGGATGTCATGTTTTTGCAGCAGACTGCATATGTTTACTGATGCTATTAAGAGGCAGCTGGCATGCTGACTAGTAGGAGTGGGCAGAGGAATGGGCACATGATTAGGGTGAACATTGCCGGAGAGAAGCAAGAGTAGTAAGGCAAACCTTGAGAAGATACACTTTAGCAGTTTAGGCTTGACTAATGGTATATGAGAAGAGGGCATGGTACCAATGGAGGGAATAGGGACAGGACATGGGACAGAAGGAGTAACTACAGTTTATTTGGGTGGATAGTAGAGCAGGGAATTATGCCCAGGAATAATTAGTGAGGTAAACTCCACAGTAGAGAAGTCATTAGGGAGCAGAACAGAAGTAAATGTAAAAAAAGGCAAAGGCAGTAAGGACAGGGATGGGGCTAAAAGGTGTAAGGCCATCAAAAAGTGGAGGGTGATGAGTACCAATGCCCGTAGTCTGTGTAACAAGCTCCCTGAACTAGTGGCCTTGATGGAACAGGGTTGTCTTTATATTGTGGCAGTCATAGAAACATGGTACACAGAGAACCATGACTGGGTTGTCAACATGCCAGGATACACAGTCTACAGGAGGGACAGGGAGGGTAAAAGAGGAGGAGAAGCTCTCTATGTAAAGGAAGAGATCAAAGCAACAGAACTAAAGAGTAAACAGGGAGCAGATGAGGTACTCTGGGTCACCCTGGAGACAGGAAATGGCACCACAATCTGCATGGGAGATATTGTTGATGGGGGACCTGAATATGCCAGCTGTTAACTGGTGCACCTTTGTTGCAGGCACATCCAAGAGCAGAGTCATTCTTGATGCCCTACAAGGGGCATGCCTCAGACAGCTAGTATTGGAACCCACTCGGGAGGAAGCAATCTTAGACGTTGTACTCTCAAATGGGGATGGAGAAAGAATCTCAGATTTAGAAGTGGGTAGCCATCTGTGAACAAGCGACCACCAAACTGTGTGGTTCATGATAAACACAGCCATACAATCAAGCCATACAAAAGCAAGAGTATTGGACTTTAGGAGGGCTGACTTTGGGAAAATGAAAGAGTGCTTCAGACAAGCACTAGCAAACAGGCAAGAAGAAGGGGTGGTGGAACAATGGGGAGTAATCAAAACAGCCATCACAGAGGCATCAAGCGTTTATGTAAAGCCAATCAACAAAACACAACAAAGGAAAAAAAATGCTATGGTTCTCAAAAGAGGTGGCAGGGAAGGTTAAGGATAAAAGGATAGCATTCAGGAAATATAAGGAAACACAGAAGGAGCAGGACAGAGAACTTTATCAGTTAAAGCAGAAAGAGGCAGGCAAGACAGTCAGAATAGCAAAGGCCCAAACTGAGAAAAGGATAACCAACTCTGTTAAGAAGGGGGATAGACCTTTTATAGGTATATTAGGGAGCAAAGAAAGACCAAAGGAGGGATATTGAGGATTAATAAAGGGGAGGGAATGTGGGCAGAGCGTGACAGTTAAAAAGCAGGGATACTGAACGAATATTTCTGCTCAGTATTCACAAAGGAAGAGGAGGGGGAGGTACCTAAACCAAACAAGAGACACACTCTGAAGATGGTGTCGATACCAGTCCATTTACAGAAGAAAGGGTTCTGAAAGAACTAATTAAATTGAAGGTGGACAAAGCAATTAGGGCTGGTGGAATTCACCCAAGAATTCTAAAAGAATTAAGGGTAGAACTAGTGACACCGCTGACTAGTCTCTTTAATAAATCAGGGGAGGATGGGGTGGTACCTGAGGACTGGAGGAGGGTGGATGTGATTCCTCTTCACAAAAGTGGGAGCAGGACAGAGGCAGGAAACTACAGGCCAGTTAGTTTGACCTCAGTGGTAGAGAAAATGATAGGATCACTTCTGAAGGAAAGAATTGTTGAGTTCCTTGAGGCCAGTGGGGTACAGGACCCAAGGCAGCATGGATTCACGATGGGAAGGTCGTGTCAGATGAATCTAATAGATTTCTTTGACTGGGTGACCAAAGTAGTAGACCAGGGAGGGTCTGTGTACATGGCCTACCTAGATATTAGCAAGGCATTTGATACAGTCCCATACAAAAGATTAATACACAAGTTAGCCAGCCTTGGAGTGGGTCCCAAGGTGGTAGCCTGGATAAAAAAATGGCTAAACAACAGGACGCAAAGGGTAGAAGTAAACAGAGTCCACAGTAAAGAAAGGAGGGCTACTAGTGGGGTGCCGCAGGGTTCAGTACTGGGACCAGTCCTTTTTAATGTCTTTATTAGTGACATTGCAGAGGAACTGGAAGGAAAAGTATGTCTCATTGAGGATGACACAAAGATCTGCAACAGGGTTGATACACAAGATGAAGTGGAAAGGATGAGAAGGGACTTGGCATGGTAGGAGAAGTGGTCAAATGTATGGCAGCTCAGATTCAATGCAAAGAAGTGCAAGGTAATGCACCTGGGAAACAAAGCCCAGGGGAAGAGTACACAATGGGGGGTGAAATACTGACAACAGAAAAAATGGTAAGGGACCTGGGGGCAATTATATCAGATGACCTAAAGGTGGGCAAGCAATGTGAGAAGGCAGTAAGGAAGGCTGGGGGGATACTGGGATGCATAAGGAGAGGCATCAATAGTAGAAAACAGGAAGTTGCTATCCCTCTGTACATACAGTTGGTGAGACCCCATCTGGAGTACTCTGTGCAGTTCTGGAGACCCCATCTCTGCAAAGACATAGACAGAATGGAGGCTATCCAGAGAAGGGCAACCAAAATGGTGCAGGGTCTGCACCAGAAGCCATACGAAGAAAGACTAAAGGAGCTTAATATGTACACCCTTAAGGAAAGAAGGGAGAGAGGGGACATGATAGAAACTTTCAAGTACCTCAAGGGAATCAACAACGTTCAAGAGGGTAGCATCTTTCAGAAAATGAGATGTGCAAGAACATGGGGGAACAATTTGAAGATAGAGGAGGGATGGCTCAGAGGCAATGTGAGGACTTTTTTTCACTGAGAGGGTTGTGGATGTCAAGAACAGTGGGGGGATTCAAGAATGCATGGGACAGACATAAGGTTGTCCTAGTGGAAAGTAGGAGAAAGTATGCTGTTGGTTAACTAGGATCTGCAGCTTATCTGTTAAGCAGGACAATGGGCAGACTAGGTAGGCCAAAGCGATCCTTATCTGCCATCAAATTCTATGTTTCTATGTTCCAGGACATGACTGGGATGGAAGGTCAGATTGCAAGTGGCACTGGCCAGATGTGCGTGGGTGAAGTTGCTAACATGAGGGGTAATTAGTGTTAGGCAAGTTGGAATGAGGGAGTGGGGAGAAACTAGCAACAAAGGGAGGGTGGGTGTGGTGGTCAATGCAAAGCGTCAACAGGCTAACACTTCCAGCAGCAAGTTCACAGCTCTGCCTTTTGTCAGTTACCTTGCAGGCTGCTCCCTTGGATGGTCATTTCCTGGTGTAGTTGAAGTGTTGGGGGGGGGGTTTCAAAGTGTGGGAGCCTAAAAGCGAGAAGGGGAGACAATGCAATAATTCTACAGTGGGAAGTTAAAACAATAGAGTCTGGCAGGGTTGGACTGTGCATGCACCGACTCTGGAGGGACACGAGGGGAAAGAAGCAACAGATGTAAGTAAATAACACAGTAAAATCACTCTAAGGCAGTAGCAATTTGGTAGAAAAGTAGAGCTAACAGCACACTAAGCAGTCTGTATAATGCTCTTAAAGACCCATTAGCAAACACAAGTACTGTTCCACAAACTGGCTGCAGATCATAAGGTACAAGCAACTAAACTGGCCCAGCCCCTCAGAAATGAGACAGTGAACAAGATGAACTAAAAAACTATCTGTACTGCTCTGCCAACAGGAATACAGTCGGGTAGTTCAGTAAGTTGGCAGAGTGTAATACAGCAGCCAAAGTCCCATACTAGAATACTTTTAACACCCCCAACAGAAATTCAGCAGCAAGTCCGCATCTGTTCCTCTTGTTGGTTACCTTGCTGACTGCTCCCATGTACGATCACTCCCTGGTGGAGTTGGAGTGAGTTGGGGGGGGGGCAAGTGTGTGAGCCTTGCTGACTGCTCCAGTGGACAGTCACTCCCTGGTGGAGTCAGAGCGATGGGGGATTACATTGTGATGGAAGATAAGGGTTAACATTTCTAGACAGGGTATCCACTTTAGGCATAGAAAGTGTTGCACAGAAAAGACAGCTCAGTAGTCCATTGGTACAGCAGTAGAAAGAAACTTTGATGCAGAGTGAAAACACCTCACATTCATGACTCAGCACAAAATTGCAACATTCTTTTTTTCAGATTGCAGCTATATGTAACTGAAGTCGACTCCAACCAGTAGACCTCATTTCATACAGCCGTGCTTTGTCAAGGAGACAGCAGTGCTCCTTGTGTCAATGAAATGTATACATCTTTGTTAAAGTCACAGGGAAAATAAACAACTAGTGCAAGTGCAGTTTAAAATATCACAAATCTCAAGCACTGGCTCATACACATTCTTGAATGGCATTTTTCATTCAACCCTGTAATAAAGGAAAAAGATACACTTTTATGTAAGTTACAATAAGGCAGTTTTAATAATGCCTGCACAAAATGTTACCAAACACAGAGACGTAAAATTTCTAAAATCCTGATGGAACTAGGCAATTCATAGAAAAGAGGCAAGCTCTATTTTGCCATTCAGGATAATCCCAGTACTGGCTTTTATCTTGAATTTCCAGAACCCCTCAGGTCTAGAAATCAAGCCCACTGGCTCCCCTCCTCTCAGACACACTATGACCTTCCCTATCCTAGTAAAGGACCAGACATGGGAAGCAGGGTTGTGTGTGTGTGTGTGTGTGTGTGTGTGTATGTGTGTGCCACAGTAGTATATTCCATGTTAACTTGAGCAATGACCCTCATGTGATTCCCTGCTGGCTTTTTCAATTTCCTTTCAGTACCCCCCACATAGAACAAAGAGAAGGAGCATGCAGCAAGAAAAAAACATGTCAGTGGTACAGCAAGATACAAATTTAGCAATTTTGTGTCTTTCTCCCATATTGGGATTCACAGATTCTTTTGCTGATATGACAGCCTCACAAAATTTGCACTGCTACATTCAAAACCCCAAGGGTGAAGGGTGGTAACCAAGTTGTGGGGTGTGAGAATAGTTTTAGGCTATGAGTTAACTTGTCTGCCAGATTTGTAGGTCTCCTAAAAACCATACGTAAATATTTTTCCATTGATTCTGCCAATGTGGGCCCAGTCTACAAAATGTGACAGATTTTATTAACTATGCCCTCTGACTGGCTGGCATGGGTGCTATACAGAGTGATAAAATTGCATATTTTTCCTTCCCTGGAACCACCTGGTTGTGGGTGTAGCAAATCTTGGCATTCAGTTTCTCTTGCTCTTGTTTATACCCTTCTAATATTCGACCAAGAATACCCTCTTTCCAAAAATCTGGAGTCAAGATCAGTTGCATTATCCTCAATATTTTGTAATTTCCCAAAGACCATTCTTGTAACATCAGTGTGGCAAGGTTGTCTTTATTCCGTGGGTTCAGCAAACAGCAGTTTTCCATTGTAACCTTTATCTCCCATGAGGGCCCCTGCTTGCAATTGGAATATTTGCTAATAAGCAGTAATATATTGGTTATACCTAATGGTAAATGCACAGCTAATAATACTGCATTGTAATAACTGACTTGTGTTTTTTCCTAAGAAAGAACAGATTATAATTCACCGTTATAACCAGCAGGTTATAACAGCAAACAAGTGTTACCTGCTCCTTCTCCTGTCTCACGCTTCAACTCAGTGCACACTCCAACTTGTCAAAACACCACAGAATAGCTGAGGCAACACTGACGTGAGTTTAAAATGTACTGCAGTCAAACGGCATTATTTTCAGTCACAGTAGCATCCCCAAAGTATAAAAACAAACTTACCAGTAGGTCAACAAGGTTTCAGGTCAAAAACCTGGGAGAAAGAGAAAACTTTGTGAGTCAGCAGGAAAGCAGAAACACTTTCTGGAAAACAGAAAGTGACCTAAGTGTCTTCCTGACATTTCTAAAAGCAACAGGTATAACAATGAACTTTACTGAGCTGCCACTTCATGAATTAGCCAATAAAATAGCTAATTTTATTTTCTATGTAAAACAGCAAAACGGGACTGATTATGAGCCAGGGACAGTCCAGGGCATAGTAGCCAGCATAGACTGATATTTAATCTAGATGAAGTACCCACACTCCATCTTCAAGGGTCTTCAAACAGACTTCATAGAAACTAAGCATTCATTAGTGGCAAAGCAAAAACAGCAAAAAAAAATGGGCAAGGGGAAGAGACCACGAAAAGCAGAAGCACTGACCAAGAATGAAATAGAGCTACTTTACTCATCTGGCATCTTAGCAAAAGACAACCCCATGTCCCTGCTAAACTTTCTTTTCATTAACATAGAGGTCCACTATGCCCTATGCACAAAGAAGCACTACGACCTAAGATGGTCAGAAACTGAAAAGGGGACAGATGCCCAGGGCAACCATTACATACAATATAATGAGCATCATTAAAACAAAAACTCACCCTGGGGATAACCCTACATACATACATCCTATAAGGCCCTGAATCTACCAAAACAAAGAAAACCCAGCTCGTGACACAATCCAAGCATACAGACTTTATAAATCCCATCGACCTGAGCCTATGCTTTCACCTGAAGCACCATTCTACATAGTGCCCAATATTAGCCACAAAGAAAATGGCCAACGGTACCAGAATATGACCATAGGCATGAACAAGCTGAGATCAATGATGAAGAAAATGAAGCTGCAGTCTGGTCTCACCAAAACAAAGTGCATAACCAACCACTCAACCCGGAAAAACAAGCATACAAAAGCAAATAGATGCTAATGTGTTGCCCATGGAGGGTCAACAAATTTCTGGGCACAAAAACCTCCAGTTGATTAACAACTACTCCATTCTATCAGAGTCTCAATAAAAAGAAATACGTGACCTGCTCTTCAAGTGCACCCCAGTCCGACAGCCGCCCACGTCCTCAGCAAATGCAAGGAACCAAACAGAAAATGCAAGCAATCTCTTCATTACAGAAATGGCCACAACCTCCATGATGCAGTCACTCTTCAGCGCACACTGTTTCTTCCAGAAGGGAGTTACCATTAACATCTATCATGGGCCACCAGCGAAGAAATTCCACAGAGTGTGACCACTATCCTCGTCCGAATCAGATGACTGTAAGCAAAGCAGTCTTCTAGCCACTCACCCCACATATAAACACACCCTCTCAAGTTAAAAATGTCTCAAACAAAATGCAGATTTCCACAAAACACTACACCACCTCTTGTAGTAAAATACAAACACTTCCTAGGTATACCGCTAATGTTCTCTCTCTCTCTCTCTCTGACCTCTATAGAAATGGAAAGGGTCCCTGACATCAATCTAATTACCATATCTCCTTGGAAACCACAATTAAACACAAGAAAAAAACACTGAAAATATAAAAACAGAACTAGTAAAAAGACTTTCTGTGCACCAAAGGACACAGTTCTGAAACGGAAGTTACTCAAAAGTTTAAGTTAAACCATTTGATTCTTATTATTTTACACACTGCCTGACATCTACCTGTTTCCTTCAAAGACAGTAAAGTATATTTAAAATGTTTATTTTAAAGCATTTTAGAAGTTTGATGTTGCTGCCTGAAATTACCCAAACTATAAAAGTTTTAAAACAGTTTACCAAATGGAATGAAAAAAAAGGTTAAAATGTCTCAATACTGAGTTCAATGAAAACATTCTCTCCAATATGGTGTAACACAATTTTTTTCTCTCTCTTAGTTGTGAAAAAACACAAACCAGCAATTACACATAACAATGCATGGGGGTGAGATCATAAATGAAAAATAGTGGGCACCCTCAGTTTGGGATGCTCATGTAAAACCCTTGGGCTTTGCTCTCAGTGTTTATCTGGCATCCCACACCTCAGGTGCATATAGTTTCTCATTTATGCACTCACCCCCATGCATTAATGTATTTGTAATACTCATGCAGTTGTAATAAGCTAGTAACTACATACATGGTATAGGCAGTAATAAAAATAATGACAAACATTTCCTTACAATGCACTAAACCATTTAAATTCTACCCAAGGTTCACAGAAATATGAAAGTACCTCCAGGCCGCCTGATTATCTTGCATATTAATTCCATTACAGGGCTATTATCTACATATGTTGATGCCATATTAAATCATTTGTGTTTGATCTTAGGTTGTATATCTAGGATACAAGAGAGGTACTGGGAATTCTTCAGGGTAGCCACATTGAGGATACAGATCTGCTTGTAACCTTCAGTGTGGAATCACTTTATATGAACATCCCAAATGGGGAAGGGCTATTTGTCCTGCACATTTATTTGGACAAGAGGGCCCCTGGTAGTGCTCCCTTACTGAATTAGTGGTAGAGATGACCAGATATGCATTGAAATGCATCAGCTTTTCTTATTTAGGGGAATTCTACCTGCAAATAAGCGGCACAGCACTGCGGGTAGCATTTGCCACTGATTTTGTTAATTTATACCTGGGTTTATGGGAGGAAAATGTGGTCTATAACACTGAAATGAACCTGTATTTGCCCAAAATATCCTTTGGTAGCAGTATATTGATGATGTACTTACAGTGTGGCAGGAGTCAGCAGAGGAGCTGTGTACGTTTTTCCTGTTCCTTGAAACCTAGGTTTTTCAATGAATTGCAACAAAACCAGCATCTCCTTTTTATGTTTGCTTGCGTGCATGCGCAATAAACATCTTGGGGCAGTATCACATTTTAGAGGTGTGTGACTTTCTTCCCAATGCAGTTGACACTTTATGGGTCCCTCAGGCACCAATGAATCATCGAGCAGTCTATGACCGCAGTTTGAGAGAGAGGACCGCACTTAAAAGAAATCAGTCGCTGCAATGAGGGACAGTTTCACACTGTAGAAGGACCTTCCCCCTCCCTCTCAACCAGGCACACAGACATATCTTCTCTCTGTTGGTAGCAGCTGACAAGACTCTGGCTATGTGCATTACAGTGCACAGTAGGGCACATGGCTGGAGTTACAGTTCTTGGCTCCTGTCGCTGAGCACCGTGTTTGTTCGGTGTGCCTTTCCTGGTGAACCATTTCAATAAATAAATAAATGAGCCATGCCATGGCTTTCCACGTTGGTGGCTTCTGCCACCCACCACACACTCCGCAGGAAGCTGATACTGGGGTCCAATCCCCATGTCAGCATTTATTCCCCCTCCCCCTGTTAATGTGACACACTGGGAGCCCACCCCAGTGCACCAAAATCATTTTTTATTAATGTTTCCAACACCGGAATGCCCACTCCCAGTGTCAGATGACCCTCCACATCCAACCGAATATTTCAAGTGCCAACATCGGGATGTCCAATCCCCTTGTTGGCAGCCCCCACACACACACACACACACACATACTATTGTTGCACACTGGGAGCCCACTCCAGTGTGCCTAAATATTTATGGCAACCTGTAAAATAAAGAAAACCATCCCCAAACTCTTTTTTTTCCTTTTAAAAAAGAAAACGGTCCCTCATTATTTCCCCATTCCCCCCCTTCCCCACTGTCACCCTCCCTCTGTGGACCCACCTCCCTGCACCTCCCCCCTTACCCCATACTTACCTCCAGAGGTTGGGAGCAGTGATCTTCTTTGGACTGGGACACATTTGCACTCTTCAAAGCTGACCAGCAAACTGAAGAAATGATGGTAAGATGTATAATGGGAGTCAATGGGGGAGGGGGGTTAACTTAGGTTGATATCTCAACCATTTTTAGGAATTTTAGCCCCAAGTTTTAAACATGGGGTTCTTGGGACCCCACCTCATGAACACTGTCACTGTAATTTGGTTACTTGGTCATGAAAGGTGATTGCTCATTTGCTGCATGGAATCACCTTTCTGGGCTGATTAACAAAATGACAATGCCACTGTTCATGAGGTGGGGTCCCAATAAACTCATATTGCAAATTTGGTGAGAAAAATTCCAAAAACTGACTGCATTACAAGCGTGCATTGCACGGTTTCTATGCATGCTCATAACTTTGCTGGCCGCCATACATCAGCCTGGGCATGGCACCCCTGAGCTTCCACCTCTGGGCCTCCTTACGTTCTTTTCCCAGTACCCCTGGCTTACCCCTCAGAGGGCGGGCATGAGGCACCCAAGTGCCACATGATTAGTAACTGCCTGGGGAGAGCAGGTCCAGATGCTAATCAAAGTCGGCGGCAGGCTTCACAAGTAAAGCCAGCTGCTAGGAGTTTTTTCTTGATGTTGTCAGAGGCAGGGATGTGCAATGATGTCCAGCATCCGCCCCCCCCAGACTGTTAGCGACAGTAGCTGCGTGAACCTCCAGGTTCTGCCAGAGGTCTGTCGAGCACTGTATGTGACCTGTACCCTCCCCTGGAGAAGGAGAGCAGTCCGTGGGATGCTCAATCCTACTCCCCCATCCGGGCCTCCAGCGACTCGGGTCCGTTCCTGAACCTGGGTCACTGGCGTCACAAGCAGAAAGCCAACCACTTCGCTGGCGGGCTGGCATTTTCATGCCAGATTTTCAAAACTGCCATTTTCTCATACCTCCTTATGAACAGTACAGTTGTCATTTTTTACATCCTGCCCAAAATGTGTTTTTGCACCTGTGGTGCAGAATTGTGTGGTTGCTGCAGGAAATCAACTTTCAGGATATGTTAATAAAATCACAGTGGCACTGCTCATGAGAGGAGGTCCCAAAATTTCCATGTTGAAAATTTGGTGAACAAATTCAAAAAAATGATTGCGTTACAGGCGTGCTTTGAGCAGTTTCTACTCACGCTCATAACTTCACCCGTTTTTCATATTTTCACTCCAGATTTTCAACATTGCCATTTTTTTACACCTTCTCATGAACAGTACAGCTGTCATTTTTCACATCCTGCCCTAATTGTGTTTCGGCACCTTTGGCACTGAATGGCTCAGTTGCTGTGCGAAATCACCTTTGGGATTGAGTAATGAAATGATATTGCCACTGTTCATAAGGCGGGCTCTCAAAAACCCCATGTTGAAAATTTGGAGTGAAAATACCAACAAACACTCGGGATGTTAGGGTTTCCAACTGTAATGCTCCACTCTGTTGAGACTGACAGGCGTCGGGGGGTGTGACTTGGGGTTGTCAGCCATAATGCTCACACTATTCCACCCCACCCCACCCCACCTTGCAGCCAGTGACAGGCCCTAACATTCACCCCATTCTCCTCTACTGCACCCATCTCAGCTTATTTCCTTGTGGAATGGGTTGAGCATAAGGGCTGGAGATCCCAAGGCACACCGCAACACCTGTTGGTGTCTGCAGGGTGGAGTGAGGTGGAATGGAGTGAGTGTTATGCCCGATGACCTAAAGGCACACCCCCAAATGCCTGTCAGTGTCTGCAGGGTGGGGGTTGGTGTTAGTTTAATACTTCACTGCCATTCCTATTATGCATCTCTCTAACTCGTGCACTACCAATACCAATACCAGCAAGCAAACATTCAGCATTGACAAATGCTTGCTAGATATAATTATATCTAAGAATTCAGAAGAGGGTATTGATACTGTATTGGGCTGGCAGTATAGCCTAGAGGTTAGAGGAATGAGGTGTGAATGAGCTTCATACATCCAGCAGACCAGACATGAGTTTGATTCTCACAACCTCCACTTGCATACTGTGTGACTTTGAGCAAGTCACTTCACTGCCTAGTGCTCCCAGGTTGCCCCTGAAAACAGGCACTTGTGCCTAGTGGGCCTTACCCAGTTACCAAAGACTAAAATAAATAAATAAATAAAATAAATACTGATTTGTTTAGAAAATCCACTAATCACAATGCCCTCCTCCCTGCCAGCACATGCGACCCACACCATGCCATAAAATACATACCTATCAAACAGTTCCACAATGTCAATAGGAATTGCAGCTCACTGCAAAATTTTGAGAACGATGCTCCTGATCTTGAATCCAGATTTTTGCAGAGGTATTCAAGGTCAGATATTAACAGGGCATTCAGCAGGGCAAGAGAAACTGAATGCCAAGATTTGCTACTCCAACAACCAGGTGTTTTCAGGGAGGGTAAAATATGAACTTTTATCACTATGTATAGTACCAGGTCAGACAATTGGAGGGTATAGTTCAGAAAAACTGATTCATCTTTAGAAGTGGTGAAGCAATATCTACATATGTTTTTTAGAAGACCTGTACATCTGGCAGACTGGCTAACTCATAGTCTACAACCGTTCTCGCACACCAAAACTCAGTTACTACCCCTGCCCTCTGGGGGTTTCAAATGTAGCAGGTGTAAATTTTGTGAGGCTATCAGTTCAGCTAAAGAGTTTGTGAATCCCAGTATGGGAGAAACACAAAAAATTACCAAATTCATAAATAGTGATACCACCAATGTGAATTATCTTACCACATGCTCCTGCTCCTCATTCCATGTGGGGCATACTAAAAGGAAATTGAAAGTGTGAGTAGGCAAATCATGTGAGGGCTACTGCTCAATGTAACATGGAATATACAACTGTAGCTCACACAAAAAGAGTCCCACACCTGGCTCCCCATTTCTGGTCCTTCATAGGGATTGAGAAGCCTATAGTGTGTATGGTAGGAGGGGACCTAATGGGCTTGTTTTCTAGATGGGGGGGGTACTGGACAGTCAAGCTCAAAGTCACTAGTGGGATGGGCCTCAATGATAAAATGAAGCTTGCCCATTTTCTAAGCATTGTCTAGTTCCATCAAGGTTTTAAGAACTTTAAGTCTATGCGCTTGGTAACATTTTCTGTAGGCATTATCAATACAATCGTATCATAAGTATATAAAGGTGTCTCTTTTTTCCTTTATTACAGGGTTGAATGAAAAATACCATACAGGAATTTGTATCAGCCAGTGTTTGAGATCTGAGATATTTTCAATGGTACTTTCACTGCCACTAGGGGACATTATAAGATGATATGGGCTAAGTTTTCACTGCTATGCAGATGACACTCAGCTATACAGGAGGTCGCGGACTTTGTTGCCAACATGGCATTGGAGTCACCCAGGTTGATGGTTCTGGGTGACTTCAACACCTGGGTTGATGATAAACTCTCACAATTTGGTCAAGACTTCCTCCTACTTATGAATCTGTTGGGCTTCACACAGGTAGTTGCCTCTGCAACCAGTTATCAAGGTCACTGACTTTACCTGGTTCTCCTCCTGGTGATGGAGACCTCTGACTTGGTGCTGGAACCAGTCAGATGGTCCGACCATCACACTGTAAGGTTCAACCTCCAGGCTCCCCCCTATAGGCCTGCTCTTGAGGAGATGGTCCAATACCACCCTTTGAGGGATGTTACCGCTGTTGGCTTTCTGGTGGTATTGGATCTACCAGGACAGCCAGCTGCTAGTGAGGGTCCAGAGAACCTGGTCTAAGCCTATAATAAGGCTGTGGCAGGCACTCTGGATTCTATCACTCCTGTCCATGTTTGTCCACTAACTCTTCACCCTCAGTCCCCTTGGTTTGAAAGGACCTTGAGGGAGCTGAGATGAGCTGGACAAAGGCTAGAGTGGTGCTGAGGGAGATCTGTCCTGGAGAATGACCACCTTAGATTGATGGAACACTATTGTGCCTATCAATCAGCAATTTCCCATAAGAAGGCAGAATTCCTGTCCAGGGAGATTGTTGTAGCTCAAAATCAACTGGCTCAGCTCTTTTGAACTGTGGACAAGTTGTGCAATCCTTCCTGTCTAAAGGTTCAACGGGTATTTTCACTGGAGAAGTGTGATGAGTTCACTTGATTCTTTGCTAATAAGGTGGCTGACATCAGAGCAGAGATCCGGTCAGCCTGTCCTGTGGGGGCTGCTAGTGGTCAGTGCATGGTTACTACTCCTCAATTTTCCTGGGCACACTTCGACTGATCATCACCGCAACTGGCAGAGCTCCCTCAGTTTATCCCCCCCCTTGGTGGGCCACGGGAGTGGCTGTTCAGTGGAATACTGTCCCAGTGGTTTTCAGACGTTTCCAGGCTGGTGGTACAGGAGGCAGACATCATGTGTGAGATGACATCAGTTTTGTTGAAGTGCTTCCCCTAGGGGGGCAGGACATGCAATGATGACCAGCATCCACCTAGCCCCCCACAATGACAGCACTAGCCGTGATGGTACCCCAACATTCACCAGGGGTCCATAATGCGTCAGACACTCTGTCCCCCTTCCCCAGGAGAAGGAGCATTGTCCACAGGATGCTCAATCCTCCTCTCCCCGGCCAGCCTTCTGACTTCTGAGTCCATCACTGAACCTGGGATGTCAGCAATGCAAGCGGATGCCTTGCCACTGCACTGGCAGGCCGGTAGACATTTTTAAACAGGAGCTGAAAACCTTTTTGTTTAGTCAGGCTTTTTTATCTGATTAGTTTAGCTGACCTGTTATCAAATTGCTTATAATTTTGTTTAACATAGAAACACAGAAACATAGAATTTGGCGGCAGATAAGGACCGCTTGGCCCACCTAGTCTGCCCATTTTCCTACCTAACAGATAAGCTGCAGATCCTAATTAACCAACAGCTTACTTCCTCCTACCCCCCACTAGGACTGCCTTATATCTGTCCCATGCATTCTTGAATTCCCCCACTGTTCTTGACTCCACGACCTCCTCAGGGAGGCTGCTCCATGCATCCACAACCCTCTCTGTGAAAAAATACTTCCTCACATTACCTCTGAGCCGTCCCCCCTCTATCTTCAAATTGTGCCCCCTTTTTCTTGCACATCTCTTTTTCTGAAAGATGCTACCCTCTTGGACTTTGTTGATTCCCTTGAGGTACTTGAAAGTTTCTATCATGTCCTCTCTTTCCCTCCTTTACTCAAGGGTATACATATTAAGCTCCTTTAGTCTTTCTTCGTATGTCCTCTGGTGCAGACCCTGCACCATTTTGGTTGCCCTCCTCTGGACAGCCTCTACCCTGTCTATGTCTTTGCGGAGATGGGGTCTCCAGAACTGCACACAATACTACAGATGGGGTCTCAACAACTGTCTGTACAGAGGGATAACAACTTCCTGTTTTCTACTATTGATGGCTCTCAATATGCATCCCAGTATCCCCCAGCCATCCTTACTGCCTTCTCACATTGTTTGCCCACCTTTACGTCATCTGATATAATAACCCCAGGTCCCTTTCCATTTTTACTGTTGTCAGTATCTCACCCCCCCATTGTGTACTCTTGCCCTGGGTTTTTGTTTCCCAGGTGCATTACCTTGCACTTCATTGCATTGAATCTGAGCTGCCATACATTTGATATGCTATGTTTTTATGAATCTATTTTGTGAAGCTCCTTGATTCCCAATTGATAAAGTGTGTTATATTAAATAAAGTATGAATGAATGACACAAGTTGTTTATTCATCCTGTGCCTTTAACAGAGATGTATACATTTCATCGACACAGGGGGCACTGCTGTCTCCTTGTCAAAGCACGGCTGCAGAAAACATGGGGGCTACTGTTTTGAGCTGGCTTTAGCACCGTGTGGATGCAAGCTGAAATAAAAGCACTATGCAATACTACCAATTTTGTGCTCAGGCATGAATGTGAGGTATTTTCTCACCGAATAGAAAATCTGGGCCCTCATATTCAAAACTGCACCTGGAAAGGGCGCAAGTGATCGTGTCATGCAATAATGATGTAGTGTCACAAATCATTGGTATATTTAGAAGTTGCATGGTAGAGACATGCCAGCACATGTTAGTCTGAATATAGAAAAGATGTGCTATAGCGCAACCTGAAATGCACTGGTGCACCTAGAAATGCACTGGAGCAACTGGGCAGGACTGAAAATAGCAACAGGACCAACCTGGCCTGGGACAATGGAACAACAGGGAAGGATGTACAATGGGAAATGAGTGAGGTACAACAGCCCAAAGAGGGAGGGAAGCATCCCAAGGCAAAAGGGGAGAAGGAAGGTACTTACAAAAAGCACAATGGACACAGACCCAGCCCCCATGGGCATAGTGTGAGTCACCACACATACACTACTTACCATGGGGACAAAGAGGCAGTGATGAAGCACCACAGCACCAGAGGCACAACGGACAGTATGGCCCAGCCATGCACTGTGACAACTGTGCAGGGGAACCAAGCAGGGAGTTCATGTCAGCCACAGCACAGGTACAGTGATCCAGAGGCAGACTAGTACACAGGCTGGCAGCTGTAGGCTGCACTATTGGTACATACCCACTGGCACACAGAACTGCAAACAGGGCAGCACAATGGCAAGGGGTCTGGGAAAACAGCAAAGGCATGCACAGCACCAGAACAGGGATGATGTGCAAGTGACAACGTGAGCAGCACCGATGGATACTCCAGAGGTGGCCAAGAGGACAGCATGACAAACCGAAAGGGGGTAAAATAAGGTGAACAGGGCATATGGTTGTGCCAAGGCACACATACAACTGGGCAGTGGAACGCAAGGGGCATTGGGCAACCATGCAACAGAACAGGTGAATAGAACAACTGTTTAGTGAGGACCACACACACATGCAGTTGTCAGAAAAAATATTTAATAATAAGGAACAGAGGAAAAACTGCAAAAAACAACAGGAAGAACAATGAAACAATGACAAAGCCATAAGAATATATGAAATTATTTACAATAAAACAGCTGTGGGGCAGGGTGGAAGGGAAACAGGGACTGCAGGGGTAGAACTAGATACAACGGGGAAGAAGGGTGTGGGGATGGGTGCAGTGGGACTATATACAATGTCCAGAAGGACAGAGGCCTAGTGCCCCTGGCCATGGGCTGCCTGGCCCTGCAGCAGTTCCTCAGCTGTGCATCTCCTGGAGCATCCTGCGCAAACTGTGCCCTCTGCCTTTGAAACATCGCCATGAGGATCAGCTCCCCGGTGACCATCCAGCCACATATCATCATCCTCAGCCTCCTCCATGGTGCAGCAGCTGGATGACCGATGTTGGGGAAATAGAGAACATGTACTCAGTGCCACAGCCACACAGCCAATGGGCTGGGTATGCATACCTGATGCTGGCTGGCCCCATGCAGAGAGCCATCAACCCACCATGCACAGCACACACTGGCAACATGCCGAGACAGAGAGCTGACTGGGAAGTGACACAGTGAACAGGCAGAGGATATCACAAGGGACATGTGACCATGTTCTCCATAGTGTGGGAACCTGCCTCCTGTGTGCATCAGTCACGCAGGCCCTGAGGTGACCCCATGAGAGCACCATTGGGTGACCACAGCCATGAGTAGACATGGCAATGGGACAAGCACACAGGTGCCATGGGCACAGCGAGACCACCACACACTTCCAAAACTATGATCCATGTGTGCATGACCACCACCACATGGACATGCACAGCAAGCAGGAAATGGCCTGCTGTGGACAATGCAACCCCCCCCCCATACCCCATGTACACACAGAGGCAACACATGCAGTGTACTTAGCTGCAGATCTGCACCATTCACCCACCTGTGTGCCACCTGCAGTTGCCCCAGACTGCCATTCAGCAACTTCCCAGGCCTGCTGTCACTCCTCCCAACCTGTAAGGGGAACATAAAGGAACAGCACCGTGAGCATCATGCTGGAACATACACCCCCCCCCAAACATTGACACAATGCAGCATGGCACAGCATAACGTGTACCTGGCTGAGAGGCAGCTGACAATGTGATGTCACAGTGCCACGACAACAGTGTAGTGGACCACCAGGCCACACAGGGCAACTCATTGCATGCATGGAACCAATGGCCCAGCCCTGTAACCAGGGCCATAGCGGCTATGTGGGCAGGGATACACACACCTGCTGCACACCCAGAAACCCCCAAGAACAGGTGTAGAATGCATGTACACTGCACATACTATGCGTACCTGGCATGGCAATGCCCCCCTGTGGGCCTGGTCCTGCAGCTTCCCTAGCCTCTCTGGATTCCACATCTGGAGGTACCCACACCTGTGGCGGCAATGCTTACTGGTCCTGGGGATGCCAGTCCAGCACTGGAGCTGCACCCCCACGCATGTCCATACTTGGGCCCACGCCTCCTGTAGTTCATCCCCACCAAATAACTGCCCCTCCAGGTGGGCCACAATTGCCACCAGGTTGGCCAGCTCAACTTCTGACCAGTTGTGTGCCCTGGGCCTGCCCTCAGATGCACATGCCATAGCTTCCCTCTCCAGGCTGCTGACAGTGCAGTGTAACAGTGTGGCAGTCTGCACAATGTGTGGCCAGGCCACGCCTGTTGTGTGATATGCCCACTATGCAGTCCGCTGTGTGACTCACACATGCATGATAGGGGTGTGTATTGGCACCAATAGTGCAGTACCACGCATGCGCAGTAGCAAAATGCCATCTGAAAGAATGGGGTCATGACCCATTGACCCACACAAGCGCATCCACACATAGGCACCATCTTGTTGAGGGCAGTTAATGTCACACTTGCAGCCAACCACATAGCGCATGTGAGCAGATATGCACAATAGAGAACAATAGCGCAGCACTGGGAGATGCACGACATGTGGACAATGCCAAACAGGCTGTCAGCATCATGGTGCATGTCCTCAGATATGAGCAATTGAGGGCAATGGCACAGCACATGGAGATGAGCAATACACGGCAGATAACGTCGGACATGCTCCACCATGCATGTCAACTATTGTACTGCACATCGCGTATGTACTGGAATTGCTCCATGTAGAAATGCTCGGCACATTTCGGATGCACGGCCCAAATTGAGTTGGACCTGAAGCAATTTTGCAATATTATCATAGAAACCTAGAATTTGATGGCAGATAAGCACCGCTTGCCCCAACTATTCAGCCAGGATATGTTAATTACCTCATTAGCCAATCCAGGCGTAAGTCAACTGATTGGTATTTCATTACTGGCTGCTTCACAGCTCATTTGCATGAGATGGACCTGAAAAGCATGACACCACACCCCAGGTACCTAACAGGAACTGCAACCAGGAAGGTAGGTTTGTTTACATTCCTCATGCTACAGCCTCTTTTGAACTGCATTTTGTGGGACTTTGCTCAACTCCAGGTCATGCTGGGCATGTGCTCATGCCTGTCACATTCCTGTCCACAGGCAACAGAATGTCTGATAGTGAGGAGGAGCAGTCAAAGAGGCAGAGGGCTAACTTTACAAAGGATGAGCAGCGTGCCTTGGTGGAGGCATATTTCCAGAGGGAGGTGCTGCTGTCGAGCAACTTAGTCACCCGGCAGGAGAGGGTGAAGGGCTGGGTGGAGGAGGCAGTACAGTATATGTCAGCAATCAAGGAGGTACAACCACACACCCCAGGAGTGCATCAAACACATGACAAATCACAAGCCGAGGGCCAAGGAGAAGGTCACT
This sequence comes from Neoceratodus forsteri, assembly GCA_016271365.2. Lineage (NCBI taxonomy): Eukaryota > Metazoa > Chordata > Ceratodontiformes > Ceratodontidae > Neoceratodus > Neoceratodus forsteri. Next base: position 1,565,313,389 of record CM057452.1, on the reverse strand, counting down.
GCCATATGGTCCTCACTGGGGTGGATTGGTGGTGGCCCCTCCACAGCACCTACCCTCACACCCACTGAGGAGATGATTGCAGTCTCCAAGAGATAGGCATCCATTGCGGGTGTCCCGGGGGGGAGGGGGTTCCAGTCTGGAGGCAGCCCATCACAACACTGTGAGTATGCATGTGTCACCTTCTGTTGGGGGGGTGGTGGTGCCAGTCACAGATGTGCCTGGTTCACCACACAGGGGCCAGAACAATGCCCAGAGTGGTAGCACACAACCATAGTGTGGGCTCACATGCTGCTCTGTGTGCCATTGGCTATGACCAGTTGCATGCTGCAAGACCCAGGGTGGGGTGGCCTGACAACATAGGCCGTAGGTGGCAATACATGCCCAAGGAGGTCTCCATGACATGTGTGGTGCCGCATAGCCATCCACAGCGGGCCCATGCAACATCCAGCTACAGTGGTCTGGTGTTCCACAGTAGGGTGGCAGTGTCTGTGGCAGGGCCAGGTGGGGCCTTGGCCCATCCACAGCCTGTTTACTGTGGCACCATGCCACACTCTGCCATCAGTGTGTACCCCTGCACACATGCATGTCTCACACCACCAGTGTGTTTGCACTTCACAGGCCACAGTGGTGGTCCCAGGCCTGTGTGGCAGTGCAGGCACACCTGTGGTTCACATGCACAGCCCCCACATCTAGCTGTCCACCCGCATTACAGCCATGTGTCACTCACCATGTGTTTCTTCTGCCTTTCAGCTCTGTCACACCTCAGGGGTGCATCGCCAGCTGGTGCACAACCTGTTTCACTGGTGGAGGATGATGCCATGCCTTCAATGTCCTCCAAAGCCATTGCCAGTGCTGAGGACAATGGTGCAGCACATATGCTGGTGCACCTTCTGGGGTTTGCTCATGATGACCCTTTGTCCTGTCTTCTTCAAGGAGGAGGAAATCACCATGCTTGCACTAGCTATGGAGGAGGAAGATGATGTAGTTGATGATGATGCCACACAAATAGGGGGACACACAGGCGGCATCCAACCACCAACTAGCTCTGTACACACCTGGGCAACTACAGGCAATCCTGTGCTCGCAGTGTCACCTCCCCAGTGCACCCCCTCCACCAGCTGATGCAGTGGCTGGGTGTGGATGGCGACGTGGCACTGCTCTGAAGCCTGGGACCACTGGCAGTGTCCAGCAGGGTCCTGCAGTGCTACAACGGCTGATGGAGGACATTGTCCAACCCACCCAAGGGCCCACCATGCATGCCCATGCACAGTCCCCACCTGAACTCTGGCTTCCTGTGCAACGTTTCCAGACAAGGGATGTGGCATAGCAGGCTGGGACCCCCCCTGCCCATCAGCCCCTGCCCCCAATGTAGCACCCACTGACAGGCTTGAAGAGCACACCACGTTCCTGTGGGAAACTGTGGTGGGCCAGGCAGCACTCAAGGAGGAGCTTCATGGATTGCAGTAGCAGGTGAGGCACATAGATGAGCATGGTGCCTTGAGACTTGTGCAGCTGCTTGGCAAGTTACACCAACTGTGAGTGGACACAAACTGGATGGAATTGCACAGGCCATTGCAGTGGGATTTGTATCCCTGGTGTCTCATGGTTGCAGAGGTTCCCAATGCACCACATGCAGTACCACACGCACGCCCAGGGCATGGTGTCAGGTGACCCCATCTGTACTGATGCCCCCCCCCGGCCAATGTCATCCCCAACACCCCCTGGAACCAATGTGGTCTTTGGGACTGCTACACCCAGGAGCACCTGGTCACGGTCTCTGGTGTCAACCCTCATGCTTTGTGACTGGTGACTGTCTTCCCAGCCAAGGCATGGCCACCCACATGGCTGTGACAGCTGTACTTTTTAATTTTTATTTTATTTTTTGTCAGGAGGTGACTGGGCCCAATCCTTTTTTAGTCATGCCTGATAATAAATACAGTACAAAATACAAACACTAACAGATAACAGTCAGCAGACAAATATATAAGCTAAAATACATCAACAGTGCTTCAATCATAACAGTTAAATGCAATGTTCCTATGGTAGTGATTATTCAACAGATGATTGAATCAGTTAACATTTTTTGCAATTATAATCATGGAAGACAGACTATTTAGTAATGTGGGAGCATACCAAGTAAAAGAACGGTTGCTAGTCACTAGTTTCAGTAATGATGGATAACAAAGAGAATTTGGTTTATGCCTGGTTAGATGTAAGCCTTTAGACTGAGTAAATGTCTTGGAGTGAAAGGAGGTGTTGAACTTCCATAAATGGAGTATGTAAAAACAGCTGCTATATAATCTATACGCTGTAAAGGCAACAAAATATTCATCCTGTCATACAAAAGACAATGATGGGTTCATGAGGGGACCCTCAAACCAAATATACAAATACTATTCATAATAAGTTGATACCTGTGAAATGAGCTTCCCTGATTTTTAAACAATACTGACCCATAGTCCTGGCTCATGCTGAGTCCGGCAGGGTGTGGTTGGCATGTTCCAGTACCCTGCTGCCACTGATGATCACACACCAGGCTGGCAGTGCCATGGCCACATGCTGTGGCACAAGCACACCATGGTGTCATGCTTGCCTATGCTGTCTGTGTGTTGTACTGGGCATTTTGGGGGGCAGTGGTGTTGTGCTGTGTGGCATGGACGTGATGAGTATAGCACTGTGTCTGCCATGCATGTGTGCTGGCAGATACACTTTGATCCATGCCAGTCTCTGCAATGACACTGTGTACTCCTTTCCTTGGTGGCACTGTAGTGGATGTCTGTGCATAGTTGTGTGTGTTCTGCAGTGCACTCTGCTGCTGCTATGCAGTGTCTGCCTTCCTGTGTGTGTGTGTCTCCCGCCTGTGTCATGTGTGTTTGTGTGTATGTGTGTACATGTACGTGTGCGTGTGCGTGTGTGTGTGTGTGTGTGTGACTCGCTGCCCAGTTGGATCCTCCTGGGTTACTTACCTTTGGTTTCTGAAATGCTCCTCCACAATGCTGTCCCTGTGCCACTGAGCCCTTGCTGCCAAGTGTGAGTCCCTCCTCTCCAGGGTTGGCTACCCACCCTAACCTGAGGTTCACCTCATCTGTACTGTCACCCTCCTGTGCCTGGACAGGTATTCTATGGTCTATGGCCATGTCGTGTAGCATACAACAGGCCAGGAATATGCCACAGACTTTTTCAGGGTGGTATTGTCAGACACCACCAGACTTGTCAAGGCATCTGAAATGCATGCCAAACACACACTTGATGATGTTACATGTTGTGGTGTGTGCCTCATTGTACCGTTTCAAGGCCTCAGTGCTGGGCCATCATATGGTGATGAGCAACCATGGTCAGAGGAGGTATGTACTGTCACTTGGGGGGGCACAGACATGTTTTAGTTTCACTCACATGTGCGCATGGCCAATACCAACTGCTACCCCCCTTTGCCTGTCTATGGTGCCACTGCCTGTCCACCTGGTTGCCATTCCCACCTTCCCACATATGCAGCCCTTGTACCACCATTGTGGGACCCCACATGTCTGTCCTGCTTGCAGCCAGGCCAGGCATGGCCAGGTCAACCTTTCGCCAGGCCTGTGGGCCCCATCCCTGCCTGTGTGTGCGCCATGCCACTGTCCTGTGCAGCCATTGTGCTCATCCATCTCCTGGATGCTGGTGGTAGCTGGGGCATCTGTTGCTTCTCGCACTGCCACATGTGGCTGATGTGCTGCACCCCTGCATTGCTAGCCCTGTGGCCTTTCACTTCACTATCTCTTTATCTGTGTGTCCTTGCCCAGCTGGATCCCAGGTTCCATGGTTCCCCATGTCTGTTTGCCTTTGCACTGTCTCTTTCACGCTTCCCCCACCCCCGCACTACCACAAGCTGCTTGCTTTACCACACAATACGTTATGTGGGCATGAGTCCTGCCCAACTCACACACTAGGCGGCCAGTGAGGATGTCCCCATGCTCAAACCTGTGGCACAAGGCCAACTGGTGCCAGATGAAGGTGTCATGTGTTCTCCCAGGGTGCATGGTGCAGATATTGGTGATTCACCCCATGGCATTGCACACCACCTGGCAGTTGATGGAATTGTAGCCCTTCTGGTTGATATATGCCACACTGTCTGGGCTAGGTGGTGCCCTGATAACCACATGGGTGCAGTCAATGGCCCCTATCATGTCTGGCATGTGTGTCACCCTGTGGAATTACTGCATGGCTTTTGTATGCTCTGCCTGTGTGCGAGAGAATTTGATGAACTCCAAAGCATGTGGCAGCAGAGTGTAGAGGAACTGTATGAGGAGACGTGACATGGCAGACTGAGTAATACTAGTGGTGTGACCCACTGGTATCTGGAAGGTGCTAGTGGTGAGCAAGCACATTGCTGCTGTCACCTTTGTCTCCACTGACATGGCATGGCTCCTTCTGGTGGGTGCCAGCAGGTCATCATGGCACAACTCACAGAACTGTCTCAGAATATCCCTGTTGAGTTACTACCAGCCCCCAATCTCCACGTCAGTCAGCTGTTCACAGGTGACATGGGCACGGTACCATCTCAGCTGGGCATACCACCTACAGGCCATTCCATGGCCACATTGCTGTTCCACCCATCTCCTCACACCCCTCATTACCTCCATTATGAGGAAAGCTGACCCATACATTCCTCTGCTACTGTTGCTCTGCTAGCTGCCTATGGGTGGCTTGCACTTAGGCCAACTCCTTTTAATCCTATATTTGGGGAAGCATCTCAGGAAATGTACAACAGATGCATGGCCCATTTGGGCTGAATATCGGGATTAGGGCTGTGCAAAAACCTTTTCCAGAATATTTGGCCGAATATTTGGTATTCCGGTCCCAAGTATTCGGTATTCGTTATTTGGTATTCATCCAGAAAAGGTGTTTTTTTTTAAGGAAACTCTAAAAAAGCACTACAGCAACACCATTAGTCATCCATTGAACCTGGTATACCATATACACCTCAATGACACTTCAACCACCAACACTGAGCTCTCACTAATGCAACACAAGCTTCATGTGGCACACTCGATCCACCACACCATACACATAGCACTCTGAAAATGATAACAAGCATTGCATTGGGCCATCACTAGAGGGTGTTCATGGTCACAGACACAGGGTAGAAAGTTCTTCGGCCATGGGCATAGAAATAGTGATAGCAGTGGCTGCAGTAGTGGTGACAACTGAAAGGGTGGCTGCTGCAAGAATGGCACTAGTGGTGGTGGGAAGCACACTAGCTGTGGATGTAGCATCCATTGTGGTAGCAGTGGCAACACTGGTGGTGATGTCTGCTGCTTTCTGCACAAAGCATGTATGCTCTAATGCCCCCTTAAACAACAGGATGTTTCAGTGTACGTACAGATGGACAGGTGGTGAAAATAGTAGTAGTAGTACTGCTAATGGTATTAGTAGTAGTAGCACTATTACCAATGCTACAAAAACTAAAAGGCTTGCTTGGGGAGAACAATATTTGAGCCCACTGAATAAAGAGAGACAGCTGTATGTCATTGTCTATGTAGTCTATCTCACCACCTTCTCTGGAATTGTATTATGTATCAATAATATACAGTGGAGCAAGACAAGATGCAATTCAGTACTTTGCAGTAAATGACATGCCACAAAATATTGGATGACTAGAGGGCTTAATTGCCATTAAATTACATTGCTCCTCACAGCATACTGCAGCATTTTGCAGTAATTTTACAAGATACTGCATTGCGTACTGTCTGGAACCACTGTATGAACTACGTTTTATAAAACTGATGCAGTGTTTCATCCTGGGGTATGTTTGCTGTGGATTGTTTTGTTACAAGGGCATCTCATTCTCATTCATTTTAACTTCACTTATTTATGGTGTGTGTTTCCTTAAGGGTTATATATTCATAGCGTGTTTGTACATTCCCAAAATGCACCTTGACAAAGTCCAGGTTCTGGTCAAAGCATCAGGGCTCTATTGGCATCCTCCAGCCTTAGCACAAACAAATGTATTGGCAACTTTATGCTCCACTGCTCTTAACTGTATTTTGTTGCTGCCCTTCCCCTCCCAAGCGCTCCCTTTGTTCTACATAGATTGTTTGGTGGTTTGGCAACCCAGGGACAACACTAGCAGTAATTGTGTGGATGTGCTGTATGTTTGTGGTCCATCATCCTGTCCCTCACCACTTGGGGCCAGCGGTGTAGCTGCTTTGCTGGGGCTGGACCAAGCATGTTTGCAAGGTTGCTAAAGACATGATGGATCAGGTCACTAGTGGTTACTGTGTAAAGCACAAACTATTACTACGTAGTACCTGTGTGTGTGTGATGCGTCACTTAGTGCTTGTGGAACTGCAGTAATACACCAACCTTTCCAGTTATACTGTGCCATATAAATGTAGCAGCAAATACAAACACTGCTACTAAGAAAGGGGAAGAAAAGGGCAACCTATTTAGTCAAACATGGAACTGAGCATGGGAACAAACAGATGACATAAGTCAACTCATTGAAACAAGCCTGCCCCACTAAGTGCAATGGTTTAATTAACAAAACAACAACAAACAAACAAAAAAATGCATGTGCACAGCTGTGCACACACAATGCACAGACTTGTGGGAGGGATATAATTCACAAGCACAGGCTAATTGTGTGCAGTAGGCCGTAGAAGTTGTGGGGGGAGTCAGCCAACACACTCCTCATGTGTACAGAAATCTATCCCCGGAACCCAATGACTAAGAATAATAACTCAATGAGTCAAGCCTGACTGGCTTAGAACTGAAGAAGTTTATTTCAAAATCTGTGTGCATACAGCTGTGCACACGTGTGGCCCTGCTTCATGAAAAATTATATTAAGCATGCACATGCAGGGTGAAGCCTCACAAAATCAAATATTATGCACATATACAGCAAATCATAAGCAGTGATCTGCAGGAGGGGGAGTTAGCAGACACCATCATCAGTCATACAGGGAACCAAGTCTGGAACCAGACAACAGCAAAAAAACAAAACACAAAAATAAAATGTACTTCACCCAAAACAACCACACTGGATCTATGCTAGACAGCAGCAGAGAAGGGGTATTAGCAGACAGTCCTCCTAGTCCCTGTAACTGAGTACAACAATAAGGACAAATTACCTGTCAGAAAGCCAAACAGCTTTTCTGACACTGATCAAAACACTATACTAATCCAAAAAAGCCTGTGAAGCAAAAATCTTTTTTCTTTTTTAGCAAGTTTAAGGTCTCAGAAGTACTGCAGAGCAGCTCTCAGAAATCTCTCTCTCTCCAGTCTTCCACCAGCTCAGAGTGAGGAAGTCACATGGTGTGCTTGCCTTTGAGCTCAAGAAACAGTTTTTGAATGGCCAACAAACCTCTGCAAGACTTGGAAAGCTCACCAAATAGTAGTTCCCGAATAGTGGCTGAATAGTAAACTATTTGGAAAATGCATCTGTATATTCAGGAAGCCTACTATTTGTGGTATCTGGAAAATACTATTTGGCCCATGCAGAGCCCAAATCGGGATGTGTGGGACATTCATGGAAATGCCCCCTACAGATACACTGCAGACACTATAGTTGCAATTGGTGCATCCAGATTTGAGCAATGCATCTCCATCATTTGAATATCATGCAGTGGCGCAATTCTTGAGAAGAGTTGGTGCATCTCCTTTGAAAATGTCCCCTGTTGTATACATTTCCTTGGAGCAAATTTTGATAGTGGTACAAACCTTAGGATATATGGGGCATATTTAGGAGGTATCAGGCTCAAGTCATGGCAGGAGTGAGGGTTTTAAATTTTAAGGGGAGTCAGAGTTGCACATTTATGGGAGGGGTATAAAGTGAATTTCAGAATTCAAGCCAAACAAACTTTTAGGAGATGATCAAATGTTATCAAGGCAAGTTGTGAGTTGCATAACTATCCATAATGGCAAGGGGATGGAAATTTTGGGAAGGGTTAGAAAGTAAATTTGTGTAAAGATTAAGGTGCAATTTTTAGAGAGAATAAATGATGCAAACTGCAAGAGTGGAGAGAGGTGCAACTTTCAGGAATGGTGAGGAGGAAACATTTTGGGAGGGGGGACAACACATATTTTTGGAAGAGTGAGATATAAAAATATCAGAAATTATTAAGCACACTTATTTTGTAAGGTGTGGGTGACATAAGTGTTTTGATGGGAATGAGTTAGGGGAATGGTACAGAGTACAACTTTCATGAATGGAAAGGGGTGTCATTTTTAGAAATGGTGAGAGGTTTTATGGTGCAAGGGAAACACATTTTGGTAGTTCCAAATGTGCACATTTTGACAGAGTGATGAACATACATTTTGAGAGGGGTGTGAGTTTCATTTGGAGTGATGGATGTGGAGTGCCATTTTCTGGGATATACAAATTGCAGGATGGGAGAGGGACACAAGTTGTCAGAGGGCTGAGAGGCTTACATTTAAGGAAAATAAACAAAGTGGGTGATTTGATACCTTTTGTTGGACCAACAAGAGGTTTACAGAATTAAGCTTTCAAACAACACATAGCTCTTCATTAGAAAATAGCAGGACATACAATGAATCTAGTTTAAGTACAGAGTCTAGAATTGGTAGTTAAAAAAAACACTTTCACACATGTATGTGACACTTCTCTTGATACAGAAGGATAACTGGATATTATTCAGAGACAAAAACAATGTTTGAAACCCTAGCTGATTATTAATCATATTCTCCCTATGAATGGAATATGACAGCAAAAGGTCTATAAATTGTCATTATCTTAATTACCTCCCTGAAAATGGACAGTCAGTGTGCGTATGTGCATGTGTGTGTGCATGTGTGAGCTCAGAGGCACTTAAGTGTGTATGAATCAAAAAGTATGAAACCAACAGGCAACTTATGATCACACATATAAATGGAACCATGTTAATGGCACACCAAATATATCTATATCTATATCTATATCTATATCTATATATATATATATATATATATATATATATATATATATATGCTTTGCAACAAAACTCCATTAATGCAACAGTTAGGGTTGTTTCTACAGCGACAAAGGCAAGGAAATTCAACATTAGTGTTTTCAACCCTAACTCTGAATTCCCCCCACACACATGCACTCACACAACACACATACAAGTAGGGGATGTTACAAGGCAATACAACCAATTAGAAACAGACACCATAAGGAAACTGAAAGAACATACAACTTTGTAAACATACCACAAGAGACATCCATCATCATGTTTCACCAACTGTATCACTTCTGCTACCATACCAGTGTCTTGGGGTTACACCCACATGATGTGCAAGCATGTAAAATTGTCACTGCTTGAACTGTATAACTACATGCAGGTACTCTAAGAGTGCACATAACTCCCCATACTACCAGATGGTGAGTTGAACCATGTTATTTCATCCCTCCTTTGAGATAAAACAACACTGTGCATATGTCATGCTTTGATGCCAAGGTCCTATGTACTCTGCCCTCCCATCCCTGCATCAGCACAGTACACCACTGTGTATGTGTTAGTATGTCCATATATCACAGTGTTACACTATGGTTGTTCAAATACTGCAGTAGTATCCATCCATCAAGTTATAAGTCATGAGTACAACGCAATCTATATGTCACAAGGACAGTATGGGGTGGTTTATATCCTGCATTCCCATTCTTCTTTCGACATACAACAACACAGTACATAAATCACATTATCTATATCTCACAATGAGAACAGTGCAACATATTGATAGTGTGAGAGATGGATTGTGTTGTGCTACTTCAATACAACTATGATGGTGCATGACCCAAAGCATCCTATCTTTCCACTGTTACCTATGGACAATGTGACATATGAGTACCACTCTACTATGCTGATTTACTACTAGGAGGGCAGGATCCCATAGTGACATGTCACTACTGTGCTCTATGGATTGTGCCATGCTATGTGAAAGTACAGATGAGAGTACATGGTCCAAAAGACAGTGCCCTCCAAGCCCCACATTGACAAAAATAGAACATTGTCAAAATGCTATGTTGAGAATAGTATTACTCCATCTAAATACTACAACAGTCAGCACAGATGAGGTTTGCAGTGTAGGGTTATTTACTAATCTTTCACATGGCTACACTGAGATAGTAGAAGGGTGCACATACCTAACAGCAGCAATGCATAATACTTCATATCCTGCACTTTCATACCACTACCCATATAGAAGAACACTGTCTATATCTCACAGTCACATTGTGGACTGATTTGCACCCTGCAGTACTTATCCTCCTCAGATAGGCATATGTAAGTATCTGAGCAAATGCAGTACAGTGTAGCCCTATGCTTCAATTCATTAAGTCATGAGTAGGTGCAACATAAAAGTAAGAAATACTCATTATCATCCTATACTAAATAACTTTCATTTAAAATGTTCTATATTGCTTCTTAACACCTCACCACATTTTGCACAGCATGTGGGTGTAACACCCCAAGACACTGGCATGGCAGCAAAAGTGTTACAGATGGTGAAACATGCTGATGGATGCCTCTTGTAGTATGTTTACAAAGTTCTATGTTCTTTCTGTTACTGTATGGTGTCTGTTTCTGATTGCTTGTGTTGCCTTGTACTGTCTCCTACTTTTATGTGCGTGTGTGTGTGTGTGTGTGTGTGTGTGTGTGTGTGTGTGTGTTGGGGGGGCAGGGGGGACTTTGGAACTAGGGTTGAAAACCCTAACATCAAATATCCTCATTTTTGTTGCTGTAGGAACAACCCTAATGGAGTTTTTTACAAAGAATTTCATTCTTTTTTTGAAATCTAGATTTAGTATTTGCCGTATTGGTCCTTGTAAGAACAGATCCAGAAGCAAATGATTACATACCTTTTAATGGACCAACATAGATGTAACAACAAGAACAAAGTGCTCTAGCTTTTGGACCAACAAGTCCTTCATCAGAAGCGTAATGACAGTTATTTAGAAAAAACAATACTTTTAACACCCAGATTATGCAGATCAAAACAGAAAAATCCCCATTGGTTTAAAATATTTAAAAAAAAATGAAGATGATGTCACAGAAGTTAAACAGTACCATGTCACCTTCAGCTGGGAGAGTCTCTGGGTCAGAGATGCTTAGTGCAGAAGATATACAAAGAACTCTACTGCATATAAATTAAATTGACATATGAGATAACAGCTATTTGAGCAGATGTCTCTTAAATCAAATTATGAGTGTCACAATTTGTATAAGATTGCAATTATTGAAAAACAACCCCCACCCAGATTAAAGACATACTAAGATTGTCTTAGCACTACAAGAAGCATCTATGTATGTATTACATACAAAGAGTAACCACTAAAGATTCCTTAAAAAGATCAGTAGTTACTTGCTGTATGATGTGTAAAACGTAGCTGGACCCATTACCCAGCTATACTGTCCAGCTAGGTATTATGCCCCATAAACTTAAAAAGGATATAGTGTAGCAACAAGACTTTATAAATGATAATATAAATATAAATTGACAGTATGAACGGGGGCAGTGAGAGGATCTCAGATCTAGAAGTGGGTTGCCATCTGGGGACAAGTGACCATCAAACAGTGTGGTTCACGTTAAACTCAGCTACAGAGTCAAGCCATACAAAAGTGAGGGTACTGGACTTCAGGAGGGCTGACTTTGGCAAGATGGGAGAGTGCCTCAGAAAAGCACTAGCAAACAGACTAGAATGAGGTGTGGAGCAACAATGGGGAATCATCAGAACTGCCATCACAGAGGCAACAAGCCTTTCTGTGAAGCAAATAAACAAATCAAAATGAAAGAAAAAGCCACTATGGTTGTCAAAATAGGTGGCTGTGAAAGTCAGGAAGAAAAAGATAGCATTCCGGAAGTATAAGGAAACACAGAAGGAGCAGGACAGAGAGCTGTACCAGTTAAGGCAGAAGGAAGCATGGAGGGAAGTCAGAATAGCAAAGGCCCAAACTGAGGAAAAAGATAGCCAACTCAGTTAAGAAGGGGGATAAAACCTTTTATAGGTACATCAGCGAGCGTAGAAAGACAAAGGGAGGGATAGTGAGGTTGAATAGAATGAACGGTGGGTGGGCAGAGAGGGACAGTGAAAAAGCAGGGATACTGGACGAATATTTCTGCTCAGTATTCACAAAAGGAGGGAGTGCCTAATCCAATTAACAGAAGCACTCTTGATAGGGTCAATCCCAGTCCTTTCACAGAAGAAAGGGTTCTGCAAGAACTCCTAAAACTGGAAGTGGACAAAGCAATGGGTCCTGATGGAATTCACAGAATTCTAAAAGAATTAAGGGAGGAACTAGTGAAACCACTGGCTCTCTTTTAATAAATCATGGGAGGATGGTGTGGTACCCGAGGACTGGAGGAAGGCAGATGTGATTCCCCTTCACAAAAGTGGGACCAAGACAGAGGCAGGAAACTACAGACCTGTCAGTCTGACCTCTGTGGTAGGGAAAGTGATGGAGTCACTTCTGAAGGATAGAATAGTTGAGTACCTAGAGGCCAGTGGAGCACAGGACCCAAGGCAGCGTGGGTTCACAGCGGGAAGGTCATGTCAGATGAATCTGATAGATTTCTTTGACTGGATGACCAAAGTAGTAGACCAGGGAGGGGCTGTGGACATGGACTACCTAGACTTTAGCAAGGCATTTGACAGTACCACACAAAAGATTAATAGTCAAATTAACCAGCCTGGGAGTGGATCCCAGGGTGGTAGCCTGGGTAAAACATTGGCTGCACAACAGGACACAGAAGGTAATTGTAAATGGAGTCCACTCTGAAGAATGTGGGGTTACTATTGGGGTACCGCAGGGTTCAGTATTGGGTCCAGTCCTTTTTAATGTCTTCATCAGTGACATTGCAGAGGGACTGGAAGGAAAAGTATGCCTTTTTGCAGATGACACAAAGATCTGCAACAGGGTTGATACACAAGGGCGTGGAAAGGATGAAAAGGGACTTGGCAAGGTTGGAGGAATGGTCAGAAGTATGGCATCTAGGATTCAATGCAAAGAAGTGCAAAATAATACACCTGAGGACAAGAACCCAGGGAAGAATACACAATGGGTGGGGAGGTAGTAACAACAACAAAAAAGGAAAGGGACCTGGAGGTAATCATAACAGATGACCTTAAGATTAGCAAACAATGGAGAAGGCAGTAGGGAGGGCTGGGGTATACTGGGATGTATAGGGAGAGGCATCAGCAGCAGAAAACAGGAAGTTGTTATCCCTCTGTACAGACAGTTGGTGAGATCCCATCTGAGTACTGTGTCCAGTTCTGGAGACCCCATCTCTGCAAGGACATAGACAGGATAGAGGTAGTCCAGAGGAGGGCAACTAAAATGGTGCAGGGTCTGCAAGAAGCCATATGAGGAGAGACTAAAGGAGCTTAATATGTATACCCTTGAGGAAAGAAGGAGAGGGACATGATAGAAACTTTTAAGTACCTCAGTGGAATCAACAAAGTCCAGGAGGTAGCATCTTTCAGAAAAGAACTTGCAAGAACAAAGGGACACAATTTAAAGATAGAAGGAGGGAGGTTCAGGGGCAATGTGAAATATTATTTCACAGAGAGGTAGTGGATGCATGGAACAGCCTTCCTGAGGAGGTTGTGGGGTTTAAAACTGTGGGAGAATTCAAGAATGCATGGGACAGACATAAGGCAATTCATGTGGGGGTAGGAAGAAATAGGCTGTTGGTTAACTAGGATCTGAGGCCTATCCTGTAGTAGGGAAATGGGCAGACTAGATGGGCCAAGTGGTCCTTATCTGCCATCAAAATCTATGTATAAGTGTCAAACAAAAAACTCTTGTTAAGAACCACCAAGGAATTAAGACTATGCAGCCTGATATGTACTGATATCATTAAATTCTCCGCCTATAACAACTTGATGTACCGAAAATGTCTAAGGAATCTGAATAAGAAATAAAAATCAAATTTTCTCCTCTCCTCCCCTCCACACACACAACACACCCTGCCCCACCCACACCCCCATAATGTGGGGGGAGGGAATAATTAGTTTTAAGGAGATACACACACACACACACACACACTCCTAATGCACCATAATTCACATCAAGCACTGCAATTGTTACTCAAAGGAATTCAACTTGACATGAAATCCCAAGTAAAAGGGATCATGTATCCTAGTATCTACAGAGTAAAAATGTGACACTATTTAACCTTACTCTATCTGCACAGCAACATCTTCAAAGATTCTGGATAGAACCACAATGAAATAAAACTTCCACCCTCCCCAAGGTAAGGTAACTAGAAGTAAATATAAAGGCCCAGATATTCAAACTGAGCCCCAAAAGTGTGCAATAGCAGGAGCAAGCGCAAGTCCACTGCGCCCTTGTGCAAGAGGTGTGATATTCAAAAACTGAGCTGGGCAAGATGCGCCTACAGCTGATTACTGAATATCGCACCACCTGCGTCATAGAGCAACTAGGGAGGGGAAGCTGAGCATATCTGATGTGCCATAGCGCAGCAAGAGATGTTCAGCTGAGCAGTCCAGAGTAGCCATAGCGCAACCAAGGATGCCCCTCAGCAGGAGGGCAGCAATGCAACTGAACAACCAGGGATGCAGGAGTCCACCACCCACGCCACAGATGGGCAGAGGAACACACAGCAGAACAGACATCATCCCCCCACACCCCATGCACTGCACAACTTGGGGAAGGCTGGAATAACCACTGACCCATGGAGACAAGCGACCAATCCACAGCTGGGCCATGGTGCCCCATCACACCCCCTGGCAAGCTGTGACCGGCACACAAGGAGGGCTGACCACCCCGTGCCACACCATCCCCCCAATGCAGAGCACACCCTGTACCGTGACCCCCAGACACCTTGCCCAGGAGCAGCATCTGCCACTGCAGGATACCCCATGCATGCCACCACCCTCACTGTGACAATGCAACCCTGTGCACCACAGAACCATGCAAGGCAGCCCCCACCACGAGCACCCATCAGCGTGTGGCAGCACACAGCGATGCAACAACGGCATACACAGTGCCACCATGCACATCCCCCCCGAGGTACAGCTGAGAGACCGACCATGCGTCAGCACACGAGGTACCCCACACATGACAGGGCATGCCCCGGACCACACCACCAGTGGTACAGCACCTTGCACACCCTCCCAAGGACACACCCTGACCCAGCATTGGCCACAACAGCCAGCACAGACACCCACAGTGGTGCGTGGAAGCATGCACCACACTGGATGCAACACAGTGCATGGAAAAACACCCACCCATACCCAAGGGCACAACAACACAGGGATGCAGTAGCGGGGCAACCAAGCCCCCAGCGTGGGACCTTGGAAACCATGTACACATGGCCAGCAGTTCTCCATGGCACAGGAGTGCTAGCCACCCTGCGCAGGCACTGTGGATCTGTATGCCACCATCATTTTCCCAGAGCACAAGTCACAGACAGTGGTGCACATCCCCTGTAACACATACAAGCCACAGCATGGAGGTAGGACAACAACCATGGAGGCCACAGTGTCAACCGAGGCAGACATGCACCACACCAGTGACAGGAGCAACCCAGCATTGTGACGGGTACAGTGGCTGCCCTGCATGGACAGCCACCACTGACATACAAGCAGACCGTGCAGGTCACAGACATGCAAGGGTGTCAGCTGCACAGGCCATGGATGGACTGACAGATGCACCATGGACACAGAGCATGCAACATGGACCACTGCACATAGTCATCCAGTGCACAGGGAACAACAAACACACCACAGACACTGACTGATAGCTACTCCCACACCATAGTCACTTCCCCACGGACACACACACATACCCATGACTGCACCACCCCTGACACCATGCACACCACTGCAGCTGAGCACCTATAGCCAGCTGCAAATCAGAGACCACCACATTATTCATATCAAAAGAATTGTAATCAAAAATATCAAACAAAACTATTTACAACTATGTACAAATGTGTGGGGGGAGGGCCACAAACAAGGTGGGGGTGGGTAAGGGTCAGGGTGAACAAATGGGACAGGAAAGGAGGGTGTGAGGGTGGGTCCAGGGGTAGGAAATCAGGGAATATAGATGGTCAGTGGGCCCCGCTCCCGTTCAACACTCCGCCTCCCATGTCTCTGCGGACCCCAGCAACTCAATCCTTTGCAGGATGTCCAATGATGCCCTCACCAAGGTCAGTATTTCCTGCAGTGCCTCCCGGATTGCCTGAAGCTGGTGGACATCTAGGACAAGGGAGCACAGTCAATAGGTGTGAATGCACAGCCCCATACAGTCTACCCACTGTGCATGGCATACGGCTGTGGGACATGCCTCTGTGATGGTGTGTGACCACCCACAGTGATCACGTCCACAAGATCTGCCCACCCAGGCACATACAGCCATGTGGACCACTGCACACACCCACCAGCCAAGTCCTGCACAGCACCACCATGGCTGTTTAGTGACATGGCTATGTGGTGTGAAGGCAGTGGCACAGCCATGTACCCGGTGCACACATGGACCACCATTGACACACTCCCAGTCATGCAGTGCCATTGGACAGTGCTGACTGTAACAAGTTGCGTGCATGGCAGTGGTGTCAATGGATGGTGGCCATGCCCCGCTGCCCGCCCTGTTACACAGCATGCAATAGTAATCATGGAGGTATGGCACTCACCATCATCAGGCTGTTCCCTCTGGTGCTGTGGACCTTCACCCCTCCTAGTGGCCCTGTCTTCCTGCTGGTGCCTCTGCTCCCTGGCCAGCCATCTCTCTTCCAGCCCCAAGGTGCAAACATGGAGAGAGGAACATCAGTACAATCCTGTAGCAAAGTCCCCCTGCCCCCAAATGTGTGCAATCTCACCCAGCCAGACCCACCCACCCCACACCCTGATAACACCACCACAGCCAACACTGAATGGTCCCTCCCCCATTTTCCGGACACATGTAACTGTGATACCCATATGGAAGATAAAAGTGTGTGGACGTTACACCCACCTGGCCGTGGCACCGTGCCCCTCCTGGCACGTGCCCATAGGCGGGCAAGCAGGTCTGGGTCCCTCCCCTCAGGTCCCCATACCTGTGGTGGCACTGCTTCGCCATCCACCCCATTCCTGTGGCCTCCTCCAGGGTGTCGGCCACCTACTGCCACACCTGGCTCCTGGACCTGTCCAGGGGTGCCTCCCCAAACAGTGGGCCATAAAGTGGCTCAAAAATTGGCAACCAGGTTTGCCATTTTGATCTGGCTCCACTGGGCAGCTCTCCTCTTCACCATCTCTCTTGCTCAGTAGGTTCAAAATGTCACCGAACAGCACGATAGTGGTGCACCCAAGCCTGCTGCATGGTGCCTAGGGGGTAAAGGTCGGGCACAGGGTCAAGGGTCTCTGGCGCACCGACAGGCATAGCATGATTTGAACCCAATGCATGTAGCACGACTGGGTGCCTGTGTGCTACCTCCAGTAGCGGCCTACCATGCTGTTGCCCCAGTGTGCCTACAATGCCCCAGTGCCACAGCACCATATAGGTGAACATCACTGTAGCACCACTAGCACAATGGTGGGCAAGCCCTGCATTGCCTCCTGCACACAGCATGTCAGCAGCATGGCAGGCGCCTGTGTCAGCAACCCAAGTATGTGCAGTTAGGTGTGTACTGCGCATGTCACAGAACTGCGCCCTTGGCTCAGCATCGCTCAACAGAATTGGCGCAGCGCAACAGCGTGATATTCAGCCATCATATGCAAATCAGCTAATCAGCCATTCAATGGTGCAGCACTGCAATTTGCATCCACTTAAAGTTGCGCCTTGCCTCATTTGCATGGGTTGCGCTATAAAAGTGCGACATTGGGCTGCACTGGCCATAGTCGGTTCCTGCATTATATTGGTGAGTTGCACGCTGTTTGGGAGTGTGGACTGTGGATTTTGGGACATGCATGGGACTGCACAGTCACAGGTAACAACTTTCATTCTCACAGGCTAAATCATGACCGAGCGAGTTGTGGGAGAGTGGGAACAGAGTGGTGGGAGGAGGAGGAGGCCTAATTTCACCAAGGCTGAGATGGATGCCCTGTTTGAGGCATACCTGGATCAGGAGCTGCTTCTCAGAGGATGACAGGGAACACCACAGGCCTGTGCTGCTGCATGGGAGGATGTGGCACATGCAGTGAACCTGCATGGCAGCCACCAGTGCTCCATGCATGAGTGCAAGAAGAAGATGGGCACAGACAGGAGGAGGATAAAGGAGAAGGTGGCTGCCATCAGGGCAGCATGAGCTGTGACAGGTGGGGGACAGCCAGAGGTGGTACACCTGACCTCACAGGAGGAGAGGGTTGCTGGAAGCATGCAGTGTTGTGCCATTGAGGGTGTTCCAGGTGGTGGCTTCCAGACGGGTGGTAGCCCATCACTGCATGGTAGGTCACGGTCTGTCTATGGGGGGTCAGCTAGGTCACATGCAGTAAAGCAACTTTGTTTTCCCTTACAGATCCTGAGCATCTACATGGGTCAGCGGTGGTGGGCCTGTCCACTGAGGCCAGTTAGATGGAGATGGAGGAGGGCCCATCCACCTCCACAGGTATACGTGGCTCAGTGCGACAGTGCGCCTGCCTGACTGTCCACACTGATGTTGTTGGAACAGGTGCAGAGGAGGCCCTGCCCATGTCCCAGCATGCCAGCATCCACAGATGCCAGCATGCTGTGACTTGGGCTGATGCCTGGTTCGTCACCGATGATGATGTCGCTAACGCCATGGGCAGCGACACGTGTGTGCCACAGGATGGCCACACAGCAGGTAACATCACATCCATGACTGTGGGTGGTGCCGCTGTGGAGGCCTGCATGTCATCACAGTCCCAGCCTGTGCCTGTCAGCACCAGTGGGGCAGCACTGGTGTGTATACAGGATAGTGGGACTGTTGCAGATACTGTGGCAGCACCAGTGAGCCCTGGGGAGCGGCAGCATCAGCAGTCGGCCAATGGGCTAGGGGGTACAATGTCAGGGGGCGGCATCAGTGCACCACCTGTGGACATGCCCAGACCTGGTCCTGGTGTGCAGTTCCCACCCTCAAGGGGTGCTGAGCATCAGGGCCATGCACATCCTGAGGGACAGGATGCCGAGGAGGCAGATGACCTCTTGGATGAGCACACCCGCATACTGCAAGCATCAGTCAACCAGCAGATGCGACTTGCGACATCAGTGGATGTACTGCATGGAGCGGGCAGAGGAGTGTCACAGCAGAGACACCGCTCTGATCCTGGCAGGGATGGACCTGTTGCGGGAGGATGTGACCGCTGCTATTGACAGACAGACACAGGCATTCACTGCTGTCATGGCCACAATGGGCACACAGTTATTTGCCCATGCGTCGCAGACACCATGCAGTGCACTGTCCACCCCCCGTTCCCGGCGTCATGTGACACCATCCTTGTCGACATCAGGTTCAGCTGTGGGCATCCCAAGCACATCTGGTGCAGGCATGTTTGGTGTGCTGCAGACTCCTGCACGATCACGGTCATGTTCACGCAGTGGAACCTTTGGGGGACCATTGTTGCCACACCATGAGGCCAGTGGTCAGCCTGTCAGTGCTGTTGGGTCTCGGTGGGGCCGCCAACACATCCGTGGTGGCCGGGGCATTGTGGCGCGTGACTGACCTGTGTCCCAATGCAGATACTGTCTGGTGCTGCCCTATGTGCATTGTGTCATTCAGCAGGCAATGCACAGGTGGGTAACCGGCCCTACATGTGGACATACAGTCCATCTGCACACCCTCCCAGATGCTGTCCACAGTTGCCTGTACATGATGATGACTGCATTGTGCTGTACACCAATGTGCAATGGTACTTAGCTTCTGACACACGCACAATGACAGCAGGCAGTGGGCGTGGTGGTCTGTGGACATGTGTGTGGCTAGGGGTGGAGTTCTGGGTTGGTGTGCCTCCTACCCTTTGTGCATGTCTGGTGCATTGTGTGTGTGTGTCCACATAGCATGTTAGACCTCACCCATCCCTGGTTGTGTGTGTGGTTCCATGCCTGGCCAGTTCCCTTGATGGCATGCACCCCTGGTGTGTGTCCATGCATGTTTGTGGGTTGTGCCTTAGCCACTGGTGGTTGCACATGGCCCCATGACTTACCTGGGTTGGCTGAAGTGCTCCTCCGT
Source organism: Neoceratodus forsteri (assembly GCA_016271365.2). Taxonomy (NCBI): domain Eukaryota; kingdom Metazoa; phylum Chordata; order Ceratodontiformes; family Ceratodontidae; genus Neoceratodus; species Neoceratodus forsteri. Next base: position 1,565,293,286 of record CM057452.1, on the reverse strand, counting down.
GATGGTGTCCCGGTGCAGCTGTGCCAGCCAGAGCAGTCAGTGGTCCCGTCGCCCAAGGGGGGGATGCCCATCACCATTGTCACTGGCATCCTCATCATCCCCATTGCTGTACTCCACTTCGACCTGTATGGCTATCCCACATTCGTTGGCCATGTTGTGCAGGATGCAACAGGCCAGGAATAGCCCACAGGCCTTTGAGGGTCTGTACTGTAGGTCACCACCGGAGGAGTCCAGGCAATGGAAAACGTGCCTTCAGCATCCCAAACACCTGCTCGATGACATTAAGTGTGGTGGCGTGTGCGTCATTGTAGCGTTGCTGCGATGGGGTCATGTGCTGCCGGTAGGGTGTGAGCAGCCAGGGATGGAGTGGGTATCCACTGTCACCTGTGTGTAGAGGGTGGAGGTTAGTTTGGTGATCAGCATCACCCTGCCCCGGGCCATGTAGGCCACTACTCATGTCACCTCTGACCATGCCCCCCCAGGCCCTATGATTGTCCATGTGGTTTGCATACTCACCCACTAGGTGGCCAGTGGGGATATCCCCACTATCGAATCTGTGGCACAGTGCCAACTGGTGCCAGATGAAGGCATCATGTGCTCCCCCAAGGTGCGTGGCACAGACATTGATTATGCACCCCCTGGCATCGCACACCACCTGGCAGTTGATGCTGGCATAGCCCTTGCGATTTATATATGCAGCCCCCTCAGGGCCAGGTGGTGTGTGGATGGCCACATGGGTGCAGTCTAATACCCCTAGCATGCCAGGAATATGTGCTACCCTGTGGAACTCCTGTATGTTTGCTGTGTGCACCACCAGTGTGCTGGGGAAATGAATGTACTCTGCAGCATTTTGCAGCAGTGTGCTGAGGAATTGGGTGAGGTGGCATGACGTGGCCAACTGGTTATGCCTGTGGTGTCCCCAGTTGGTCTCTGGAAGGTACCCGTGGTGAGCAAGCACATGCAAGCTGTCACTTTCATCTCCACTGACAGAGCATGACTCCATCGTGTGGGTGCCTGCATCACATCACTGCACAGCTCACAGAGCCACCTCAGAATTGCCCGATTCAGGTGATACCAGCCCACGATCTCCGTATCACTATACAGCATGAAGCTGGTGCGGGCTCGGTACTACCTGTTGGGGGCATACCACCGATGGGCCCTTCCATGGCCACGCCCCCTGCTGCCCACCTTCTCACCCCCCTCATTACTGCCTCCATCTGGATGGTGGCACTGGCTATGTCCCTGGCTTGTGTTCACCCCCCCAGCAGCTGTTTCTGTATTCCCCCCGTTGTCCTCGCTGCTACTTCCCCTGAACCTGGAACACCTGGCTGTGCTGGCCTTACTGCTGTGTGGCAAGTACTTCCCCCTTCTGCACTGTGGCTCCCCACACCTTCCCCTGAGCCTGTGGGTTCCAGGTGCCCGTTCCCTAGCCTGCCCTGTGTGTCCCTGCCCAGTTTCTCTTGCTAGACTTCAGCCTTATGTGCCTTCCCTGTAGCGTTCTTGTGCCTCTCCCTTGCTCCCTTTTATTTTGGCTCATTTCTGCTACAGCGCAACTTCTGCTGGCTCCCCCTATTGCGCATGGCATATGTTGTTGAATATCTCACTGCGCCATTTATGCATGGTTCCTCCCCCTTCAGTTGCACATACATTCATTATCATTGAGCTGTTGCTCAGCATGATTTTTGGGAGCGCAACTGCCTCCTGCTGAATATCGCAGAATGGCGCATTTTCGGACTTGCGCAGGTGCAACTATATTGCGCATGGCTCAACTCTTTTGAATATCTGGCCCAACGTATGTGTGTAAAACAAGAGTCCTAACATACCTACATTTTCACAAATCACTACAATATTAGCCTAATGTAAACAGATCTGTCAAGGACCTCCATGCAAATGAGATCTCACACCCCAATATGTTCAGAGTTAAAAAACAGTGACAGTCTATAATAACACTACTGTATATACAGTAACAGGCTAGGGAATCTGAATATGGCACAATGGAATTAACTGCACTCCCGAGTGAAGGCAAATAGTAAGAAGGAATTAATATTCATTATGGCCCAGATATTCAAAAGGGTTGCGCCATGCGCAATAGGGTTGCGCCTGTGCAAGTCCGAAATTGTGCCATTCTGCGATATTCAGCAGGAGGCAGTTGCACCACTGAAAACATGCTGAGCAACAGCGCAATGCAAATGAATGCATGCTGAACTGGTGGGGGAGGAACCATGCATCAACTGCACAGCCTGATATTTAGCCGGGCAGTGCAGAGTTGTGCAGGTGCAACCCCCAACCTGCGCCTGCACAACTTTGAGCCAAAAAAAAAAGGATCATGTCGAGGGCCACCCACAGGTGAGCTGCTGCATTGCAGGGTGCAACACAGCAGCTGCCACCTGTGGCTGGCCCTCAACCTACTCCCTGTGCCCCCCCCGCAGCCCGATCGTGGGCAAAAGTGTAAAAAGTCCCCCACCCCCCCGACTGGCCGATTGTGGGCAAAAGCAGAAAGTCCCCCTCCCCAACTGGCTCGATCGTGGCATAAGCTTAAATCACCCCCCACCAGCCTGATCGCTGGGCAGCAAAGTGTCCCCCCAAGCGTATCCCTGGTGGTCCAGTGGACCGATAAGCCCGATCACGGGCAGCAAATGTTTAACACACCCCCGAACATATCCCTGGTGGTCCAGTGTACCCGATATGCCCGATCGATGGGCAGCAAATATTTAAACACCCCCGAACATATCCCTGGTGGTCCAGTGGACGATAAGCCCGATCGTGGGCAGCAAATGTTCACCCCCAAGAACCATCCCTAGTGATCTAGTGTCCCCCACCCCACCCACAGAGCCCCACCACGCTCCCCCACAGCCAGCGGGTGGCACAGAATAATTCATTCACAAATCTGGACTGCATATGGTATGGGCTGCCGCCCATTGGTTCTTGCTCTACCAATGGGCATGCAGCCTACCAGGCAGTCAGTCGGCAGGCGTAGGGGCGGCAGACAGGTGGGATGCTGCGCCCGCTGGCTGCAGAGGGGCGTGGTGGTGGGGCTTCATGAGTGGGTGGGATGGGGGACACTAGATCACCAGGGATGTGTTCTTGGGAGGGTGTTTAAACATTTGCTGCCCACGATCGGGCTTATCGGTCCACTGACCACCAGGGATACGCTCGGGACACTTTGCTGCCCGCGATCGGGCTGGTGGGGGTTATTTCAGCTTTTGCCCACGATCGGGCCAGTGAGGGGGGTGGGGGGATATTTTACTCTTTTGCCCACGATCGGGCTGCAGGGAGTGTCGGTCCCCGATGGCTGCTGCCTGGCAGGGAGCCAGGCACAAGTCCATGGGAATCGGCGCACCTGCATGCTAATGACATGCAAATGGGGCCATAAACAGATGCAAATGGCCCCCCTTGCGCCTTGCATGAATTATGGCCCCATTTGCATGTCACCTTTTGAATATCGGAAATTTGCGCATGGCGCAATGGTACTGCACCACTGCAAGTTGAATGCTCCACCTGACCACTTGGTGGACAAGTTCCACTGCGCTATGCACAGTGGCTGTGAGAGTTGGGGTGATATTCAAAGGAGTTGTTCAATAAGCGCAACTCCTTTGAATATCACTCTGGCCACACCCCTGCACAACTATTTTGTGCAGTGCAAGGGCTTGCACCACAAAATAGCGCTGTTTGAACATCCGGCCCTATGTGTGTGAAGTAAGAGTAATAACACATTGTGACTCCATGTATCTAAATAGAAGTCTACCTCAATGTGACAGCAAGCCCCACACCTGTCATAGTCACGAACCTCCCAAAACACACACACACACACACACACACACACACACATCATACGTGTTGAAGTCCTATAATATGTCAGTCTGAAGAAGAAGAGGTCTGTAGATGTTAAATTCTGTAATGTCCCATGAAACCCAGATATATGTTCATCCCATCTGCTACCATATTGAGATGTAAAATAAGTTTAATCTCAAAAGCTTGTCTCTGTTGTGTGCTTTTGAGATTTCCTTTTAAGACCATTACTGACATATCTGAAATTGAGTAGTCAGGCTGGGGGAAGTATTGCCCCGCTGTTTTTTTTAGTCTTCTTTGTTTTAGTAGTATGTCTGTGTGAGTTCATCTTGGTGCAGAGCTGTTGGCTTGTCTCTCCAACATAACCTGTTTGTGGACATCTCTTGCACTGAATGAAATGAACAACATGTTGTGATGTACATGTATAACTCCCATGTGCATTGAATTGTTTATTTTGTGATGTAGCCACACAGTCCGAAGTGGAAATGAGCTCACAAGTCTTACAGATGCATTGATTGCCGTGTCATGTACCATTTAGTGCTATGGTATTCTTTTCTGCTGAATGCTTGTTCCTAGTAATCAGGCTGGCTATGTTTTTGAGACATTGCAATACAGTAAACACATGCACAGCTTTCAAAGCATTATTTTTTACAGTGAGAGCATAATACCTCTACGCCACCTTTGTACCATATCCTAGAAATGTTCCATACATTACTGGTAAGTAGTTTGCAAACCTTTGTTTTAATGTCACACTACATCTCCTACACACATTTATTTGTACTACCATTTTCATTATATTCATTTATACTTCTTTGAAAATCTGAGCCATATATCATTTGTATACTGTAATCAAGAAACATTACAGAGACAGAAAATAAATTTAAAAAAAAATTATTAATCATTAAATGCCAGTTCTGTTTTAAAGAAGGCCAAATTGCACAACTCACTCAGTCTCATACCACTACTGTGTAATTCATCACAAAAGTATATTAAAAATTTAACAAAATGATATGAGACTGAACAAGTCAATGTCCCTAGGGTGGGCAAAAACCAAATGCATTAAACAATTAAAAAGTTACAGACACTAAAGCAGCATATCATAAGATTGCTGCAATAGTGCATTACTATGTTGTGCTATTTTAACATTAAGTGCATCTGGAAAAATTCCTCTCCTGATACGTTAATAAAGGTGATCAGAAAAAATCAGGAACATACCTTGAACTGATATTGAGCAAAGTGTGTGATTTACAATACTCTTCCATAAATAACAAACAAGTAATATCTCACTACACATAACAAACCTTTTAAGTAAATTAATATAATGCCAAAATACATTAAATAATATAATTATTCACTTAGATATTTGTTATTAGCAATCTGATACTTAACAGTGTTTCATAAGAATTATTCATAAGAAAATCTGAACAATTAAACAGTTGCAATTCACATATTTATAAAAATACTAGATACTTACTAAATATTATAAATAGTAATCTTTCTATAAAACATCAGAATACATGCCATTCAGGTACTGCAGTAATAACATCTAACAAGCTGTAATGCTGAAACTATGTAAACACTAAAAAGTACATAGCTGTGAAGTGCTATGTAACTGCCAGTATTCTAAGAAACTTTAATATCACAGTTTTCACACAAAAAATAGTACAGAGAGTTCACCGAGATATGCATAGTTCTAGAAAATTATGTTAATTTTTAATACATACACAATATTAACAGTAACTATTTCTCTAAATCATCAATATCATAGTCCTACATAGCAATGTCTTGTTCTCACAATTAAGTAAAGCTGGCAGTAAATATGCCACCTCAAGTGAACAGTATACAGGTATTAGTGAGAGACATGCTGTAGACATAGAATATCAGGCATGTCCTTACTGTGGCAGCTTTGTTGCCCAATCTGTCCTTGTGCATCACTAGACAGATGTGAGGCATGCACATAGTGCATACAATGAACATGGAACATTGTCAACCAACAAGCATAGTCATGTTTCACAATGTATGTAATGTGCACAGCATTGGCATACAATGGTGTGACAGCAGTCAAACCACATTATATGTCATATCGTACAGCAATGCAGAAATGATCGAATTAGTACATCAGAATTACATACCCCCGAAATACCAATGTACAGGTAATAAGATTGCTCCACAGTCAAAGCTATTGTTGTATATAATGTAACCATGCAAACAGCCCACACTGATTAAGGCCCACTTAGGATGTATTGAAGCAAAAATTACAGCAACACCTACCTTGACTGTTGGCATCATAAATACCTGCATCTACATAATCTGTTACTGCAACAATTCATAAACTGATAGGAAAAGAGCTTCACATGTCCAGGGAAGGTTGCGCAGTATACTGTTATGACTACTACAGTGTGTCAAACAGAGTCATACCACATTTACATCTACTACTCTTCCTGCCTGGTGAAGGTCTTTGTAATTTTTGAGAACCAGGACACAAGTATCTTTTAGATTATGAGGCAATCTCTGTTTAATAGTGCTCATGGAGTCATTGCATTCCATCCAGCCATTACTGTACCCGAGCCATAATTCATAATGTCCTGAATGAACAGATGCTCCATGGTGGAATATTACAGCCTGAGTATCCAAGCATGCTCCCATGAATTGTACTCTTCCAGCTACAAAATCAGCGATCGGTGTGTCAACTCGTAGTCCATTTGCATCAAATCTCTGCAAGACTAAAAGAAGATACTGAGAAGACGTTCTAAGTCATATGTACTGAAGACACTCTCCTCCACACTGACTACACTTCCAGCCACACTCTGCATTCCTGAGCAGTTGTCTGACTTTAACAGAACATGCCTGTGGAACATACAATGAAATCCACAGCATGTTTTCTGTTGCTTCTTTGTGTGAATGTTGACAAGACAGGCAAGTGTACTTTGTCAAACAGGTGACAGTAAAGTACTGTCGATTTGAAATCTGGTCTGATTCCAATCTGTTAATGATAGCCATCATAAACTCAGTCACATCTTGCTGAATGTTATTAGAGAATGATTGATGTCCATCATATCCACCCAACACAAGCCGTAAGGGTGTCAGAGACTGTATGCTATTGTCATGCTTATCACTATCATTCACAACCTTCTTTAGTGACTGAGACTGCTGTGTGATGTGAAGATTTGATAGTGGCAACAAAGTGAGACATGTGGAGAAATGTTTGCATTGCTGAGTTTGCATAGCAGTTTACTCCAGTACTATTGTCAAATGCTGGGACAAAACCTATCCCAAGCACCTTCCTCTGTGGAGGAGAGGTTGTCTGTTGTTGAGTTGTGGATTCATTCTTTGTGCTGTCTACATTCAATGCTGGTCTATCTGTCTGGTACTTTTTTTCTTGCCAAAAACTGTCACTGTAGCATTGCGGTCTGCCATATTCATGGGTAGTAATATAAGAGGCAATGTCTGCTGGTATAGAGTACATAGTCTGTTGTACTCAGCGATGCATCATCTGTCAGCACATATTTTATGTGATGCTATGCAGATGATATACAAGCCAGCCTAAGTCCATACACATGAAAGTGCAACATAGCTCATGCCATCTTTGAAGATGCCAATGCCTATGTCGACCATTGCCGAGTCCAAACTTAAGCCTTGCGATTTGTGTATGGACACAGCATATGTAACACACTCAGGAAACTGTTTCCTAGTGACATATATGTCTTTCACAATCTGAAACTTTACAGTTGTCCTGGAAATAGGTAATGACTGTTCAATGTTGTCAAACTTGATGAGTGCCTCTATGAATGTCTTCTGTACGTTGTACTGGAAGTCAATTATATGTCCCATTGCACCATTTACCATGCCACACTCTACATCAAGATTTCAATGTAGCATAATGTTTGCATTCATGCACACAGTTAGAACTGCTTCTAATCCAGCTGTGTGACACACATCTGACTTTAGCTCAGACAACTGTTCAGTCAGTTTTGCCACCAGATTCTGACTCAAGACTGCACCATCAACAGTGACAACTTCATGCAGAGTTATGATTTCCTAACCCTGTCTCTGCAACATAATGCTGTTAAATTCAGCACACTGCTAGAGTCGAGGTATGAGACACACAATCTGAGCAGTCTGAGTACACATTACATAAAACATTACATGCTGTAGTAAGAGAACTACACTCACTGCTGATACGGCATGTGTTCAACAGAGAAACATTCTGTTGTGACAATGACCCAATGCAAGCCTGATCTAAAAGTATCTTGTACACAAGATCATGACTCTGTCACATGTTATCTTAAAGCTCAATGTAAAGGAACAGTGCCCAAAGACTTATTCCTCCAATGCATCCTACTGTGTTTTTTGCTTGCTTTACAGTCAGTGCTGTAAAGACATGCTCTCCATTCACTAGTGCAAGTTGCAGAAGGTCCCCAAACACAACAACACTCTTCCCACCAAATGGCTCATCATGATGAGTTCCAAGTATCTCTTGTAGACGTAGATGGATACATGCAAGTATGACATTTGAGACCATACTAATCTCATCGATGATCAGAAGTTTCATCTTGACAAGCCATGGTCACAGCTCAGATGCCACCTCATGGGAAAGTTTTCGGTACTCTTCTGTTTTGCCATGTTCTACAGGTAGCATAAACAAGTGGTGTAGAGTTACAATGCCAATGCTGTATGCTGCCAGACCTGTAGGAGAAGTCACAGTTACAGACATCACTTCTCCTGTATGTTCCCTTATCTCCGCTGTGATAGCTTCGATAACAAAACTCTTGCATGTGCCAGCAGAACCACGTGCAAACATTAGCAATGGTTTATACTTTTCACATGCACATTGTTGTTTCTTATAAAGGATGCCATGTCTGACAGCTTCAGTGACAGCATCAAAAGTAGAAAACTGCTGACTATTGCAGTGTCAGTGGCTCAGCAGGTAGCACACTCGCCTCTGAGGCTGGGAGATCAGTAGGCTGTGGGTTCTATTCCCACACCAGGCACTTGGGTGAATATACCAATACTGACACTGTAGTGCAGCATGAGGGTAGTGCTGCACTCCTAAGGTGCTGTCTTTTGGATAAGACATTAAACCGAGGCCCCATCTGCCTGTTCTGGTGGTAGTTCAGGTGGATGTTAAAGATCCCATGGCACTTCTTGAAAAGAGCAGGGGAATTTTCCCAGTGCAATGGCCAAATCTCCCCCATTCACGAAAAATACCACCAACAGCTTAATCTGGTTCAAGGTCAGTTGGCATTTATCTGTATCCCCCTCCCCAGAGTCGTGCCTAAAAATAGGCAGTATTTGTCTAGTGCACTTACCCGGTCAACAAAAACTAAATAAGTAAATAAAATAAATAAATAATTATTCAACTGGTCAATCTGTACCCTAGGATCCTTTTTTGCACAAGAAGAATGTTCCATGGCACTTTCGACTTCACTCATCAGAACCACAGGATTATTCATTGGTAGGGGAGCTCCAACAGTACCCTTTCCTTCAGAATATATGTTTTCCTGAGAATTTCCTGGAGTATCTTCCTCAGGCTGTTTCTTAGCTTGTTCTATCTGCTCCTTCTCTAATTCTAATCTATAAATGTATGTTTCGGACTGCTCACTCTTGAAAGTCTCATATGTAAGGTGGAACTGTTCCTCATATGTTTCACAGTCTCCTTTCAGTGTCCTCTCATCCCTTCATGGCTTAAAGAGGAACATTAGAGCAAAGTGATAATGTTCCTTGCTGTCACTTGTAGAGAGACTGAATTTACAATGGTCAATAAGCCATGGTTTCTTCCTTTTAGCAAGGCACCCATCAAAGCATCTGACTTTGTAAATCTCTCGAGTTTCATCAGGTGATACATCCGTATTGTAGTCATACCACTTAGCAACATGGTACAGGCACATATCATCCATCACAGTAGCCCGATTTGGGTAGTACGTGTCAATCCGGTTACTCTTCTAAATATTTTTTGATGAGGGGTGGTTCATGGCCAGTTCTTCAATCTCATCATGAGACTTCAAAACACGCTTTTGTTTCTTTTTACATTTAACACTAAGAAATCGTACAGCATCAGACTTGCCACATAAGTGTGTCCCAATCGAGCGTTCACTGACCTTATATGTTCCGCACTCCCTGTGAGACAGTGTCTTTAATCCCAGTGACCAGAGCTGTGAGCTCAGTGATTGGCTGGAAGTAGTTTTATCTTCCCAAAGCTCAAGCAAACTGGTCTGCTCATGTTTCATGATGTACAATGCAATGTACCGCACAACAGACAGAGAATGATTTGCCACAAACTGCACATCAATGTTTGCCTGCCACATCATTAGAAGAGTAGGGTTGTAATAATTGATGAATATCTCATTCTCCTGTCTGGGTAACTCATATACTCTTTTAGTGGACTTTGCCTTGAGATGGTGATGCATGGCTGAGAACAAGTCATCCATATGTCCTTGCTGGCAGGCACATCTAGGGAAACCAAATCGATAACTGATGTACCACTCATTACAACTGTTGACTGGTTGGTGACAGTACTTCCCACAAAGCTGTCACTGAAACTTTTGCACCAGCTTACACAGTGTTGGACTGTCATACTTGTCAGGGATGTGGCAAGTGATATAAAGTTGAATGAACTTCAGCACTTGAGCTGCTTCATTCTCACCAATATGAGGAGCTTATTTAATCCACAACAGCATATGTATGTGTGGTGCACCTCATTCCTGGGACTCTGTCCTACAAAAGTAGTGCTTGACTAATCCAAAAGGAGGATTGTCCTTTGAGAAAATGAATGTCAATATCTCATGGAAATGATGGTGAAAATGTTGGACACAGAAACTGGATCAAGTGAGCACATCTCACCAAGTGTCATTGACGAAATGCCATCCACATTAGCACTGGCCCACCTCAAGAGTTCAAGTAACTCATCCCAGCTGTACTCTGCACAGCTCAGAGTTACAAACCAAGTAGCTGCACCATACTCGTGCAGCGTAGTTATGACCTCTGAGTGTCTGCAATACCAGTATTCTTTTGTGCCACGCAGACTCAAGAGTATAGATGTCAAATTCACCTGTAGTATCTCATCCTTTTCTCTCAGTCTTTGCATAAACTCAGCTGCTGTTATCCCATTTAATGGGTTAGTCAATCGCAGTGTATATGCACTGGCTGCAGAGAGGATACTAAGCTTACTCTCCCACTGCAGGTGGAACAAATATCATATGTTCTTATCAAATTTGCCATCCTTGTTTAAGACTCTCAATGTACGATATTCAGCATCTTGAACACGCACCTCATGTGTATTCAGACGACCACCTGTACCTTGAGGGAATAAATCTGGAAAGCAATGTGCTTCCAGTTTTTTCTCCCAAATGCTGACAGGACTACCTTCAACCTGCCCCATCTGGTACAGGTCAATGTTCTAACCAATTGGATCTCTGCCATGTAGAGTGTGAATTCTGCACTGCTCATACACATCTTCATGAGTTGCAACATCTACCTTCTCAATCAATGGCTTTCTAGTGTCTACTAGTCCAAACTGAGCACTCATATCTGACAGTTCATCTATGTCAAGCTCATCATAGAAAGGATTATTGCTCTTCAGATAGTGTAGAGCACTTTTCACTTTCTGCACATTGACATCTTGCCAAATGACTTTGGACTTTGTAGGCACACCGTTTACTAGTATAACAACACTATTTTCCTTCAAGATTGTCTCCACATTCTCTTTCAGATGAAGTGGTAAATACATCACAGCCACTTTCAGAGACTTAACAAGCTCTTTTTGGGGTACTTTACATGTTTTTGTGTTCAGGCGTAGAATAGTCTAAAATGGTTTCATGGTTTGTATGAATATCCATTCAAACATATTCAGTGCAGCAATCTCAACAGGTGTAACATCTGCCTCCGTATTATTCAAAACAGATATTGCTGGCAGAGTGTCATTTTATACCTTTGTCAAACAGTAGTGACACATGAAGACCACTGGGTCCATGTCAAAGTCATTCTTTAACAGTAGGTTGGCCAACAGTCATGCCCACATGTCATTAAAAGATGTAATCTTTTCCAGATTAACTATAACAGCCTGCAGCCTGTAAAGTAATCTGTGACATGAGACACACACAGAGTCAAACTTCTCTCTGTTATCCAGTTCAAACTTGGCAATGGGTTTCCTGAATGTTTTCAGTATGTTGGATTCCTGAAGAGTGCGAGTACATGATACAGTGGCAGACGTGCTATCACAGGCTGCATCATGATGTTTGCTTTTCCATTGCACATCCTGAATAACTATTTCTGCAGCTTCCATGTCTCCTACTTTTAATGACTCATCAAGCTGTTTGTATACTGACACAGCTTTTCTGACCTGATATATTTTATACACAAAGCTGAGCATCACAGGACTGTGCACAGCAATCATACACACATGATGAAATACACTCTTGCACACACCACTATCTAAGCAAGCCAAGGAAAGTCCCATTAGTCTTTTATGCTTGTGAATTTCACAGAGATCAATCTTATATAATAAGTTTTATCTCTGTTTCTTCTCCATGGCAAGAAAGTGATTGACAAACTGTGCAATAGCATCAAATGATGCTTGCCTGATATTGCAGTTCTCATCACATCTACATGATGCACAACTTTTGGTTGGCGTCTCAGTTATTTAGTGTGTATAATTATCTGTCACACTTAGTTCTTCACTGTGTGTGACACTTAACACATTACAAGCCTTGCCAACCTCATCAACAGAAATAACAAGTTCCTTAGAAACTGGTTGTAAGGCTCCTGCCAAAAAAAAGCCTCTGAGTGCTGCTTATGTAGCCATATGCCTTGAAATACTTCACAAAAGTTGCCTCTGTTCAGACTTACCAACATTTTGTAGCCTACTATGAACAGAGTACACTGAAGTAGTGAAACATTCAATCTCTCTCTCTCTCTCTCTCTCTCTCTCTCTCATCATTTGTTTCCACAAACGTGAAAGAACAGCAAGTGCCATATTCAAAAATCTACAAACCCTACAGTAAGTCATAGTTTCATCAAGAACAGTTAACTCTTTAGTCATTTGCCTTGACATCTCATTATGGTAGAAACAATCTGATCAACCTTAACCTTTGAAGCTAACTTTTGGAAAAAATGTTAACTTGCTATGATGGCCACAAGTAACAGAGCTGTGCTTCTGTTTATGGACTACAATATGAATGTTTGCAACCTGGGCAACTGTGCTGTGCTCCATTATCCTAACATCAGGCTGAGGACACGGGTACTTTACAGGTGTCTCTAGACAACAAACTGAGGCAGGCATCTCATAATCAGAAGGCAACCTTTTCCTGTTAATAGACCTTGCTTTGTCCTTACCTTTATTTGTGGCATTTTTACTGTGTAAATTACTCTTCATCAATTTAACATTACAACAATACACATCCTTTCTACACTTATTCTGTTGTCTATGTTTTGTAGGCATTCTCTCAACAAAAAAGCACAGGTGTCAGGCAATATACCAATACAGGATCGCAAACCTATTAAGGAAAAGAAACATTTTTTATCAGTTTCCTATTACCATCGATATTTCCCAATAAACATTTGCAATAAACCACAGTGCAATCAAATTTTTACTGTGTACACTTTTTTCATACAAAAAAAATACTATCTTGAAAGATTTCAACCTGAGTTAACAAACCCCATTGAAATGTATAAAGTTGCCAAGGCTTAAAAATGTAACAGCAGAACTTATCAACTTGTGTGAACAACCCCAAGCATAAAACAGTATCTTGTCACAGCAAAATAATGTTTTTGCATAAGTTTTCAAGCTCTGTGAGCGAGGGCCATTCAAATACATTATGTTATCTAAGTTAAACAAATGTAACCATGAAAGTTTTTGAGCAAGTTGTATGAACCCTATTGAGATACATTATGATGTTGTTGAGGTCAAAAAATGATACCACGATAGTTTTTGGGCTACATGACAGAGAGCCATTGAAATCCATAATTTTTTCATGGTAGAAAAACATAACTGTGAAAGTTTCAAGCTACGTGAATGAGACCCATTGAAATACATTATGTTATTGAGCTTGAAAAATGCAACCATGAAAGTTTTCCAGCTACCTGAAGGAGACTATTTAAATACCATGTGTTGCAGAGGCAGAAAATGTGACCATGAAAGTTTTCAAGCTGCATGAACAAGACCCATTGAAATACAGTATCTTATCAAGCTCGAAAAATGCAACTGCAAAAGATTTTCAGCTACCTGAAGGACCCTTTTGAAATACAGTGTGTTGTCAAGGCTGAAAAATGTAACCACGAAACATTAGGAGCTGCGTGAATGAGCACCATTGTTAGAGAGAAAAAAAAAATCTGGCCGCAAAATTTTTCGACTTGCTTGAATGAGCCCCATTGAAATACATTATGTTAGCGAGGTAAAACATGTGACTGCAAAAGATTTTGAGCTGCCTGAATGAGCCCTATTGAACTATATAATGTTAGTGAGGTAAAAAGATGTAAGCATGAGCATTTTTGAGCTGCGTGAACAAGTCCCATTGAAAAACATAATGTTGAGGTTGAAAAATATTATCACGAATGTTTTTGAGCTGTGTGAATGAGCCCCATTGAAATACATTATGCTGTTGAGGTACATAATATATAACCTCAAAAGTTTTCGAGCTCCGTGACAAGTCCCATTGAAATACATTATGTTGTCAAGGTTGGAAAATGTAACTGCGTTAGTTTTTGAGCTCCATAACGGAGCCCAATTAAAATCCATTATGTTTTTGAGGAAAAAAAATTAAGCGTGAATGTTTTCAAACTCCATGGCCAAGAACCATTAAAATGTATAATGTACTTGAGCTAAAAAATTTTTATTGCGAAAATTTTCAAGCACAGCGAATGAGCCCCATTAAAAACACCACATTGCCTGGGCCAAAAAATGTAACCACAAAAGTTTTTGTGCTTCATTCAGCAATTACAATAGAAAAGCAGTAGCCTTTCCTATACATAATATTGAAATGTGTGCATGATTAAAAAAATGTTAGCACGCAAACATTTTTATGTCAAGCTACTGTGACCTTTTACCTTTGGCTACCATGATGCCTTGCAACCAGGTAGTTGGTTAAATCTGCTTCTAGAAACACTAGCAACCAGAGAACATTGCAAAAATGATTTATTAAAGTAATACACTTGTGATGTATAGCTAAAAGCACACAAATCATGCATACTAATTAAGAAACTGATGATAATAAGACCAAATTATGAACTAGCTCCACTAAGAGTGTCCATGTTTTTTTCTGAAAAAACACCCACATACGACATCTAACCAATCAAACACCAGTGAGAGAAAATTGATACTCAATAATAGCAAATGATAGCACACCACTAATTTATGCAAATGTTAATTTTTTTTATATAAATTTGATGTACCACAGGGAATACTTTAACATAACCAATCATACTTTTATAAAAAACAACAAGAAGGAAATACTGTAGCACCATTTAGAGAAAACTGCTGAGCTGAACAGAATTCATAGTAAGTACATCACCTCAAACTAAATTTAAAAGTGAACTTCCAGATACTGCTACCTGCTTAAAATACTACTGTTTTAAAGCTTATATCTTCCTATTTAGATTAGCGTAAGTCTCATAATGTGAAAAATTTACTTAACTGTTAATTTTAAGAGTTTAAGACAGACCTTGAAACAGTACTCACCACCACACATGTCAGTTCAAAAGGGAGTTGTAGCAGAGTAAGCACATGTGTATCTAGGAAGCTAGCAGCAAATCAGAATGCCTCTTCTCCTGTATTTTTTCAAATCATCCAGTGAGAAAGCCATGAGTTCCCACCAAAATAAAACTGTGTTTTGTCTATCACACAACCAATAACAACATATTTTATGCCAGATATAAGGTGTGATGTTTCTATTTGCACACAAGAAGTAATAGCCAATAAATATTTAGTTTGCCTACTGTTGCTATGTATCTCAGGAAGAGTGGTGGGAGAAGTGGCCATAATTCGCTCTGCAAGGTGATTTGTGGAGTATTATGGAATCTGTGAAGTAATCCACAACGTGAAGCGGAGTACTTTGCATCATAATGAGGAACATGAAGTTCAATGAAAACAATGACTTTGTGTTATTCTGCCTTCCCCCAACTACTTCTCCACCAATTTTAGAGTGAAGTACATTGAAATCAATGTACTTCGCATCACTTTGCCTTATTATTGAGCTCCAAGGTGAATTTTGCATGTAGCTGTAGGAGACAGTTTGCTCTCAGAGCTCTCTGTGATTCAAACCCTCTAAAAGCTGTTAAAAAAAGTCTTTTTGATTCTTTGTTTTGTTCAAAATTTAGTGCATCAATTGTAGAAAACCTTCCTGTGTTCATATCATCAAGTATTTATTGTTTGAGTGTGGATTTTGAATGTCAATTTAGAACATTCAGTCTGTGTACTGACAGACACTTGAAGTGTGCTTTGGGGGAAGGGCATATCTGTGGTGTAGGTAGATTAACTGGGAGAAAAGGGCAGTCTTTCTGTTTTGGTTATATTTTTCTTGTATAACTGTGTTAATGTACACACAGTAATATGTTTAGTAATTCTTGACTTTTTTTGCTGCTTGCTGTGGTGCTGGAGTGCATAACTTCACTTTGTTTAAAATACGTGGTTATATTACTGAAGTTTTTAATTTGCTATGCATTACTTGTAGTGTGTGTGAGTGTGTGTGTGTGTGCGTGTGTGACAAGTTCCATCAAATCAGACACCTTTTATTGTGCCACAGAGTAATTGCAGAAGTGTGAACCTGTTATCCACTGCACCTGCGTGATTGTGTACTGCTTTGTGGCATCTTGCTTTGGGACTGTTACTGCAGTGCTTCCCCTCCAACCGGCAAAAGGTATTCTTTTCCAGATTGGATTGTGACTTGTGAGCACTGGTTAGTTAAGGTGTTGTTGTGAATTTGCATCTGCATCTCTTCTTGAAGCCACAGTTGTTGTTTTTTTGGCTTCACATCCGCAGGCCCAGACTGAAAGTTCCAAAATCTAAATTTGTTTAGAATTTTCTAGGTGATCCCCCGAAATGCCCACAAATAGATGTGCAAGCAAAGCTGTTTCTGGCCATGGTACTGCTGTCAGTGGTCAGATTGTCCATGGGTGTGGTAGTACGCAGAAGTGCATTGCTGATGTGAGGAAAGGGATTTCTCCATCAAAGTTTTTTACAGTGCACTCTGTAGCTTCACTAATAGTTGGAGGAGATGATGTTGTCCCAGCTGGTGGTGTTAGTGCAGTTGCTGGTGGTATGAGTATTACTGCCTCAAGTTCCATTTCTGACCAGTTGACCATGTCCAAAAATACAGCTGAGTCTAAAGCAATGAGTGACAGTGTAGATGATGTCATACTCCCCAGTAACATCCCCATGGTAATTGAACATGATTCTGATCCTTGTGGCGATGATAACACACAATGCCACATTTCTTGCCCCGTGGTTTTTGTCATGCTTTTGTCATGCAATGAATCAGTGTAATGCAAAAATATCAAGTGACGGTGGTGGTGATGATGATGATGTTGCTGTGGTTGCAACGTGCAGTCTACATGCCAGCATCCAAGGAGAAGATGTGGATGTGGATGATTTTGATGAATATGATGATGATGATGTTGGTGACTCCCGTTGGGAACTGGAGAAAAAGAAAGTCAAGGTGGCTGTGTCTGGGTATGTTTGCATTAACCCCCACACACACACACACACAAAGAGTTGTGATTTAGCAGTTTCAGTTGACGATGATGATGACCCAGTAATAATGATAGGTAGCCTTGGTGGTCAGTTGCAGTCCAAGTGTGTCCTGCCTGAAAAATCATGTAGCACCCCCCCCCCATTTCAGGGTTCCAATAAGCAGCATCATGGACTTGTTAAAAGTAGGGGATCACAGTCCCTTGTTTGGGATTTTTTTGTGCAAGATGCAAATGATGAGTTAGTTGCAATCTGCCAGCTTTGCCATGCTTGTGTGAGTTAAGGTAACAAGGGGAGCCATCTGGGCACAGGGGGACAGCATACACATCTTAAGAACAGGCACATGGCACTGTGGACCCAGCACAAGATGGCAGCTAATAACAGAGTGGGGTGTTCACCCTTGTCATCAACTGTAATGAGCATGTTATCCCCTTCCATAACTATAAGATCAAGTAGTAACGTGTGCAATAGCGATGAAATATCAGCAGAGGATTACTACAGGCATGATAAGGTGGAGGAGCATAATGATTTTGAAAATCTTGTCCAGCGGTGGTGAGAGTAGCAGTTTTGGTGGTGGTGGTGGTCAATGCAGTACATCTAGTGCAAGTGGTACATCAACCTCTGTTCGTAAATCTAGGAAAATAACTTCATTTGTGGATTTTTCATCACCTGTACAACCGTCTTCATCAAACGTCCACACCCCACCCCCTGCAATTTGCAGAGCACAGCCATTTGTCATACCCCATGCAAAACGTGCAAGTCAGCCCACATTGAAGAGTGTTTTTTCCCATAAACTGAAGTACCCACCAAATCATACAGTGTCACATGAACTTAATGCTGCAGTAGCTGAAATGCTGGCAATTGATCTGTTGCCTTTCTCCTTCATGGAGAATTCTGAGTTCCTGTGTGGTTTGTGGCACTTGCCTGTCCAAAATGGAAAGACCCATCCAGGACATACTTTTCCACCTATGCTGTCCCCGAGTTGTACCGTACTGTGTCCGACTCTGTAAAACATGCCCTTCAAAATTCCTCCTCTCCATTCATCCATTTAAGTATGGATATGTGGACAAGTGGCAAAACAGCAGGGAGTTCATATTGGTGTATAACTGCACATTGGGCGCAGGTGCCGGGTGTTGTTTGTGCTGTTGGTAGTGTGAATAATCAATGTAGTAAGGTGGAGTGTCATGGTAGCAATCTTCCAGGAATTCAACAGCATGCAACGATTGCTATATGCAATGTGACCTGTTCACACACTGGTGAAAACATGCTTGACTTGGTACTGACTGAAACTGACAAGTGGCTGAACCCCCTGCCCCTGAGAACTGGGTTCATAGCAAGTGACAATGGGTCAAATGTGGTTAAATGCATCAGGAATGGTGGCTTTGTTCGGGTTCCATGCATGGTCCACTGTTTAAATCTTGTGGTGTACAAGTTTCTACAGCACCCTGATATAAAGGAAATGCTGACAGCTGCACATCATATCTGATCTCACTTTTCATGCTCTGCAAAGGCCCGTGACCTACTTCAGCAATTGCATATCCAAAACAGCCTCCCGCAGCACAGCCTGAAAATGGAAGTTGTCACCCAGTAGAACTTCACTTTATACATGGTAGAGAGGTTGTATGAACAATACAAAGCCATCTCAGAATATCTTGTCATGCACACTGGCCGTGACACTTCCGGGGCCTCAATATCTCTGACGACTGAACAGTGGCTCCTTATGGACTCTGTAATAACAATTTTGAGGCCTTTTGAACATGCCACACAGGCAGTGAGTGGTGAGTCTGCCTACATTAGCCAATCAATTCCACTGTAGCGAGTGTTGAAGCAGACAGTGGTGAATCTACAGCATAGTCTTGATGTTGCCAGAGACTGTGCTAGCACTGTGTTGCCGAAACACATGCTGACAGCATTCGACCAGAATTGGCACATCTTGAGCATTCATCATAGTGACAACTTTGCAAAACAACAATGCTGGACCCACTATACAAACATGGAGTTGCCTCACTACTGGAGGGTGCACCTGAACAGGTAAAACAATGTCAGTGTGCAACTGGTGTGCTTGGTTCATGGGGCACAGAAGTCACGTGCTAAGGTCGGCAAACCTCAGCAGCATAATCAGGCTGAAGGTCAGTTTGGAGTAGTATCAAGAATATCCTGTAAGGTGACTGCAGTTTCAGGTGGTCTGTCATCCAAACTGGTTGGCATTAACCCACTTTGGGGTGCTTTATCCCAAGTGGGGATCTGTAACATAATTAATTCCGGGTAACAGGATGATGCATCAACCACCAGACTTCGTGCAGCACAGTGAATGGTTGACTCATATTTGGCTGAAAAAAGGCATCTGTCAATAACTGATGATTCTGTTTTATACTGGAGTGGAAAGGTTTGTGAATGGCCAGAGCTGACTGCAGTGGCACTGAAGTACCTGACATGCCCACCCTCAAGTGTAAGTGTCAAGACAGTATTCTGCACAGTGGGTGCAATAGATCAGGATCATCATGCAAACCTCTCTGTCCTGCAAATGTCAGTTTGCCAACATTTATAAAAATGAATGAGGGGCACATACCAGCTTAGATTGCAACCTCAGTATTCGTACCCCGGCATAGTCATGGTTTTGCTGATGTTGTAGAAATGGACCATCCTGGTGGCACTGGCAGCATGAAACAGCCTACCACTGAGGTAGATGATGACACAATGGAGAAAGAATTTCCCAGTGAACAGGATTCAGACATTGATGACTGCAAGGGCAGCTTTCTGTATGATAATGATGATGAGGTTGATATTGGTAGGTTTTAAGTTAAGTGGTTAAAAGGCTGTCACATTTTTGTATTGTGCATGTGTTGTTTTTCATAAAGTTAAATCAGTGTCCCACTCAGAGTGACACAAATTCCATATGTCATGTCAGATTTGCAACACAGTGCACAATATATCCTGTCCACTTCCCACCTGTGTGCATCTGACATTGATAGTGAATGTATTGCAGCAGGCTGAAGCTGTTCCCAGTCCCCACTGCCACCAGATGCAGGAAGATGTGAGAGGGGAGTGTCACTGTGTGCCCCCCTAGACCACCACCATAAAACCACTGTAAGCCACTGCCACCAGATGCAGGAAGATGTGAGAGGAAGTGTTATCGTGTGCCCCCCTAGATCACCACCATAAAACCGCCGTTAGTCACTGCCACCAGATGCAGGAAAACATGAGAGGAAATGTCATCATGCACCTCCATTACATGTCCTGGCCATGCCAAGACAGAGGGAATCAGAAAGGAGACCACATCCATCAGCCACAAGCACAAACCTTCTTACTATCAATACCTTAAAGTGAGTATGTGTACTAATGTTTTTCATGCTATTCAACTTCCTTTATCTGTGTTATGTTTCCTGTTGCTTTTCTGAGATGCAGTGGTCAAACACATACGGTCAACTTATTTTGTTAACAAACAACTCTCCTTTGCTGAAGGACGGTATGGTATAGCATTACTGTCTACAGCAACCTACGGGATATCCATTTCCATATTGGAAAGTATATCAATTATATTTCATCTGTTCCATTTGTGTTGTTCATTTTTCAGAAGAGTGCAAATCCGACTGATGATTCATATAAAGCAGGTGACCTGTATGTCACATAATATTTGTCATACATATCACACACTGTATTGCTGCTGCAGCCATGCCAGTGTTGAAAAAAGTTTGACCCAGGTCATGACTTGACAAGATATGGTTTTAAAATGTAATTTGAGTTAAGACACAGGGACACTGACAAAGTGTATTGATTACAGCCTGGTACTAAATTTGTGATGTGGTGATTTGGTCTTCATATGGCTTCAGTGGGACAGCTTGCTGTCTGTTAATCAGCATATATGGCAGGGTAGAACAGTCACAGCTTAAACATAATGTGTTACTGCAAGCAATCAAGTAGTAATACGTCCTTCATTTCTTTTTGTAGGAAACTTCCTGATGCTTTGTGGTGTCATAGTTGCCTTATCCAAATAACTTGTTCAACATCATACCCCCAGTGCCGTCAGACATGCAACACGTAGTATGAATCGATGATGACCATGACCATCATTATTGGACTGGAGAAGGATGCAGATAAAATCTGTGAAGAATTAACCAAACAATAAGCCATTAATGAGACCTACTTGCAAATGAGAATCCCCACTGCCCTGACAGTATTCCAATGCCACAATTTCTCATCAAGCACAAAAATGTACACACTAACAGTATGTGACCTGTGGCACGAAACTATACAATTAGTACATGCATATATATATGTCAACCACCCAAAAAAAGGCATATATATAAACTTATCAAGGGTACTATTAGTGTACACACAAAGGACATCCTTCCAGTTGAGGTGACTGCAGCACACTTTGGGCAACCAACAGTTCTCAGTGACATCATTTGGGATGGTAAACTCAATGATCAGGTTTTCCTTCCTTTGCACCATTGGCAAGACACTGTGCATCATGACATCACATTCAGGTCAATCAAAAACAGCATTACATGTAATTCCAACAGCAGCAGCATTTGTTGGCATGTTCCCATTTCACTTCGTCAGCACTGGGGAATTTTCTGGACACAAGACAGAGACAGTAACATTTTGGAGATGCACATTAATTGTGGTGATTGTGTGAACACTGCACACATAACTGAGTGTGCCATTAATTCAGGGAGACTGCAATTCTAGTTACGCTCTCATTTTACTGTGTGAGCACAGCGGAATTTTCTGGACATAAGACAGTAGCATTTTGGGGATGCACATTAATTCTGGTGACTGTGTGTGAGCACTGCACACATGACTGAGTGTGCCGTTAATTCTGGGAGACTTTGTATTTCTTGTTATGCTCTCATTTCACTTCATCAGCACTGGGGAAATGTTTGGACACAAGACAGTAGCATTCTGGGGATGCACATTAATGATGATTGTGAGTGAGCACTGCACACATGACTAAGTGTGCCATTAATTCTGGGAGACTTTGCATTTCTTGTTACGCTCTCATTTCATTTCGACAGCACTGGGGAATTTTCTGGACATAAGACAGTAGCATTCTGGGGATGCACATTAATTCTGGTGACTGTGTGTGAGCACATATAATGTCATAATGTCTATTTCCAAAAATAAATATTTTTGGAGCCTCAGTAATGTTTACTTTCTGTTGTGGTATTGTGAAGTGTTTGTTACAAAAGCAGGACTGAGCAGTGTAATTATACTGTGCTAAACTGCATGTGTGCAGTCAGTGTACTTTCCTGTTTGTGCAGACACTGTCCAGCTTCTTGCAAACATATATATGCTGACTTGTTGCAGTATTTATGGTATAGAGAATAAAGATAAGAATATGCAACATATATTTTATTTGTACCATCATCAGTAGTGGACAAAATCATATAATATGTTTTCAGAGGTCTCAGGCCAGTGTGCACCTCAGTCACAGTGCACACATGACTTTTATAAACTGTTCCCAACAGGCATGAAATATTGCTGAGGCACCCTAAATATTTTATGGTGTACAGACATTATAAAGGTGGAATATATAACAGGTCCTGCAGTCCACTGCCACCACACTATGCTACCACTGGTGCCGTGTCATGTTATGGTGCACATCGACTTGCTGCAAAACTGCCACTGCCAGTCTAAAATAGAAAGACATCTCTTAGTCCAGAACAAAAAATGCAAAGAAGAAATGTGGTAGCACAGTGTGGTGGCAGTGAACTGGACCTGTTATATATTTTCTGACTTTATAATGTCTGTACACCGTGAAATATTTTGGGTGCCTCAGCAATATTTTATGTCTGTTGGGTATGGTTTGTTGAAAAGCAGGATTTTTTGGTGCTATGATCTCCTAAAAGTCATGTGTGCACTGTAACAGAGGTGCACACTGGCTCAAGACCTCTGAAAACATATCACATGACTTTATCCACTGCTGATGATGATAGAAATAAAATATGTGTTACATATTCTTATCTTCATTCTTTATACCATAAACACTGCAACAAGTCAGTATATATATGTTTGCAAGAAGCTGGACAATGTCTGCACACACAGGAAAGTACACTGCACACATGCAGTTTAGCACAGTATAATTGCACTGCTCAGTCCTGCTTTTTAACAAACACTCCACAACAGAAAGTAAACATTACTGAGGCACCAAAAATATGCCAGGGTAAACATTCTTAACTTGGAATATAACAGGGCACTAAGAAGCACACTGCACTATGTGGATGGCTGCTGGTACACACTACCTGGCTCCAAAAGTGCAAGGCAAACACACAAAGCCACCACTCCATATGAATACATGCCACAAGAAATTTTTCAATGAAACTGCAACTTTATTGATGGCAAAACAAGGCACACATAAATGACCACTGCACTTTGCTGCTTAAGCCTTCATTAGGCACACCACTGAAGGCCTAACCAGCAAAATGTAAGGTTAATTACTATGTGACTTGTTTTGTCATAAATACAGTTGCAGTAGCAATGAAACTTTTTTAGTGGTATCTATTCATGTGTAGTTATGACTTTCTGGTTTTATTAGAGGAGGAGTAGTCAACACAGAATTTGAAAAAAAAAACATAAGTTGTGCGGAACACTTCTGATTTGTGTGTAAAGTCCTACTGCATCCATCCCTCTATCTGCTATTAGGAGTTTTTACTTAATTAGCCTGCTGCCTTTATGGTAGTTTTATGAGACCTGTGCATCTTCTTCATGTAAAATCAGTTAATTGCCTTCATCACTCTGACATTGCACCCTGTGTCATGTGACAGTGATGTAGCATAGCCCATAGATTTACCACATGCATAACAGCAGAGCTGTGTAACTGTTCTTATGCAGTCACACCAAGAAGGGTTGTCATATAGGACAGCCCCCCCTTTGTTCCAGGCCCAAAGGCCCAAGAAGGGGGATGGAGTGGGAATAGGGGGTGGAGACAGAGAGAAGAAGGAAAAGGGGAGGTTTGGGGAATGGTGAGGTCACAAAAAGGGGGGATGAGCCAAGAGAAGGGGGAGGGGTCTCAGGTGGAGGATGGCATCAAGAAAATGTGGAGGGGCTAAAATAGGGAGAAGGGATTGGAGGGCACAAGGATAGAGTGGGAGAGAGAGAACAGAGCAAGGGGGAGGGACAAAAAGTGGTTTAAAAAGGGCTGCACAAGGAAAAAATATGGGAGGGAGAGTTTGTAGACATATTTGCCCTAGTGTATAAGAAGACAGCAGAACTATATGAAGCGAAAGATGGTTTTGGGAAGCAGGAGTTGGCAGTAGCCATAGTGCTGATGAAAAAAGGGGAGGAATAGAAAGGACCCACTTACAAAGGAAAGATATGGGATGCCAGGTCATTGGGGTTCATGTACTACAGTACCATTGTGCAGGGGAAAAAACAGAGTTAGGGATCCCATTAGTGGCATATTCTCTGATTATCAGTAATGCACATAAAATGATGGGTGGGACAAACTGGTTACTGCATGATGAAAAATATAGGACCTGGATGGCTAATTATGGGATGAATTGCAGGTGGGATTCCAGGCACAATGACTTGTGGTGGGAAACCATGACAGTGGCTGGGGGGGGAAGAAGAGTGGACAAAAGGGGGAAGTAGGTAACAAAAATGTTGTTGGGGGTACAACAAGGTGCACTGCTCATTCCCCCACTGCAAATGTAGACATGCATGTTCAAAATGCAGAGGTTCCCACCCAGCATCCAAATGCAGAATGTATGGAGACAGTAGTGCCAGTGGGGGGCAAGGGGGTATTCCTTTCTAGGGGGGCAGGGGATGCAGAGAGGAGTGCTCTGGGACAGCGCAGGCCAAGGCAGAGGATATTCAGGGGAGGGGCTACAACCAAAGGGGAAAATGAAGAGCACAGAGAAATGGGCTTCCCTTTGGCATGAACCTCAATACAGGAAGACGTGATAAAGAAATGGATAGCAGGGTATCCAGACACAGCACCTGGTCTAGCTTTGATTACAGGTTTTTTTGGGGGATTTAGCCTGCATTATAGAGGAGACAGAATAAGGATGTGGGCAAAGAATGTGAAGTCAGTACAGGATAAGGAGGAGTTGTTGAAGGCAAAGATTAGGAAAGAGAAGGAGGCAGGCAAGGAGGAAAGGCTATTCCAAGAACCTCCACTCTCATGCTTAAGATGTGTCACCGCTGGGTTTGGGGTCCAAAAAGCAAGAGGGGGAGAATCAAGTGACACATCACCTATCTTATCCAGAGAAGGGATCGGTCAATAATTTTATTTTGGAGGATGATAGCAAGGTATCTTATGGGACTCTGGAGGATGCAGTTGACATTATTAGGGTGCAGAAAGAAGCATGGTTAGCAAAAACAGACATCAAGACAGCTTTTTGGCTGTTGCCAGTTCAGAGGGAGGATTGTGACTTATTGGGTTTTCAGATTGAAGGGGAATATTATTTTGATAAAGCCATGCCAATGGGGTGCTCCGTAGCATGTGCAACATTTGAAATGTTTAGTACCTGGTTGCAATGGGTCTTTAAGCAGAGGTACCACCATGACACAGTAGTTCATTAATTGGATGACTTCCTGTTTATAGGTGAAGGGAAGAATGGGGTCCAAGACATGCTGAGGGATTTCCAGGAGATGTGCGCTGAGTTAGGAGTACCATTGGCAAAGGAGAAGACAGAGGGGCCTAGCAGGTACTTGGAATTTTTGGGGATAGCGGTAGATACAAGGGAGGGTTTAGACTCCCAGAGCAAAAAGTGAAAACACTGAGGGAGCTGCTGTGGGAGATACAGCAAAGAAAAAGGGTGACCTTACTCAGACTGCAACAGCTACAAGGGCACTTGAACTTCACGTGTAGGGCAATTGGGCAGGGGCATGCATTTGCATGGTGTCTGGCTAGGGCCATGTCAGAGGCATCAAAGCCACATCACTGGGTAAACTTAGGCACAGATATCAAGGATGACATGGAGATATGGGAGCAATTCTTAAGGTCATATAATGGGATAGCCATCTGGCAGGAAAAGTGGTTATACAACACAGATTTAGAGCTACACACAGATGCCTCGGGGGGTTAGGGGTAGGAGTCTATTTTAAGGGAAGATGGTTGACTGAGCCATGACCAAACGAGTGGATAAACAGGGGGCTGACGATGGACATTACATTTTTTTTTTGCTCAATATTTCTTTATTAATTTTAAATTTACAATTGACAGAGCATAACAGCAAGAGAAGAAAAAGAAATATAAATAAAAAGGAGAGAAAAAATGAAAAACCAAGAGAAAAACCTGAACAAGCCAGGGTATACAGCCCAAAAACTGGCTGTATTAACTATGTACAGTCCCAGAATTCAGACATAGCAGGAGTCCCTCTCATATCAAAAGTTACACTTACTCAGTTGCAATCCTCTATAGCTAAAATACAGTTCACATTCCCAGATAGTCTAAAACCCCACAATCAAATAATGCGGACAAATAGACAGAAAATAAATTCTTAATCCACATAATATAAAAAGCAGTAAATGGGCAAAAAATGGGAAAATGTACTCCTTTAAAAACAGACTCCCTTAACTCACAATAAATAGTATTTAAGAAAAAGAACAAGCTCCCCAGGTATGAAACACCACTATGCATCAGATAACTTCGAGAAGAAGTCCCGCCATGTCCCCTTGTGAGACAGAGAGAGAGTCCCCAACCCCATCTGCCGTCCGAGGGCATATCTAAACTACTCAATAAACGTACCCTCAGATCACTTATGACCTACAAATCAACCCTATTACCCGATTCATACCAAAAGAGAGAAGAGAGAAAGAGGAAATGAAGTAGGAAAAAAAAAGGAGAAAGATAAGGTCGGTAATTAGCCCCTTCTCCTTCCAAAACAATAAATAAAAGCTAAACTCCTACACCTCCAATTTTGACAGACGGACCTACAGAGGTCTTTGCAGCATATAGATTGTTTCCAGAGAAGACCACCTCTTGACAAACAAATTGCTGTTCCCTTCCCCCCCCTAGCTGTCTCCTTAATCTGCCCAATGTGACTACCAAGTCTTGTACCCATTGTGAGTAAGTATACTCCTGGTCATCCTTCCAATGCTGAACCACAAAGGATTTCACTATTGCAGACATCAGCGCCAGGTGGAATTTGGGGAGAACACCCGACACCTCTGAAAAATCCCCCAGGACACAGACCTCTGGGGTAAGATAGTCTGAATAGTTCAGACAGGGGTCCATTCGCTGTCTTATTTCAGACCACAGGGCCGAGATTCTGCAGCATTCCCACATCACATGCAATAAATCTCCTATCCCTGTCCCGCATCTGAAACAAAGGTCCGTCTGTCTCGGTTTCCTGCCACACAGCTTTACCAGGGTAAAATATAAATTAGAGACAATAAAGAATTGCATAATCCTGAATTTAGGAATTGGAATAAATTTATGGGCTTTCCAGATTGAATCCGAAGCAAGCGTCCTGGGAGCCATTGTCCTGTCCCAATAAGTTACCTGTAGAGGTGAGGGCGGACTATTGACCTCCACCAAGATTCTATAGATTTGAGAAAGAACATTTGCCTTTGGATTTACCTCTTTCATAGAGTCCCAAGTGATTAAACCATCCGTGTATCCTCCAACTCTTTTCCCCAACCCCTCCAGCAAGTGCAATAATTGCAATCTTTTAAAAAAGGGGAGTCCCATCGTCCAGGATAGCATAGAAACCTTTCCACCTTGAATAAAGTCTCTCACTTTAAGACCCCTCACCTGAATGGCCCAACTCACACTGACCATCTGGCCTCCCAAATTAAAGGTAGGGTTGCCCCACCAAGGGTTGGTCCCAAGCTCTCACTTGGGCCTTCCTCTGCGTAGGGGTAAGGAAAGACCACCATGCACTCAAAGATTTCCCAATTGGATTCCCCCTCCCTTTGATAAATTCTTTGGCGAAATTAGCATACAGTAGCGCCTCCGATGAAAAACCCCGCTCTTTCAGCAATTGCCACTCTATTTGCAACCAAATTGGTATATATACTTCCCCCTTTGTCTCCCTAACCCATCGGAAGCATAAGACCCAATTGTCCTGCCACGTAGTATATTTGGAGATCAGGCAGTTTAATCCCACCCATTGATTGAGGTAAGATTAACAACCCATATTTCTTCCTAGGAGGCTTAAAATTCCATAGAAAATCGGAAATAAGTTTCCTGATAACCCTGAACCAAGTAGGCTGAAAATCATAGGGGGCAATATATAAAGGATACAACAGCCTAGGCAGTAAGTTCATCTTAATGAGGCCAAGTCTAGCCATAAAATTCAAGGGAAGCTTGTTCCACCTCATTGCATCTCCTCTAACTGCCGAGAGCACTCCTCCCATATTCGCCTCAGCCCCCTTTTCACTGTCCGCTAAAATTCGTATACCCAAGTATTTAATCTCATCCAGCCTCCATTGAATATTCCAAGAAGCAAAATCCGCCCTAAATACATACGGGGTCAGAGGAAGAACCTGAGTTTTTGTTAAGTTCAATTTATAGTTTGCCACCTCTGAAAAACACCCTATTAAAACCATTACTCTTTCAAAACTAGAGGCCGGGTCTTCTAAATGCAGCAATATGTCGCCGGCAAAAAACGACAATTTAAGCTCCCTTCCTCCTAAGTTTACCCCTTTTATTAGTTTATCTCCATTTATAGCTCTTAAGAGGGGCTCTAAATAAATGTTAAATAAAATCGGAGACAAAGGGCATCCTTGCCTTGTCCCATTTTTCAACATTATTTCTCGTGAGCTATACCCATTGCACAATATCTTAGCCATTGGAATAGCATACAAATGCTTAATACCTTTGAACAAGCCTTCCGGAAACCCCATCTTCCACATTGAAGCAAACAGAAAACCATGCGAGACCCTATCAAATGCCTTTTTAGCATCTAAAGATATCAGGGCTATCGATAGGTGGGAGTCCGGAGCGTAGCTAAGAATATGGTGTAATTTCCTAAGAGCATCTTGAGCTCTCCTCCCTGGCATAAATCCCACCTGGTCTTCACTGATTAAATTTGGGGCAATGTTCAAAATTCTATTGGCCAAAATCCTCGTTAGTATCTTGATATCCTGATTCATTAGAGCTATGGGTCTGTAGCTGTCTACCCTGTCCCTGGGTTTATCCGGTTTAGGTATCAAAGATATATATGCCTGATATAGTGGTGGATGAGGCAGCCCCTCCTTCATAATAGTGTTATAAAACTCTAACAAGAGTGGCACTATAGCCTGGATGTGTAATTGGTAAAACTTGGCCGTAAGGCCATCTGGACCCGGTGTCTTGCCAGAGGGTAAAGATTTTACCACCTCCAGTATCTCCCTTTCCCTAATAGGAGCCGCTAATGCTCTAGCCTGATCCTCCCCTAGCATTGGGAGGGGTATTCCATCAAGAAAAGCCTTGATTTCCTCTTCTCCTACCGTGTTTCCCACTCCATATAGGTCTGTATAATAAGATGCGAACGCATCTGCCATTATTTGAGGGTCTGTAAGCAGCTCCCCCCCATGCCATATAGAAGTGTTGGTTCTACTAGCTTCCCATTCCCTAATCCTGGCTGCTAATAAATGGCCCGGGACATCCCCCTGCAAAAGATATTTTGCCTGAATCTTCTCCAGCCAGTGCTGCACTCTACCATAACATAAATCCGCCCATTCCCCCCGCAAGGACTTAAGTTCTAAATCAATTTCACCTGAGGAACCTTCCAAGGGAGATAGTGATTCTGTCGCCCCCATAATGAATTCTTCCTTTGCCTTCCTCAATCTATTTCTCCTAGCTGCCAGAGCCTGGAATGCTCCAGCATATAAAACCTTACTCGTCGGCCAAGCCAGCTTGTAATCTTGTAAGGATGGTAATTGAGATTGAATAAATCCCTCAAGGCCTCCTCCAACTCACCCTGAAATCGCAGGCTCAGTAAGGGAATCATTCAGCTCCATCTAGCTAGTCTGGGGAGCTGGGGTTGGTTCCCTAACAAAGAAATAGGGAGTGATCCAGAGGACCCTCACCCCTGTCGTCATATCTACCACCTCCAAGAACAGGACCACTAACTAAAAAAAATCAATACGGGAGTGAATTCTATGGGGGCGAAAAAAGGTCATAGCTCTGCCCTTCTTAGAGTGGGTCTTACTTGGGTCCACTAGGGCAGCCGCCCATCATCCTCTGTAAGGCCACCTGCGCTTTATTCAGGGGCCTATTCACCGGGGGTATCCTGTCCTCTAGATTATTGAGACATACATTCCAATCCCCAGCCAATATAAGAAAATCTGTGGGTATGGCCACCAAATCCTTTTCCGTCGAAGCGAAAAAATCCTCCGATGGTGGGGTGGGACCATAAATAGATGCCAAAGAAAATGACTTACCCGCTAGAACCCCAAATAAATAAAGCCCCCTACCATCTTCCCTTAGGAACACTTGCTCTACCTTAAAGGGGCAATTGGTACCAATCAAAATCGCCACCCCTCCTGATGCCTTTTCCTTACCTTGACCAAAAACCTGGCCCACCCATAGTTTCTTCAAACAGCTTAGCTCCTCTGTTAAAAGGTGGGTCTCTTGTAAGGCAACTATATGGGCGCCCAAGCATTTAAAATGTCTCAGGATTACCATTCTTTTTCGTCTACCCCTAAGACCTTTAACATTCCAGGACGTTATGATAACACTACTCATCCTTCCTCAGATCGAGAAGTAAAGGAAAAAAAGCCATATCATGTGAATCTAAATTCCCTGCCCTCCCCATTCGAGCTTCCCTTGTTATTCCCGTGGACATTACATTTTTAAAGATATTCCCCATCTGGACGGTAACAAAACTGTGGGGGGAGTTGCTGAAGAACTAACAGGTTACATTCTGGTGCAACAATAAAGCAGTAGTGAGGGTGTTGAACAACAGGGGGATGAGGTTGTGGATGGTTCTGAAGGTTTTATGACAGCTGGTGTTACAGAGTTTGAAGCTCAATATGAGCTTTAGGACCATGCACATCATGGGGGTGCAGAACATCATAGCTGACAGCCTCTCCCACCTACAGATGGACAGATTCTGGGCTCTAGCACTCAGAGCAGCCCCACTGGGAGACAAGATCCCAGAGGAGCTGTGGGAGATTGGTTGAAAGGAGCAGATTTTCTCTTTTGCAATTCCAGGGCATACAGCACTTTAAAAGCCTATAAGAGTTCATGGAGAGCATGTCAGGCTTTCAGAGCACGTCAATCCATGGAGGTAAGTGGGGCAATCATGGAGGAGCAGGTGGGAAAGTTTGTGGTAAAAGGGTGGCAGAAGGGCCTGCCCCATGCCACTATGGGGGTCCACTTAACGGCAATAGGATGGGTGAGTATGATGAAGGGTTGGGGAGATCCCTGTAGGGGTACATTAATAAAAAGAATGGTGATGGGATGGCAGATGGTGACGGGCAAAGATCAGGATAAGAGGAAACCCATAGCAGGGCAGTTACTGGAAAAACTGATGCACACATTGCCACAGGTCTGTTACTCAAGATACGAAGAGTTGTTTTTCAAGGCCTTATTCACAATGTTGCACAGAGAGGCATTTCAGTTAGATGAGATGGTGGGGCCACCAAGAGCAACCAAAGGGAAGGGTTTACAGAAGGAGGAGGATGTGCAGTGGGAGGATGATACACTCCAGATTTACATAACAAGATCTAAGACAGACCAGATGAGTAAGGGCTGTTGGGTGTCATTATGGCCACACCCTTTAATGAGTATTTACCCATGTCAGTTGATGAGAGAATACTTGGTGGTTAGACCAAGGAGAAAAGGACTATTTTTCATACATGAAGACCGAAAAGGGGTAAAAGGGAGTCATGTATCAGGAGTCCTGAAAAGGGGTATGACTATGATGGGGGAGGACCCAGAAGGGTATTCTTCTCATTCATTTTGGATTGGGGCAGCTTCAGAAGCAGTGGTTCAAGGGGTGCAAGAGGAAGGCATCAAGGCCTTGGGCCAATGGACATCAAACTGTTATAAAAAATATGTACGAAATCCCATACACTAACATATGTCTCTTGTTTTCTTTCCCCAGGAGAAGGAAGGGGATAAGGGGTGGAGGAGACATATTGAAAATAAAACACTCACTGGCTTTAATTTATGTATTATAGATAACAGATGCAGCACAGACATTTGGATCATGGGGCACTCGTACATTTATTGGGCGGAAAGGGAGGCGGCTCAGAAGCCTGGTGGAAAATACATGGGGTTTGACCACCGGGCAGTAAGAATCATGTGGAAAGACATACGAGGTATGAGATGGGGGCAATTTCTACCGCTATTGCATGAAATGAATAAAACCAATCAGGAACTGGAGCTCATCATCGTACATTTGGGGGGCAATGACCTTGGGTCCAGACCATGGTTGGACATTTTTGATAACATTCAGGAGGACATCAGGATAATCAAGTCATGGTAGCCAAGGGTCATGGTAATGTGGTCCAAAATGGTTCCCAGGAGGGTCTGGAGGCAGGCCAAAAAACAGAAAGCTATAGAGGGGGCCAGGAAGCACATGAACAGGAGGGTGGAAATATGCTTTCTGGGGTATGAAGGGAGAAGCTTATGGCATGAGGAGATTGTAGAAAAACTCTCTAGCCTCTACAGATCAGATGGGGTTCATCTATCTACAATGGGCAACCACGTCTTTATTACTGAGCTCGGGAGGGGTATAGATCTTTGGTTAAAAGACAGGTCCTAGAGGAAAGAACAGGGGAGAAGCCTGCCATCCAACACAGGCTGGAGGCAGGCTAGTGGAAAAAGGAGGTTAATGGTTCCTATGGAGGGAGGGGGTCGAGGGAGGGGATGGAGTTAAACAAAAGGGGGAAGAAGAGGAGGTGAAGGGTATGGACACTCCTGTAAGTGGAAAAGGGGGGGCAAGAAATGGACCTGCCCTGGAAGAAAACGTTGAAATTAACCGCTCAAGTTTACACCTGGGGGGTGAGAAAAGGAGTGGAAGAAGACCCCCCGCTCAGGTTCTACACCCAGGGGTGAAAGAAAGGACATTTGAACAAAATACAATAGATAGTTTTATGGAATTTATGATTAAAAAGGATAAAAATGTGGAAAATAAAATAAAGAGTATTTAAGATGCAAACATGTGAATGAATAAGGAACTCAGTTATTGGAGATT
The DNA here is from genome assembly GCA_016271365.2 of Neoceratodus forsteri. Classification (NCBI taxonomy): domain Eukaryota; kingdom Metazoa; phylum Chordata; order Ceratodontiformes; family Ceratodontidae; genus Neoceratodus; species Neoceratodus forsteri. The sequence goes on along the minus strand of CM057452.1, from coordinate 1,565,259,740 downwards.
TGTATATATGTGACAATTATCGAATTTTAATAAATGGCATTGTGACTGAACAGCCAATTACAATACTGGGTGTGGACTTCTTGAGGCAATGGAATCTGGAACAAGTAGCAACTGTTGCAGTTTAGCATGCACCTCAGAGCTAGGTGAGTGGGGTTTCTGTACGAAAACTGCTAGGCAGTTACACAGCTCTCCTGTTGTGAACTGTGGATTTGGTAATTAATTGACTATGCTACATCATTGTCACATGACACAGGGTGCATTGTCGGAGTGATAAAAGCAATAACATAATTTAACATGATGACACAAATTACTAATTTAGCAAAAACTAATAGCAGATAGAGGGAAGGACACAATAGGGAAGGGGCTTTACATGCATATCAAAATGCTCAACATAACATACTGTATGCTGTTTCAAATTTGGGTTGGACTACTCCTTTAAGTTGAAATAATGATGGCAGGGACAAATCATTTGAACTTAAAACAAGGAAAATCATAACAGCACACACGCACTTAACAGAAGGAGGGGGCAGGATACAAAGTGTCATGCATACAGAAAACAAGAAAAAAGTGTATAATTAGACAGGGGGTGGTGGGGGAATACAGTTTTATGACACAGCAGGGAGGGTGGGGTGGCACATCGTGGGAGAAAAAAACTAGTGTGGGATCCCATGGTGGTCTAGCAGCAGATGAAGCATGGGCACAATCTGCAATTGATGGCTCTCTATCTGCTCCAACTGCTGCTCAACAGCACTCACCCTTTCATTCATCATGTCCACAGCATTCCAGAGAACTGTGGTGCCTGCCTGACTTACAGGCAGTTCGCTGGGGTCCCCAGGTGCTGCAGCTGCTGGTGGTGGGGGTGGTGCTGGTGGAGCAGCAGGTGCTGCCATGGCCCTCCTCCTCTTAGGGCCACGCACAGTCACACCTGGCCTGTTCTGTGGTAGCCTGCCACTCTGCCTGGTGGTGGTTGATCATGTGGGTGCACTAGCCCCCACTTCCAGGGCAAGTCCCCTTGGGGCCAGTGCACACATCCACCCTACAAATATAGTTCCTGATCAGGTTGCTGTGCCCCACCCAACATAATCAAAAAACTCCCAAACCAGGGAGGTGCTTGGTGGACTAGGCATGGGGGGCTCAGATGCACTGGCAGCCTGGTTATGGTGCTGAAGCTCCACACTTGGGGCTAGGGGCACACACACATCCTGCTCAGGATGAGCTGGAGCTGGTGCTGGTGGTAGTGGTGGTGGTGCCACTGCCTGAGGAGATGGTGGTCCTGCTTCCGGCTGGGGGGCACAAGATTTTTGTCCAGTTCAACATGAAGAGGGCATGCACACCACACATGCACACTCCTCCCTTGCCATGACATGGTCCCAGAACTGACCCCATCCCAGACATTCCCTGACCCATCTTCATCTCTGCTCGAACCACTCGACTCAGTCGACTGCCCTCCCTCGGTCTGAACAATGACACAAAACAAGACACACACAACACAGGCACACACAGTCAGAAACAGACAAACAATAACTTATAAAAGTAAGAAAAAAAAGAAATTCACAGGAACAAATTAAGTGAAAAAAAGAGTCTACACAAAACACAAACTGTAGCTTTTAAAAAAGCTGGTGGGTCTCTCTCCCTGAATCTCCTAACTGCTCACACAATCTCACTGCCTCCTGTCTCTCACTCTGCACATATGAAAATGAAAGTATCTCTTTGCATGAGTCACTTCCTTCCTGCCTGGCTAAAGCATGTGACTTACAGTACTGTAAGCCATGGGATGTGTGGGAGGCTGCCTATATTGTTGTTGCTTTGCCTTACTTTGCTTTAAGGCAAAATGACAATGCAAAGTAATTATTACAAGGCGGACTGAGCCTTTCATATTGGCCACTCCGCATAGCAGAATGACAATGCGAAGTGTCCACTTTGTGGGCACTTCATTGGCAGAATTTTAATTTGCTGCATCTCTACTCAGAAAGAATAAAAAGCCATTAGAAGATTGCTGGTTCAGTTGTTTAGATCACACTAGGCATCAACAGACTCAGACTGTCTTATTGAGCTCTATGTCACTCTGTTTTGCAAAAAACCTTTAGCATGGCAGAAAACTCCAGAATCACAGTGTGGATGGTAGGCAGCACTTTAATTCAATGAAGTGGTGAATATGCCAATAGAAGTCAATTTGGTAGTGACTTGAACCTTCTCAATTGCAAGGTTTACCGGTTTGGCAAGGGAGATATGAGATGGGAGCAGCTCATGCCAAATGTGCAACACCTCTTGGGCAACCAGTCTGTACTAGACGTACTGCTGATCGTCTTGAAGGGAATGATTTAGGCAACAAAAGGTGGATAGATTTAGTAGCTGAAGCTAAATTGGACCTAGCTTCACTTTCAGAGACATTATCCGCTTGTAAAATAATCTATTCAGACATTACAGATGGATGGTCTGACATGCGGATCAACACATGTATCTGCTCGACAGGGCAAGGAAAAAAGTAAAAATACACTTCTCTGCATTTTTACGTGATCTGGGCATGCACACAATCCGTCATCCTGAAATTGAGTATTTTAAAGATTGACTGTATCTTACAGATGGTGGGCACTTCTCAGATGCTGGACATTGCCAGTTTTTGGGAGACCTCCAACGTGGTATCCTCTCAGAGATCTGAAGAACAGTGTGTCTTGCCAAAATGTTCAGCCAAAACAAAAAAGGCTCTTTTAAGAGCCCACCTGTTTGGTAAAAAAAAAAATAGAACAAGAAATACACACAATAAACAGAAAATTCACAAACAAAAACTTACAATGCACAGCATGCACTTGCTGCACATATTATCACAACACAGAGGGCACATGGTTACAACAGCCATACCAAACATTTAAACAGAAAGAGCACAAGTTGATATGTGTGTGTGGGGGGCAGTGGTTAACTAATAACCCACAACAGAGACCAGTAAATTAATTACTTTAACAAATCTTTCATGGTGTCTCCCAAAGCACAGGTGACTGCCGTAAGTACAAAATAATTTGTTAATTCAACTAATATACAATATATATATATATATATATATATATATATATACACTAACATTTCAAAAGTTATTATTTTTCCATTTCTATTCTCGGGTGTCCCAACAATTCAGAAAAAAATATACTAGCCACTGCCTTTGAAGTCTGCTTTCCTGATTGGCTGGCATCTGTACCATGTTATAATGGTACAATGAACAAGCTGTAAATCGTGTCAGCTACCCAGTCATAAAGCATAATTTTCCTACCCATTGAATAACCATGGTTTTAAAAAATCACATTCCTTAGTTGTGTGTTATGCAGAATTTACCCACTATTGTTCATCAAGTTTTGCCTAATAATTTAATAGAATTTCTATATACCATACAAACATTTAAGTTATATATTACTAATATGGTGCAGTCATAAAACAACATATGCTATTAGTACTTTATGTGACTTAGGCACATAGTTGCACAAATCTTAGCATATTTTTAAACCTTTTTTCCCATTATGTCTGCCTGTTTTACAGAAATGCCAAGATACTGGACAACCAAACAGCTGCCTCTGCTGCTGGAGGCTGTGAAAAAAATAGGAACTCCAGAAGTTGTTATGAGTGCAACCAACATGCCTCTGAAGGAGACCTGGCTGGGGGTGGCCAAATACCTTAAAAAGGAAAAGGGTCTGCAGGACAAGAGGTGGCGAATGTGCAGGGAAAAGTGGAAGCTTTTCCAACAGAAGTTTTATAAACTAAAGAAGCTGGGAAGGGTACTACAGAAGGACTGGGCCTAGTATGACCAAGTGTACCAGCTGTGGCTCCAGGAAGGGAAGCTCAATTTTGGCAAGAGAGTTCTTCACCTTAAGTATAATTCTCAATTCTAATTAAATAATGCTATTGTCCAATTAAGTATTATGGCATGGCAGAAGGGGGGGGAGGAGGTGCTTATTCTGCGATAACAGCTCATCTCAGGTGGCTTTAAGCACAAGGCATAGACAAGCACTTACACCATCTGAGAAACAGCGTCAGCCCAGCATAAACCACCCCATAAAGTACCACACCATAACCAACAATGAGTTTTGTAACTTTATTTAATGCAATTCTTATACATAGTTATTTCAAGTAGGGCATTGTTATGTGATAATATCCTGCTGGGAACTGTTTCTTCTTCAATCAGTGCCCAGCATAATGCTTAGCCACTTAATAATTTATCAGTAGCAAGCTAATAGGCATAGCCGTACTGTCTACTGTATTGTCAGAATGTTCTATTTTTCACCCACAATAAAACTGACTTGAACATTGTAAACAGATGCTATTCTATTATGGCACCACATATGCAATACACAAAAAACAACTGTTGCACCCACTTCAAGTTCATCGCCCGCTCTGCCAAGAATAGAACTACAGTATAATAACATTAGTATATGAAGACAGACAGAAAGTCAGCATATTCATTGCATGTTATTCCATGTAATGTAGCATATGACATCACATTAATCTGACTCTTACAAATATTTACAAGTTTCATCTATGTGTATCCCTGTTACCAAACGATGTCATTAATACTTATAAAATGGGCTAATGACTTTAATCAAACTCATTGCTTGCTAGGTATTCATTAGAAGTGTTTAGCACCACAGCTAAAACTAGAAACCCCATCTAGAATACACAACCCAATTGATTACTGCAATAAGACACTCCACGGATGTGCCTTTTTGCACTTCTGACACACAACCAGGGGACTGGATGTACACGACCTGCAGCCTTGTGCACCACTACGACTGCTAGCCTTGCATTACAGCTCTCTAAAACACACCCCATCTTGTCTTATTGCTTATTGGTATCATGCATTTAATACAACATAGTATCATACAACAATAGGAATATACTAAAAGCAATAAGTAATATCACTGTAACTAGTAATGCAATCAAAAATGTGACGCAATAATAACACTTTGAAAGAACAGAAATCATGAACACTTTAACAGCACATAATGTTATATAGTGAAGTAGAAGCCGCTCACTGTATTTTTTTCCTTTTCAACAGCAACTGGAGCCACAGCTCAGTCGAAACCAGCTAGCCCAGGCCCAGTCTCTGCAGAGGAGGGGACAGAGGAAATTCTTGATGATGATGTTCTTGTCATCAGCACAGAATGTAAGCACCAGCAAATATTCACTCAGGACACAAGACACACATATGAAGTATGACATTTTAACAGGAGTGAAGACTATCCTAACAAACTGAAAAAAACAATGTATAATGTATGACAGTGTATGCATTGTAGTTAGATACTAGCACACCTCAGCTGTAGCATGAGGCACTGCCAAGTGTTTACTTCAACCACCTCAGAAGTGCCATTACCCCACCACAGTGTACACCCTGGAGTGTCTTACAGTGATAATAAAATTAATCCAAGATTTTTTTTATCGATTGGTGGTGATGGGGGGTGAGGAAATGTACAAAAAAAATATATATATTTATTCAACAGGTGTCAGGATAAAAAACGACACATAACTTCAGTTATCTGAGTCACTCAGTGGATAAATGGGTGGTGATGTAATCACTATGTGGATAACGACAGGTTATCCACATAGTGATTACATCATCACCCATTTATCCACAGAGTGACTACATCACTAACCACCATGTCCTGTGCTGCCTGCTCAGCAGTACTGCCTCCCAGTTTCACTTTCACCTTCTCACAGCGCTCTTTACAAGCAAAGCTATCACAGTCCCAAAGTTTCACAAAATGCACACCCTAACCAAATCCCCCCAAAACTGGAACTAAATTTTAAATAAAAACACTCTTAAGAATAAAAGCCATTTTTCCTCTTTCTCAGCACAGCAACCCTTCAAACCAAACACAGCAACCAGGCACAGAGAAAAAATATGGAAAGGAACTTAAGAAAAAAATATATATATATAATATAACAAAACTGAACCCAAAAAATCCTGTTGCATAAATCAAATATGCGTGGGGCCTCTGTGGGATAACCAAGTTAGTTAGACAGTAGCCTGTTACTACAAACCTCACTGGTAAGCCTCCACTTGAGGTTACTCAAGGTCACAGGCTACTGTACAAATAACTTGTTATCCCACAGGGGCCCCCCGCATATCCCATCTATATATAATGGTAGTACAGTAGTGCTACCATAGTTAGGGTTGAGGAGCCATTTACATCTTAAATCTAAATTAAATTTTGCACCTTAATAACTTTGCAACCATTCAATGGATTTGCCTGAAATTTGGAATACATGATCAAGAGCCATACATCTTGGGATCTGCCAACTTTCGTACTGTTCGGATATACAGCTGTGGAGTTATTAAGCATGATCTGCACACGCGTTTATGCTTTTTTGAATTTCTTTGGTCGTCTCTACAGGTCGCACGGTTTGCACGACCAGTCTGAAATCTTCAGGAAACGTGTGTTTGGGGTCTCCGATGTGCCTTTTGAAGATTTCGTGAAAAAATATTAAACGGTTCAAAAGCTATTCAAAAAGCAGTTTCCCATTATAAGTCAATGGGAAAAGTTAACAAAAAGTTCAACACTTTCACAAATGCAGTTTTTACTTTCGAAAATGGCCCTTTTACTGTCGTAAATCTGACATTTTGTTTTCAGTTGGTCATCAGAAAAATGCTTTGCATTTAGATTAGAGACCCTCTAGCAACCTAATTATTTTTGTATTCAACTAGTCGGACACTGAGGTTGCTAGGCATGTCTTTATTTTGAGGTTAAATACCCTAGAAATATGTTTTTCAAGTTTCTGGAAAAAGTACTTTTGCAAAGCACTGTCGCACTCATGAAAGTGTGGCAAATTTTTGTGAAAGCTTTGGCAAATTGCGACACTACTTTTCCAGGCTATGGCAAAATGACAGCAATTCTTTGCCACCCTGCTGCAAAAGAATGGTTTGGTCATTTGGGCTGAAATTTGGAGGGAACGCAGCCAACATCTCACAGATGTGCCTTGTAGTATTTTGGTGAAAAAATATTACAGGGCAACAAAGTTACGGCACTCCAAAGTTGATACTTTTTCCCATAGGATAACATAAAGGCGTCTGCCGCATTATAGGAATCCATTGCCACCCTGCTGCAAAATAACGGTTTGGTCTTTTGGGCTGCAATTTGGAGGGAAGAAAGCCAACATCCCATAGATGTGCCTTTCAGTAGTTTGCTGAAAAAATATTACAGGGAACCAAAGTTATGGCACTCCGAACTTCTCTTTTTTCCCATAAGATAAAATTACAGCGTTCGCTGTGCCTTTCAGGGCCCGTATCTCTGAAATGGGGTGAGATACAGACTTTTTGTCAGAAAAATGCTTAGCCCCCTAACAGGGGCTAAGTACAAAACTAGCCAGGAAAGTCATAAATCATATGACTTTTAATTTTTTTTTCCACGTCGTACGGTTCCTGAGATATAAGCAATTTAGTATTCCAACCCCTCATTCTCTGCTCTGAGACCCATTATTATGCATATATTCTTTGAACTCACTGTCTTTCTCTATGCAGGTTTTGGGGAAAACCAGCCTGTGTGCTTATATTACTGTTACCCTTACCACTTCTGCTTGTGGTTCCGTACCCGTTTCACTTACTGTTCCCGTCTACGGCACCATGTGCGTTACCCTTTGTGTTTTCATTTACACTTGTGTTTGCATTATGTTAACCATTTGTGTCTACAGTACTGTTTATCTTTGTATTTTGCTTTGCATCACCATGCGCATTACCATTTGCGTTTTTTTTTTTTTTTTTATTATTTCTCTTTGCCCCCTACTGCTCCCGGCGGTATTATCTGCTCTGGTCGCGGACCCCCGTTGCCCAGCCCCCGGACTTAGCCGCATCCCCTCAGTCATCCCTGGCTTTCCCCCAGAGAGCGGGGCCGCGGCACTGACCCCCCATATCAGAGCCACGGAACATATATCTAGTCGGGGGATCGGTTTTTCCAGAGGCTAATCAGGCACCCGGGGCAGAGTGTCATGAAGACGGCGAGGTTCGGGATTTTAAACCCCCCCCATTTATTTTTTAAACAGGATGAGGACATGCAATGATGACCTGCATCTGCCCCATCCTGATGTACTGTCGAGCGTCGACGTGTTGCGGTGACCCAGCCTCCGCTAGGCACCGTTCGCATGCTGAGTGCTAGCCCTGCCCTCCCCCCAGAGAAGGAGAGCTGTCCAAGGGATGCTCAATCCTTCTCCCCCCGGCCGGCCCTCCAGCAACCCGGGTCCATTCCTGAACCCGGGTCACCATCGTCGAAAGCGGAAATCCAACCGCTGCGCCGATGGTACCATTTGCGTTTACAGGCACCGTGTTACTATGTGACAAGACATCATGTGGTGCATTACATCGCATTACATTCACTATTTCTCATTATCATTCTCAAAAAGAAGGGAAATTAGAGGCAAAAAACTCCATTTAATGCATTAATTGGAGTTGTTCCACAGCGACAAAAGTGACGAAATTCGGTGTTAGAGTTGAAAGCCCCCTTGGACCCCCCTGTCCACATCCCCAACTGGCATCGGGGTGCACATTGGGGTTGTCGGTCCTAACTCTCAGCCCATTCCCCTATACCTCTGCTTCTTCACACATCTGATGGGGTGAGAGTTAGGGCCGGCAACCCCAATGCGGCACTCGATGCCGGTTGGGGGTGGTGGGGTCCAGGGGCTTTCAACCCCAACACCGAATTTCTTCACTTTTTGTCACTGTGGAACAACCCCATCTAATGTATTAAACAGAGTTTTTTACCTCTAATATATATATATATATATATATATATATATATATATATATATATATCTTGCCTGGCTTTCATAAAATAGCCCCAGAACATTCCAGCACTGCCATGCCATCTCAGGTTCAAATACCACATGCAGCAAAATTCATGTATTGAAAATTATCTCATAAACCCTGTACTTCCCCCAACCCATCCCCTTTTACACATTCCCTCACCTCCTTTCTTCTCTTTTGTAATAATCATTCTTGTATATTTCCTGTCATGCCAAGTGATACAATCCAAGAATTCAAGCCTCTGCTCAGTCCTGCTGGTAGAATGTTAACTCCCACTTGCACACAACAGAAGGCCTTTGATGAAACCAGGGCTTTTGTTTTATCTGTAACAGCTTAAACAAGACAGATTGTCCTAGTAAGCTTGTGAATATAGAAGCGGGATTTCCCATAGCCAGGAAAGAAACACCACATATAACAATTATAACTACTGTGTCACTTTATTTCTTAAGCTATGCATGTCTGTATAACAAGAGCATTATTAGGTGAAATAAAATCCAACTGTAATATTTATATATGTAAGACACTTTTATTTCTAAGACCTAGTTTAAAGTTTTTAGTAAGTAAAGCTAACAACCACATTTGTGATGGCAGTCAGGAATGCCTGGTAGTTAGTGGTGGGCAAAGTGGCCTCAATTTGCTCTGTGAAGTGATTTGCAGAGCCAAGGCAGATTCGTGGAGTACTCCACAATGTGAAGCGGAGTAATTTGCGCTATAATGGGTAATGCGAAGTCCATTGAAAACAATGACTTCGCGTTACTCCTTCATTCCAGACCACTACTCCACCAATCTTAAAGGTGAAGTGCATTGAAAACAATGTACTTCACCTCACTTCACCTTGTTTTTAAGCTCCAAAGGCAAATTTTGCAGTGATTCATGGGATTTCAGGTCACATGGGCTCTATATTGATCTGCATAGCCTCAGTTTGGGATAGTGTGTGTAGGAAGCTATAGGAGACAGTGTGCTCTGAGAGCTCTCTGTGAGTCAAACCTTCTAAAAGCTGTTAAAAAAGCCTTTTTGAGTTTTTTTTTTCCCAAACGACCCTCCTGTGCTCATACCATCAAGTGTTTTTGTTTGTGTGTGGATTTTTGAAAGTTAATGGAAACCACTGAGTCTGTGTAGTAAAAGACAGTGAAAGTGTGCTTTGGGGGAAGGGTGTATCTGTGGTCTAGGTAGATTTAAGTTGGAGAAATAGAGAGTTCTTGGTTTTTTGGTTACATTTTTGTTATATAGCTGACTGTGTTAATGTACGCACAGTAATATTGTCAGTAATTGTTGAAATGTTTTGCTGATTGTGGGTTGTGTGGATCTGGTGCAGCAGTTCATAATTTCAGGTTGTTTACAATACGTGGTATATTACTGAAGTTTTCAATTCGCTGCGCATTACTTGTAGACAAATTGTGTGTGTGTGTGTGGTGCGTGACATCAAATAATACACCTTTTATTGTGCCACAGTGTAATTGCAGGCGCAGCAGTGTGACCCTGCTATCCACTGCAGCTGAGTGATTTTGTCCTGCCATTGTGGTATCTTTTCTTGGTTTTGCTGCTTGCACTCCCATAAAAATCTGCAGTCAGTGCTCCACCCCTCCCCACCAGCAAAAGGAATTGTTTTCCAGATTCGATTGTTGTGACTTCAGCACCACTGGTTAGTTAAAGTGTTGTTTTCACTTGTGAATTTGCATCTGTATCTGTAGCTGAAGCTACAGTTGTTTTTTTTTTGGCTTCACATCCAGCATCCTCCCACCCAGAGTGAATGTTCCAAAATCTAAATTTGTTTAGAATATTGTTGTTGATCCCCCAAAATGTCCAGAAAAAGATGTGCAAGCAAAGCTGGTTCTTTCCATGACACTGCTGCCAGTGGTAAGATTGTCTGTGGGCATGGTAGTCTGCAGATGCAGAAGTGCATTGCTGATGTGAGGAAAGGTATTTCTCCTTCAATGTGTTTTACAGCCCAATCAGTAGCGTTACTCATAGTTGGAGGCGATGATGTTATCCCAGCCGGTGGTGTTAGTGCAGTTGCTGGTGGTGGTATGAGTATTGCTGCCTCAAGTTCCACTTCTGAGCAGTGTACCGTGTCCAAAAATATAGTGGAGTGTGAAGCAGTGCAAGTGAGTGGCAGTGTAGATGATGTCATACTTCCCAGTAACATCCCAGTAACCTGAGGATTCTGATAATCATGTCAAGGATAGCATACAATGTGACATTTCTTCCACTGTGGTTCAGGTTACGCATTTTCCATGCAGTGATTCACAGTGTGGTGAAAAAACATCAGGTGATGGTGGTGTTGATGATAATGATGATGTTGCTGTGGTTGCAACATGCAGTCCACATGGCAGCATCCAACAGAAGATGCGGATGTGGGTGATGTTGATGAATATGATGATGATGTAATTGACCCCAGTTGGGAACCAGAGAAAAAGAAATTCAAGATGACTGTGTCTGGGTCTGTTTGCATTAATCCCCCACTGTAAAAAGTTGTGATTTACCAGTTTCAGTTGTTGGTGATGATGATAGTGATGGTGATGATGATGATGATGATGATGATGATGATGATGATGATGACCCAGTAATAATGAGAGGTAGTTGTGGTGGTCAGTTGCAGTCCAAGTGGGTTCTGCCTGAAAAATCACATACCACACCACCCCCACTTCATGGCTTCAAAGAACAGAGTCCTATAAGCAGCATCAGGGACATGTTAAAAGTAGAGCATCACAATCCCTTGCTTGGGATTTTTTTGTACAAGATGCAAATGATGAGTCAGTTGCAATCTGCCAGGTCTGCCATGTGCATGTGAGGAGAGGTAAAAAGGGGAGCCATCTGGGCACAAGAGGACAGCATACGCATCTTAAGAATAGGCACATGGCACTGTGGACCCAGCACAAGATGGCAGCTAATACCACCCTTGTCATCAACCATAATGAGCATGTTATCCCCTTCCATGACTGTTAAATCCAGTAGGAAATTAAATGTGTGCAGTAGTGAGGAAATAAGAGCAGAGGATTACTACAGGCATGATGAGGTGGAGGAGCATAATGATTTTGAAATGTTGTCCAGTGGTGGTGAGAGTAGCAGTTTTGGTGCTGGTGGTGGTGGTGAATGTAGTATATCTAATGCAAGTGGTACATCAACCCCGGTTGGTGAATGTTCCAAAATAACTGCATTTGTGGGTTTGTCATCATCACCTGTGCAGCCGTCTTCATCAAACATCCATGCTCCACTCCCTGCCATTTGCAGAACAGAACCATTTGTCATCACACCCCATGTAAAACATTTAAGTCAGCCCAAGTTACAGAGTGTTTTTGCGCATAAGCTGAAGTACCCACTCAATCATACAGTGTCATGTGAACTTAATGCTGCTGTAGCTGAAATGCTGGCAATTGATCTTTTGCCCTTTTCCTTTGTGGAGAATTCTGGGTTCCGGCAGTTTGCTGCATGTGCCTGTCCAAAATGGAAAGTCCCATCCAGGACATACTTTTCATCCCATGCTGTCCCGGAGTTGTACCGTATTGTGTCCGACTCAGTAAGACATGCCCTTCTACATTTCCCCTCTCTATTCATCCATTTAAGTATGGATATGTGGACAAGTGGCAAAACAGCAGGGAGTTCATATTCGTGTATAACTGCACACTGGGCGCAGTTGCTGGGGGATGTTCGTGATGTTGGTAGTGTGAATAATCAGTGCAGTAAGGTGGAGTGTCGTGGTAGCAATATTCCAGGAATTCAACAGCATGGAATGATTGCTTTGTGCAATGCGACCTGTTCACACACTGGTGAAAACACACTGGATGTTGTACTGACTGAAACTGACAAGTGGCTGAACCCCCTGACCCTGAGAGCTGGGTTCATAGCATGTGACAATGGGTCAAATGTGGTGAAATGCATCAGAATGGTTGCTTTTTCATGTTCCATGCATGGCCCATTGTTTAAATCTTGTGGTGCAGGAGTTTCTGCAGCACCCTGATATAAAGGAAATGCTGACAGTTGCTCGCCGTATCTGTTCTCACTTTTCACGGTCTGCAATGGCCCGTGACCAACTTCAGCAGTTGCAGATGCGAAACAGCCTCCCTCAGCACTGCTTGAAGCTGGAAGTTGTCATCCAGTGGAACTCCACTTTATACATGGCAGAGAGGTTGTACAAACAATACAAAGCCATCTCAGAATATCTTGTGATGCACACTAGCTGTGACAGTTCTGGGGCCTCCATGTCTATGATGACTGAACAGTGGCGCCTCATGGACTCTGTAACAACAATTTTGTGGCCTTTTGAACATGCCACACAGGCAGTGAGTGGTGAGTCTGCCTCCATTAGCCAATCAATTCCACTGCTGTGGGTGCTGAGGCAGACATTGGTGAATGTACAGCATGGCCTTGATGTTGCTGGAGACAGTGCTAGCAGTATGTTGCTTAAACACATGCTGGCAGAATTCAACCAGAATCATTCCATTTTGAGCATTCAACATAGTGACACCTTTGCCATAGTAACAATGCTGGACCCTCGATACAAACATGAAATTGCCTCAGTACTGGAGGGGGGGGCCTGAAAAGGTAAAAAATGTCAGTGGGCAACTGGTGCTCTTGGTTCATGGGGCACAGAAGTCACGTGCTGAGGTCAGCAAACCTCAGCAAGATAATCAGGCTGAAGGTGCACCTGGAGGAGTATCAAGCATATCCTGTAAGGGGGAAGGGTACTGCAGTTCCAGGTGGTCTGCCATCCAAAGTGATTGGAGTCAACCCTCTTTGGGAGGCTTTGTCCCATGTAAGGATTTGTGAAATAAATGATTCCGGAAAACAGGATGATGCATCAACCACTGGACTTGGTGCGGCACAGAGAATGGTTGAGTCATATCTGTCAATAGCTGATGATTCTTTTTTGTACTGGAGCGGAAAGGTCAGTGAATGACCAGAGCTGACTGCAGTGGCATTGAAGTACCTCATATGCCCAGCCTCCATTGTAAGTGGCAAGAGGGTATTCAGCTCAGCAGGTGCAATAGTTAGGGCTCGTTGGACATACCTCTCTCCTGCAAATGTCAATGTGCTAACATTCATAAAAATGAATGAGATGAGCATACCAGTACAGACTGCAACCTCAGTATTTGTACCCTGGCCTAGTCATCATGGTTTTAGTGATGTAGAAATGGACCATCCTGGTGGCACTGGCAGAGACAGCATGAAACGGCCTACCACTGATGTAGTTGATGACACAATGGAGAAAGAATTTCCCACTTTTCAGACTTCAGACATAGATGACTGAGAGGGCAGCCTCTTTATGAGGATGATGATGTGGTTAATGTTGTAGGTTTTAACTGAAGTTGTTAAAAGGTGGTGATATTTGCTGTATGATACATGTTTTTTTTTCTCATGACTTTGTGTGCCCCCTCGGACCACCACCACCAGGACCGATGTTAGCCACTGCCACCACAGAGATTGACTTTGTGTGCCCCCCGGGACCACCACCACCCGGACCAATGTTAGCCACTGCCACCACAGAGAATGACTTTGTGTGCCCCCTGGACCACCACCAGGACTGATGTTAGCCACTGATACCAGAGAATGACTTAGTGTGCCCCCCGGACCACCACTACCACCACCGGTGTTAGCCACTGCCACCACCACCAGATGCAGGAAGATGTCACAGGGAATGTCATCATGTGCCACAGCTATCACCACCAGCACCCACCACCAGTGTCATTCTGACAATATTTTCCCATTGACCATGTCAAGGCAGAGGGAGTTGAAAAGGAGACCACATCCATCAGCCACAGTCACAAGGCTTTTTAATATTAAAACTATAAAGTGAGTATGTGTACTAATGTGTTTTATGCTATTCAACTCCTTTAGCTGTATGTTTTGTTTTCTGTTGCTTTTCTGAGCTGCAATGGACAAATACATGCAGTAAACTTATTTTGTTTTTTTACAGGTTAACAAAAAATGACTCTCCATCACTGAAAGTCAGTATCAATGGTACTGCAGAGGTACTATACACAGGAACCTATGGAATATCCATTTCAAATCCATACTGGTAAGTATATATATATATATTTTATTTCATCTGTTCAATTTTTTTTATAAACAAATGCAACAAATCTGAGTGAGAAAGATTCAATAAACTAGGTGACATGTGTACATCACAAAAACTATTTCTGCAAGATATCATGCACTCTATTCCAAACTTGCAGCTGTGTAGCCATGACAGTGTTGAAAAAGTTGCACATAGGTTGTGTTACTTGACAAGATGTGGTTTCAATATGTAACTTGATTTGAGATTGAGAACCAGGGACATTGGCAGAGTGCATTTGTTACACAGCCTGGTACTAAACTAACTTGTGATTGATCTGCTGATTGTAGTGTGAAAGCTTACTATCTGTGCTAATAATCCAGATACCCATGGAACAGCCACGGTTTAAACATAAAAGTGTTACTGCTGCAATCAAGTTGTAGCAAGTCCTTCATTTCTTTTTTTAGGAAAGTTCCAGATGCTTTGTTGTGGCATAGTTGCCTTATCCAAAGAAGTTCTTCAACATCAGGCACCCCCACCCCCGGGCTGGGGCAGACATGCAACACGCAGAAGTCAGTTCAATCGATGACCATGACCATCATTACCAACCAGACTCAAGAAGGATGCAGATGAAATCTGTGAAGAAGTAACCAAATAAGAAACCATTAATGAGACCTAACTGCAAATATGCTTCCCCCCCAAAAAAAAAATACTTACCTTCATTGGCTTGAGAGTTATCCATTTCCAATTTCAATGCAAAAAGTTCTCATCAAGCACTGGAATGTGCATACCAACAGTATCTGTGACCTGTGATACAAAATGATACAATGAGTACATGTCTATATATGTCAACCCCCCCCACCTACAAAATACAAATAGATAGATAGATAGATAGATAGATAGATAGATAGATAGATAGATAGATCAACTCACCAAAGTTACTATTAGTGTACAGAGAAAGAGCACCCTTCCATCTGGTTGAAATGATCGCATCGCATTTGCAGAAATCGCAGCACACATGGGATCAACAACAGTTCACTCACAGTCATCATTTCTGATGGGACTTTGTATGTGGTGTAACGCTGCCATTTCACTTCATTACCACTTGTCAATTTTCTGGACACAAGACAGATGCATTTTGGGGATGCAGAAAAATTCTGGGGACTCTGTGTGGACACTGCATGCATGACTGCGTAATAAATTCTGGGGGACTTTGCATGTGGTGTAACGCTCCCATTTCACTTTGTTACCACTTGTCAATTTTCTGCACACAAGACAGATGCATTTTGTGTGTTGAGATTGTGAGCACATAATGTCATACTTAAATTATAAATTAAAGCAACACTGCAACAATGTGGTGACAATTTTGATCTATACTTTTTTATGCCATTTTACATTGCCATCCACTAATTACCTCCTGACTTGTATGATACCCTTCTTTTCACAATTTGTGTCTGCTTTACTACTTTTTCTCATGTCAGAAAAAAAAGGAGCAAGCCTTTTAATATTGTTCTGACCAGGTTTTTATCACTATTTGCAGCTGTTTTTGAATAAATATTGTTCTGTGAGGCCATAAAACACTGCCTGCTGTATAACTGTTAATTTTACAACAGAAGTGATATATAACAACTGATGGAGAAAAGCAGCAGAAAATACTGACAAAGACCTGGGCCCGGATATTCAAACTGCACCAGGCTGTGGCGCAAGCTTGGGCACAGCTCAACTTAGCTGCACAGGGGTGTGGTCTAGGTGATATTCAACAGAGTTGCGCCATGGCTCAGCAGCTTTGAATATCGTACCCTGGCTACCCCCAGTGTGCATGGCACAGTGGCACTGCACCAGCGCAAGTGGCCAGAGTGGAGCATGGAGATGTGCTAGTTCAAGTTCCACTGCACCATGCACAGCACTTGCGATATTCAAAAGTTGACATGCAAATGGGGCCATAATTTATGCAAGGTGCACATGGGGCTATTTGCATGGTCATTTTGGCTCCATTTGCATGCAGGTGCGCTGATCTCTGACGACTTACACCTGGCGCCCTGCCAGGCAGCAGCCATTGGGGACTGATGCCCCCTGCAGCCCAATCGCAGGCATCAGTGTAAAAATAGAGAAAACCTTCCTATATCCCTGGTGGTCCAGTGGACCACTATGTGCCCGATCTTGGGCATCTGTCCAAAAATAGAGAAAACCTTCCTATATCCCTGGTGGTCCAGTGGACCGCTATGAGCCCGATCACGGTCATCTGTCCAAAAATAGAGAAAACCTTCCTATATCCTTGGTGGTCCAGTGGACCACTTTCTGCCTGATCACGGGCATCTGTATTACTAAAATACCCCATCCAATATCCCTGGTGGTCTAGTGGACCCTTTCTGCCCAATTGCGGGCATCTGTATTAATAAAATACCCCATCCAATATCCCTGATGGTCTAGTGGTTACCCCCCTCCCCAACCACCCACTGAGCCCCACCACCTGCTCCCCCCGGTCAGCCAGCTGGCAGCAGCACCGCACCTACCTGCCACCCTGCCGCCCACCAACTGACACCTTGGTAGGGCTGCACACCCATTGGTTCACAGCATGAGCCAATGGGCATTCAGCCCCTACTGTACTACACATTCCAGATATGTGAATGATTCATATGAATGATTTGCATAGGTGGCATAGGAGTTATGGGAGGTACGCCAAAAAGAATATCGATAGCATACCACGAGTAGAGTGAATACTGGATGACCAATACAGAATTGGAAGAGGAAACAGGAAGGAACTTGAAAATGAACTTGTATGAAGGAAGTAAAAGGAAGTAGGCTCCTCGAAAGGAGGTAGACTCCAAGGCCAAGAAGGGAGATCTGGAACCAGAGGCAACTCAGGTTGAGCGATCGAGGAACAAAACTGGATGAGGTATGATGAGGAGTGAGCAAAATTGGATGATGTATGATAAGGAGTGAAGCTAAGAGTGGAGTGAAGCCATAATGGCTGGTACTAGAAAAGGCACTAGGACAAGGAAGGTAAAATTAGGAAATGGATGAGGTATAATGAGGGATTGAAGCTATGGAGGCTGGTACAGAAAAGTGAGGTATGAAAGGACAAAGAAAGGATGGAGGTCAATGGGGTAGCATAGGACTCAGTCAATACAGCATGAGAACGGCAGTAAGGTGAGCTGGATGAGGTGGCACACAGGCCAGGTTCGATGGAAGGCCAGATAGAGTCAGCCATAGACGGCCCAGTGATGTGAATAGCAGAGCAAGCTAATAGAAAAACTGTGGCATGATGAGATATAGAAGCCATGACTGGAGTGAATCCTTGATGGCTGATGATGGTTGGAATCAGGAACCTGATACATGTGACATGAGGGCTGTGGATTGATGAGGCAGGCATATGAGTAATGATAGTTATGCCCAAAAAAGAAATATCGAATGCAAACCAGACTAAATCAGCCGAGGCTGATGGCATTATATGGATAAGACCCAAAAGTCGAGAGCAGCCAAAGAGGAATGATGGCAAGAAGGACTGCAGAAGGCCATATTGGACGCATGATGATGAATGAGGTAGAGCCTGGTGTAGCAGGGCAATTAGGGAAGACGAGCACCCCAATGTCCCATGAGTGCAGACAAAGAAGAGCGAAGCAAGGTCCTGGAGCTGATGGGCAGCCATGGAGAAGGGAAGCTGCTGGGCTGAGGAGGACAGAAGGCCACACTGTGAAACTAACAGCATCCCCCAACCTTGCAGCATTCAAATTAAAGCACAAGCCCACAAAACAGAGCAAGGGGGGCTAGAATATTTAGCACAGCCTGAGAGGTTCCAGTACACGCCACCTAACAACCCCACCATGTTGTTTTTCCAGAAAGCCTATGGACAAGACCAGAAAGCATTTGAGGAGATGCTTCATCTCAGCTGAGACACCCTGGGTAAATAGATTGTAAAATGAAAAATAAGTTTTGATGCACCATATAGTACATTGAAGAGTTGCATCATCTTTCAGGCTGCTGAAAACATTGCTTTGGACAGGCAGAAATGTCAAAAATGTGTAAGTACCATAAGTCAGCTTTAGCACTCAGCCAGACTTGTACAGAGACTGTAACAGAGCAGCAAAAGATCTATTCCCATCCCCCTCCAAAAGGCTGAGATGAACTGGCTTCATCTGGTGGGGAAGGTAGACCTATAATAGAATCAAGTTGCCCATCTCTAATATAAAGCGGACATTCATCCAGGGTTCATGAGACTGGTAAATGATAACAAGCTCCAAGTTCTGGAAAACCAGAACTACAAATGTGTGCCAGCAGTATCACCTACGATACAAATGGTTCCATGGAAACGAAAGAAAATAATGACATAATTAGGCACACTACTGGAAGTGAAGTAATGCCTACAGTGGCTGTGATTCGGCAGTGCCTGCAATTACTCACCTTACAGCTAGCCCCCACCTTATGGAGCTCATTTTCTTATAAACATTGAACACAAAACTCCCTTTACAGCCATTTTGCAAATGTAAAATAAGAAGGTGTTCGATGGGCTGATGCACAACTGCATGAAACTTAGAGATTGATGTGCTTGATGAAGACTGGGGCCATGCAGGAACCCCAGCAAGACTGGGGAGAAGGAGCTCAAGAGAAGCAGACAGTGGAGGGCAGCCGCAAACAAGGGGAGACAAGGAGGAAACCAACTGAAGGCATAGCGAAGAGTGCAAGGACGCACTGCGGTAGAGTAGGTGCAGAGCGGGGGTTGAGGCAATCGGGGAAAAAATGAGCACCAAGCATGGGAGGTGGATGGATGCTAAAAGAAGCAGATTGGAGGAAAACAGGAGGCGGGGGGGATCCTTGGAACAAGGGGATGGGAGCGCTCGATAGCGCCGACAGAGATGGGAGAAAAGGAATCAAAGAAGGTGGAGATGATGAAAGGGCAGCTGGAGGCAGCTGTAGAGAGTGTCAGAGGTGTGGCGGAGGAGAGCAGCACCTCCGGCTGCAATGAAAAAGAATCCTGGCAAAGCCCAGGATGTTGTGACCTTTTAAACTCAATGTGGGAAGTGACTTTGTTGCTCCACCCATCGAACCCCAGGCTTAAAGCCCTCCCATTGTTGGTTTCCAACAACAAAACACAGGATAAAAATACAGAGCACACATATGACATATAACAGCTTACTCATACCTTACTACTAGTAACAATAATTACAAAGAAAAAAGGTAGACATGCAATCAAAGAATAAAGAATCAACATACCCCCAGCCCCCCTCCACAGTAGCTCAGTCATTAATCCAATAGTTTAACATAAATTAAAAGGGGCCCTGAAAAAAGAGAAAAGACTTGAGTATCTGAAATATGCACCTACACATGAAGATACCAACTAAATCTAAGACTAAATCTAGGACTGTGGCCTTGGGGAGGATACTGATAATAAGGTGTACAGGGGTTCCCATCTGGACCAAAACTGGCCAGGACACTTCTGAACTGAGGCTATATGTTTCTCTACCATCAAAGCCATCAGGATTCCTTGGTGCCATTCTCGATATTGAGGAATAGAAGTGTCCTTCCAGTGTTTTAGTATTCTTAGCTTCATGGTTATTGCTATTAATGCCATATGGGCTTTATGAATACTGAGAAGATCCAGGGGACAGTACCCAACTAAACAAATTTCTGGGGAGAAAAGATCTTCCAAGCCCAAAAGAGGGTCCAAGGAATCCCTTATAGTGTTCCAGAAAGGGGTAACCCTGTCACAGTCCCACAGCACATGCTTCAACATACCCTCCACAAGGCCACATCTGGTGTGGGGGGAGGGGAGGATAACCTACCCATCCTAAATAATTTAAATGGGGTATAATACAAGTTGTGAGGAATACAGAACTGAATCAATCAAAGCCTATTTTGTTTAATATATTTATAAAGAGCCCACCACACTGAATGCCATATATCAGGAGACACCTTCTGACCTAGTATCTGCTGCCAATAAAAACAAGTCACCTCTGGACTATTGGAATCTAGGATTTTGGAAAAGCTGATAGAGATTGGTTACTGAATTAGGCTGCAGGGCTGTAGTAAAGAGAGAGTCCGGTACTAATGAATCCCACCATATTCAAGGTCTAGGGCCCAAAAATGTCAATATGGCATGAATAAGTTGGAAATATTTAAAGCTGGCAGAGTTAGAAAGGTGGTGTTGATCTCTGAGAATATCAAATGGGAGAATCTTATCCCCATTGAGCAGGAATTCTATAGTTAAATCCTACAGTTGAGGACAGAAGGAGGGTGAGACAGCCTGACCAGCAATCCGTATATTAGCATTGCTTATGAGGGGATGGGCCACAGCAGTAGCCCATGACAAATCCAAATATATACTTAACTGACAGTGCACATTCAGAGACCAATATAGTGGTGTGGAATGGAGGGCCTGGGGTAATAGAGACGGTTTAATGTAGAGTGAACCATTAAATCAAATGCCATAAGTTTTACATAGAGAATGCTCCAATTCCAACCAGAGGGGAACATAGGCACCAATTGATTGGTCTTCTTTTCATACGTGCCACCTCAGGGACTTACTACTGTGAAGTGCCCCATAATACAAGAACAAATGAGGGAGTTGCAGGCAACCACTTATCTTGGGATTGGATAATTTAAGATATGCACTCCCCCCATTCTACAGAAACTCATTAATTATAGATTGCAACAGAGTGTACCACACCTTATGGTGATATGTATTCAACATTCCCAGAGGATAAAGGATACGAGGTAGCACATTCATTTTTATGATACTAATATATCCCCAGAGGGAGAGGGACAGGGAGGTCTATCTCTGTAGATCTTGTTGGATGGTATACATCAAAGGAGATAAATTATCCTTGACTGTCATGAACTGTTTTTATGAGAAGGGGAATGTTGGCCAGGAGCCAAGACACCGGGGAAATTGCCCTGCTCTGCTTGTAGGGGGCTTTGCTTCCTGTGAGCTACTCTGTCCAAGAGGGCCAACATGGATTCAGTAGAAGAGGACATGGAATAGAGCTTTCACCTAGCTAGTGAGAACCCAAATGAGAATACGGACTTGGATGTTGCTATTGCCATGAATATACCTCAAGAACAGAGAAATGCTGATGTAGAACACTCCACAGATGCCTTGCAGGTGAGTGGTTCTAAAGATTTTATGGGCTTATCTTCTCTGCAGAGCAACAAGAGTTTTCCCCCACAGCAGACAGCAGCTGGTGAGGCTGCAGTAGTAGACGGAAATGCACAGCTGGATCCTAGACACAATGCCACATTGACGGATGCTTTTGGCATGAGCAGTGGCTCGCTATCTCCAAGACCCGTCGGCTTGAAGCTAAATAAAGACAAGCAGTCACCAAACTGATACATGTCCCAAGAAACTACAGAATTTGATGTGCCTCTAAACTTTGAAACCTGGAAGCTGGACACTGCTCTTGCAAACGCAGGCTGGACACAGAATAGTGAGGGTAAATGGCTACCCGATTCTCAGTGAAAATTTTTCTTTTGTTTGTTTATCTCCTCCTACACCCCTCAAGTTCCTTGGGAGTGCCATGGAGTCTGCTCCTGGTAGCCACCTTACCTGATCCATCCTGTTGCCTTCATGGAGCCACAGTTTACCCCCTAGGCAGGGACAGGGTGGGGCCCATACACCCGAAACACTTCTTTGTCTCATCAGGTTCAGGAGGCCAGGCAAGCAGAAGCACATTAGGGTCTAGCTCTGGCGCTCCATTTCCTCAGAGCTGAAAGATATTTTCTCTCTTTTCTTGTGGGCGTCATGAGTGCCCTGATGTCAAGGCACATAGTGCCGACATCTGTGATGTCCTCCCCACTGTGTCTGCCTCAGTGCGTGCTATACCCCAGACCTCCATCTGGGGCCAATTAAGCGCCAAGATGCTATCCCCCCTCCCTCTCTCCCTGGAGAAGATGAGCTGTCCCTGGGATGCTCAAGACTCCTCCCTTGGCTGGCCCTCCAGCTTCCCAGGCTCATTCCTGAACCAGGGTCGCTGGCTCAACAAGCGGAAATCCAACCACTGCACTGACAGGCCAGCCCTCAGTGGGAAATTATTTCTGTATTGCAAGCGACTCAACAGAAAAATGCTACATGGACCACACCCACCGCAAGCACTTCTTCTACAACAGGTGTGAGTGAAACTGCTTCACAAAGTATTGATAATGTTTGCATAAATAACTCAGTCAGCGATCCCCATAATATACAGGTGTTACCCTCTGCTATCAATTCCAAAAATAATGTACTTGAGCTAAATAATTCTAGACCTGGGACATCTAAAGATGGGCCTGCACAAATGTTTCAAACCCCTGGTCCAAGAGCAGGCGGTGATATTAACATAGAACAGGAACAACCACACAGTTCTACAAATGTTCCTGCTTCACCTGTCTGGGAACTCACATTGCAGTCTGAGGGTTTGAGATCCCCAAGGCATAAAGAATCATCTGATGATGACTCCCCCCCACTCCCTGGGACCAACCCAGATCTTCCAGGCCTGGCCCTACATTTTCAGAACATTTTCAGAACAAATTGTCACAAGCACCCAGGAGAAATGCTGTGCACCTCGATACAGAGGTGACCTTCCAGAACACTGTGATAGGGTTTTCGTGGCTCAGAAACTCTAGAAAGAATCTATGTTGTTTAAACCTGCTGAAATTTATGCGTTAATATATATCTCAGGGGAGGACGTTTTCAATATAAGTTTTCATCAGCATTCAAATTTGAACCAATTTTGGACAACATACAACCTGTTACTGTCAACACCTGTGTGGATGAACTTTATTGCCATTCCATTGACAAAGCCTTTAATAAAAACTGTCACTGCAATGTTCCAGAATGATGGAGTGAACATTAATGACATTCTGTTCTGTCTGCAAAAAGATGTTCTGTGCTTGGAAGGCCAGAGGCCATTATTGACTCAGAGGGGATTTGTATTAGGGGGGGTGGCATTTTAGGGTGAAGCTCTTACAAGCAAATGCTGTGGTTCATCACATCCCTAATAGTTTTTTCCTTGGTCGTGATGGGGTGGGATGCTTTTATGTAGGCCAGCCTAAGCCCTGCTACAAATGCATCTCCCCAACTCACTTAAGCAGCTCTTGTGATAGGCTAAAATGTGCTTTGTGTGGGGAGTTTGGGCATGTGAGTATGGCCTGTTCCAATATTTACAAGTGCAGTTTATGTGAGGAGATGGGCCACGCCTTTCACCAGTGCCCATGGGCAGGCCAAAATATTGTAGATCAGATGGAATGAACCAGGAAAACTTGATTCACACAGCACAAGATCAAGCTGCACCACAGCACTCCACTGAGCATGAGACTAGTTTTACAGGATCACCCCTTCTACTCCTCCAAGGGAAACCCCAGAAGAGCCACCATGCCCTGCTAGTCAGACACCTGTGCAACCCTTTAGGGTTCCTGACCCCCCTCCTATTCAAACTGAGCAACTATCTGATTCACTCCTTGAGTCAAACCAGGGTGGGATGCCCCCCCCAGGATTTCCAACTTCCAAAACCTAGACAGGTGACAAGGGCCTCTGTTAAGAGCCTTGAAATCCCCCCTGCCCCCATCTCTCTCCAGAACTCCTTCCAAATTCTGAACAATAGCGGAGAAGGTGATTCTGACCTAGAATCTGATAGGTCCTCACAATCTGAACAGGTCTGTGAAATGGAAGAACAACCTTTGGTTTCTACTGTCTCAAAAAGAAAAAAAAGGAAAAAAAAAAGGAAAGCTCCTGATAAAGGTAGAAGTCTTACATGAGTCTCTTCTTTCTCTTTCATCTCTATGTAACACATGAAAACCCTCTGTAAAGCTTCAGTCAGTGTACAAAACCACAAAAAAAGGCTGACCATCTTACATAACTTTCAACACATTCCATATGATATCATTCTCCTCCAGGATACTAGACTTAATGCTCTTTTTTACGCTGAACAAGCTAGAAAAGACTGGATGTGGGGACCCTCCTTTTGGTCTTTTGGCCTTGACGCAGTAGATGGGCTCAGAATTTTATTTAAAGGCCCCATTTCTCCCTACAGAGACTGGTTGATATAGTCCCTGGTAGAGCCCTATTATTGGATTGTATCTTTCAATATTTCTCGCTTTGCATTATTAATACATATCCACCTCAGACCAAAGCAGCTAGGGTTGATCTATTTGAAAGCATCAGGCCATTTTTATACATGGCCAGACATATTATTTGGGGTGGAGACATGAATTGTGGATTAGACGTGAAATTCAGGGAAATCTTACAAAAGAAAGTGTACTGTGACTCCCACTCATTACTATCCACATTTAAAATGCCGAATCTCTCAGATATATATAAAATATTATAAAAGGATCCAGGATACACATATTACAGAAACAAATTCACTACTAGAATTGATTACATTTTTTGCTCCAGACTCCTGATTCCTCAGGATGCTTCATTAATCCCCTATGAATTTTCCAATCCCTTAATTCTAACTTGTTCACTAAATTTAGGGAATGTTTCACCTCATTTTCTTTCATCCCCAAAGAGATGTAGAATAAATATTTCAGTTCTAGAACTAGAACAAATCTGCCAAGATCTTAGATATTTATTGCCCTTTGACAAACAACTAAGTGTTTATATGACAACATTTGGCATTGGTGGTCTGATACCAAAAAAGACATAAAGAACCTACTTATTCATTTAGGGCAGATTAAGTCCAACATGGATTATTCATTATATTTGGAACACAGAAACAGATTGTATAAATATATCTGTGCACCACATAATACTAGGCCTCACTTTCAGGCTCAAATCACCAAACTAAAAAATAAAATGTTCCAATACCAATATAACAGGGCCACTTCATTAGAAGCTGAGATGAGATACAGTACAGAATCTCAACCTAGCTTGGATCCATATGCAGCCTGTAAACAGAGACTAGACTCTATTCTTATGACAGAACTTCAAGATGAGGAAGGCATAGTGAAAGTTAGAGATATGGACATTCTTCATGTACTTCAGAAACATTTAGTACAGACTTTTTCCATTAGAAACTTATTAAATCCTCTGTGCAGTCCTTCCTCCAGAACCCACCTCCACCAGTAATGGAGGATCAAAAATTAAGACTAAATGAACCTATCTCAAAACAAGAAATTGAGGTGGCAATTGGTTCTTTATAAGACACCTCCTCCCAAGGGCGGGATAGTATTTCCAGTACCTTTTATAAAAAACAAATTAACTGATCTCCTGGGCTTCCTACACCAATTGTACAATGAGATGAAGGGTGATGCTACTGGAACTGATAATTTCAGGGAATCTATTTTATTATATTTGTGACAACATGATATTTGGGCACACTGGGGTGGGGTCCCAGTGTGCCACCTGTTTTTTTTTAGGGGGGGGAATAGAACCAAGAGGATTGAGCACCCTGTTGGCAAATAAAGCATATCTGTGTTGGGGGGGTCTGATGTCGAGGGGAGTTGGGTACCCCCATCGTCAGACAAATAAAACTGGGGGGGGGGCATTATGCCAATGGTGTTTGGGTACCCCCAAAGTCGGCTTTCTAGGGATTGTGATAGGCCAACGGCAAGAGCCGCTGCCATGTTTATTGAAATGTTTCACCAGGAATGGCACGTAATGGAGGCGTATCAGATCTGCGCTGTAATGACGAGCCTGTCTCTCATTGCAGCGGTGGATTTCTTTCAAATTGGTGGCACTTTCTGAAACTGCTGTCATCGGCAGCATGCTCACTGATTGGTGGCTGAGGGACACACTGGCTAAAGCATCCCCTGAATTTGCCACAACACTGACACACCTTTGAAAGTGCTAGTATAGTGCTACTGCCGCAAAATGTTGCTTGCACATGCATGCAAGCCAACATAAAAAAAGAAAGAGGACATTCAATCTAATATTAAATTAAGTACAGTGTAAGCATATGAAGAGATATAGCCAAAGGCAATACATTTTTATCATAAAGTTTCCAGACAAATGATGTAAGGGCATTCTTTTATAAAATCACCTGTTGAATTTTTTTTCCACCTTTACTTTCAGCTGCAGTAGGTTATCAATTCAAATCATTCTTTCTCCTTTCCTCATGAGGACTGCTCAAACAATTGTGCTGACATCCAATCCATTCTCTCCATCTGCTCCGACTGCTGCTCCACTCTGACAAATCACCCACACCACAGGTTTGCAACAAGCATTTCTTTGGGCTCCTCTTTAGTACATTTCTCCACAGGCAGTATCCCCTGGGCTCCACCAACTCCAAAAGCTCTGCAAAATGAAAACAAGAAGGTTTAAGGCAGCACCACTAGTGCTCTGCAGCAAAGTGAAAACTGACATTGAGGCTAACAGGTTAGGGTTACCACTTTTTAAGAAGCCCAAAGTGGGACACTTCTTACTGAAACACGATTTTTCGCAGGACAGTAGGTAACCTCGACTGATGCAGCAGACTTGTTTTCTCTCTATAATCAGAATTAAAGCTAAGGGCAGTAGTTTTTTAGTTGCTTCTATTGTTTCTTATCATTTTAATGTGTTTTAGTTAAGGTATTGCAGTTGTCTACAACAAAACAGAGCAAGGAGGCTAGAATATTTAGCACAGCCTGAGAGGTTCCAGTACACGCCACCTAACAACCCCACCATGTCGTTTTTCCAGAAAGCCCATGGACAAGACTGGAAAGCATTTGAGGAGATGCTTCATCTCAGCTGAGACACCCTGGGTAAATAGATTGTAAAATGAAAAATAAGTTTTGATGCACCATATAGTACATTGAAGAGTTGCATCATCTTTCAGGCTGCTGAAAACATTGCTTTAGACAGGCAGAAATGTCAAAAATATCTAAGTACCATAAGTCAGCTTTAGCGCTCATCATTGCAGCAGCAGATCTGACACACTCCATTACATGCCATTCCTGGTGAAACATTTCAATAAACATGGCAGCGGCTCTTGCCGTTGGCCTCTCACAATCCCGAGAAAGATGACTTTGGGGGTACCCAAACTCCATTGGCATAATGCCCCCCCCAGTTTTATTTGTCTGCCGATGGGGTGCCCAACCCCCTCGACATCAGACCCCCAACACAGATATGCTTTGTTGCCAACAGGGTGCTCAGTCCTCTTGGTTTCCATTCCCCCAAAAAAAAAAATAGGTGGCACACTGGGACCCCACCCAGTGTGCCCAAATATTAGTGTCACCTGAAAAAATAAAAACCTTCCCCAAAGTTTTTCCCTGCAAAACAAGAAAATGGTCCCTCGTTATCCACCGCACCCACCCTTTGTACACCCACCTCCCACCCCTCCACCCAATACTTACCTCTGGAGCCTGGCAAGGCAATCTTCGGTGGAGCAGGAACACATCTGCAAGCTTCAAAGCCGACCACAAACTGAAGAAATGCTGTTAGGCTGTATAATGGCATAAATGAGGAGTTTTCAACTTAGGTGGATATCTCAGCCATTTTTTTGACTTTTGGTTCCAAATTTTCAACATGGGGTTCTTGGGACCCCACCTCATGAAATCAAGTCACTGCCTTTTTGTTATTTGGTCCCAGAAGGTGGTTTGGCAGTCACTGCATGGAATCACCTTTTGGGACAAATCAATGAAACAACAGTGCCACTGTTCAGGAGGTGGGCTCCCAAAAAGCCTATGTTGCAAATTTGGTGAAAAAATTCCAAACAAATTACAATGCTAAGAGCGTGCATTGCACAGTTTCCATGCACACTTGTAACTTTGAGAATTTGTAATATTTTCACTGCAGATTTTCAACACTGCCATTTTTTTCACACCTCCTTATGATCAGTTCAACTGTTCATTTTTCAGATCCTGCCCGAAATGTGTTTTTACACATGTGGCGCACAATGGTGCTATTCCTGTGGGAAATCAATATTCAGGACAGATTAAGAAAATCACAGTGACACTGTTCATGAGAAGAGGTCCCAAAATGCCTATGTTGAAAATTTGGTGAAAAAATTCCAAAAAATGACTATGTCACGAGCGTGCGTTGCGCAGTGTTCACGCACGCTCATAACTTCAAGAATTTTTAATATTTTCATTCCAGATTTTCAACATTGCCATTTTTACACACCTCCTTATGAACAGTACAGCTGTCATTTTTCACATCCTGCTCAAAATGTGTTTTCACACCTGTGTCACACAATGGGTGTAGTCACTGAGCAAAATTAACTTTCAGGACAGAGTAAAAAAATTGACAGTTCCACTGTTCATGAGGAGAGGTCCCTAAATGCCCAGGTTGAAAATCTGGTAAAAAATAATCCCAAAAATGACTGCATTACTTTATTTATTTATTTATTTATTATCTAGCCAAAGACTCTTTTACAAAGGTTCCACATCATAGCAATTACATATGTACAAATTCAGAATACAGAGGTTACATATACACAATCATCAAATGTTCAGTTTACAGTAAAGCAATGTTACAGCCAGTAAATGTATCAAATGAGGAGTACAAAATACTGAGCAGAAAATGCTAGAACAGGTTCAGTTGGTAAAGTTTTGCACTTCTGCACATATAGACAGTTGCTTTGCAGTCAGGGTATCACACAGTAGTATAACTAGGACAAGGTCACTTGGCCCAGTTAAGAAAATAAGGCAGTTAGCAATATAGGATGTTTCAGGAAACACAGTGAGCGTCAGAACTAAAATTAGGTAAGCTATGAAAACAATTGTCTAGGTTGACAGAACATGTTAAAGCATCAGTTCTGTTGTCTGAAGTGCTAGTAAGAATAGACAGCAGGGAGGCACGTGTTGCCAGGGTGAGAAGTGACAAGGCAGAGACCCTGAAGCTTATAGGGGGGAAATGACTTACTGGGGGGAGGAGGTGAACAAAAGTATAAATGAGAGAAGGATGACAAGAGAAAACTTTGAGACAAGGGAGGGTTGGGAAATGAGAAGATTGGGGAGAGGAAGAGAGGGGTGGAGAGGGTGGGAGGGAGCAAAGGAATGATTATGGGCAGAGGGATGGGAGGGTGGAGAGCATGGGGAAAGCCAGGGGCAGAGAGGGGTGGGGTGGGAGGAAGGGAGGAAATAAAGGGAAGGAAACAAGGAGGAGGTACACAGGGGAGGGAGGGAGAGGAGAGGGGATGAGGGAAATAGAAGTGTCACTGGGATGCAGGACAGTGGGGGTGGAGGGGAGAAAGGAGGGGGAAATGAGAGGAAAAGGAGGAGGAGGAGAGCCAGGAGGGTAGAACAAAAATAGGGAGGGAAGAGGAGCAAGATTAGAGGGCAAGTAGGAAGGTGGAAGACTGATGAGAGGAGAGTAGATGGGAGGGCAATCAGGTCCCACAATCACAGTTGCTGTTTGAGGCTAGAGCCACACAGAATTTAGATTTAAAAGGTCCTAGCTTTACTTCTTTTGTAATGCCTATGTCAAGCACATTGAGCCATAGTGGCACCCGATACTCATAGGACCACTGACCTTGCATGGTTCAGCAGAAGGGAATGCTTAGGGTTGAATTGTTTACTCCCCTGATGCATCTTGTGATGTTAGGCTGGTTAAGGAGGCTTTGCAGTCCTGGAGTGGTAAGTCCAAGAGCAGATTTCTTGGCGAGAAGGCAAACTTGATACTGAATGCAGCAATCAAGGTTGAGCCACCCCATCTGAGAGTATAGCTCACAAGTGTGGGTGAGGAGGGTACCCCTAGGACTAGATGACATGCTTTGTTAAGTGCTGTTCTGATACATTTTAGTGAGGATTGGGAGGCAGCCATATAGACTGCTAGATCATAGTCAATTACTGAGAGCACTGAGCTGTTTACCGCAATTTTTAGTGCTTTAGCAGTAAGACGTTGACGATGTCTGTACAGTAGTCCCAGTTTTGCATTGCATGACTTTGCAACTGAGTCAATATGTTCGCTGAATGATAGGGTGCTGTCTAGTGTCACTCCCAGGTATTTAAATGTTAGTACCATTTCAAGGGGAGAGTTCTGACTGTTAAGAATGTGAGGTTGGTGAGTACAGTGTTTGTTACGTGATGATGTGAATAACATGGTCTTGTTTTTTTTGTAATTTAGGAGTAATTTGTATTGAAGGAACCATTGCTCCACAGAGTAGAAATTAGCCTGCATTTCCTTTTCAAGTATAGTGGGATCGGCATTGCATAACTATAGAACCGCGACATCTGCATAAAGCAGAATGTGGTCATTTACAGATTGAGGGAGGTTGTTTAGAAATAAACTGAACAGTAGGGGCCAAGGATAGAGCCTTAGGGAACCCCTGTGATGACACTACGGTTTCCGGAGAAGGTGTCCTGTATATTCACTTTTTGGACTCCTCCGGTGAGATAGCTCCAGAACCAGTCTACAGATTCAGAGGAGAGGCAGGAAAGGGAGAGTTGAACCAGGAGCAGTTTATGGTTCATGGGCGTGCGTTGCACAGTATCTATGCACGCTTGTAAGTTTGCAAATTTTTCATATTTTCTCTACAGATTTTCAACATTGCCATTTTTTTACACCTCCTCATGAACACTTCAGCTGTCATTTTCCACATCCTACCTGAAATGTGTTTCCGCACTTGTGGCTCCCAATGGCACAGTTGCTGTGCGAAATCACCTTTCAGGATTGAGTAACAAAATAATAGTGCCACTGTTCATGAGGTGGAGTCCCAAAAAACCACTGTTGAAAATTTGGAGTGAAAATACCAACAAACACCCAGGGCATTAAGGTTTCCAACTATACACCCACCCACTAGAGACTGACAGGCATTGGGGAAGTAACTTGGGTTCGTCGGCCATAATGTTCACAGAATTCTACCCCCACCTCCCCATCCTACAGCCATTGACAGGCATTGAGGTGTGCCTTGGGTTCCATCACCCTAACATTCACCCCATTCTTCTATATTGCTCCCATCTCAGCTTATTTCCTTATGGAATGGGGTAAGCATAAAGGCCAAAGACCCCAATGCACACCACGACACCTGTCACTCTCTGCAGGGTGGGGTGAGGTGGAATGACATCAGTGTTATGGCTGACCCAAAGCCACACTCCCAATGCCATTTAGTCTCTGGGGGGGGTGGCATTACTTCAATACTTCACTGCCATTCCTATTTTGTATTTCTGACTCCTGCACTACCGATGCCAATGCCAGCGAGCAAACATTTGGCATTGACAAATGCTTGTTATGTGTGGAACAACTTTATATTGTTTGGGGGCATTCTTTGAGCTTATTTGATATTCAGATATAAATTTTGTCTATACTTACCTGTGCTGATCCCCACCACCTCCTGTAGTAGTCTATTCCATGTGTCCACCACTCTCTCTGTGAAGAAAAACTTCCTCAGATTTCCCATCAGCCTGTCACCTTCCAATTTCACATCATGGCCCCTCGTTCTTGTACCTCTCTTATATTGGAAGATGTCTTCCCCCTGCACCTTGTTTATGCCCTTAAGGAGCTTGAATGTTTCTATCACATCCCTCCGATCCTCCTCTCCTCCAGCGAGTACATATTGAGGTCCTTTAGTCTCATCACATATGTTTTCTGGTGCTAGCCCTATACCATCTTACTTGCCCTTCTCTGCACTGTCTCCACCCAATCAATGTCCTTACGAAGGAGCAGCTTCCAGAACTGCACACTGTACTCTAAGTGAGGCAACCTGTGCAGGTTGCACTTGGATAGTCTGGGAACTGCATGTCTTAGGAGAATGAAAGGTACAGGGAAGAAGAAATTTATTATATGTGGTTGCAAAAATGTAAAATCTTCAGATACATTTCATGTTTCACTGGAATGTGATGCTTTAAATATGGAAAGAGAGATGGGTTATGCCATTACTCCCCAAGTATAACTTGCACAAGCAGGAAAACAGTAAAATATATCTTCTAAGATTAGAAAAAATAAATGTTATGTATGGGGTTGCAACATTTTTAAATGCCTATTATGTATAGCATTTAAGGTCTGGTCGATATTATATACATCATGTTCATTTATGAATGAGTATTGCAGTGTCTGTATTTTGTAGAGAATACTCGTTTTATCTCTTGATTTTTAATCATGAAGTGTAATAAATTTTGTGAAACTTTATACATTTACACATAAATCTTATCTTGAATCTTTAATCTACTGTAAGCGAGGCCTCACTAGTGTTTTGTACAATGGTATCACCACCTCCCGCCTTCTGTTAGTGATACCTCTGCCCATGCACCCCAGCATGCCTCTGGCCTTCCCTGCAGCCTTTGTGCTCTGCTTAGACACCTTTAGGTCATCAGAAATGACAACCCCCAGGTCCCTTTCTTCCTTGGCGGTAGTCAGCAACCCCCCCCAATCCTGTAGCTCTCCCCAGGGTTCCCTCTTCCCAGGTACATTAGTTACTTTGCACTTCTTGGAATTGAACCTTAGTTGCCACACTTCAGACCATTTTTTAAGCTTCTCCAGTTCCCTCCTCATTCTTTCCACCTTGTCTGGAGTATCTACCATGTTGCAGATCTTGGTATCATCTGCAAACAGGCAGACCTTTCCCTCCAGTCCTACCGCTATGTCACTAATGAAGACATTAAACAGGACTGGCTCAAGGACTGATCCTTGAGGAACCCTGCTGGTCACCCCCTTCCCCGACTGGATCCCATTTACCACCACCCTCTGCTTCCTGTCCATTAGCCAGTTCCTAACCTAGTTTTCCACCTTGTGCCCCATACCAAGACTACTCATTTTGTTGACCAGCCTTTTATGTGGGACGGTGTCGAAGGCTTTGCTAAAATTGAGGTAGGCAATGTCTACTGCCCCCCCCCAATTTACTCTCCTTGTCACCCAGTTAAAAAAAATCTATCAGATTCATTTGACACAACCTTCCTACTGTGAATCCACATTGCCTCGGATCCTGGGTACCGCTGGATTTCAAGTATGCCACTATTCTTTCAGCAGTGCCTCCATGATCTTCCCCACTACTGAGGTGAGACTGACCAGCCTTTAGTTCCCTGCCTCCTCCCTACTACCATTTTTGTGTAGAGGGACTACATGTGCCCTCTTCCTGTCCTCTGGGACCACTCCTGTGTTGAGTTACTCCATGAACAATGTTGCCAGAGGTGCCACTATCTCTCTTCTAGAGATGCAGTGAAGTTAAATTCTGCCCTCAAAGTGGATGCAAAGTGGCCACTTCATGTTATCCTTCCGCTATGTGAAGTGCCCATTTTAAACCCTCAATTTGCCACTTCGCATTGTAATTATGACCTCATGCTGTTTTGCTACTTGTTCACATATCCATACTTAAATGGATGAATGGAGAGGAGGAGTGTTGAAGGGCATGTCTTACAGAGTTGGCCACAGTACAGTATAACTCAAGGACAGCATGGGTGGAAAAGCATGTCCTGGATGAGACTTTCCATTTTGGACTGGCGTGTGCTGCAAACCGCATGAATCCTGAATTCTCCATGATGGTCAAAGGCAAAGGATTAATTACCAGCATTTCAGGTACAGCAGCATTAAGTTCACATTACACTGCATGATTGGGTGGGTACTTCAGGTTATGGGCAAAAACACTCTCCAACGTGGGCTGACTTACACATTTTGCACAGGGTGTGCAAATGGCTCTGCCCTGTGAATGGCCAGGGGGGTGGATGTGTGATGAAGAGGAGTACACAGGTGACAATTCCACAAATGAAGTTATTTTCCCCATTTTAAGCACAGGGGTTGATGTACCACTTACACTAGACATACTGAATTGACCACCACCACCACCACTGCTACTCTGACCACCACTTAACAAGATTTCTGAATCTTAATCCTCACCCTCATTTTGCCTGTAGTAATCCTTCTGTGTTATTTCATTGCTACTACAGACATTGCTACTTGGAATTATACTCATGGAAGAGAATAACATGCTTAGTAAGGTTGATGATGAGGGTGAATGCCTCACAATGGTATTAACTGCCCTCTGGTGCCAGGTCCATAGTGACATGTGCCATTCTTAAGATGTGCATGCTGGCCCCCATGACCAGATGACTCCCCTTTTTACCTCGACTCACACACAAATGGCAAAGCTGGCAGACTGCAACTGACTCATCATTTGCATCTTGGACAAAAAAATCCCAAACAAGGATCTGTGATCCCCTACTTTTAACATGTCCCTGATGCTGCCTATTGGACTCCAGTTTTTTAACCCCTGAAATGGGGGTGTGCTACATGATTTTTCTGGCTGGACACACTTGGACTCCAACTGACCACCACGACTACCTATGATTATTACTGGGTCATCATGATGATCATAATCAACAGGGACTGCTAAATCACAACTTTTTTGAGGAGGGGATGATTTAATGCCAACAGACCCAGACACAGCCTCCTTGACTTTCTTTTTCTCCAGTTCCCAACAGGGGTTAGTGACATCATCATTATTTAATCAACATCATCTACATCCACATTTTCAGCTTGGATGCTGTCATGTGGAAAACATGTTCCAACCACAGCATCATCATCATCACCCAATATTTTTGTGTCACACTTTGAATCATTGGATGGCAAAGGCATGACCTCAACAGTGCTGGAAGAAATGTGATATTGTGAGTTATCGTCGCCAGGATCAGAATCATGTTCAACTCCCGTGGGGATATTAATGGGGAGTATGACATCATCTACACTGTCAGTCACAGCTTTAGACTCAACTATATTTTTTGAAATGGTTAACTGGTCAGAAGTGGAACTTGAGGCAGCAATACTCATGCCAGCAGAAACTGCACTAACACCACCAGCAGAGACGACATCATCTCCTTCAACTATGAGTGAAGCTACAGATCGAGCTGTAAAAAACATTGATGGAGAAATTCCTTTACTGACATCAGCTATGCACTTCTGTGTACTACCACGCCAATGGCCAATCTTGCCACTGGCAGCAGTGCCATGGCCAGAAACAGCTTTGCCTGCACATCTCTTTGCAGGCATTTTGGGGGATCACCAAGAAAATTCTAAACAAATTTAGATTTCTGAACTTTCAGTCTGGGCCGGTGGATGTGAAGCCAAAAAACAACTGTGGCTTGCAGATGGAGACTGGGCACTAAACAGATGTAAATGCACAGACAGAATAAGATTGCACTGTTTAATCAAGAAGAGATGTAGATGCAAAGTCACAAAAACACTTTATGCAGTGCTCACAAGTCACAATCCAAATCTGGAAAAGAATAGCTTTTGTCGGTTGGCGGGGGGTGGGGGGGGCAGTGCACTGCAGTAGTGGTCCAAAACCAAGACAACACAAAGCAGTACAAAATCACACAGGTGCAGTGGATAGCAGGCTCACACTGCTGCAATTACTGTGTAGCTCAATAAAATGTGGCTGATTCAATGACATGCATCGCACACTCATACTGCAAATAATGCACAGCAAGCTGACAACTTCAGTTATATAACCAAATATTTTAAACAAACTGAAATTATGCACTGCTGCACCACAACAAACAACAAAAAAGTTAAAAGTTACTGAAAATATTATTGTGTGTACATTAACAGTTATACAAGAAAAATATAACCAAAACAAAAAGAATGCCTTTCTCCCAGTTAATCTACCCCACCACAGATACGCCCCTCCACCAAGTGCACTTCAAGTGTCTGTCAGTACACAGACTGAATGTTCTAAATTAACATTCAAAGTCCACACACAAACAATAAACACTCAATGATATGAGCGCAGGAGGGTTTCCTGCAATAGATGTACTAAATTTTGAGCAAAACAAAATGGCTCAAAAAGGCTTTTTGAATGGCTTATAGAGGGTTTGAATCTCAGAGCTCTAAGAGCAAACTGTCTCCAGCTACCACCACACACACACACACACACACTACACAGAACTGAGGCTGTGCAGAACAATCTGAAGCCCATGTGACCTGCAATCCCATGAATTACTGAAAAATTCACCTTGGAGCTGTGAAGTATATTGAAATCAATATATCTTGCATTAAAATTGGTGCAGAAGTGGTTGGGGAAAGGCAGAGTAACGTAAAGTCATTGTTTTCAATGGACTTTGCATTCTTCATTATGACGCGAAGTACCCCGCTTCGCGTTGTGGATTGTTTTGCGGATTCTTCCTTAATCTGCGAATTGCTTCACAAAGTGGATTTTGGCCACTTCTTCCACCTCTATTCTCTTCACAGTTCTCTTAATATCTTTGAGTATATGCCATCTAGCCCCATTATTTTGTCCACCTTCAGTTTTGTGAGCTCTCCACTGTGAATGGACATGTGTTTACCTCTCCCTCCCCCTTTGTGTCTGTTACCCAGCTGTGGTCCCTGAACCTCTCTCTCTCTCTCTTTAGTGAATACTGAACAGAACTATTTCTTCAGTATTTCTGCCTTTTCCATGTCTCCCTCCTTATGCACCGCTGTATTCCCTTTGAGCCTTACAATCTTCCCCATCTTCCTTCTTTCGCTAATGCACCTATAGAATGTCTTGTCCTCTTTCTTCACTGTCTGCACTCTTTTTTTCTTCAGTCTGTGCCTTTACTCTCCTAATAGCCTTCGCTGCTTTCCTTAGATTCCTTAGGTACACTTCCCTGTACCTCTACCTTTGAGTCTCCTTATATTTCCTGAAACCTGCCCTTTTGTCCCTTACCTTGTCTTCTGCCTCTCTCAAGAACTACAGTGGTTTCCTTCTTCTCTTGCCCTTATTTATCAACC
Organism: Neoceratodus forsteri; assembly: GCA_016271365.2. NCBI lineage: Eukaryota > Metazoa > Chordata > Ceratodontiformes > Ceratodontidae > Neoceratodus > Neoceratodus forsteri. The sequence goes on along the minus strand of CM057452.1, from coordinate 1,565,222,447 downwards.
TAATTCAATGGCTTGTCACCTACTCTATAGCTCCCTTTAGTTGTTCCCACTGCTCCTCAACTCATAGAAACATAGAATTTGACGGCAGATAAGGACCGCTTGGGCCACCCAGTCTGCCCATTTCCCTACCTACTGGATAAGCAGCAGATCCTAGTTAACCAGCAGCCTACTTCTTCCTACCCCCAACCCCTAGAATGGCCTTATGACTGTCCCATGCATGCTTGAATTCCACCACTGTTTTTGACTCCATAACCTCCTCTGGAAGGCGTTCCATGCATCCACAACCCTCTCTGTGAAAAATACTTAAATTACCTCTGAGACGCCTCCATCTTCACAAATTGTGCCTCTTGTTCTTGCACACCTCTATTTTTGAAAGATGCTACCCTCTTGGACTTTGTTGATTCCCTTGAGGTACTTGAACATTTCTATCATGTCCCCCCTCTCCCTCCTTTCCTTGAGGCTATACATATTAAGCTCCTTTAGTCTCTCTTCATACGTCTTCCGGTGCAGACCCTGTACCATTTTAGTTGCCCTCCTCTGGACAGATTCCATCCTGTCTATGTCTTTGCAGAGACTGGGTCTCCAAAACTGCACACAGTACTCCAGATGGGGTCTCACCAGCTGTCTGTACAGAGGGATAATAACTTCCTGTTTTCTACTGGTGATGCCTCTCCCTATGCATCCCAGTATCCCCCCAGCCCTCCTTGCTGCCCTCTTCCATTGCTTGCCCACCTTTAGGTCATCTGCTATGACTACCCCAGGTCCCTTTCCATTTTTGTTGTTGTTGAGTATCACCCCCATTGTATACTCTTCCCTGGGTTTTGTTTCCCAGGCGCATTATCTTGCACTTCTTAGCATTGAATCTAAGCTGCCATACATTTGACCATTCCTCTAACCTTGCCAAGTCCCTTCTCATCCTTTCCACCCCACCCTGTGCATCAACTCTGTTGCAGATCTTTGTGTCATCTGCAAAGAGACATACTTTTCCTTCCAGTCCCTCTGCAGTGTCACTTATAAAGACATTGAAGAGGACCGGTCCTAATACTGAACCCTGCGGTACCCCACTAGTAACCTCCCTTTCTTCTGAGTGGACTCCATTTACTATTACTCTCTGTGTCCTATTCTCCAGCCAATTCTTTACCCAGGCTGTCATCTTGGGACCCACTCCCAGGCTGGCTAACTTGTATATTAGTCTTTTAACTCCCCTTTTCAGCAAAATCCACCCTCCTAAAATCTAATACCTTTGCCTTCATATGACTAGACTGTGTCTTGGTCCCTATGCTAAACCACACTATGTGATGGTCACTGGACTCCAGATGACCTTCCACCTGGACATCTGTGATTCTGTCCCCAGTGGTCAGTACTTGATTCAGAATCTCCCCTTCTCTGGTGAGATCAATCACTAGCTGTCTTAGGGCTGCCTAGTGTATGGAATTCAGGATTTCTCTGCTCCTGGTTGAAGCAGCTGCTGGGATGGCCCAGTCCACATCTGAGATATTGAAATCACCCAGTAGTAATATTTCAACTTTTGCTGCCATTGCATGAATTTGATCCCCTAGATCCCTATCCAACTCCTCCCCCCATGCTGGAGGCCTGTAGATCACCCCTGCTCAGACTGCTGTGCCATTGCCTGACTCAAAGGTGACCCACAGTGCCTCAGCCTCTCCTTGCCTACCCAGTACCTCTGTTGCCTTTATACCATCCCTAACGCACATGGCCATCTCTCCCCCTTTTCTACCCTCATCCCTCCTGAACAGAGCATACCCCTGTACATTAACATCCCAGTTATGATTTGTGGTATACCAGGTCTCTGTTATTCTTGCTACTAGCAATGCTTCCAGGTCTGGGGTTATATTCCCCAGGCTGCATGCATTTGTGACCATGGCCTTCCATGTATTGCTGCCTATCAGCTTTTTACTCAAGCCTTTGCTGTGCTGCTTTCTTCCCTCACCAATTTTACCTTTTTATGCTACCTTCCTATCTTTGTCTTTCACTCTTTGTCTGATTTAGGTGATACTGTCTGCATTTTGTCTTCCTGCTCCTCATTTCTGCCTTCTCTTTGTTGTGGGTTGGGCTACTAGATTCTCCATGTTCCCATTGCCCCCCTTGGCTAGTTTAAACACTCAGCAAGGAAGCAATTAAACCATTCATTTAGGACTGCTTTCCCCTTCCTGGATAGATGCAGCCCTTCATTTGAGAACAGGGTCACATCTTTGCAGGTGGGTTCCCAGTCCTCAATGCAGCTATATGCTTTCTTGCTGCACCAGCCCTTTAACCATGTGTTGAAGCTTCTGATATGGAGATTTCCATCCTCCCCACTTCTGTGGACTGGCAGCACCTCCAAAAATGTCAAAGAACGTGCTACCTTCCCCAGTCACCCTCCCTACTCTTCAAAATCCTCCTGCGCCTTCTCCATGCTTGTCCTGTCCTTGGATGGATCATTTGTTCCCAGGTGGACAATGACCTCTACCCTTCCTCTTCTTGCCTCTGCCTTAGTGATCTTCTGGATCAACTCCTCCCCCATCCTCCCCCATCCATGATATGCCTCCTTGGAGGAATTTAACCCCCTTTTCCTCCCTGCTGTCCTTGGCCAGATCCATTCCTCAGACTATCAAGTCCCCCATCAAGAGTAACTTCTTCTTCTCCTGGGGTCCTCTTCCTCCCCCAACTGGGTCTCCCTTCTGGAGGACCCTCACATCCTCCCTGGGCATAGCCTCAGGTTCCCTTGCAGGACTTCCCTGCTCCTCCAAGACAGTGTAAGCACAACTGGATGAGAGATGTGTCTCTGCCCCACCCCAAACCTCCCTGAACCCACTGTTGTCCATCCTGCAATCTGCCTGGGCAGCTGTTGTGGCAATGGCTGGTGACATGGTGGCCTCTGCATGGGTATGAAGGTCACCAGCACTCCTGCCAGTTCGACCCAGAAACTGACCACCTCTACCCCCAGCCCAGAGAGCTGCCTGCATATGGGGCAGCACTGTAGTACCCAGAACCACTATGGTTTTCCAAATGTAACCCCCTGTTACTCGGGGTTACTAGAATCCCAGTAAGACCTAGTGAAGGGCAGGGAAGGCAGCTTGTGAAACTCCAGTTAAATGGATTTCACACTGTCTCACTCTGTTCTCAGTCTCAGCTGAGACTGAGGGATGACATCATTTTAGAACTTTCACAACTACATAAGCCACCCTGGAATGTTGCAGTTGGAGGTAAGTGTAGAACACTAGGGATTTGAATTCAGTCTGTGTGCAGTCTGAGTGAGAGACAGTAGTTCAGCTGAGTGTGTGCAGGCTCTCAGAGCTTTAAGCTCTGTTTTAGAGCTACTTTGGGAAGGTGTGTGTTTCCACCTGAAGAGGAACACAGGTACTGGTAACTGAAGTGGTGGAGACTGCTTTCAATTGTCCAGCAGCCCCATCCCTGAGGGGATGGGGGGAAGGTTTTTGCCTGTTTTCCAGGGGCAACCCTCCTGGGTCCTGCTAAGGGAAAGAAGCTGCCTGTTCACATTGTGCTGATGCACCAGAAGCTCTGAGAGAGAAATTCCTTGAGGAGGAAACACCTGTGGGGCACCTGCAACCAAAGGGTGAGTTCACTCTGAAAAAGGGCCAAGTGTTTTTTCACCAGAACAGAAGGAAACTAAAGGGACTGTTGCTGTGGGGTCAGGAAAAGACAGCCAAGTACAGTTGGAAAGTGGGGATTGGACTGCTTAATCTGTGGGAGGTCTAGAGTAATGGACATTGCCACTTAATTCAAGTATGTTCAAGTCCAGCACAAAGAGTGAAGGAAACTGGGGATTGGACTGCTTAACTCAGTGGGGGGTCTAGAGCAATGGACTATGCCACTTAAAAGTATGTTCAAGTCCAGCACAAATGGGAAGCAAGACAAGTAGATGGAATGTGAAATACATTTAGCAAGAATCTACATTGCAAAGCTTTACAGGATGAGGTGTTTACTGTCCAAAGAAATGGCTGAGTATGAATTGTGGGAGTGAGAGGTGGAAGACCCCCATCAGTAGTAATCAAATTCACCTCTATGGATTTGCTCTAAGACACCTTTTACTTTCTCTCAGGTACTTGGCCAGTGCCTGAGGAAAGTATCCATATGTGGGATTAAAAGAAAGATACCCTGATAGAGCCAAGGTGCTCTTAGGCGGTTTACGGAGCCACCAGAAAATGTTTCCATGAAGTATGGAAGGTGTCCAAGTGGCTGGCAAGGGAGCCAAGCCAGGGAAAACCCAAAGCAGTGTGCAAGTCCAGGCTGTGTGCCCAGTGGGTTCAGATCCTGAGGGCTAAAGTGTTGAGGAAGTGTTCTAGTCTCTTTTGATCTGTATTACCAGGAGTGTAGCCCGGTGGGGGTCCATCTATGCTTTGTTTATTCTGTTCAGATGTGAATAAAATGCCACACTTTAGAATCCCACTTCTGATATTGGACATTACAGTTATTGCTTCCTGTGTTCGGAGTTACTTGGATGCCCCAGTGCAGAGTAGCCAAACCTAGCCATTGTACCGATTGACCTATTCCTCTCCTAACCCAGCCCACCTGGTATTGCTGTCAGATGGCAACGGCAGACCAGCCCTGGGTTACACAAAGGAGGTGGCAACCATGATGACAGAAAAGCTCATAGCCTTCAGAAAGTACAAGGAGTCAGAATGAGGCAGACAAAACAGAATATAAACAGAAACTAAAAGAGACAGGGAAGGTGATAAGAAATGCAAAGGCTCAAACAGAGGTTAGGATAGCTCAGGAAGTAAAAAAGGGTAACAAAACCTTCTACAGGTACATATGTGAAAAAAGGAAGACCAAAGGGGACATTGTTAGAATCACAAAAAAAGATGGACAAACCACAGAGCAAAATGGGGAGAAGGCAGAGGCACTCAATGAGTACTTCTGCTTAGTCTTCATACAGGAAGCAGATGGCAGCAGACCACCAATAGGCAGAAAGAAGTGTCCGACTGAAGGAATAGACACGGGTCCCTTCACATTGGAAAAGGTCCTGGAGGAAATAGACAAGTTAAAGGTAAATTAAGCTATGAGACCAGATAGGATACACCCAAGATTACTGAAATAACTAGGGAGGGAAACTGGCAGCCCCCTTAGCAGTGCTCTTCAACAAATCATTAAGGAGCAGGGAGGTGCCAGGGGATTGGAAGAGTGAAACAACAGTACCAGTCCACAAGTGTGGAAGCAAGAAACTGCCAGGTAACTACCATTTGGTTAGTCTAATCATGGGAAAAGTGATGGAGTCCCTGCCGAAGGAAAGAATCATAGTTTTTTTGGAGCAAACTGGTCAGATCCACAAAAGTCAACATGGATTCATGGCAGGGAGGTCCTGCCAGACAAACTTGGATGATTTTTTCAATTGGGTCACCAAAACAGTGGATCAGGGTGGGGCAGTGGATGTGGTTTACCTGGACTTCATCAAAGCTTTTGACTCCATTCCACACAGGAGATTAGTAAAAAAAAAAAAAAACTGGAGAACTTGGGAGAACTCAGAGAATATAAGTAAATGGCGCTCTGTCTGTGGAGGGGAGGGTGACTAGCGGGGTCCTACTGGGCACAGTTCTGGGGCCGATCTTCTTCAACATATTCATCAGCGACATTGTGTATGAACTGGAGGGTAAGGTGTGCCTGTTTGCAGATGACACCAAAATTGGCAACAGGGTAGACACAACAGAGGGACAGCAAAACATGGAAGCTGATCTCCAAAAACTGGAGGAGTGGTCCAAGACCTGGCAATTGAAATTCAATGCCAAAAAATGCAAGGTCATGCACCTGGGAAAGCGTAACCCAGGGAAACTGTACTCAATGGGAGGGGAGCAGCTGGTGGCATCCAGGCAGGAGAGAGACCTAGTGGTTACCATATCAGATAACCTCAAGGTCAGTAGACAATGTGAAAAGGCAGCACTAAAGGCTAGTGGTATCCTGGGATGCATAGGGAGAGACTTCACGAGCAGAAGGCATGAAGTAATCATGCCCCTGTATCAGTCCCTGGTCAGGCCTCACCTGGAGTAGTGTGTCCAATTCTGGAGGCCACACCTCAGAAAGGAGATGGATAGGCTGGAGACAGTACAAAGAAGAGCAACAAAGATGGTGCAGAGCTTGCATCAGAAACCGTATGAGGCAAGACTGGATGATCTCAAATTATAGATCCTAGAACAATGTTGGAATCTTGAGAACATGATAGAAACATTCAGATACCTTAAAGGAAACAACAGGACTAGAGGGGACAATCTTTGATTTAAGAGAGGAAAGTTCAGAAGCAATACAAGGAAATTCTTCTTCACAGAGCATGTTGTGGAACCATGGAATAGCCTGCTGGAGGGGATGGTGGGAGCCAAGACAGTGGGGGAATTCAAGCGGACATGGGCCAGACACTGTGGGATACACAAGCAGGCAGCTAAGTAGGGGGGTAGAAAGCCAAGGGCAGACTTGATGGATTGTATGGTTACCACCTGCCGACAACTTCCATGTTTCTGTGTTTCTATGTTTCTGAAGACTGTTGCTCTGCACCCAGTGCAGTGTACTTAATATTTATTAATATGTCTGTTTAAATGAAACATACTAAGGGGTTTACTGCTTTTGGGGGTTCAGCTTCATTGGCGATACTTGCTTTTTTAAGGTTACCTGCATTTTGGGCATTCAGTCTTGACTTTATCCCTGAGCAGATTATTTTGAATGTTTTCTACATCCCCATTCACAGTTAAATATTTGCATGTATAGATTTCGTCCTTTAATGTGCTCATGCAAAGTTTTTGACTTAGTGACTATGTGGTGTTTATTCTCCCACCCACCAATTTCCACCGCCCACAGCCCCAAAGATTGCATCCCGATTTTACCTTAATCCCTGTATTTACCTTCACCTACCTTCCTAGCCACATGGTAGGGTTACCACCTTTTAAGAAGCCTAAAGTGGGACATTTCTTACCGAAACAAGATTTTTTGCAGGACAGTACCTAACCTCGACCAATACAACAGACGTGTTCTCTCTATATAATCAGAATTAAGGCTAAGTATTGTAGTTTCTTAGCTGCTGCTATTGTTTCTTATCATTGTAAGGTATTTTAGTTAAGATATGATAGTTTTCTGCAACATTTAGTGGAAAATCAGAAAATATTTTTACTACTACAAAGTCAGGACATGTAGTATTTTTCATGTTTTTATGCAGGACACAGCTGCCCAAATCAGGACTGTTCTGATAAAAAATAGGGACAGGTGGTAACCCTAGCCACACCCACCCAGACAAAGCCAAATGAAACACTAATAGTTCATAGGTTGCATTTGTGTAACTGCATTACATTTCTGTTTCCCACAGAGCAGTGGAGAATGCTGGGCAGATCATCACAGAGGGGTCACAGGTGCTAATGGAATCAGGCCACTGAAACCTTGGCCTTTGATGACACAGACATCAAATGCCCTGGCCTTGCACTGTTTGAATGGCTGTAGTCCAATTTACTCTTGAATTGGACACTCCTGTTCCCCACCCCTCCCCTTCTCATACTGACAGTTGCTGCCCCGAGGACACCTCTCCCTTGCAACAGGTATCCTTTACGATACTTCATGCAGCACAAATGTCCGCACATTTGTGTGAATGTGCAAATGTGCAAGAGGATGATCACTGCCCCAGTCTGCTCCCCAGCTATCTGAATGGAATTGTAGCAAGCCCAGGGACACTCTTAGGATACTACTACCTCTCACAGCAGGAGGAGCAGGCAGACAAAAAGATTGGCCACATCCACAGTGCAGGGAAGTGCTTTGAATTTATTTTCCAGTGTAAAGGGTTGGGGTATTGGGCTGCATTGAGGGAAGTGGAGCTGATTGTTTCCCCAGATGGATGCCATGGTGAGATGCTACTGTGTGAGCCAATAGGGTTGCTACTAAAAGGTGCCAATTTCAAACAAAGGACGGTGCCCTGCCACATTAACCAGGCAGAACAGAGGGCTAGACTTTGTATTTTAATTGATATTTCTGAGATATTATAGCAGCATTAGCTCTGTGGGGTCACACAACTCGGGAGGTTACTTCCGGGTCACATACAATAAAATTTCAAGCCCCGAGTGAGCGGGCAAGCATGTGAACACTGCATGCAGAGATACGTGCAGAGACACGTGCATCCTCAGCACATGTCTAATCATGCCTAGTGTGGAAAGGGTGGACAGGGGTATACAAATTCATGTTTCAGGTGAGTAACTGCCAGCCATATTTGCAAGTATTCACAGCTAGGGATTTATTTCACTTCCTATAGAGCAGTACTAGTCATTAAGATAAGGTGAATATTAATGAAGGGTTTGTCATCTTAAGTACAGGAGAGGTAGCCATGTCATGAATTCTCTGCAACAACTTTTCCATCTCTTTAAATATAAGTTAGGATAGCATACAATGCAAACAATGAGAGGAAATTGATTCTCTGAGAAATCAGATCTGTAAACCTGAATCCCAGTTAAAACTAAATATACCTAAAGATGTGAAACATGCTTATGTCCAAACATATAATTTACAATGCACTCTTCAACCTAACAATCCTGCAGATTATTCATTAAAAAGAAACAGGGAATATGAAAATGAGGATGACTCGGACTAGTCTCCAATTGCAAAAAAAAAGTTTGTTTAAGCGGGGAAGGAGAGCTATGAACTTTTCTATCCCACTCCTTAATAGATTTGAAATTATGAATCATATGGAGCAGGGCACTAACTTATGTGTTGGGGAAAGTTGATTAAGTGGGACAAACAATCTGGACCCCCTTCCCCCAGCAATGGAGGGTAATGCTGATGACCCTCAACAGCCCCAAATGGACACAGAGGACTGTAGCAACTCTGCCCCTGCAATCCAGAAATGTGGGGAAAAACACACCATCCCAAAGAGCCCTAGTGGCTCAGACACACTAAAGCACCAAACTAGAACTAATACAGAGCTCTTAGTTACCCACCACGCAAGTACACCTTGCTAAAGTGATGCCCCCAGGCAGGTAATAGTCCTAGAAGATTCCATCTTAAAGTACACAGATGGGATTATGTTATAACAACAAAGCGAACCAGATATGTTCTAGTTTTAGAGAAGCCAAGATAAAGGATATAGAGAATATGGCTAAAAGTTTTCTAAAAATTGCTGACTCCAACCCATTAGTAGTAATACATGCAGGGACAAATGACATCAGTCCCTCCATGACTGAGGATATAAAGGGTGATTATATTTCTCTGGTAAATACATTAAAGGGTTTTGGAGCAGAGAGTTGCATTTTGGAAATTCTTCCCATCCCTAAGACAAATAAAATAAAGATGGCAATGATAATGACAGTCAACAAGTGGATAAGGAAGTGGACCTTTAGAGAATCTCTATCTTGTTTAACCCACCGGGAACAGTTTTCTGATAACCACAATCTTTATTGTTGGGACAGTCTTCACCTCAGTAAAAGGGGAAATACTATTCTGTCCAGAACTATACTTAAATACATAAATTATCATTTAAACTAATAAGTCAGGGACAAGTGGGACATGATTTACCTCTATCAGTACAAAAATTAAAAAAAAAAAACTCACAAAGTTTATTGTTCTAATGCCAGAAGTTTAAATCAGGTGAAGAGAGGGGAATTGCAATACATAATACACCAGCAGGAAGTAGATATTATGGGCATTGGTGAGACATGGTGGGACAGTACTTATGACTGGCATAATAACATCCCTGTTTTTTCTTTATAGAAAAGAAATAGGTCTAACAAAAAAGGTGGTGAAGTCTGCATGTATGTTGGAAATTCCTTAGAAGCAGCAGAACATGTACTTAATTCAAACTCAATTAAAGGGATATGTGTCCGAGTGAAATGTCATAATGGGAAAAATCTCATTATGGGAACATTCTATAGACCACCTTCTGTGGAAAAAGTATATGATCAGGATTTGTGTTCTACTGTTACCAATCTGGCGGAAAACAATAACCTGGTCATTAAGGGTGATTTTAATCTACCAAGCATACAATGGGACTTGCTTAGGGCAGCTTCAAATACTGAGTATGCAGTTTTGGATGCCATTGTAGAGGCAGGGCTGGATCAACTGATAGATATATCGACAAGAGGTAATAACATCCTCAACATTGTTTTAACTAATATCTCCATGGAATTAATGAACGTAACAGTTTCTCCTCCACTGTTCGTTAGTGTTCATAATAGTATTATGTTTGAGATTAATAAACATCAGTATAACTCTAATATCCCTCAATACCAGTATCAATACAATAAGGCTAATTACAACATTAGAAGTGTTCTAATGTCAATAGACTGGATCTATGTACTGGACTATAAGAACACGAATGAATGCTGGGAAATAATTAAAATGGTCATTAATGATATGGAGGAATTCTTTGTCCCAAATAAGAAAATTATAAACTCTAAGGGTAAGATTCCACCGTGGTTTACTAGGAGAGTTCATAAACAAATAAGAACTAAAGAAAAGGCATTCAGTACATTTGAAAAGGATCCCAATGAGCACGATAGGAGAGTTCATAAATCAGAATTGAAAAAAGAAACAAGAAAGCAATAAGACCAGAAAAGAATAAGGTTGAATTAAAACTTATAGTTAACAAAAACCCTCAGGTATTTTTTGCATATGTTAGGAATTCTCAAATACATCAAAATAAAATTGGAACACTAGTTGAAAACGACATAGAACTTAATGATCCTTTGAAAATTGCTAATGCATTTAATTCCTTTTTTGGCACTTTCTTTTCAATGGCAGATGAAAATACATATCAGATTGTATAAATAACGAAAGTTACCTACCAATAACAAGAGAAAAGGTTTATACAGTTTTGAGGGAACTGAAAGACATTTCTTCCCCTGGTCCTGATGCAATTTACATCAATTTTCTGAAAGAAACAGCTGAAGTGCTTACTAACCGCCCCCTTACCATTCTATTCAACAAATCAGTACAATTTGGGCAAATACCACTTGACTGGAGAATGGTCTCTGTTGTTCCAATTTATAAAAAGGGAAACAGAAATATGGCTTGTAATTATAGACCCATAATCAATCAATCAAACTTTATTTAAGCAGGCATAAACATCATTGAGCAAGCTCATTTTCAAGGTGGTTCTGGACATCAAAACAACTCACAGTTAGGAATATAGTAGACAATGAAACATTGTACATGTGAAAGATAAATCAGGTCTATACATACAGAGATAACACAGTTAAAATCAGATAAGATTCATTAACAAACAAGCAAGGAAGGTAAAGAAGCTTAGACCCCGTGCACTCACTAGTAAATGTAGACCAGCCTGTTTAATAATATATGTAGACTGGTAGGTACACTATTATAGGACTTGGGAAGGGGAGGGGAAGAGGGGGGTATAGTATACAAGACAGGGGGAAGTAGGACGGTGAGGGCCGGGAGGTGAGAAGAGAGGTTACAAAGTGCTGGGGTCCACCTATTGGGGGATAGGAGCTGAGCGTAACTAAGTGTCAGGTGATTTGTAAATGACACCAGAGACTAAGGGCGCATAGTCACCTAAAACAGTTGCAGATTTCCTTCAGGTACTCAGCTATTAGTGCTTTGAAGGTGAATGGACCTGGGAGGGTTGAGAGCTTTAGAGATCTTTGCAAGATATTCCATAAGGAAGGGAAGGAGAAATTATTAGCGGATGAGCCATAGGATGTTTTTATTCTGGGTATCTGGAAGCAGAGTATGGAGAAGCATCTCAACCCATATGATCCGTTGGCACCTTTGAAGAAGCTTGAGATGTATGCAGAAAGCTTATCAAACAGAGCTCTAAAGAACCAGAAAAGAGCATTTATTTTCCTCCTTGTTGAAAGTGAGAACCATCCCATCTATATGTGCAGCAGGCTGTGGTGGGTGTGGGAAGGAAGATTGAGGATGAACCTCAAGGCCCGGTGGTAAAGAGTGTCGAGTTTTCAGAGCACTTAGGAGGGGCAATTGTTGTAGAGGAAGTTGGAGTAGTCCAGTAAAGGTAGGAATGTAGATTGCACTAGTCTCTTTCTAGCTTCTTTCGTGAGGAGATGCTTAATGTGGTAATACATGCCTAAGCACTGTCTTCATTTTTTCAAGACCTCATTCAGGTGGCACAGGAAGTTAAGCTTATTATCCAGCCAGAACCCAAGGTATTTAAAGTTATCTGCAATTTCAAGTGGTTCACCCAATAAAGTTAGAATCTTGGGGTTGTGTGTTGGTCCTGAGACTGCCTTCAGTGAGAGGATCATGACTTTGGTCTTTTTGGCATTAAGTAGAAGCTTGTGCTTGATAAGATTATGTTGGAGAGAGAGAGAGAGAGAGATAAAGTCTCGCTGTAAGTCCTCATAGGCCATGTCCAAAGAAGAGTCAGAGGTGTACAGGAGAGTATTGTCTGCACATCGGTGCACATTAGCTGTGTGCAGTTGTGAGTCAAGGTTATTGATACAGATTGTGAATAAGATTGGGCCCAAGATGGAGCCTTTGGGGATACCTCGTGGTAGTGTTTTTAGTGGAGACAATTCTCCTAAGACTTTAACTTGTTGTAATCTGTTAGTAAGGTAATTGGTGAACCATTTAATGGCAGTATTATCAAAACTGATGTTATTCAATACGTTAAGCATAATGTTGTGATCCACAGTATTGAAAGCCTTACTCAGATCAGGGAAGATAGCAAACACATACTTTATTAGAATCCAAGGCAGCTTGCCAGTCAGTGGTTACTTTAGCAAGGGCAGAGACTTAAGCCTGACCTCCATCATTTGTAAATGCTTTGAAAAGATATTAAAGGCTAGACTAGAAAAAGAACTATGGGACAAAAAGCATGCTGATAAAACACAGCATGGTTTCATCAAGGGAAATCATGTACCACCAACCTAATTTTGTTTTATGATGGAATCATTAATAGTCTATACAGGGGCATCCCAGTTGATGTGGTTCTCCTTAACTTCAGGAAAGCTTTTGACAAGATCCCGTATGCACTACTCATATCCAAAATGGCTAAGTTAGGATTAAATCAGTTCATAGTCAGATGGGTCTCAAAATGGCTGGCTAACAGATTTCAACAGGTACAGATATCAGGTCACATCTCCAGTGAGATCAAGATAAGTAGTGGCATCCCACAGGGATCTGTACTGGGTCACATCTTGTTCAAAATTTTTATAAGAGACAAACAACCATGAAAGCAGAGCACACATCATCCTCATACATAACAAGGGCTCCAGTCTCTAAAGATACAAGCTATAAAACATTTTATTGATTACATGGAAAAAGCATAAAACCTGACATGTTTTGAATGTGCAAGTATCCTTTTTCAAAGGCGTTTGAGCAAGGATGCTTGCACATCCAAAACACGTCAGGTTTTACGCTTTTTCCATGTAATCATTAAAATGTTTTATAGCTTGTACCTTTAGAGACTGGTGCCCTTTTTATTTAAGAGGTTGGTGAGTGCTCTACTTTTATGGTTGTTTGTTTCTGAGTTTAGTATTGAAGCACCATCATCCATTTGCTGACTCCTTTGTTATTGAATTTTTATAAGAGATCTGGATGAAGGATTGTGGTGTAAGGTTGCTAAATCTGCAGATGATACTAAAGTTTGTTCAGAAGTTGACATCAACCCCAAAATAGATTTATTTCAACAAGATTGTAGGGAAATAGATCAATAGGCAAAAGCCAACAAAATGGAGTTTAATACTGACAAATGTTCTATTATCCATTTTAGAAAGAAAAACCCAAATACCGTATACAAGTCTGGTACAGAAACTATTTAAAAAGTTGAATCTGAAAGTGACCTAGGAATAATTATTAACAAAGACCTTACACATGTTCAGCAGTGTAGAAAGGTAACCCTTAGAGCCAATAGGATTGTAAAATCAATCCAAAAAGCCTTTGTGAATAGAAGCAGAGCCTGTATCCTCCCTCTCTATACAATGTACATTAGACTCCATATGGATTATGCCACTTCCTTTTGGTCCCCCTATCTAATAAAGAATATCAAATTAATTGAATTGGTAAAAAGAAAAGCCACCAAATTTGTGGCAGTTTGCAAACCCCTCCCCTATTCCCAAAGGCTGAAGGCATTATGTCTCTATAATCTTGAGACATGTAAAATCAGAGGGGATATGCTTTTGTTGTTCAATATTTTGAAAGACCAAAACCTGCAGAAAGACTAACATAGAATGGCCAGATAAATCTGATGGACTTAGATGTCACAACAAACAGCTTAAGATACCCAAAATAAGAACTTATAAAAGAGACAACTTCTTTATAGTCAAGGTCACCAAGATTTAGAATGCATTGCCATCTTATTTAGTAAATATTAACTCTTTTGGACAATTTAAAACAGCATTGGACAGTTATTTACTTGACTACAGGAAATAATTATTCACCCCACAGGTGCAGGGAAGGTGGTCTCGATGGGCTTCGGCCTTCTTCCACTTTTCAAACTGAGTAATACTGAGTAATAACTCTGGACACAGCCCCTACAACCCACACAGTAGACCACAGTGCTGGGAGCAGGGGAGGGGGGAAAAGCAGACCAATTGTGGTGGACTAGAGTCAATTAAGATTTTAATTCCTTTAAGGTACTTCTTTATTTGCTCTGCCTGGAGGAGTTTGTGCTCTCATTTACAGCTACACTGCAATAAGGGGTGCTCTTTAGTTTTTTAATAGAGTACTAGTCTGGAGTTCTTTGTGGAGGATAAAATATGGGGCTTTAATTATACTAGTGGAAGCATCTGCTGAAAGGATCACTGGTGTCGATACCAGAGCCAACAGCAAGGACTTGCACATGTTGGGTTTTGTAAGGTTGAGGAGGAGCCAGTGGACAAGAGGATCAGCCACACCTACAGTGCAGGGAAGTGCTTTAAATTTCTTTTCTGGTATAAAGGGTTAGGGCATTGGGCTGAATTGAGGGGAGATGGATGCCGTGGTTTAATCCGCCCTCCTCCCCATCCTTCCCACCCTGGGCGCATCCAGATTTATGGAGGATGCTATGCCTTGATTGGTGGTGATATTAGGTGGTTGATTACTAAAGACAGCACTATTCTTAATTATGAAATGGGTAGAGAGAATGCTGGATTCTGATTGGCTGACAGCTGCTTTCAGCTGGGCCGTTATCCCAGCACAAAGGCCTATTTGAAAGTATTCTGTTTAAAAATGTGTAAAATTGACTAAAAATTACCCATTTCATAATCACAATAAGGCTCTAAAGGGGGTATGTTATGGTGGGCAAACAACCCTTCTCAGATGGTGGAAGCCCTCAGCTACACTTTGTGCTTCAACCCACCCTGAGGTGGGTCATTATCCCACCATAACACACCCCCTGCCATGCCTTATTGCTTAAGTATTGTCTGGAGGGGTAGGTTTAAGTGAACTAAGAAAGAGAAGATAAAACAAAAAAGATATGTACTTTTGACCTTTTCCTTTTCTTTCTGAGTTTATCATTGATGAGGGTGTAGTGGGTGTATTGAAGGGGGGAAGCAATGGTGATACCTGGCAGTAGAGAAGGCTCCAGGGCATGGGGCATTCAGGCTTCATAGGGGATGGCAGAAGTGGGATGGATACTTGCAATAAATTCAGTGGGCAATGTGGGAAGGGAAATAAGTTGCAATGCCTGTGGGGCAGCTATCTTCTTGGGTATTGCATGGAGGGCTAGGGGGTGCTTGGTGTTCAGACAACTTGAGTAGCTAAGGGATGGGATTAGTTGGTTGAGGAGGGATCAGTGGGGAGGGTGTGGGGTGGACTGAAAGGGCAGCAGAGTACCTAGGGCCCATAGAAGAGCTCCCAAGGAGTGCATAGACAGCAGTATCAGGGTACAGAAAAGAGAAGGGTATAAAGGAATAAAATTGCCACCTTCACAGGAACTTGGGGGTACAGAGGCAGGTGAATGTAAACTGATGCTTAATAAATAAATAAATAAATGGGTGAGGATCAAGAGCAGGGGTGGAAATAGACCAGAAATGGTGAGTAAATGGTGGTCTCAATACAGCAATCCAGCAGAACATTGGAGAAAGTACAAGTCTCAAAAAAACAGATTCTCAGTGCTGGCCACCCTAACAGAACAGGAGGGTGGGGAGCTTGTAGGGAGGGCAGGAGGAAGGGGAAGTTGGAGCTTCACAGGGGTAATAGTATGGCAGTGAAGGGGGTCAGGGTACCAGTGGACAGTGATGATGGGGTGTAGGCTGAAATTGTTGACAGGGAGTCAGAAACTAAAGAGAATGAGGGGAAGCAGGGCTATAATGGAGGAATGGGGAAAGAGGTGGATCCAGGAAATGGGTGTAAGAGGTGGGGGTCTGACTTGAGAAAGGGAAAAGGCAAGAGGCTGATGAGGAAGGGGGCAACAAGGATAAGGTAGCTGTTCAGCCCTGTGACCAAAGAAATGGGAGACAGCTGGGGATGGAACACAAAAAATGGGGAAGGGTCTTAGTTCTGGTGGACTCAATACTAAAAGGGGTGAGATGGGGAGGTCAGGGAGTTAAGTATAAGTGCATATGGGTGGAATGTATGCCAGGCATGACAGCAGAAAGGGTGGAGCAGTATATTCTGAAGTGTTCAGGGAGGGAAAGGGAGAAGCCCCACATCATGGTGCACCTGGGTACAAATAACTTGGAGTGAAACACAGTTGAGGAAGTTCAGAAGAGATTCTGGGAGTTGGGGAAGCTGTGTAAGGAGGCAGGGTCCCCATTTGCTTTCGTGGAGGTTTTTCCCAGTACCCAGAGCAAGTGCTGCCAGGAAGCAAAGGATTGCACAGTTTAACACATGGTTGGGAGAATTGTGTCAGACCAAAGGGTACGGGATGGTGAAGGGATGGGATAGAACACATGAAAACAGGACCTTGTATGCCCCAGACAAGTTACACTTGAGTAGGGAGGGCTCAGGAATCTTAAAACAGAGGCAGAAAGAGTACATAAGTGACCAGGGTGAATTTAAACTAAGAGTTGGGGGGGGTGGACATCTCCAAGTCAGGGAGACTGATGGAACAGCCCCCCATATCAGCAAGAAAGGATCGGGGAGTATCCAAACAGGGTTGTCACTAAGAGGGATCAGACAGGGACAGAAGGGTGGGGCACTTTCTGGAGGGTGGTCTCCTTGAATAAAAGAAGCCTATGGAATAAGGCAGCTGAATTACAAGCTCTGATATCAGAGGGGAAGGTGGACACAGCTGCAATCACAAAAACATGGGCCACCCAATATAAGACAAAAGCACAAAATAGGCTGCACTCACTGCTTAATAAATGAAAAATTTTCAGAACATGAAGCTCACCAAAGTATGAAGATTTATTCAGAGCCTAAGTGAGACAATCCTCAGTGCTTTGTGTCTGTATGTGATGCTTCATCAGGAGATGGAGTTTGTGACAAACTGCTTTTCTCTTATTGTGAAGAATTAAAGTGACAGTGCTCGAAAACAAACATTTGTTGGCTATCTGCTCCAGTGAACCAGGCTGCTATTCTATCATACAAATGATCTAGTTAGAATGTGTGGGTCTTAATAAAATCTATGTAGGAAAGCCCAAATAAGGAAAAAAGGTTTATGGGATAAATATCCTGAATAAACCAAGGGATTGCTTTCATTAATAACGCTCACCAAATTTTATTTAAGATGAAATCTAAAGCAACATCAGTACATGAGGCAGGAGCCACTTACCATCAGAGTGAATTAAAAAAAAAAGTGAACAAACTCCATTTGGCACTCTACTAAAAACTAATTCTAAATTTATTTTTATCAATTAAAAGCTATAATCGCTTAAGTTTGAGTTGAGAACTCAATATGTGGTACAGCTCTTATTTTACTTTCATATTTCCTTTATAGTACTTACTGTACATTGTATGTCCTTAAACTAAGATGCTATACTCTAGTATGAATTCATGGTAATAATTAATTTTGAATTGTATGACCCCAAAGGCAAAACAATACTGAAACTGTAGTTATTTATATAAAGGGAAAAACAAAAGAAAACCAGCACCTACTTTAAAACTTGGACAAATTTGTCATTTTACCTCCTTTCAGCAGAAAAAAACAGCCGTAAGAGTTGGCGTTTTCACAGTGTCTTTAATAGTTTATTACAAAAGTGCAAACTCACTTCTAAAATGTCCCACAGAGCTGTACAATCCCTCCGAGATGTGACTCATGAAATTCCTTGTGCATTGAGTCCATTCATAAGTCCATAAAAGTCATTGAATCCAAAAAACGCCAAAAACGCCAAATATTTGGAAACAGTTCGGCTGGGTATCCACAAACAAAAAGCAAGCTCTGAGGGTCAACTCCCAATGATGTCACCTGATGCGTCTATGGCGTATTTTGGATTCAATGACTTTTATGGACTTATGAATGGACTCAATGCACAAGGAATTTCATGAGTCACATCTCGGAGGGATTGTACAGCTCTCTGGGACATTTTAGAAGTGAGTTTGCACTTTTGTAATAAACTATTAAAGACACTGTGAAAACGCCAACTCTTATGGCTGGTTTTTTCCACTGAAAGGAGGTAAAATGACAAATTTGTCCAAGTTTTAAAGTAGGTGCTGGTTTTCTTTTGTTTTTGCTTTGTTTTTCAAACCATGCACTGCTTGTTTCCCTAGTGCAGTCCACTCCACTTGCCTTACATTTATATAAAGGGACCTACAGAAAGAAAAAGGACACTTAAAGTGCCCCAGCAAAATATATCAACCTACAGTTAACAGCAAAATAATAATGCTAGTGTATGAATATTTCATATATTACACATCCCTTATTATAAATAGGGGCAAATATCGATACTTCTTCTATTCAAACCCAGGAAAGAATTGGATTTTAGTGTGAATATCCATCTTGCTTCTTGTAACAAAGATGTTTGTCTATTGCCCCTTCTCAGATTAGGTCAAACATGTTTAATACTTATAAAAGAAAAAACTTCCAAATCACTGCTATGCATTTCTGCAAAATGTAGTTCAACTGGACTATCAAGATCCACATTTAGGACAGAGCGAACATATTTCTGCATCCTCTCTTTTAATAAACATGTGGTACATCCTATATAAACTTTTAGTCAGAGGCAAATTAAAACATAAACCATAAATGGTGTAGTGCAGCTTATAAATTGTCTAATGATTACCTTTTTGTTTAAGACAGAATCTTAGAAAAATTTGGTCTGACTACAGAAGTGACAAATTTTGCACTTTCCACATCTAAGGAGGAGGAGACATCCAAGATGGCCTAATGTTTGGTCTATTTAAAAAAAAAAACTACTAGTCAGACTCTCAAGTTTTGACCTTGATGAAAGGTGATGCGAGGTGCTTTCTCAATCTATCTGTAGAGAACTGTATCTCCACTTAAAACACGCCAGTGTTTTTTTCACAAATGCTGAAATGTTATTTGATAGGCAGTTGTAAGTTGTTTTTAATGTAACCAGTTGGTCTCCATGTTGTTTAGATTTTGGGGTTAATAAATTAGATCTGTCAAAATGTCTAGCCCTATTAAGTGCTTCTTCTAATAAACTTGCAGAGTAGCCCCATCCAAAAATTGATTTTTTTTAAGATCTAATGCTTCTTGTTCAAACATTTGCAAATTGGAGCAATTTCTCTGAATCCTAGCAAACTGGCCACATGGAATGGACTATAGCAAATGCTGAAGATGTGCACTTGAGGTATACAGGAGCATGTTAGCTGCAGTTGGCTTTCTATAGGTAGAATTCTGTACAGATTCCCTATCTGTACCTTGAAAAGTTAAATACAAGAAGGAAATAATATGGGGTCAGAGGTGTAGGTGAATTTTTTTTTGTAATTACTTTTAACCACCACATGATGCCTGGCAGGCTGCTATGTCCCTCTGATCAAAGGGACTGTCTCTCCAGTCCCCCCACTCTCATACTAAGCAGCACCTGGTAGTTCCCCGTGGATTGCCTCCCACAGTGGGGCATGAAAGAGGTTGCTGGCTTCTCTCCCCTTCCTGGATACCCAATCCAGAATCTGGGGAACCACTCCCAGGAGAGGCAGAGCATCTACAAGCCTGCCAGGCTCACTTTTTCCTTTTGCACCCACCCCATCCCTTCCAATGTAAAGACACTGGCTTCTAGCCTCCTGACCCATGCTTCCCTCCAACCACCACCAGAAGGCAGCCAGTGAGTGGGATGACTAGTCCCCCTCCCTCCAAGAGAGGAAAGCAGTCTCCTCTGGATACTCAATCCTCTCTCCTCCTGCAGACCCCAGGTGGCCCAGGCTCATTCTTGAACCTGGGTCACTAGCATGGTGTGAGGTGTGGTGTCCAGCCCCACCATCCTCAGCACCACTTGGCCAGCTGGTGTAGGTGAATTTTAAGCCAATATCATTTAAATTCAAAAAATTTAAAAATGAATACACTGAAACCTCATCCCCTCTCCACATGTTTAAAATATCATCAATGAATCTACCCCACATTACTATGTGGGGTAGAAAAGGGTTACTCCCGTGGCTGAACATGCTGGCAACCCCCCACCTTGCCATAAAAAGATTGCCATTGAAGGGAGCCACCATGGTCCCCATGGCCATTCCACAAATCTGAAAATAAAATGTCTGATCAAATTAAAGAAAACAAGAACATGATGGCAGATGGAGACTGCAGGATCCATCTAGTCTACCTGTTATTTGACCTACTTCCCCTCAAGTATATTCCCCTATTTTAATATTCCACTATGTCTCTCCCAAGAAATTTGAACTCCTTAACTGACTTGGCATCCATGACCTCCTGTGGCAGCCTGTTCCATGGCTCTATCACCCTTTCAGTGAAGAAAAACTTCCTAATGTTGCTCCAAAATCTCCCTCCTGTTAGGCATCTGTTGTGGCCTCTAGTATGTGCCTCCTTATACAAAACATGTGAACATATTAAACTGCCAGCAGACACTGGTCATATGGTCTATCAAGTCTGCTCAAGTGTGTAGCTAGCAATCCCTTATACTGCAGCTGCCCCTCCCTTCCCTCTCCCCATTATTTTCTTGAAAGAGGTTTTGATTCTGCACTGAGTTGATATCCGTTAGGCATTTAACAGTTTCTATCATATCTCCTCTGTTTCTCCTCTGTTCCAGGGAGTACATGTTTAATTCTTTTAGTCTTCTCTCATAGGGTTCATGGTGGAGGTTATGAACCATCTTTGTAGCTCTTCTTTGCATAGTTTCCAGATGGTCCATATCCTTTTTATGGTGTTTTTTTTTTAACTGGATACAGTAATCCAGGTGTGGCCTCATAAAGGATCTGTAAAGTGGGATTATCACTTCAGGCTTTCTGCTTGTGATCCCTTTCACGATGCAACTGAGGATGTTACTGGCTTTCTGTGACACCTTTTTCACATTGTCTCCCTACCTTTAGGTGATTGGATGCCATGACCCTAGGTCCCATTCTAAGTTCATGATGGCTAATTGTTCACCCCTAGATAGTAATTTTCAAGGGTTTCTTTTCCCTAGGTGCACAATTTTATACTTTTTAATGTTAAACTTCAACTGCCAAGTTCTGGACCATTCTTCCTGTTTTGTTAGGTCTGATTCCATCGCTATGGCCCCTTCCTGTGTGTCTACCCTGTTACAGAGCTTGATGTCATCAGCATACAGACATACTTTCCCTTCCAATCCATCTGCGATGTCACTGATGAATATGTTTAAGAGGATTGGTCCAAGCACCAAATCCTGCGGAACCCCACTGGTCACCATCCCCTCTCTTGACAGGATGCAATTCATTACAATATTCTGGGTCCTCCCCTGAAACCAGGTTATTACCCAATTAACAATTTTCTCTCCTTCACCTGCATTTCCCAATTTGTTAATAAGCCTCCTGTGGGTGACAGAATCAAAAGCTTTAATAATATCTAGAAATATAACATCTACTGCCCTGTCTTGATCTACTACTTTTGTCACCTAGTCACAGAATTCTATCATGTTTGTCTGGCATGACCTACCTATTGTGAAGCCATGCTGCTTAGGCTATAGCCTCCCACTGGTTTTCATGTATGCCACTATCCTTTCCTTTAGTAATGATTCCATAATTTCCCCCCACAATTGAGGTGAGGGTGACAGGGCAGTAGTTACCTGCCTCTCCCTTGCTTCGGCTCTTGTGTAGGGGTACCACAGTCACCTTTTTCCAGTCCTCTGATACATGTCCGCTCTCCAGTGATTTATTAATGAGTTCAGCCAATGGAGCAGCTAGTTCCTCCCAAAGCTCTTCAATACCTCAGGATGAATTCCATCTGGTCCCAAAGCTTTGTCTGTCTTCAATTTATGTAATTCTTTTAGGCCCCTCTCTTTTGTAAAGGGGCTTGCATAGAAGTCAAAAGAAGCTTCATCGCCTCCCAAATGAACCATGCTGGTAAATCCTGTGTGATCGCAGATTGATATAGATGGAAATCCAATGCTTGAAAACTTAAATCATGACTTACAGATGTATATAAACTGTCTACATCCACTGTGATCCACCTGTATTCACTGTACCAGACAAATCCACCTATTTTGGATGAAATGTCTATGCTGTCCCTAATATAGGAAGGATGACACTACTATCTACTGATGCAGATTCAACCCTTGACTTGAGTCCATTATTATTGAGCAGTTAACAGCCTATCCCTAGAGCCACCATTTTTAGAGCACAATCTACATTTAATCCATATCCTGTGAACAGTGCTGCACTTATAAACTTTCAGAATCTCTTAGAAAAAGATCTGGATGAGCTTTCAATACAAGATGGAGTTACCACCACCATAATCTTACACAGATGAATGGGCTGCCTTAGAAGAACTTAAAAATAACAAAGCAATTATTATAAAAGAAGTCAATAAAGGTGGCAAGGTGGTACTGATGAACAAGCAACAGTATGAAACTGAAATCTGGAGGCAAATAAAATGGTGCTAGATCTGCACCAGAAGTCATACAAAGAGAGACTAAAAGAGCTTAATATGTACACCCTTGAGGAAAGGAGGGAGAGGGGGAACATGATAGAAACTTTCAAGTACCTCAATGGAATCAATAAAGTCCAAGAATGTAGCATCTTTCACAAAAAAGAGATGTGCAAGAACAAGGGGGCACAATTTGAAGATAGAGGGGGGACAACTCAGGGGCAAAATGAGGAAGAATTTTTTTCAAGGACAGGGTAGAGGACACATGGAAAAGCCTTCCTGAGGAGGTTGCAGGGTCAAAAACAGTTGGGGGAATTAAGGAATGCATGGGACAGACATAAGGCAATTCTAGTGGGAGGTAGGAGGAAGTAAGCTGCTGGTAAAACTAGGATCTGCAGTTTATCCAATAGGTAGGGAAATGGGAAGACTGGGCGTGCCAAGAGGTCCTTATCAAAGTGTATCTTTCTGTGTTTCAGTTTGGATGATGTGAAAAGCCATGCCAGACTACAGACTGACCCCACTGGGGACTTTAAAACTAAACTGATTTGTCTGTGGATGATTCTTTTTCTGCAGGTTACATAACCAAAGCTGAACTTGACTTTATGAGAGCTGATTTTCCTGTTGTGCCAACAATGTACTGTATGTTTCAAAGATTCACAAGGACCAGACAAATCCACCTGAAAGGTCAATTTCATCCAGCTGTGGCTGTTTCAGAAAATTTCAATATTTAATGACAATTTCCTAAAGCAACTTGTTCAGTGTCAGTCTTCCCATATTATAGACAGCAAGGATATTTTATCCAAACTAGGTGGGTTTGTCTGATCCAGTCAAAACAGGTGGATCATAGTGGATGTAGAAAGTTTGTATACATCCATAAGTCATGATTTAGGTTTGCAAGCATTGGATTTCCATCTATATCAATCTGAGGTCACACAGGATTTACCAGCATGGCTGATTTTGGAGGTGATGGGGCTTATTTTGACTACTAACTGTTTTATATCTGATCAGAAGTTTTACTTACAGACTCATGGAACAGCCATGGGGACCACGGTGGCTCCCTCCTATGACAATATTTTTATGTCATGGTGGGAGGGGGCCACCATTTTCAGTTATGGTTGTAGCCCTTTTCTACCCCACATAGTTATGTGGGATAGATTTACTGACAATATTTTAATCATGAGGAGAGGGGATGAGGCTTCAGTGGGTTCCTTTTAATTTTGTTTAAATTTAAATGATATTGGCTTAAAATTCACCTATATCTCTGACCCCCATGTTATTTCCTTCTTGGATTTAACTTTTCAAGATACAGATGGAGAACCTGTACAGATTTCTACCTGTATAAAGCCTACTGCAGTTAATATGCCTCTGCATGCCTCAAGTGTGCACCCTCAGCATTTGATACAGTCCATGCATTTCACCAGTTTGCTTGGATTCTGAGAAATTGCTCTAATTTACAAATGTTTGAACAACAAGCATTAGATCTTAAAAAAATTATTTTTGGACAGGGGCTATTTTGCAAGTTTGTTAGAAAGAGCACTTAATAGGGCTAGATAGTTAGACAGGTCTAATTTATTAATCCCAAAATCTAAACAAGATGGAGACCAACCGGTTACATTAGCAACAACATATAACCACCTATCAAGTAACATTTTGACAATTGTGAAAAAACATTGGCATGTTTTAAGTGGAGATACAATTCTCTACAGAGTGATTGGGGAAGCACCTTACATCACCCTTC
Source organism: Neoceratodus forsteri (assembly GCA_016271365.2). Classification (NCBI taxonomy): domain Eukaryota; kingdom Metazoa; phylum Chordata; order Ceratodontiformes; family Ceratodontidae; genus Neoceratodus; species Neoceratodus forsteri. The sequence goes on along the minus strand of CM057452.1, from coordinate 1,565,197,935 downwards.
ATCAAGGTCAAAACTTGAGAGAGAGTCTGACTAGTAGCTTTTATGTTAAAGATGGACCAAACATTAGGCCATCTTGGATGCCTCCTCCACCGGTAGGCTGTTTTAGATGTGGAAAGTGCAACATTTGTCTCTTTTGTAGTCAGACCAAATTTTTCAAACATTCTGTCTTAAACAAAGAGCAGACCATTAGACAATCAATAAGCTGCATTACACTATGTGTGGTTTATGTTTTAATTTGCCCCTGCCGAAATGTTTATGTAGGGTGTACCACATTTCCATTAAAAGAGAGGATGCAGGAGCATGTTAGCTCTGTCCAAAATGTGGATCTTGATAGTCCAGTTGGACTACATTTTGTAGAAATGCATAGCAGTCATTTGGAAGGTTTTTCTTTTACAGGTTTTGAGCACATTCAGCCCAAACTGAGAGGAGGAAATAGACAAACAACTTTGTTACAACAAGAAGCAAGATGGATATGCACACTGAAAGCTGATTCTTGATTGGGTTTGAATAGTAGAAATATTGACATTTCCCCCTAATCATAATAAGAGATGTGTAACCCTATTTAGGACTAACAGGGTGAATTATATGACATATTCATACACTAGCATTATTATTTTACTATTAACTGCAGGTTGATGTATTTTGCTGGGCCACTTTTTGTATACTGTTTCTTTGTGTAGGTCACTTTATATAAATAACTACAGTTTCAGTATTGTTTTGCCTTTAGGGTTATACAATTCAAAATTAATTATTAACATGAATTCATATTAATGCATAGGATCCTAGTTTAAGTACATACGATAAAATTTCTATAAAGAAAATATGAAAGTAAAACAAGAGTTGTTCCCCCATATTGAGTTCTCAACTCAGACTTAAGCTATTATAGCATTTAACTGATAAAATATTTTGTTTTTTTAATTCGTTTTTTCATTGGTGTCTAATGGAGCGTGTTCACTTTTTTTGCTTTTTTTGAATTCAATATAATGATAAGTAACTCCTGCCTCATGTACTGATGCTGCTTTAGATTTCATCTTTAATAAAATTTAGTGACGCTATTAATGAAAGTGATCCCTTGGTTTATTCAGGATGTTTATCCTATAAACCTTTTCCTTATTTGGGCCTTTCTACATAAATTTTATCAAGACCCACACATTCAACTAGATCATTTGCATGATAGAATAGCAGCATGGTTCACTGGAGCAGATAGCCCACAAACATTTGTTTTCAAGAATTGTCACTTTAATTCTTCACAATAAGGGAAAAGCACATTGCCACAGACTCCACCTCCTAATGAAGCATCACATACAGACACAAAGCACTGAAGATTGTCTCAGTTGGGCTCTGAATACATCTTCATACTTTGGGCGAGCTTCATGCGTTGAAAATTATTTCATTTATTAAGCAGTGAGTGCAGCTTGTTTTGTGCTTTTGGTCGTTAGTGTCTGCTCAGCTTGCCCCCTCTCCTAGTTACCCATGGCCAGGTGTTCATAGTGTGGTCACCACCCAAAATCAGGACTGGGACCTGGTGATCCCAGGATACAGGCTGTACCGGAGAAACAGGGAAAAAGGGAAGGGAGGGTGGCTATTTATGTTAGAGAGGGGATTGAGTGTAGCTGGGAGGAGGGAAGGACAGAAGAATTATGGCTTCAGATCCAAGACTCTAGGGGAAGGAGGGTTACATTGGGGTGGTGTATAGACCCCCCTTCTCAAATGGAGGGCATTGACATGGAGCTAGAGGAGCAGATAAGGAAGGTCTGTGGGAAGAGTAACACCATGATGGTGGGGACTTCAATCTGCCAGGAATAGACTGGAGTACCCCATCCACCTCGAGCATCAGAGAACAGATCATCCTGGAGACTTTCCAGGACAGCTTCCTGGTCAAGTTGTTTAGAAAGCCAACCAGGGAAAGTAGCATTCTGTACCTCATACTGACTAATGGGGAGCTAGTAAGGGAACTGGAGAGGAGGACCCATTGACGGAAGTGACCACTGCACAGTTGGGTTCTCACTTAGTATTGGTAAGGAGGCAGCCAAAACCAGTACAAAAGTGCTGGACTTCAGGCAGGCTAACTTTGTCAGGATGAGGGACATAATGTCAGAGCACCTAACCAGCATCCACCCTCACATGGATGTTAACCAGAAGTAGGAAATTATCAAACTCAGGCTAGCGGAGGCCACTATCACATGCCCAAAGATCAAGAGCAAAAAGGCCATGTCCAAGAAACTGAGGTGGTTCAACAGGGAGGTATTAGATAAGGTGAGGGGAAAAAGAGCAGCCTTCAGGAAGTTTATCAGATCCAGTTTGGGGGGGAGTATAAGGAGTGTATACAAAGAGATTAAGGGGTGTGAGCAGGGCAGTCAGGGCAGCCAAGGCTTCAAGGGAGCATAGACTGGCACAAGGTATCAAAAAGGGGGAAAATGAGTTCTTCAAATGCATAAGGGAGAGAAGGAACTGAAAACATTAAATTGCAAGAATTAAGAAAGGTGAAGGGTTGGTGTAAAAGGGGATGGTGCAAGTGGAAGCACTCAATGAATACTTCTGCTCTGTGTTTACCAAGGAGAAGCATGGACCAATGCCACCGGGGTCGGGAGAGGTGGACACATGAGGGAGAAGTTAACAGATGGGGAGATCCCAGTGAGCAGGGTGTTGAAAGGCCTAAAAGCCCTGCAGATAGATAAGGCACCCAGACCAGATAGCATACACCCCAGGGTTCTGAAGGAGTTGGCAGAGATCCTGGTGGAGCCACTTGTGGACCTATTCAATTCCTCTCTGGGAACTAGTTGCATGCACCAGGCCTGGAGGATAGCACATGTGGTGCCCCTGCACAAGAGTGCCCCCAAGGATGAGCCAGGCAACTATAGACCAGTCAGTCTTACATCCATTGTGGGGAAGCTGATGGAGACTATCCCTTAAGGAAAGGTTAGTAACCTTTCTGGAGGTGAAGTGTCTCCAGGATGACAGACAACATGGGATTGTCTCTAGCAGATCCTGCCAGACCAACCAGGTTGACTTCCATAACTGGATGACCAGGGCACTAGACAGGGGCCAGTCAGAGGATGTCCTGTATCTGGACCTCAGCATGGTCTTCAATTACATGCCACATGGGAAGCTGATTAGCAAGTTAAGATACCCGGCGGCAGGAGAAGAAATGGTGGCTTGGGTCAGGAACTGGCTCCAGGACAGGCAGCAGAGAATAGTTGTGAGAGGGGAACACTCAACTCCAAGAGTTATAACCAGTGAAGTACCACAGGGCTTGGTACTGAGTCAGGAATTTGTATTTCTGACATATCAAATGGGATTAACATCAAGATCAGCCTTTTTGCAGATGACATGAAGATCGGGGTTGTGGTGGATTATGCAGAGGGGTGGCAATGACTTCAAGGTGATCTGACAAGACTTAAGTGCTGGTCACAGGCATGGAAGTTGTGGTTCAATGCAAATAAGTGCAAAATCATGCACATGGGAGCAAGAAACCCAAGGAATAGTTATCGGTTGAGGCAGTACAGTTGTCCCCTACAGCAGAGGAAAAGGATCTTTGAGCGGTAATAACAGGGCAAATAAACCACTCAGCTCAGTGTAGGAAAGCAGCAGCTAAAGCTATTAAGATGCTGGGGTATATTGCAAGAGGGAAACACCTCCAGGAGAGGGGAGGTCATCCTGCAACTGTACAGGTCATTGGTGAGGCTGCACCTGGAGTACTGCATGGAGTTTTGGTGCCCCTACTTAAAGAAGATGTCAAATTGCTAGAAGGGGTCCAGCACAGAGCAACCAGGATGATCCTCAGATTGGAGGACAAACCTTATGAGGGAGGAACTCTGCATGTACTCCCTGGAGGAATGGAGGGTTATGGAGGACATGGTAGAAACCTTCAAGTATATGAAGGGCTTAAATAAGGTTGGTACAGAGGGTTATTTTTAGACTGAAGGGAGGGAGGGAGGGAAAACAGGGGGCACAGTCTAAAACTGGAGGGTGGTAAATTCAGAAGGGAATTAAAAAGACATTACTTTACAGAAGGAGTGGTGACAGGGTGGAACGTACTGCTGGAGGAGGTGATATCCTTACAGTCAATGGCAGTTTTAAGATGGGGTGGGACAAAGTCAGAGGGAAGGTCACCAAGAGGACTATGGATGGAGGGGTTAAAGCAAGCAGGGGCTCAAAGTCAAAAGTTCAGATAGGGGATGGAGGTGCTGCTGCAGTGTAATGGACTGCTAACTGCATACTTTACCAAACTTCATAGACCACATGGCCTGTATCTGCTGGCATTCTTCACATGTTCGTATCAAGGCAGTGCAATGGTTTCTTTTTCTCTTGAAAGTAGCTTCAGTGACCAAACAGTGTCTTCCTGCCCCATTCTGTGATGGTGTGATGTTAGCAACCGTGACAATGTACAGAATCCACGCTAAATTTGGATCCACAGGAGCAGGTGGGTGACCAACTTAGGGGTCTCCACCTCACTTGAGCCATGTCCCCCGCCCCAAAAGTGTATTGGTTTGTATGATGTTCTTGATTAGCAATACTTGATAAAGTTCTCTTATGTGAGTACTTTCTTACATGGTTAATTGTACTTATGTTGTTTAAGACTGCAGCAATTTGGAAGTCCTCAATGTATGGTTATTTTTTTTGTTTACATTTTTTTGTCAATAAATGTTTATTAAAGCCTTTCATAAATAAAAAAAATACAGAAATGCATAACATTATATGAAAAGAAAAAAATAAGGAAAACCCATAACATACAATATTATATAATCATCTGTAAATACTTCTGCAGCACTAGCAGTCTAATTGAATAACATGAAGTAGAAATCTAATAGTTACACAATTAAAAATATTTTGTTTTCTTTATACACTTCCCTTGTAGATAATGATGCATTTATTTCCCCCCATAAAAAAGCTACATATGGGTTGATCACTGGAGCACAGTAGCCAGATGGGAGGTAGTAGTACACTCCACTCTCCACTGATATATCTGTCAGAGTCAGTGGCTCAGTAGGTAGTACACTCACCTCTGATGCTGGAAAATCAGAGGGCTGTGGGTTCAGTTCCCACATCTGGCACTTGGGTTAGTATCCCAATACTGACGCTGTAGTACAGCATGAGGGGGGTGCTGCACTTCTGAAGTGCCGTCTTATGGATGAGATGTTAAACCGAGGTACTATCTGCCTGGATTGATGGTAGTTCAGGTGGATGCTAAAGATTCCATGGCCCTTATTGAAAAAGAGTAGGGGAATTTTTTATTGAAATCATAACAAATATATAGAAATCAGTATTACATCATACAAAACCATAAGGAAAAAATTCAAAAAAATAAATAAGTATTAATTCATACAATAATCCCAACATAAAAAAAAAACATTATAACCCTCCCCCTCCCTACTATAAAAGTAGGGGAAGATTTTATTCAAAACTAAACACACATATTCAACATTGTATTACTATATATATCAGAAAGAAAAAAAAAACATAAATAAGTATTACATCATACCTCAAACATAAGCAATCCGCATGGGTTACAAGGCCCCCCTTCCCATCCCCACTAAAGAAGAAGGGGCATATTTTATGAAAATCTTAAATATAGGCAACAATATATTACTTCATACAAAGCATGAGGGAGAAAAAAAAAAGGAAATAATTAAAAACATAAAGGAGTAGTATAGCATATATTACATTCAAACATAAAATATCCATAATGTACACATAACCCCCATCCCGTCCCCACTAAAAGGATGAGGAGAATTTCCCACTACTTTTTTTTTTTTAATTATATACATAACAGTGGTACTACCCTCAAGATCCTAACACAAAAAAACAAAGATAAACATAGATAAGTATTTTGTCATACAATACAAAAACCCATTGACATAGGCCCAAAAGGGATAACAAGAAAAACTAAAAGACCTTCCCACCACGAGAGAAGGGAATTGTTCTAGTAAACTCAACCAGTATCAAAAAACAAAGGATATATAAAACAGTATTCCATCATACAAAATGTTACAAAGGAAAGAACAAACTGAAAGTACATATTAATTCATACAATAATACTAAGACATATAGAAAAACTTTTCCGCCTACCCCATCTCCCTCCCCACTATAAGAGTTGGGATTTTTTTTTTTTGAAGAATAAAAGAATAATTACACATCGAAAACAAAATGCAAGCAAACTTAATCTTTGTAAATGCAGTGCCATCTTCCCCAACCTACTGGAGGAATACAGTAATGACATATTAACTATGAATGTAATAAAATCAGCCTGTATCCAGCCAATACATATGTCTCCACCATAACTTATAAAGGTCAGGTGAGACTGTATTCTGTTCAATAGTCTGCAATAGGAAGATCTCTCTTCGGACTGTATGAAAAACTTGGGCACTAGACAGTATTTGCTGCCTTAGTGTCAGTGCACAACAGGCCTGCCACAACTGAAATTTTACGTAGCCGACAAATAACAGTATTGTCCCACAGTCAAATTTAACCCACGGCCCTGGGAGAACACTTCTAACCCAAATGTCTGGGTCTGCTACCCTAAAAGGACCCAAGGGCCAATATGTGTGAAAATAGGTCCAAAATTCTATAGCATAAGGGCATTATACAAATAAATGTTGCATAGTTTTGATTACCCCAGGGCAAGTAGAGACTCTAGGACAGGTACGTTCTGTTATACCCTTGTGCTTCATATTTCCTTTTACCCCTAGTTTTTAATGTGCACAGAGCCAGACAAAATCCCACATATATGCTGGGATTTGAAGGCAATGAAGAAAACATGTCAGGGTCTCTTTTCCCATAGGGGAAAGTTCCACGGGCCATGGGTCCTCATAAAACCATATTGTCAACAGCCAGTCATACACAGTCTTCCTGGAACCTGTAGTCAGGTGTGTATAAGGCAATGCCCATACTTTAATCTTACCCATCACATCCTTCCAATAATTTGCCAAGTAGGAAATTTTAATCTGCTTGGAGAGAAAATCTGAAGAGGCCCATACCCTTAGCAAGGGTCCAAACTCATCCAGTGCCCATGGACTCCACAACCCCAATTTATTATGGACAATTGGGACAACATTATGAAAAAGAAAAGTAACATAAAAGAAAACTACTGGGTTAATCATTCCCAGTCCTCCCTGAGCTATAGGTAGATATGTAATACCTCTCTTAATAGGGTTTAATCTACTCCCCCATATACACTGGAAAAAACACTATAAACTGAAGTCTCCAGGGCCTTTGGGGAGGAAATACTGCAGATAGAAATAAAAACATTGGTAACAAATGTGATTTAATCATGTATATCCTTTTACGTTTTGACATACGACAGGTGTTCCATTTTGCAACCAACGCCTGAGCAGAATGAAGCTTTACATCCCAATTATAAAACTGTGGATCAGGATCTCAAAATAATTTGCCCAAAATTTTAGTATAAGTGGTCACCACTGGAAACTGCCATATCAAGGACCAAACTCTACCCTCACACCTCAGTGATAATATGCAACATTTACTGTGATTAACGACAGAGCCAGTAACTTCTGAAAAGTGTCTTAATTCCTCCTGAGCCAACAATGCTGAGGCTTTGTCAGCCAATATCAAACAAAGATCATCAGCATAAGCAATTGTTTTTATCTGTGTGTCCATACTACTTACAAAAAGACCCATAATATCATCTATTTTATGTATTCTATATAACAAGGGATCCAAAGAAAATGAGTACAAAAGAGGACTAAGAGGACAGCCCTGCCACACCCCTCTGCCAACTGGAATCTTAACCCCTGTCCACCCATTCGTAATAGGTAACAAGCAAATACTTTTATAACAAGATTTTAACTAAAAAATGAACTGATCAGGAAACCCATAACTTTGAAGAACTGCCCACATATAGGGGTATTCAACCCTATCAAAAGCCTTAGATTGATCCAGACTCACCAGATGTCCCAACAGCTCTTGAGTGCTACCTGTATGCAAAATCTCCCGAATAAGGATCAGGGCATCTTGTATCTTCTGTGGAGGTACCCCACTAAACTGTGTAGGGTGAACTATTGCATCCAGCGCACCCACCAATCTATTCCCTACCACCTTCATAAAAATTTTACTGTCAGTGTTTAGGAGGGTTATGGGTCACCAATTCCTTAGTTCCTCTTTATTACCATCCTTAAATAAAAGAACTAATACCCCCTCATACATACTAGCCAGTAAAAAACCTGAAAGTAAGGCACTATTCAAGACAGCCATCAGTTCTTCCCATAAAGATTCCCAAATCGCTTTATAGATGGCATGAGATAGTCCATCAGAGCCTGGAGATGTACCCATAGAAAGGGACTAAATAACCTGGCTGAGTTCTAGTACTGAAATAAGCTCAATTAAACTGCATCCCAGCTCCTCAGAAATACTAGAAAGAGTACAGTCCTGCAACCAATGATTCACCTTATCATATGGCAAGTTTTCACTTGTGAAAACCGCAGTAAAATACCAGCTAATTTCTGCCAACATGGCAGAGTTATCAGTTACGGCACTACCATTTAACAACTGTAGGGATTCCATAGTTCTTTGCTTCTGAACCTGGACCAGGGTATCAAAAGGAATAGTGTCATGTTTTTTTTCCAAATAACTGATAGCGTTGTTGTTTAACTACCCCCTTTATCATCTCTTTTTGTAGGACAGTTATCTTATCCTTTAGGGTCTTAATAGCCAAAAGATCACATACTCCCCTATCATACTGTTGAGCAGTTAAGATTTTCAGTTGAGACCTTAAGCACCATAAGGTGTTACGTTTAAAAGTCTTCCTACAGACTGAAAGTAGGATCAGAAATCCCATTTCGAATCTTCCCACTATTCATTCCGATCCTCATATAGGAAAAACATTGATTTCCTTGCTTCCATAACATGTTTAAAACCTCTCTGAACGATGGGCAAATCTAGCAAAGAAATATTTAGTTTCCAAACTCCTGGGCCGTGTTTTTGTTCAAGGAGGCTACCTACAGACAGGACTAGCATTCGATGGTCCGATGTTGCCACATCAACTACTACCGCATCTTGAATATAAAGAAAAGCTGATATAAAAAAATAATCAATTCTGGACGTACGGGGACCACAGCATAAGTATGTGGGGCCATTGTAAATCTAGAACCAAAAACTTTGATTAAACCTACATCAGAAATAGCATTTAATAAACAAGAAACATCACAATATTGTTTTTGCCCTGGAAGGCCACATCCTGGCTGGGGTAGAGAACAATTAAAATCCCCCCCAAAAAAACACCAGCATGGTTGTAAATAAAAAAGGCTATATGGTACAGAAAAGTCTTACCCTGTCATATTTTAATTGAGGAGCATATATATTTATTAGACACAAAGGTAAATCCTTTCAAATAATATCCAACATCAAGGTCCGACCCTCCACAATCTCTAAGTGTTGAAGCATTTTAATCTTGGAGAAAAAACAAATCCTCACCCCAGAACACGGCTCTGGACTAGTGATGGGTGAAGTGTTGTAGTCGCTCTGCGGTGATTTGCAGGTGAAGGCAATTTGAGTGCTCCGCAACGCGGCAGGGTACTTCATGTATTGATGAGTAATCACGAGTCCATTGAAAACAATGACTTCACGTTACTCAGCCTTCCAAACCACTAATCCACCAATTCTTAAGGCGAAGTACATTGAAAACAATGTACTTCACCTTACTTCGCCATGTTTTTAAGCTCCAAAGGCAAATTTTGTAGTGTTTCATGGGATTTCAGGTCACATGGGCTCTAGATTGTTCTGCACAGCCTCAGTTTGGGGTAGTGTGTATAGGAAGCTGTAGGAGACAATCTGCTCTGAGAGCTCTCTGCAATTCAAACCTTCAGAAAGCTGTTAAAAAAGCCTTTTTGAGTTATTTTTTTGTTGAAACTTTAGTTCAGCCATTATAGGATACCCTCCTGTGCTCATATCATTGAGCGTTTATTGTTTGTGTATGGATTTTGAATGTTAATGTACAACATTCAGTCTGTGTACTGAGAGACAGTGGAAGTGTGCTTTGGGGAGGGGTGTATCTGTGGTGTAGGTAGATTAACGTGGAGAAAAAGACGGTGATTTCTGTTTTGGTGATATTTTTCTTGTTTAACTGTGTTAATGTACACACAGTAATATTTTCAATATTTCTTGCCATTTATTTTGCTGAATATCATGGTGCAGCAGTGCATAATTTTAGTTTGTTTAAAATATGTGGTTATATTATATTACTGAAATTTTCAATTTGCATGCATTACTTAGTGAGTGTGTGAGTATGTGTGTGACTCATGTCATCAAATCAGACACCTTTTATTGTGCCACATAATAATTTCAGCAATGTGAAGCTGCTATCCACTACAGCTGTGTGATTTTTTTACTTCTCTGTGGTATCTTTACTGGTACTAGTACTAGTGACTGTTACTACAGCAGTGCATTACACTGCCCCCCCCCGCATGGCCCACCCCAACCGGCAAAGTTATTCTTTTCCACATTTCAATTTCTGATGGTGAGCACTGGTTAGGTGTTCTGCCTTTGTGTCTGCATCTCTTCAGTGCACAGTGCAATCTTAATCTGTTTGTGCATTTGCATCTGTTTAGGGCCCAATCTCCATCTGTAATTTAAGTCACACTTGTTTCTTTGACTTCCCTTCAGAGTACTGGACAGGTGTGGTGCTTAATTCTACATGAACACTGTACTCATTAATATGCGTTTTTAAGTCAGGACCATCATCACGAGTCACTCATGATACAAATCACGTTCTTCATCATCATGGTCACAAATGCAGTCACAACTCACGATTCACGATCATTCACATTACGAATCACAACATTAATTTTTTTTCTAGTTACTTGGACGTATTGTAAGCCTGTTTTGTAGTATCCTCCAGGCTTCACCACCCCACCATTGTACTCATTGATACATGTTTTTAAGTCTGGGAGTTTTAAGCTACAGCTCATAGGGGAAGTACAGCCGTAGGCGGTAGTCATTCACGTTTCTTCATCATTACGGTCACAAATGCAGTCACAAATCATGATTCAGGTCACGTCACGAATCACATTAATTGTTTTTAATAGTTACTTGGATGTACTGTAAGCCTGTTTTGTAGTATCTCTCCATGCCTCACCACCCCACTATTGTACTCATTAATGTTTGTTTTTAAGTCAGGGAGTTGGACAGTGTCTGCAGTACATACGCAGACTGGAAAGAAGACTGAATGCACACATGCAGTTTAGTATAGTATGCTTGCACTGCTCAGAATACACAGTGTCACACATATGAAAGACAACAAAAAAAGGCCATAATTATATACAAGGGTTGGGGATGGTGGAGTAATACATTTTATAACACAGCAAGGAAGGTGTGGGGGGGCACATGGTGTGAGGAAAAAAAAATAATGTGGGATCCCATGGTGATCCAGCAGCAGTTCCAGCATGGACATAATTTGCAACTAATGTTCCTCTATGTGATCCAGCCGCTGCTCCACAGCAATCACCCTCTCGTCATTATCCTCAACAGCACTCCAGAGAACTGCCAAGTCAGCCCGTGTTACATGCAGTTCTCTGGGGTCCACACATTCTACAGGCTGACCTGCTGGTGGCGGTGGTGGTAGGGAGGTGTGTGGGTGCTGGTGGAGTGGCACATGCTGCTGTGGCCCTCCTCTTCTTAGGGATGCCACAATGCACAGCTGCACCCTCTGCCACAGAATGACCAGCAGGTGCAGCCATGGTCCATTCTGTGGCAGCCTGCCACTCCAACTGCTGGTGATTGAGCATGTGGGTGCACTGACCCTCAGTCCCCAGGTGAGTCCCCCCAAGGGCCATGGCGCACCTCCACCTCACATAGGTGGTACTTGACCACACTGCTGTCCTCCCACACAGTAAAAAAACTGCCAAACAATGGAGGTGTGGGGAGGACCAGGCACAGGCAGAGGATGGCCAGATGAACTGGCAGCTGGCTGGTCACAGTGCTAAACAGGGATGGAATCCACACCTAGGCCTGGGGAATAGGCACATCCTGCTCCAAAGAACCTGGACTTGGTGGTGGTGGTTCAACTGCCTCAGAGTCAGGACAGGAGGCAGTGCTAGTCCTGCTTCCGGGGGGAAGGGACACTCACAAGTATCGAGTGGTCCAACAAGAATGGGTGCCCATGCTCTCCACACATGAGCATGGTATGATGATTACCACTACCACGCTCTCCCAGAGCTGCCCCCGCTCTAGACATTCCCTCACCCTGGTCCATCTCTCCTACTGAGCTCCCTCAATCCGAGCAATTACTACTCACACTGTGACACAACACACACACACACACACACACACAGTCACACAGACAAACAACTACTTTTAAAGGTAAGAAAAATAAAATTTACAGAAAGAACAAATTAAGTAAAAAAGAGTACAGAAAAGACAAAAAAATGTAGCTTTTAAAAAAGCTGTTTGGTCTAAATCAAAGTTTAAATCTCCTCACTCTGATCTCAAGTATCAGCAGTCACAAAACACACTACTCTCTCTCCGTCTGCACAGGAGAAAGTAAAAGTGTCTGCTTGTATGACTCACTTTCTTCCTGCCTAGTTAAAGAGCATGTGACTTACACTACTACAAGCCATGTGATGTGTGGGAGGGCTGCCAAATCTGAAACACCAAGTGGATCACTTAGAATCATAATGAGGAATGCAAAGTCCATTAAAAACAATGAATTGTTGAATACCTAGAGGCCAGTGGGGCATAGGACCCATGACAGCATGGGTTCACAGCAGGAAGGTCATGACAGAATGATCTAATTGATTTCTTTGATTGGGTGACCAAAGTAGTAGACCAGAGAGGGGCTGTGGACATGGCCTACCTAGACTTTAGCAAGGCATTTGACACAGTCCCACACAAAAGATTAGTAGTCAAGTTAACCAGCCTGGGAGTGGGTCCCAGGGTGGTAGTCTGGGTAAAACATCGGCTGAACAACAGAACACAGAAGGTAAATGTAAATGGAGTCCACTCTGAAGAAAGAGGGGTTACTAGTGGGGTACCGCAGGGTTCAGTACTGGGTCCAGTCCTCTTTAATGTCTTTATAAGTGACATTGCAGAGGGACTGGAAGGAAAACTATGCCTCTTTGCAGATGACACAAAGATCTGCAACAAGGTTGATACACAAGGAGGCATGGAAAGGATGAGAAGGGACTTAGTAAGGTTGGAGGAATGGTCAGAAGTATGGCAGCTTTGATTCAATGCAAAGAAGTGCAAAGTAATGCACATGGAAACAAAAACTCAGGGAAGATTATACAATGGGAGGAGGTAGTAACAACAACAAAAATGGAAAGGGACCTGGGGGTAATCATATCAGATGACCTTAAGGTTGGCAAGCAATGTGAGAAGGCAGTAGGGAGGGCTGGGGGATACTGGGATGTATAGGGAGAGGTATCACCAGCAGAAAACAGGAAGTTGTTATCCCCCTGTACAGACAGTTGGTGAGACCCCATCTGGAGTACTGCGGCCAGTTCTGGAGACCCCATCTCCACAAGGACATAGACAGGATGGAGGCAGTTCAGAGGAGGGCAACTAAAATGGTGCAGGGTCTGCAATAGAAGCCATATGAGGAGAGACTAAAGGAGCTTAATATGTATATCCTTGAGGAAAGGAGGGAGGGACATGATAGAAACTTTAAAGTACCTCAGTGGAATCAACAAAGTCCAAGAGGGTAGCATCTTTCAGAAAAAGAGATGTGCAAGAACATGGGGACACAATTTGAAGATAGAGGATAGGCTCAGGGGCAATGTGAGGAAGTATTTTTTCACATAGAGGGTGGTGGACGCATGGAACAGCCTTCCTGAGGAGGTTGTGGGGTCTAAAACTGTGGGAGAATTCAAGAATGCATGGGACAGGTGTAAGCCCCCTGCAAATGGGGGTTCCCAAAAAGTCTTCCAGGAGCTTGCTTGAATGCTCCAAGACTGAATGGTGTTTGGCATTTAAGGCATTTATCTGTGAGTGCTTTTAGAGCCTCTGGTACTGTCTCTTTAAGAGCTGTCTGCTTGCAGACATAATTAGTTTGTATGGGGGGACTGTGTGTTTTCCTGCTTGAGTCCCGCTCGAGCTACTGCCAAATCGCTCTGTTTCTGCCATGGCTAAGTGGGCAGAAGGAGCACTCTTCAAAGATGTAATTGTTTGCTTGTAACCTGTTAGAGTAATAATGAAAATGCAGTTTGATTTAACCTGCTTTCTTGTAGCAAGGACAGTGCAGAGTAACTCCCCCAAGTCGGTTCTGAACTGCTGAATTGGACCAATCATGGTGGGGATCCTTTAAAATGGAGTCTGCTCTGGGCGAATCAGAACTTGGACTCTCCTCTGGAGCCTGCTGTAAGGGGATTGTGACTTCCTGTGACTCTGGGAAATGTAGTTTTGACTTTGGCACCTTTTTTCCACCAACAGGGGGAGTTTACTGTGAGTGACAGCCAAACCAGTCAACTGAACTGGGAGGAACTCAAAGGAAATGCCTGGCTCTGTCTACTGCAAAGATTAGATCAGTTTGGGCTGTGAAGAGACAGAGAGCTGTGTGCTTCTTTGGTGTGTAGTTTTATCGCGTGAATCTCATGTAAGGCCTTAAGTTTCGGTCTGCAGTTTGTGCAAGCGCCTGTTCAGACTGAATCCGACCTGTGAAGAGAATCAAGGAGATCTGAAGAGCAGAAACCAGGCTCACCCTGTAAAAGACTAGAGAAATTGCTGAATCACGCTCAGTCTGTAAGGAACTGAATCTGCTGTGTGTTCTCCTGGGTATTGTGCAGTAATTTCAATTGGGATTGAGAAGCAGCCTGCCTGGTATATTACTTTCCTTTTACATGTAAATCTGTGTAGTGCTTGTGGGGAATCACGTTTCAAATCCCCTGTACGGTGAATAAAGTGCATGAAGCTGGAAGTAAACCCCAGCTTAATCCAGACTAATTCCATTTGCTCTAAACTGCAGTGGGGTCCAGTCACAAGGACCTTGTCCACATGGTCTGCTCTTCCTGGCAATCCAGGACAATCTGCCTTCCCAACATTGAGTTTGTGAGTTCAAAGCAGGGTAGCTCCCTGCCATCTGTTTATCAAATTGCAGGTGTGTCATCTAATTGTTGCTTTTTTGTTCATTTCTTCACGAACTGAGCCCTCCAGCTCCGGATTACAATTGGGTATTGTGCAAGTGTTTTTCCATCTCAGGGCCCCAACCAGCTGCACTGATCCTGGCTAGCCTCCCCCCCATCCAGGGTACCCAGTGAAAGTGACAATTTGGGACTCTGAATATGCGCACAGTACTGTGATTATTAATGTGTTTAACCTAATTAACATGCATTCCCCCCGTCCTTGTTATATCCCCCTAAATAAATCAGATTTGTTTGTTTCAGCAAAGTTACACTGTCTGAAGTATTTGTTTATGTTAAAGTATTGTTCTGTGGCTTTTGCACTGTATCATCTTGTTTTACAGAGGGTCCCCAGAGTCCAGTTTACAGAGCCAGTCCTGGGGGTAAGTGTACATTGTGAAGATGTTCCTAATGCATTGTGTGTGCCACTAGTGGGAAGAAAAGGGTGTTGCAGTGTCTCAGAGGGCTGTGACCAAGTCATACCAGACAGTATTAACCCTGACCTCTGGGCGGAGGCACCCGCCATTGGACCTAGGCACCTCAACCTGTCAGTAGTCAGTCATGCAGGGGTAGTAGCCATTGGGATAGCACCACCTGGGGGTTACACAGACATAAGACAATTTTTGTGGGGGGTAGGAAGAAATAGGCTGTTGGTTAAATAGGATCTGCAGCTTATCCTCTAGGTAGGGAAATGGGCAGACTAGTCGGGCTAAGCGGTCCTTATCTGCCATCAAAGTCTATGTTTCTATGTTTATTCTATGTTTCTATGTTATATGTTTCTACTTTGCCTTACTTCGCATTGCCATTCCACCTTAATGTGAAGTGGTAATGACAAGGCGGAGTGAGCACTTTGCATTGCCCACTCCGCATAGCGGATTGGCAATGCAAAGTGCCCACTTCGTGTTCACTTCACCAGCAGAATTTAAATTCACTGCATCTCTACTCTGAACCCTGAGACCAGTAACTGGCACCCCATATCCAGCCTACTGAGGCTGCCTCTATAAGAGTTGGGGAATGTAAATGAACATCTTGCAAAAATAGACAATCCAGGGACCATGTGATGCAGAGTGCTGAATAGAAGCTCCTCCACATAGCTCCAGCCTCCCGATTATAAAATCGTCTTTTTTGATCTGCTAAATCGCTAAAAACCCCTTGGTGTCCTCGGAGTCTGCCTTCTAACCTTTCCAGGATTCGGAGTTGCGAGTTTGAGTATTTATGGAGGCTTACATGAAAAAACCTTCGCTGAAACACACTCTGCCAGTTACCCCCGAGAAGGCCCCGAAGAAACCTAGGGCCTCGAGTGGATCAGACAGGCCTGACCATCCTTGCCAAGTATCAGATCAGGAACCTTTGACCCTAAACAGGTTCCTTGAAGAATTCAAGCCCTTTCGTGAGGAAGTCAAAGAAATTGCAACTGAGCTTAAAGCCCTGTCTAAAAAGCTGGAAGGGGTAACTACAATAACCTCGGATAATACAGCTCGCATTGTGTCACTCGAGAAACATCTGGAATGGGTAGACCCTGGGCTAGCAGCACTGCGGCAGAAGCTCTCTCAAGTTGAAGCAAAGTTGGAGGATCTCGAGGGTCACAGCCTCAGGAATAATGTTGTAATATTGGGGCTACCTGAAGGTGAAGAAGGCCAGAATGCTATCAATTTTGTACAGAAGTTGGTAGAACGAGTGGCCTGTCCCTCTCCCTTCGGCTCTGTGTATACTATTGAGAAGGCACATAGATCCCTACGACCTAAACCTCCTTCAGGGGCTGCTCTCCGCCCTATGATATGCCGATTTCTCAATTTCTTGGAAAGGCAACACCTTTTGTCTAAAGTGAGAGACCTACAAGAGGTCCGTTGGGAAAATTCGAAGCTAAGAATAGCACAGGACCTCCCGGGATCTGTTAGACAGAAGTGCACAGCATTCCATCCCATCGTAACCAAGATTATTGCTGCTGGGCTCAAGTTTAAGATGGGGTACCCAGCTAAGTTGCAGGTTCTAGTGAACGGATCTTGGTTAGCACATGAGGATCCTGATGTTGCTCTTGCTGGCCTCAAGCTTGCTCTTCCAGACCTGTTTCGTGACCCATGAGGATCCCTCTGCCCATGTGAAGGGGAGATCAGCATTGTCAAGATGGGACTGCTTCTCATGTTGAATACTGAATAGGATAAATAGCGTGGATGGAATCTAAAGGATCTTATTGTGGGGAGATGCTGAGCTGCTATCTCGCTGTCTTAACCCGATATGAGACTCTGTTGTTTTGAACTCAAACATGGGACTGCAGCTTGCATATTAGTTTTGTTCTGAGTCTATAGCTTGTTCATTTGGGGGAAGGTGTTCGGTATTTTGGTCTTTTTAGGAAAGTTACTTGTTAGTACAAAGGGGATGGTTAAATAATATCACTCAGGCTCACGATCTAATTTTGGGGGTAGATTAATACAGGAGGAGTGCTGGGCATTTGAATTTCACTCTGTGGCCACAAGAGGGAGCTCAACACATAGGATTATTAGCACAGTGTGAGCTGATGGCTCGAAGTCTGGGGTAATAAACATACTCACTACCACGCTAGTTGGTCCTGGTAGGGTATGAAGCTGAGGTAAAAGAGCCCCACTCTTCTTATTATTTTCCTAGGACCTCGAGGTACTTGCATTTCTTAAGTAGGTTATATGCATCCCGCTAATTGGGGCTAAGTCTCGTTTGCATGGCTCCCTTCTTTAAGGTCTGGCTAACTGATGTTTACCTTTACTGTATTATTTGACTCCTTGCTGGCATGATGCCGAGGTCAAGAGCCTTATATTTAAGTCAGCTACCTGAGACCCTTGTGTGTCAGGTCTCTCTCTTGCTAGGCCACAGGTATCCAGTGTATTATGGCAGCAATTTCACTGCGCTCTTATGTTTTAAGCCCAGATCCTCTTTTTAAGCTATCGAGAGCTGTTTAGGTAGCAGAGTTTTCTCAGTTCCTACTTAAATTTTGCTGGTTAGGGGGGGAAGTGTTATTGTACCTGTTTGGGGCAAGGGTTTTTTACGGGAGGCGGGGGGGAGGAAGGGACGTGGTACTTGCTGGCGCTGTTTGTGACAGTTGGGGTGGATGGGAGGGGGTTGGGAGTTCGGGTATTTAGGTTTGGATACTTTTTTGTTCATTGTGGGGGCCAGTATTATGGGGATAGAAGAGGGAATAGCTTGTTTTGGAGGATGGAGGTGGGGGGAAGGAGGATCATACAGCAGTAGCCATTCAAATCTGGTCGAATATTCCTTGATATCTCTATACAGGGTGGAGGATATTAAGCTAATTAATCTGGTTAGATGGCTAATGATGTGACTTTTGCTACCTGGAATGTTAAGGGGATCAGAAAAAAATCCAAACAATATCAGGTGCTTAAACACTTAAATTTATTGCGGTCTCAGATTACTTTTTTGCAGGAATCCCATTTACTAGAGTCTGAAGCTTTACAATTAAGGAGACAACAGGTGGGTCAGATCTATGAAGCTCAGGGCTCCACTAAAAGTTAGGGGTCATGCTAATTATTAATAAAAGCATCCTTCATTGCTCGCATGAGTTATCAAGGATCGGGGGCAGATTTGTTTTAGTCAAGGCACTCTCTGGTCCATATCACTTCTACTCGGCAGTATATATGGACCCAACAGTGATGACCCGGGGTTTTTTATGAGGCTGATAACTATTATGCTCCCAATGTTTCCCATCAGGATTATTATGCGGGTGACTTTAATCAGGTTATTGACTCTGACCTGGATAGGTCAGGAAGTGGGCTGAGAGGGGTGTCCCCAGGACAGAGGGCATTTAAAGATCTGGTAGATCAATGCGGGCTCTGTGATGTCTGGCGTGAGTTGCATCCTGATTCCAAGGAGTTCACTTTCACTTCAATGGCGCATGGCTCGCAGTCTCACATTGACTATGTATTTATCTCACAGGGTCTCTTGCCTGGGGTCAAGTTTTCCTCGATCCAACCTGGTCCCATTTCTGACCACTCCCTTGTGGTATGTAACCTGACATTTCTTGATTCACCTAAAAGGGAGACTAGGTGGAAGCTCAATGAACAGCTTCTTAAAGGTGCCAAGTATTGTAAGCTTATAAGAGAGCAAATTGAGTTCTTTTTCTCATCCAACCCATTGGACAGTGCAAAGGCGGACATTCTATGGGGGGCTTTTAAAGCGTATATGAGAGGGGTTCTCATTAGTAAAGCGGCTAAAAGGAAAAGGGTGCAGGAGGAAGAGCTGCTATCACTATTATCCCAAATTCGGTCCCTTGAAGGGAATCTCACTGTTAGTTCCCCTGATGAGGATAAGAAGAGACTTCTGGTGGCCAAAGATAGATGTCTAGAGTTGCTAAGGGAAATGGCAGAACTAGCTATAATCTGAACTAAGGCCAGCTATACGGATCAGGGAGAGAAAGCAGGACGTCTGCTCGCATTGCACTTAAAACAACAGGAATCCGTAAGATTCATCCCACCAATTCGGGCAATGGAAGACGGGTCTCTGAAAGTATCCCCTACTGAGATAGAGCAGGAGTTCGCTTTATATTATGAAAAATTATATAGGGACATGGAGAGTCCTCCCTGTCCTGGGATTCTTGAGGAGTACTTAAAAAACTCCCACCTGTCCTCTCTATCGGAGCAACACAAGAGCTTTCTGGCTTCTCCTATATCCCATGATGAAATCTCCGAGGTTATCAAAGGCTACCTTCAGACAAGGTCCCAGGACCGGATGGGTTCTCTTCTTTATTTTACAAAGTTTTTTGCAACCTCTTATTGCCAGTACTTTATCACCTATTTCAGTACATTCTATCTGGGGTTGAGGCTGACCCTTACCTGTTCGAAGCCCTGATTGTTGTTCTCCCTAAACCAGATAAGGATCCTGAGTTAGTCCAAAGCTACAGGCCCATCTCTCTCTTAAATCAGGATATTAAAATCCTTTCGAAGATATTGGCCTACAGACTAACTGTAGTCCTTCCTGATCTAATAGGTATGGCGCAGGTTGGATTCATGAAGGGACATTCATCTTCAAACCATTTGCGTACCCTTTCTCATGTCTTCTCGGTCTCCAGGGATGCTGCTTTTCCTGCTGGACTGGTCCCCCTGGATGCCGAGAAGGCATTTGAGTGGGTGAACTGGAAATTTCTGTTCCAAGTTCTTGAAGCCTTCCAGTTCCCTCCTGTCTTTATATCCTAGATCGTTGCATTATACAAAAACACTTACAGCAAGAATTACGGGAAATGGTGCATTTTCTAAGTCCTTGTCATTATATTCTGGTACCAGACAGGGTTGTCCCCTTTCTCCCCTTTTATCTAACCTGTATCTCATACCTCTCATTCAAAATATTCTCAATAATACAGGAATACAAGGCATCTGGGTGGGGCATCATGAAGTCAAAATCACTGCGTATGCGGATGATCTCCTTGTGTACTTATCCCACCTGGTATCTTCTGTTCTGGTTTTGCTGGGTGAAATTGCTAAATTTAGCGCCTTGTCTAACTATAAACTTAATGCTAATAAGTCTTCCTTTTTCCCTTTAAACCACAAGATTTTTAAGACCGATATTGCCCCCTTAGGTCTATGTTGGTCTCCCAGGTCACTGAAATACCTGGGCATTAAACTGACTCGTAACCCCTCAGTATGGTTCAGGGAAAATCTGGAGCCCCTTTCCCAGCTTATAACTCAGGATCTTGACAGATGGTCTAAACTCCCTATCTCGCTTTGGGGCCGGATTAACATAATCAAGATGAACATCTTCCCACGAATTTTCTATCCTTTATCTCTTCTCAATACTTTTATCCTGTTATCCTGGTTTAAGAAGTTGCATGGTATTTTTACCAAGTTTATCTGGTCTGACAAATACCCCGACTGGCTTACTACAAGCTGGCTGCTCCAAAATCTGAGGGGGCCTCACGGATTCCCATTGGCCTTATACTATTGGGCTAGCCATCTGGTAAAATGTCAAGTGGGTAAATCTGGGTCCTGAAAGGATGCAGCCAACTTAGCTTAGAATAGAGTTGGTCTCAATCCGGTCCATGAACCTGGATCCCCTAACTCTGTTCTATGTAAAAGTCTCTCAGGTGCATGTCACTGAGAAATGTTCTATAGTTACCACTTCTTTAAGGGTATATGCACAACTTTGTTCTTTCTTGCATTATACTCCTCAGTTAGATCTGGCTCAGTCTATCTGGAACTCCCCATCTTTCACTATGAATAAGCAGCAGATTCCTCGCACTTGGTTGCCCCAATTGGGGGATGGGATAGTACTTTCTTTTGTGGATGAGGAGGGGCAATGGCTATCCATATGTGATCTTATTCAGAAATTTAGTATCCCGGCATTCTCACATTTTAAAGCAGTACAGATAAGACATCTACTCACAATAGTGATCGGTAATACCCCTCCTGATCAGACGGTTGGGGCCCTGATACCTGAAATTTCATCTCTACTTGGGTCTTCGGCAGTGTATCCAAATTATATCAAGTTCTGTTTCACAAAAGGTATGGGGACTCTTTTGGACCAATGAGGTTCTGGAGCTCCTTACTTCCTCAATACTCACTGAATTGCAAAGCTTTGTGGAGTTCCTGCCATAAACTTGTCTCCCAAGACAGGTTGCGCCTTAAGCAATATCATATTCTACATAATATGTACTATACTCTGGTTAAGTTAATGAAGTGGGGTCTGCTGGACTCAAATATATGTGTTAGATGTTCACAGGAGGAGGGGACACTCCTTCACATATTTTGGTCCTGTCCCAAAATCTCCCAGTTGTGGGACTCTATCAAAGCTTCCCTAGATTCTGTACTGGGCTTACAGGAACATTTCACACCTGATAGCTGTCTCCACAGGGACATGTCTTCTATTAGAGTCAAAGTGAGAAGATTCCATATTTCAATGATACCTCTATCGGCCAAGAAGCTTATTTTACATCATTGGAAAGACAAGCTTACTCTGACATTACAGGAATGGGTGAATGAAATCCTTGATAACCTACATACGGAAAAGGAGATTGCCAGACTTTACAACAGATTATCTGTTTATACTCAAATATGGGATCCCCTTCACTCCCTAATTCTAGCTGCTCAGAATTAGTAGTGTATGTATGCTCCTGTACAATGGTTCTGCACTTAAGTGGTACATTGATATGCAACTGCTGTGGGGGGGGGAGGGGCAGTTTTAATGTAATAAGTGCTGTATCCTTGTTTTCTGTCATGTTACTGCCTCTTAATGTGGAAAATTTGCTAATAAAATTTTAATAAAAAAAAAATAGACAATCCAGGTCTGACTTCATAAAAAGCCCATAGGTCGCCATTCTCTTAAATTCAGACTGGATGCTATTCACATTCAAAGATGCCACTCAAAAATGATACCTAGGGGGAGCCATAGAGAAAAAGAAACCTTTATCACTTCACTTTACTCGAGGCTTGGGTGACCATGCCACTAACTTTAGGAGCTGAATTACCCTCAGCCTCCCCACCTGAATCCAACGTAGCCCCTCCTTGTTGTTGACCCTCCATAACTGAGGGATTTTCTTCTTCTTCCTTATCAGTTAGGGCATCCTGAAGGATATCATATGGATTTGTATCCTCCAAGGGTTCTATCACCCTTTTAGAGACTTTGGGCTTAGGGCCTTTCCCTCTTTTATTTTGTACTACAGAAAATTCTTGAGAACTAGACAGTTGATCAGATGGGGGAGGGGGGTTCCCATTACCTCTCATGGGACAGACTGTGCTGGTATAGTAACAGAAGTATTGTTCAACTGAGCCAAGGGAGGGGGGATCCTCTATTCAGTGCCTTTTCTGTATGACTGTCCAAAGGAGATCGAGGCCCAGTAAATACTGCAGGGGCAGTGGCTTCTTTAATATAGTAATCTTGAACCCCAAAGTCTGTGTTCTCCGTGTTTTTAGCCACTCAAGGGCAATCTGTGAACACATGACCTATCTCATCACAAAGATTGTACTTGGGTTCCTGAAAACAATGTGCACTGACATGTCCCAGGTCCCCACAATATGTACATTTCAGCACATCACAAGTTGTACTAATGTGTCTATTAGATCCGCATTTAAAATACATCCTAGGTTGCCCAGGGTAGAACAAAAATCCCTTGTCACAACCTATAAAAAAACAATTCGGCAAATGAATGACATCCTGATCAGACTGTTGCAATTTAATTTTAAACTTCCAACCCCCAGTCCAGAACCCTTCATCGTCCAGTATAGGAGTTGGGTTCCCCTGAATAGTACACCATTTTTCTAATCAACAAACAATATCAGTAATATTTACCCCTTCGTTTCGAAAAAGTATAGTAATAACTCTGAAAGGTTGTTTAGTTAAGGGTATTACAATAAAATCTACCCAAAGTGGGTTTGTTTTTAAGTTAGAAAATCTGCACCAAAACCTTTCCAGCAAGGCCGGAGTCCTGAAACTGACATCAAAAGTACATTCTCCCAGTGCATGAATTAGGGCATATACTTCTGAAGGGGAAAAACCCAGAGATTGCTTGAGTAAAATTTTGCCCACATGAAAATGATCTGGGGCTATATCTCTATGTCCCACATAACACAAACGAACAGTGTTCTGTCTTTTTGCCAAGTCAATAGTTTTATGAAAGTGACTAGCATAGGTGGGGGGGGGGTTGCACCAGAAGAAGCTGTATCTTCAGGAGGGACTTCCCTCTGTCTAGTCTGTGGAGACCCAGTCTCCATCCCATCCTCCAGCTGCAAGTTTGCATCCCCAGAATGAGCAGCTGTACCTGGATGAGCCGAAGACCCTCCGGAATACATACCGTTTGTCTGCACTTGAGGAGCTACTGAATCTGGTACTACAACCTGCGAAAAAGCAGGGTCTGGCTGCCACACTTCTTGGCAAGGAGACATCCAACCCACCGAGGAAAGAGCTTTTTCCGGCGTCCACTCCATGTCATCTCCCTTGCTCCACTCGTGATGTGGGGACCTTTCTTCCTGACCAGGAAGTAAATTTGCAATATCTGCAGTCGCCAGGACTTTAGTAGGACCCAGGGATTTGTCCGACATTGGGGAGACTGCAGATCTTTTCCGTTTTTGGTCCTCTTCATGCTGAGAAATGGCATCATTAAGTTGGTTATTTATTTTACACAAGCCTTCCTCAAGACACTGTTTTTTCTGTGCTAAGCTAAGCACGGCTCCCGACTCAGGGTTTCGTATGCTGTCACAGGTGATCTGCTGGCCACTCCTCAGGTGCATTCTAGCCGCTGCTTCAGCATCTCCTGTGTCCTCTGATAGTACATCCATTCTATCCATCTCCTCTAACGAATCCTCCACCAACCTCTCCCTTCCAACCTCAGCCATGGAATGACACACCACGCAACTTCAGGGCCCCCTACTGACAAGAGTAGGGGAATTTCCCCAGTGTCCTGGCCAAATTTCTCCCATTCACTAAAAATACCACTAACAGCTTAATCTGGTTCAGTTTCTGTTGCTTCCCATCTCTATCCCCCCTCCCCCCGGTCGCCCCTGAAAAAGGGACTTCTAGGCCCAGTGGGCTTACCGGGTCAACAAAATTCAATAAATAATATCTATTTATGGACTAGATCAGCTTAAAGCATACCCACTGCCTGGAAAGCCATTGCTGTTGATGCAACTCCTCTACTCAACTTTTTAGGATTAACATTACAAGTCTGCCCCTTGAATGGCTGTCTTGGAATGTCAGAAGTATGCATTCCCCCATCAAGAGATGGAAAAGTTTGAACTACCTAAGGTGGGAGGGGCCTGCCATAGCTTTTCTCCTGGAGACCCACATCTTGTAGACTGAGATGACTAAACTTAAATTGGGCTGGGTCTCCTGGTTATATGAGTGATAAAAATATATTTTTATACAGGTACAAACATTTAGAGATTGAAATCTCTGTTTTCAAAGAATGCCCTGTATGATAGCACTTACAATTATGGAAGCACTTACAATTCTAAGAGCAGAGGAGTAACCGTTGCATTCAAGTGAACACTCCCTTCACTGCAGACAAGGTGATATCTCACCCAGAAAGGCATTATGTCATAGGTACAGGCACACTGTATGGCCAGGAGATCACTCTCTGCACCATTTGTGGGTCTAACCCACTGAAGACCACATTTTTCAGTACCATTGTAAAGACTCTGGTGATGCAGCAGAAGGAGGGACTGGTCATGGGAGGGGATTCTTACACAATGATGAATGAGTTTGTGGATAGAAATAAGGTGCCCAGGAGACCCCATACCCCTGTATCCATGAGCTCAACAGATATAGGGTGCTTGGCCCTTTCTCATGGCAGGGACTTCTTCTATTCAGCTCCTCACCATTCCTTCTCCAGGATAGACCTCTGGCTGGTCCCAAACCAGTGGGAACTGGAGGTGGTGAATGCAAACATCAGCACAGTGATTATATCAGATCATGCCCCAGTCTCATTTACCTGGGTTCATTCCAACTGCACTGGCACATCAAGGAAGCAGTGGCACATTAATGCACCTGTCCTCCAAGACAGGACCTTCTGTAAGTCCCAGAAGATGGATATAAAGTCCTTTTTAATGATGCTTTCTAATAAGCAAACAGAAAAAGAAAAATAATCCGGGGTGCATGCATGCACTATCAAGGATGGCTACTTAACTTTGGTGCTCCACTGAACCATTAATATTTTCATCACTTTTCAACTGTCTTTTGTAACTTTGCTTACTATAAACAGTCGCCAGTTGTACCGTAAAGTCTGCTTTACTATCAGAGCCTTTTGTGTTGTATTTTAAGTTACTGGGATTGCTACAGAAAGTACTTTATCATCCCAGGAGTGGAGTCGCCTTGGAGCCTAATTAAAATGGCAGTGCTGGGAACACATGTGGCTGTCAGGCCGGAAGATCTGTCTGATATTCAGGCCATGCTGCACTCACTTGCTCAGGACATTCCAAATATTAAAATCTCTGTTTTCCAATTGATGGACCGCATGGAGGTAACATACTGCAGACAATGAATTGTAGGTGATGAAAGTTGAGTCTGACAACAAATGTTGTGTAGATAGAATTGCTCGTCTTGAACAACAGTTACAACAGGCATGAGCCAAAATACACTATCTTGAAAACCGATAACAATTGAATAATTTGTGCATAGTTGGTGTACCGTAGAGGGCTGAGGGAGATAACATGCCCAAATTTCTTCAACACCTTATCCTTCTGGCAATGGATTTTTACAGGGATTTTCCCTTAGAAATAGAAAGGGCCCATAGATCATTGGGTCCCTGCCCTGTTAGGGGAATGCCCGCTTGGCCTACACTAGCCTACTTTTTAAGGTTTTCTGTCAAGGAACAAATTTTGAATCTGGCTCAGAAGAAGGGGCCATTTAAATGGAATGGCCACATCATCCATATATTCCAGGACTACTCAAAAGAGGTGGCTGCTGTTGGAAAGTCTTCGCCTCGTGCGAAAAGAGTTGGCTCTACATAAACTGCAATAATCTTTAAAATATCCTGCTGTCCTGTCTATTCTCTGGGAGGGTCACTGGCTCCTTCCCAGAAGCTGAAATGGCAGAGAGATTCTCAGTGCTCATCTACCAGTCATTGAGTACAGCAGCAACAGGAATTGCAGGATGCTATATTACCCAGGAAAAATGCCTCTTTGGAGATTGCAATGCCATCTGTTTCTTCAAGATGGTCTAGTGATCCTTATACTAAACATCCCCAACTCTCACCAACTGCAGAGTTGGACAACTTGCAGAAGGGATGTATGGACTGGACAGATTACTTGGAAGAAGATTTGTTGGCATCACTACCTCAGGAGTAGTCCACGCTTAAACCGAATCTTTTAGCTGTTGTGAATTCCAGAGCAGGATGTAAAGAGTGTGAGATATCAGACCCCACTTCTGCCACTTGGCCAACAGATCCCCTCTTAAGGCAGTGATGTGTTCATGTTGGTGAGTAAGTTGAGTCTGTTTTGCCTTGGGATGCCCTTCAATAGCTGAGGGTGAATGGACATTTGTGGGACTCTAATATGTTAAGGGTAATACTGTGTTGATATTGAAGGGATGGGGGTGATAATGATCTGGCTGCTGACACAAGGATTGTTGTATTGGCAGGTCAGCCATTTTCCCATTGTGCTTTATTTGGACTTCCTGCCCTCCAGCAAGCCAGTCTCTATATGTATCTAACCCTCCCAATGTATTTAGTGATGCTTTCTTGTCTGTGAGTTTTACTTTATAAAAGATTCTTTTGATCTGGCCGTATCAGTATTATTTGTCCTTTGTAGCTCTCTACTTGTCATGCTGATGGAAAGGTTTGGCTGGAGGGAGTATAGGGCAGGCATACAAGGTGATCATTAAAGAGTTGGGCCAGTAAGCCTGATTCTATAGCCACTGGGGAGCAGAAGGGCTTGGGCAGGTTATTCCTGTTGTCTCATAATGTCCCATTCCCTAAGCTTTTTTGATCCTTATGTTATAGGGTTCATTGCACCCTTTATGTTTGTTTGCATATTCTTAGATTACTTCTTAAATGAGGGGGTACTTTTGTAGTTTTGGGGCTATATATGTAATAGATATACCACTCTGAGGTGTGCGGTCACGCTCTGATATACGCACGCCTTGGTGTGCGTTGAGCGACGAGGCCGCAGGCTGAGTGCGCTAACCACAAGGCGCGCGTGTGATATCAGAGCGCCGATCAAGACACCTCAGAGTGGTATATCTATCTTATAAAATGGCTATAGATTTTTGGGGGAGTAGTCCTTCTGTGTAGTTGGTAATTAAATGTTATGTTTGTAGAGGTGACACTTTTTGGTGTTAAAACTGTATTTTAAATGAATTTAAGTTTTAGTAGTCCTTTGTGGTGTCAAAAAGTATGTGTTTATAGTACTGTCACTTTACTGCTTCAATAGCGTGATTGAGTGGTGCCTATTTTAGTGAGAAGCTGTTAGGTTAGAAAGTAAGATGGGTGTTTAAAAAATTAGAAAATCTGTGCCTTTTATTATTTTCTGTCCGCTTTCTTTAGTACTAGTTCCACATTGTATGCGGAAGCAGCGAGGGTAGATTGAGAGTCGGTAATTTTAGAAAGCGAGAGCTAGTGTTGCTATGGCAATACTCATTTCCTCGCTCATTTCCAGGTTTCTCAAAATTACCAACTGCCGTCTGTCGCCGCCGCTTCGCGATCGGAAATGGAGCTACTATTTTGATTACGGAGAGAAACTAGTAAAAGGGACTGACTTTCTAATTTTAAACACTGCACTGCCTTACTTTCACCAGCTAACAGCTTGACTTTGTAAAATGAGCACCGGCCGTCACGCCACATTTCTGTATTGAAAGTGAAAAGGCACTGACTTTTCTAATTTTTAAACACTGCACGCCTTACTTTCACCAGCTAACAGCTTCTGACTTTTGTAAAATGAGCACCACTCGGTCACGCTACATTTCTGTATTGAAAGTGAAAGTACTGTGTTTAGGATCACGGTATTGTCAATGTAAAGGCTTGAATTGAAGACAAGACTACAAAATAATGTATGTAAAGGCTTGAAATGAGAAGAAGAGTACAAAATAATGTATGTTGTACTTTTATATATACAGTTAGGTTTATGTTAATCAGACTGGTCACAGTGGTTACAGGGTGTCAGTTGCATATGTGTTTTAGTGTGGGTGTCTAGCTGCAGCAGGTGTGGAGTGGTCTTGCTGCTGGTGAAAAGGTTTTGAGGAATGGAAAGTAGTTTAGGCGTGCGGTCGTAGTGCTAGGTGTGCGGTCGTTGGGAAATAATGCACGGTCATGTGACGTATTTTGTCCAATTGCATAAGTGGGATTTTTATGATTTTACCACAGCATTTTATAAGGGGTGTTATTACATTGTTATATGGAATTGTACTGGGTGTGTTTCTTTGTATTTTTTGGGGAAAGGTTACAGTCTTTTGAAATTTTTCATGATCTGGCTCATGTTCGGACTATTTGGGTAATGTTTTAACTTCTATGTTCTCTATTGGCTGGGTTGGGGGTACTGTTCATGTATAGATTAGATATTTCTATGTCTTAATAATATATGATATACATATAGATATCTCACATGTTGTAAACATAGCACCATCTTTTTCCCCAAGGTTTTACATTTTTTCTTGTTGTTGGCCTGCTTTATATATATTTTTTATGATTCAAAATGGCTGATATTAAGCTAATTATGTGGAATGTTCAAGGTATGAACAACCCTATAAAGCAGAAAAAAGTGTTATCGCATTCCTCCAAGAAACCCATCTTCTAAAGGCTGAGGCATCTAAGTTGGTGAGAGGGTGGGTGAGTATGGCATTTCCTAGTACTTTTTCTGTTAAAAAGCGGTGTGGGGGTGGTGTTCTCGATATTGGTTAAAAAAGGTTATCCACTTCAGGTGGAGTGTATGTTTTTGGACGAGAAGGAATGTATTATTTTCTTACTGGGTAGCCTTTTTGGTGCTTGAATATTATTAGTTAATATCTTTGCACAAATACAGACACTCCAGATTTTTTTGCCCAATTCACTCAAAAGACTGCGGACTGGTATCAACCTCAAATGCATGTCATAGTTGGGGGGGGGGACTTCAGTCTTGTTTTGGACCCCTTTATTGATAGGATCCCGCAAAAAATGGGAACCTCCTCACATCAACATTCCAGAACCCTGTCGTTGCAAATGTGCACAGAATTCAATTTGGTGTATTATTGGAGGTTACTTAACCCCATGATTCAGGATTTTACTTTTCAGTCTCACAGATTTCATCTCTGTAGTAGATTAGATTTGTTCTTAGGTAGTTGCCCTTTGTTCTCAGATGTTTGGGATATGACCATCTCTCCTATTGTAATTTCTGACCATGCACCTGTTAGTTTGGTTTGGGTACCAAAAGTACATGTCCCTAAATCTCCTAGGTGGCATTTTAACCCTACCTTTTTATGTTCAGATGGGTTTCAAGAATGGTTAAAGGCTGAGATCTGTTTTTACTTTCAGACCAATGAGGATCCCGATTTGTCTCCTTTTATCCTTTGGGATGCATTTAAAGCATTTATCAGAGGCCAGATCATTGCATATGTCTCTAAAGAAAAGAAAAGAAGGAAACAAGAATTTACTTTATTACCCAATAGTATTAAAGTGCTGGAGGACACTATTTATCAGAAACCCTCAGGTAGTCCCAAACAGATTCAGGAACTTTTTGAACTTAAATATTGCTGAATACCATCTCCCAGCAACTGGCCTCAAGTGCTCTGTTATTTATACAACAATCCTATTGGGAGTCAGGGGACAACGCTGGGAAATTGTTGGCTTATCAGTTGAAGAAGAAATCAATGGAAACCCAAATTCTTTTTCTTAAGATGGATGGGGATCAGATAGTTGTAAACCCTGTGCACATTTCAAACCTGTTTAGAGAATACTAGCAGAACCTATATGCATCTAATATTTCCCCTTATCAAAATTATTTAGATTCCTCGTTTGAGGGGTTTGCATTACCACACCTACCATTATATATTGCCCAGGCTTTGGATAAGAATATCTCACTTGATGAGCTCCAGTTGGCTATAAAGCAGCTGACTGCTAGAAGATTGCCAGGGCCTGATGGCCTTAGTATGGATTTTTATCAGGCATTCCACGATATCTTGTCACCTCGTCTCCTTATGCTTTTTTGCCACATAAGGAAAGTTGGGTCTCTGTCCTCATCCATGCAGGAGGCTACTATCACTATCCTGCCTAAGCCCAATAAAGATCTGTTTTCATATGCTAATTATAGGCCCATTTCCTTGCTCAGTGTTGACTGCAAGATTCTAGCCAAACTTCTGGCTACAAGGTTGGAAATGGCTCTTCCACTGTTGATACATAAGTCCCAAGCTGGTTTTATGAAGGGTGGGCAGGGCAGTGATAATCTCCATGCAGTGATAAACCTTATTAAAATTTCTGTGATGGATACAGAATCGGTGTCCGTAGTAGCAATAGATGCCAAGAAGGCTTTTGATTCCATTGAATGGAATTACTTGTTTTAAACTCTTTCGGCAACGGGCTTTGGTCCAGTTTTTCAGAGTTGGGTCAGCTGTTTATGTTCCTCTCCCAGGGCCACGGTAATTGCCAATGATGTGTTATCAAACTCTTTTAATTTGTTTTGTAATACTAGGCAGGGATGCCCGCTAAGTCACCTGTTCTTTTTAGTGGCCATGGGACCCCTTAATGCTGCTATAAGGCAACACCTTGATATCCAAGGTATCCAGGAGAGGAGTCAGTCCTTTTGTTGTTGTTGTATGCTGATGATTTACCCTTGTTACTTTCTAAGGTGGAGACCTCTTTACCTGCTACCTGGGTCACTACTGATTCCTTTAGTGCCATATCGAGGCTAAAAGTCAATTGGGCCAAAACAGAGATTGCGCCTGTGCATCAGGGGGACACCAGGTGGGCATCCCTATGTGCACCATCTCTAAAATGGTTGCCAGACAGTACTAGGTACCTCAGTATGTGAAATACCAGAGATGTGCATGAAATGGGACCTTAAAATATCCAGACTATGTTGACTAATTTGGAGGTGGATATTAATAGGTGGTCTAAGTTACATACGTCCCTCCCAGACAAGGTGGAGGCCATAAAATCAATGGCTTTTCCAAATTTGAATGGCTGTTTGAGCAATTTACCTCTGCCAATCTCCCCAGGAGTGTGGTATAATACTGACAGATTATTCTCCAATTTCATCTGGGAGGGGAGATCTCCAAGGTTTGCAAGGAAAACGCTGCAGGCCCCTGGACAGAAGGGGGGGTTGTAATATACTTTGGCCATGGGCATATCATTTAGGCCTGGGTATGAAGCATGCGGTTACTTGGTTATCTCCATCCTCAAGAAGTTCCCCTCCTTGGGTGGATATTGAACAGACCTTAGTAGGTGAATCCCCACTTGCAACAACATTGAGAGATTCACACTTGCCATCCAAAAAACTTACTCTCCCATTATATTCACTCAGCAATGCTGGAAAAAGCTGCTTAAATTATTTAAATGGAGCTCCGATTATTTGGGCCCTTCTGAACCCCTATGGAACAACCCTAGGATTCAGAGAGGCAGTTCTCAGATTCATTGGCCTATGTGGGTTGCCAAAAGGATTTCTGTGGCGGGTGATCTTTTTGATCCAGAAACTGGGGTACCTAAAAATGTAATCTCTTACAACAAGAGTATACTCTGCCACCCTGGGATTTATGGAGGTATTTGCAGCTGCACCATGTTTTAGGACCTTGGCTTAAAAAAAAGATTATAGTTTAAAGCAAATAGACTTGGTCAAACACTTGCAAATATGGATGCAGCTTTCCAGTGGTCAGGTGAGCCATATATATAAGCTCATGCTGACTCTACTCTTGACTAGTTGGGAAACTCATTGATCTAAATGGTCATTGGAGTTGCAAGTTCTGATTGCTGATGAAAGTTTGGCTCAGTGCTGGGTGGAGGCTTATATGGCTTTACCCAATCCACGGCTGCAGCTCATAAAGAAGATCTTAAGTTGTTGGTATATAACCCTGGATTGGCTGGTGTCAATGAGACTGAGTAATTCTAATATTTGTAGGAGGTGTGCAGAGGAGCAAGGAACTTTCCTTTATATTTTACAGGAATGCTCCCTAATTAGGGATTGATGGGAGGAAATTTTATATTATTTAGAGACTATCCTTTAAATGCCCATACTATACTCTCCCGGTTTCTGGATCTTGGGTGATCTCAATTTACTTAGCTGTTTTGCTCTGAAACATAAATTGTTACTGTATTCTACAGCTTTAGAGGCTGAGACTACTTTTATATAATTTGCTGTCAACATCCTCACCGACTTTTATAAACTGGCAGCGGGCCATGACTAAGGCCAATTCTTAGCAACAAGTGTTATTTTGGAGAAGAAAGAAATCAGCCATTTTCCTTGCAGAATGGGACCCTTGACGGGTGTCAGTGGAGATTTCTAAGTCTAAACTCTAGATGCTTTTTGGGGGGCTGAGGTGTATTATATTCATGAAGATCTTACTCTATGATTTTATAAGTTGGAGAGGATGGTGCAGGCGTGTTATAACTTCATCCGATATTTTCTTCTTGGGGGATACAAGATGTTGCCATGGTCCTTTAATCCTGTAATGTATCTATTTTGTCCTTTTTGTTAATTAACTAGTGATGTATAACTTCATAAGTAGAGTTTTTTCCTAGACAAACTCTTACTGTTGGTATTCAATGAACTGGATTTTTTTTATTCTCCTTTTCTTATTATACACTTATGCAATCTGTTTTTCTTTAAACTGGTTTATAACAAGGATGGTACTGCTGTCATTTTGGTATATTTTATTGCTGTATTAAGTGATTTGTGCCGACATGTTAAAATTCAATAAAATTTCTATATACAGAAAAAAAAATAGTTCAGAAATAAAAAATTACAACTGACAGCCTCTTAAAATCCGTTACATTTTCCAGTCTGCAATTTTGGATCTATTAGCACCTTAAGACAGCACATGTAATATGTCAGCTATGCCCGTCCCTCTGAAAAGTGTTCATACACTGAGCCACACATCCTCTGCTCGGTGGGAGTCAAGCAGTGTCATGAGCTGTACCCCGTCCACGAATAAGGAGAACAATCTATGGATGCCATTGCTCAATATTTCTCTTACCTGGCATACTCTAAGTGACCATGGTCCTGTACTGAAGATGTTTTACCTTCTTGTCAAGAGGTAAGGCATCCAGTGCCTCAGCCCATAACCCCATTGTGCCATTTTCAGTTTGCAAGATTTTCAATGTCCATCTCCTGAAATGTAATTGGAGAGTTTATACGTAAGGCCCCCACTTACAACTGCCATCCTGCTCCCCTTACACTAATAAATACAGGTCCCATATGAATAATACCATGATAATGATATACTTGTTCATAATGTGTTACTCTGCAGATCTTATGTTGTATTCAGAAACTTAGCTAGGGGGCTGTTATGGCCTGGTGATGGAAGGCTCAAAAGTCAATCACTTCTGAGTACTCCATGGTGCTTTTCCTGAGTTGTGTACAATAGTGGGTGTCATCGGTTTGTGATCTTATTTGAATCTCACAGCATATCAAAATGGATTAAGATTGAATCCTGCACTGTGGCTCATTTCATGTGCAGTGGATACAGAGAATACCTGGCTGTAGAAGGACTGCTGTAAGGACCTGTTCACTGTTTATGTGGATACTGGTAGGCGTTTGAGGAGGAAGGGTGTTTTCCCCGTGTCTTTGAAGAATGCTGTGGTGAAACACCTCTTGAAAAAGACATCTTCAACCTAGATATGTTCTCCACTTACAGGCCTGGGTGCTTTCTTTAAGCTTCCCTTGGAAGGGAATGTAATTAAGAAGTGATGGGTGACACAGTTGTAGTCATATCTGTAGGAATTCTGTATGAGGTCTTATAGTCTCTTGTCATTGAAAGTTTATTTCCGTCTGACTTTTGGCTTATTGAAGAATATATTTAATCATTCCTTTTGCTGATCAAACTTTACTCTTTTGTGTAAGCAGCTGGTTGTCAAAAGCACAGTTCAACTCATACCACTGAAATGAAAGTTATTGGGCTGCCAGACAAGGAAGATGAGGTTGATGTGCCTGAAGGATTATCAGGACAGAATGGACAACCTGGATCTGGTATGAAATTATTATATTTTATGCAT
This sequence comes from Neoceratodus forsteri, assembly GCA_016271365.2. Classification (NCBI taxonomy): domain Eukaryota; kingdom Metazoa; phylum Chordata; order Ceratodontiformes; family Ceratodontidae; genus Neoceratodus; species Neoceratodus forsteri. The sequence goes on along the minus strand of CM057452.1, from coordinate 1,565,163,294 downwards.
TGATATCAGATGATCATCATCAATTTAATCTTAGCTCTGTATGAAAGTGACTTGTTACTCTGCTTGGCTTGATGACATACATAAAAAGTGAATGAAGGGCTGGCCTTGTAGCACAGAGGTCTTATTCCTGATGTGTCTTGGTGCCTTACCTTTCTCACATTGACCACACAAGTTCTATGGTGATCTCGGGTTGGCAGGGGTTGGGGGGGTTGGAGAGGATTGAGTGTCTTCCAGGCTGCTCCCTTCTCTCTGATTTGGGAGGTGTGGAGCCACAGCTCCTGAATGCCACTGGGTGGAGGCCCCGTGGCAGCACCAATGCTTGGGATTGTCTAAATGCAGGGTGGGTGGAGTGGTGGTGGCAGTTTGGGAGTTCATGCTTGACTCCACATGCATGTGCTTCCATGTTTGCTGTGGCTCTGGGGTGAAACATTAGCAGTAAAATGTATGCAGAACTGGGCTAGTGAAGGCCTTCACAAGGTACTGTGGTCTACCATACCACTCTGGTAGGAAACAGAGAAGAAGGAGGAATTCACATAGAGGGCACATGGCTGGCAAGCAGTGCATGGGGACAGGACTGGAAGCCCCCAGTTCTGCAAGGGGTATAAATGTATAAATGTATGATAAAAAGTAAATGAATATATATTTCTGCATTGTTCGAATATTTGTAAATCATTATGAATAGAAACACTGAGTCATAAAATTTGTCTGAAGAAAAATACCACTTGACTAACCCAATCTGGGAGACAAGTGGAGTAGTCATGGAAGAAAAGTAAGAACTTTTTGTTGATGTGTCAGCTCTGTCCCATGATTGGTGTTAAAAATATGTGTTAATTGTTATGCAGTGTACTTGCAGAAGGTTTTCTTCTTGCATGTCAACTGTCTGTCTAATATGTTCTGTGTTATAAAATGTGTATGTAGTTTCTGTGACCCATACTGGCTGAGAGTTACTCTGGCCAGTGTCCTTACGAGCAAATAATGTGCCAATTATTACCTCAGGAACTCTAGACTCATCCCAACTGAAATCTATGTGCCACCCTACCAAATGTAAATGTATAAGTATCAGGATGCAGCCCTTGTTGTTGGTACTGCAGCTGACCTATCCCACCATCCGTCAACACAGTACTTGCCTGTGAAAGTATGCATTGTAATGCTGCCAGAAAGTTATAACAGCAAACTGGATTCTGTTCTGCTCAGTGCAGTTCACAAGCATGATGTAGCAAGTGTGATAAACAAACCTCACAACAGCGGCTTTAAAATAAGAGCTGGGACATGCTCCTCCTGTTGGAATGTTCATTTTGGAACAGTGACATGGTGCCTGGAGTATGTTTCTTGAAATATGACAGTGAGCAGACCAGTGCTAAATGAGTGGGCCTACAGCATGTAAAACACTGCCATCAACCACTCACTCTACCATGTGGTGTTCGTAAAAACACTATGAGAAAAGTGCTATGTACAGAGCCTGCCGAGGGGCACACTTGCTCACAGTGAAACTTGAAACTACACAATCAAATGATAGCCTAAAAAAGCAGTAAATGACAAGGAAATAAAAAAACATTATACATTATCAGGGGTTTGTGTACAGGGGACAGACAGTTGTTACTTGCCATCCAGTGGTATTTTTATTAAATGAGTAGGACCACTTTTGTAGTAACACACTGCTTACACTTTTTAATCAGTTTTATGTGTATTCAGTAATTTCTAATGAATAACCTTAATGTGTAACCTATTTTATTATCACAATACAACAGTCAGAGGTGTTGGTTATTGCCTGATAACAGCACTTCCCAGGTGCCCCTTGCCTCATTACACATAGTGAGCATGCTCTTATTAGGCCATAGCCCACACTTCTTCATGTCTTATTCCTTGTGTCACATGGATTATATGAACAGCTACCAACAATTTAAGTTGAGGCTGAAAGTGACAACACAGTGTATGAAGTGTAAACCATTGTTGCAAGGCTTACAGTCAGGCTAATAGGATGCTGTTGTACATCAGAATGGAGTAATGACAGCAGGACAAAGGGAGGCACTACTACCTCCATATAAGTCACTTGTGAGGCTGCTCCTGTAATGCTGTGCTCATTTCTGGAGTCCTCGCCTACGGAGGCACATGTAACAGGCTGGAGATGGTGCATTGTATGGTGTCCAGCATGATTCAGTGTCAATAGGGCAGCTATTATGAAGATTGTCTCAAGGTACTGAACATGTCCTTCATTGAGAGTAGGCAAGAGGGGTGGATATGATACAGACTTTCAAGTTCCCAAAGGGTATAATCAAGCTTAATTGAGTTTATTATCATGAGTCAGGGGGAGTAGCCTGGCAGTAGCCTGAAGGCCTAGGTTTGTGCCTATGCCTTCATTTGCATTTAAACATTGTGACCCAATATGCCTTAACTGAGCTGTCTATGGATACAAGTGTGCCTTAAATAGCATGCTCCTCTGTATGGGCCCTTGTTTTTTTTTTAAATAAAATCATGCTCATACCCTTGTGAGTATGCAGTCAAGGTTGGTTGAGGGGGACACAAAATACAAGACACTGACATGAGTGGAGCCTTCTCCCCAAAAGGAACATAGTAAGAGGGTAGTCAAGCATATGAAGGAGATCGAGACTGCCTTCAGAAAGCAGATTAAAAAAGTAGAGTAGCAGCAGCAGAACCAAGAAGGGGGTGCCATAGCGGGTACCAGCAGGACTGAAAAAGCACCTGCAACATCAGATAGTGGTATATAAGCCATTGAAAAATAGTTTCAGATGACTGAAAAAGGAATTAAGGATGTGAAGTGCAATCAGCAGAAAATCCTTCAGAGGTTGGGTATGCTGCTAGGCCAAATGACATTAGGACACAGTGCACCATCACCCCTTCACCACCTTCACCACAGTCAGAATAGAACAAATAGTAAACAGTTTTGTGTGCATTTTCTTGTTGTTGTTGTCGATGATATTTTTATTGTTGCTGCTGTCTTGCTATTGTTGTTGTTTTTTTTAAAGAAACATTTTGTGGGTATAAAATAATGTCTTCTTATATTAAATATGTGATGGTCATCATGATGCTACATTGTTGCTATTGGAGAACCTGAAATGATTGTGTGTGTTTTGGAGGCACAACACTAGGATTGTCAGCAACATAGATTCCTGGTTATATTGCCTTTATAAGTTTTGCTCAGCACAATTTAAAGAGCAACTGCCACAATTTTCTGCCCTGGGCAGGCAAGAGCTCATAATAAAGAGTTAGCTGCCTGAGGAACTAATTTAGCTGAAAATTATTTTTTTTTATTCATTAGTTCATCAACTACTTATATTTGCATTCTTGGCTCATAAATTCTGACCACAAGCATAGCGGCTGCCGAGTGCTACAGCCCCAACCCTACCCATGAAATTTCCAGTTTGATGATGTGAAGTAGGGAATGTGGCTACAGGCACAATACATATAGAATGATGTAATTGGGTAGTGGGGCTCTTTAATCATGCCTACATTTTTTTAGTTTCTTCTTATACATGTATGGGCCTGTAATATACTGTATATCATGTATTAGCCTCATACATGTATAAATGGAAGCAAAGAAACTGTCAGCATGTTTAGAGAGCCCCCCTTCCCCATCTTCATTATTCTATATGTAGTGCATCTGCAGCCCTGTTCGCTAATTCACATCATTAAACTGCAACTTTTAGCGGTGGGGCTGCAGCACATGTCTCATAGTTGGCAGTTACAAGCCGGGCATACTAATGTAAGATGTTGATTAAGTACTGAATAATAAAATTCCATTTTGGCCTAAATTAGCTTCTTGGGCAGGCAACTGCTTAATATGAGTTACCTCCCCAGAACATGGCAGTTGCTCTTTAAATCACAACATTATCTTGCTGTAGGTTGGTGTTGCTTCATGGCAATGAATGAAATAAGGAAATAATCAGTACTGAGTCAGCATGCACAGTGAAATAATGAAGAGTTTCAGAAACTTTCAGTGTATTCAGTAACCTAATATTAAATATTGTCAGGGATCATGCACTTAAAAACAACAAAAGCATCAAACTCTTATTTCAGATTTGAATGCTTTAACACAAAAATGCAATAGAATATAAGTGCACTGACATATCTACAGTCTACTGACTTCCTCTATTCAATAACCTAACCTGTTGCTGGGGAAATGGAATTAAGTAACAGAAAAACCAATACTGAAAAAAAAAATCCTACTTACCTTCATGCACTTGATCATGTGCCCTAAACAAGGCATCCAGAGGTAAAGAAAACAGGATGTCCTCTGCATGACAGCTGCACTAATAGAGAGACACAGACCTGTGAAAAGAATCATAAGAAAGCATTCATTTGAACACTCAAAATAAAGGTATGCAACCAGCAACCCTCCCACATAGACACTGCCCATTTTGCAACTAACTCCCACCCGAAGCAAAACCACTTTGAAGCACTTGATTCACTACACTGGCCATCCTGTAAACATCGGCTCCAGTACCCACTCCTGTGCACCACATACAAAATCACAGATTACTCTCCCCCTACGGGCCTTGCTGGTCTGCTGGTTCCCAGCTGCCCAGGCAGATTGCTCACAGCTCAAACATGAAGCATCTGGAGGTTTCTAGAGTGATGACAGCAGCAGGTAGCAAGTCATTCTCCCTTACAGCTCCAATGCTTTGGAATGACCTCCTCAACCATCTACAGACTGCTAGCTCTCTGGATGGCTTCGAAAAGGGCTCAAAGTGCACCTGCTGGAAAACAGCCTCTGCATATGTTCGCTATAATAGAGAAGAGACCCTAAGCAGATTAATCTGCCCAGGCTGTAATGCCCCTGCTCAAATGCACTGCTATGTAATGTGTATAGTGTCAAACTGCTCAACTGGGACCTGATGCTTGTTTCCTTAAACTGTAGTTGCTTGTCTTAACAATCTGTCATTGTCTGAAGTAACCTCCTGTCTAGCCTAATGTGTTAATAAGATGTCTTGCCCACTCCAGAAATGGACTCTACCTCTGAAATGTAACGCACTTTGAAAAGTTATGTTTGTTCCTGCAATTGCCTTGTTACTCTGTAATGCTAACTATCTAATAGGACTTCATGTAATTAATTCTGGACTGCCCCTGAAAAAGGGTCCTTTGGGCCCAGTGGGCTTAACTGGTTTACAAAATTGAAATAAATAAATACATAAAGTAAGCTATGGCCCCAGCACAATTTTAAAACTGGAACATAACAGATTAATCACTATGCATGGCAGCATGAGTAAATCACACTGATTGGGAGTGCCACACTTGGAACCATATACTGAGTTTCAACTGAAACTGTAAGATGAATGTACTGCTAATTGACTGTTTGGATTAATGGTTATGGGTTTATATAAAATGTTTCAAGGAATACTTTAAAAGCACTTCATGCAATAAACAAAGAATCAATATGGTGAAGGGCCAAGAAGCAATTATTATTTTTATTGTTGAACTCTACCTTTACGTGGTATATTATGGGGGACACATGTTTATTTTTCTGACGTTGAAAACTAAATTTTTGTGTTTCAGAACAACAATCTCATATAACCATATAAATAACTGGTTGATTAACAGTAAGATAATATCAAAATGATTAATTCTTCATTTCTTTGCAGTGTTTGTAATGTCTTGGAGATTTGGCATGAAAGATATGTTATTGCAGCTGTTTATCATTGCATTTATACTTTTATATATATTTGCATGCACCCAAGTGTTTGTGTTTTTATGTATTTGTCTTACTATTACAGACCACCAACCTGAGAAAATAGCAACGTCAAGAAATGTTGTATAATGGGTTGGGGAGGATGGAGCAACACGATGGCCACACTGCTGCTCCACTCCGCACCATGCAGCTTGAGACTTGATTTTCATTTTTATCTCAATATCATTTCGATTTTTAAGCTCCACCACTCCGCTATTTTTTGTTTTTGACCTCAGCTGTAAATGTTGGTGCAGCAATCTGTCAAACCTGCTCAGTCTGTGAGAAAGCTCCTATTTCTCAAAGCAGCATGTTGGTCCTGTTTGGTGTTTGGCATTCATCCTGCGTTGCAGAGCAGAAGTACATTCTGTGTCTAGTCTGCAAACAGAGAATTGAAAGGCTGAAAATGTCTGGAAATGGAGCATCCATTCCAAGAAGAGAGAGAGAGATGTGCAGTTGGATTGCATGATAGGCACTATAAATGCTGAGCGGTTCAATATCATAATTGCAAGTATGCCATCCTTGATGGGGGGGATCTGAGGGCTATTTGCCTATTTTCAAAACCTGCCTGTAGTACTAAACTCAGTGGAGCAATTTTGTGCTTCTTTCTTTTTACAGGTGAGCCATGGATTCGAATCCTGAACAATGGTGGGTGTTAACCCCAGGACAACTCCTGAACTATGGAGACGGAGGGATCCAGGCTTTTTTATCTAACTTGGTTTGAACTCCTTGTGAGGGAGAATAAAGTTATCAGATACTATTTAGGGACACCATCCATTTTTGACATGATTTAGTAATGACCTTGAGAGAAGTATGAAGAGCACCGGAGGTGTAATTTCCTACATGAAGTAACAATTTTATGTACCCTAGCCCCAGTGGACAAGTATAGGTGTTGCTTAAATTTCTTTTCACTGTAGAACTAACTCTTTGAAGTTTTATGATTGGAACTCATGCCATGGTGAATCATTAAATATTATAAAATGGACCCCAAAAGAGGGAATTAACAGCTGCTGTTTGAGAAACTGAGTAAACTAACTCTCTTCTCATATCCCTATTTAGCCTTAAAGGCATTTTGTCAACAGTTTCAAAAAGAAGGTTTGTGAAATAACTCCCCTACAAGGTTAAAAAAAAAGCTCTTAAATATTTTTGGGGGATACAGCATTGATGGACTTTTCACATGCCTGATGCACTATTAGTGTGTTGAATGCTGGAATAGGATAAATGCTAGGAACAAACTCCTTTTCAGTCAACTTGGATTTTATGTCCATAAGTGATTAAACATTCTTGTTAGCCTGCATCTTTCTTTTGAATCCTATATGGAATAAATAGATTGCCAGCTTTAACTGAACCTGATATTATAGGTAGCAGGCTTATGGTAGTTTCAAAAACTCAAACTCAGTTTAAAAACTATGTGAATCCTTACTGAGCTTTAAAGGCTGTTGCTATAGCTTGAAGCATCTAGAAGGTGGACACTTTTATTTTCAATGTGTGTGTGGATATTTTAATTTGTGTCTGCCTTCAGGTTCACTGGAACATTTTAACTACACACCCTTCTGCATTTTCAGCCTATAAGGAATACATTTTATGAAGAAACTCATAATTATAAACTGGCATACAACAATTTCACATAGCTACAAAATTTAGATTATGTAATGTTATTGTCTTTAACTATTAGATGTACATGGTGAGTATTTCATTTTGTAAGACTGTGGATGGGGCATTGTTATTTAGTTTTTGTCTAATATATGATGGAAAGTCAAATGCTAATAGCCTTATTTAGCCTGTAATCCTTATAGCTGATACTAATCTGAAAATGTGTTCATTCTAGTCTAACTTCAGGTTGCTATTCATTAGGAATGAACCTGCTGTTTGATTTACCTCTCCATTTTTAGGAGCAGCCCTTCGGGATAATGCCTTGGTGTAGGGAGGTTATTAAGTAAAAGAGCCAACTATGTTGAATACTATTTGTTTCCAATTAGGTGTTTACTATGGAAATTTTGTAATAAAGCACAGAGTTCTGGGAGTTGTAAAGTGTGCACTGGATTAGATTCAGACATGTACCTGTGCTTTGCTAGCATATGCCCCTATCTGGTTGCTTGTATTCTAAAATGGCAGCTGAGTATCATTACTGGAAATCATCTTCCTGCTAACATCATAGTTGGTGATTCTGTAGTCTCTAATAGGCCTTCTATCCTTGACTCATTTAACAATCATTTTGCTACTGCTGGTCTAGCCTTTAAATCTTCCCCTGTCTGCTCTCTCTGTCAACAACTTGCTGATGATATTCAAGATAAACCTATCTGCAGCCCATCATTTTCATTCCAGCCCATAACCCTGAAAGAAGTTGAAGACCTCCTCCTTCAGTTAGACTCCAAAAAAAGTGCTGAAATTGATCTTATGGACCCCTATTTCTTAAAAATCTGTTACCATGTCCTAGCAGTCCCAATTAGAAGAAGAAGAAGAAGAAGAAGAAGAATCAGTATTTATATAGCACTTTTCATACACAGTATCCCAAAGCGCTTTATAAGCAATGCTAGACTGGTAGTGAAGTGACTGAATGTGTGGTGGCAGCCATATTGCACATCATCACCCATGCACAGCCTGGATAATTGCATGAACCAGTTTATGGGAAGGGGAATGTTGGCCAGGACACCGGGAATGTTCCCTGCTCTTTGCGAAGAGTGCCCTGGATTCTTTTACTTCTGCCTGGACACCCACCAGGACAACACCAGGATGGGCAGAAGGGACTGCGGTTTAACATCTCATCCAAAGGACGGCACACCCCAGCAGTACAGCACCCCTAATACTGCACTCAGATGCCAACGATTTTTAGGTGCAAGTCCAATCCCAGTGTGGGATGAGAACCCATAACCTTCTGGTCCAGAGATGGCTGTGCTACCAACTGAACCATGCTGACACCTCTTTACACATCTCTTTAATCTATCTCTGTCTCAGAGTGAACTTCCACCCATTTGGAAGACTGCTCTTGTGAGCCCGTTGTTTAAATCAGGTGATCCCAGGGATCTTAATAATTACAGGCCAAGCTCATTACTTCCAATCCTGTCTACGTTGCTAGAGAAAATAGTGAGTGTCTAGCTACAAAACAATCTGGAATTGGAAAACCTGCTTAATCCTCCTACAGTCTGGCTTCAGAGCATAGCATAGCATAGCACAATATCTGCTCTTACTAAAGTGACCAATGACTGGCAAACAGAGTTGGATAATAAGAACTTTATCTGTGTGGTGTTCTTGGATCTAAGCAAGTCATTTGACACCCTGGACCATAGCCTGCTTCTTTTATCCCTTCGGAATATGGGTCTAGATGCCTTTTCCTTAAGATGGTTCACAAACTGCCTCTCTGGCCGATTTCAGCAAGTAAAGGCTGAAGGAGAAGTGTATCCTTTAAAACCCTTGCTGAGGGGCATACCCCAATGTTCCATTCTGGGACCCTTGCTTATTGCTATCTATGTTAACAACATCGACGCTACCATCAATGAAGCTAAAACACATTTATTTGCAGATGACACAGTGATCTATGTCAACAGCCCTTCTTCTGATGCTTCACAGAAAACCCTTCAAAGTGAATTCAACCTGCTGTAGCTACAGCTACTAAACCTGAAGTTACTTCTTAATGCCAAAAAAAATAAAGCATTGCTCCTCTCACCTTTCTAATGCATCTAATCCTGCCACTGATGGAACTCTTATCACCACCATCCTTGGGGAGCAGTTGGACTACGTAACAAAATTCAAATACTTGGGAGTCTGGTTAGATAATAAACTCTTATTCACTGATCATGTTGATGAGTTGTTAAAGAAACTTAGGCAGAGACTTGTTTTTTTCTCTAGGATAAACAACCTACTTACTAGAGATGCCAAGCTGAAGTTGGTTCAAACCACTTTTCTTTCTTTACTTGACTATGTTGACTTCTTATATGGCCAGGGTACTGTTGGTGCTTTAGCAAAACTAGACACACTCTATCATCGTGCCTTAAGATTCGATACAGGTTTACCATATTCTACCCATCACTGCTCCCTGTACACGGCAGTAGGATGGACATCCCTTAGCTGTAGACAAAAGAGGAATGCTGCATTCTGGACTTATAAAGCGATAATAGGAATGCTGCCTCAGGACATCTACATCTGCCTCCCGATATGTACTCTCGGCAAGTATGCCCTGAGAAGCACTTCCTTCATTGCTCTGCATGTAGATAAAGCAAAATCACGTTTTGGTAGAGCAGCCATAAGCTATGTATTACTTCAGATGTGGAATAAGTTGCAAAGGACCCTGAAACTAACCCATCCTATCTCCCTTTCTACCTTCAAATCTCTTTACCTAAGTCATAACAAGGAGCCATGTACCTGCTTTACTTGATGCCGATAATCCTATAACCCTAGCCGGATGAGTCCTGCCTCCACAGTTATACTGTGTCTAATATTTATATTTCGGGGCTCCACCTTTGCCTTCCCCTATCTGCTGCCCCTGCTCTCACCTCTTTAGTTTACTTGCCATCCTCCTAACCCCCCTGTCTCTCTCCTCCTCCTCCTCCTCCTCTGGATTCCTTTTGTTGTCTGAACCTAGATTCCCTGCTACTGCAGCAGTTCACGTATCAACAGTGTTTTTTTTTTTTCATTCAGTTCCCCCATGACCATGTCCCTGACCGTACCCTTATTCTGTTGTTATTACCTCTTCGCAAATACCATCTAGAGTAGCCTTTTTAACTCTCACCCCTACCCTGGACCTTTACTAATAGTGTACTGTATATTGGGCGCTTTTTATTCTGCTGTGCCCATTGACTGTTGTATCTATTCATGTATATTTTCATATATACTTGTATGATGTGTTACCAGTTTAGTTCCCTGACCCAGATCCTAACTGTCTTTCATTACTGTACATGTCTCTGGTTGTTATCGCTGTATATATTTTTATTTATATTGTATTTTAGTCTTGCTGTGTATATTGTTCATTGTATCTTTCTGATCTGTTTTATCCTGTATACCCCAGGTCCACCTCAAAAGTGAGTTATGCTCAACGGTGATCACCTGGTTAAATAATGATTTTGATTGATTGATTGATTGATTTACTTGCCTACTGGAATGTCAGCCCCAGACTTTTCTGTAGTTGAGGCAGACTGGTACGATAGCCTAGGCTGGTACTATGCTGCCTAAGGGAATTAAATGCACCTTAGTGTGGCTGCCTTTGTAGGCATACTGTAGGTTAATATGGCTGTTTCAGTTCCAGTATTGCATAGTTTCACCCCCTAGCAAAGAATTCTCTCAAAATTACGCAGAAAATTGAACAATATTTTGGGAAGGGATGTGTGTTCTAATAAGGGTTTAATATTTGAACAATGGGCATCTTTGCTCCATAGATTCTGATACTTTGAAGCTCTGTCATTAACTGATTCATAAATGGATGAGCTCGTTTTTACTGAAGTTCTAAGTGGCCCTAATTAGATTATAATATTGGCTGGATAACTCTTAAGGGCATTGAAAAATAATACAATGATGAATTGTTCTCATTACATGCTCAAATGACTCAGATGGAAGGATGTATGGGTTGTAAACTGCTACTGCTTGGTTAGTATGTTTTATTGTGTATGACGTAGTCCCTTAACTTGTTTGACTATTTTGTATAGATCCTTTTTTTGTTGTACTTTTTAAGTTGTAATGGCATGATTGTCGAAGAATAAATCTTTGATTTGACTTGTATGATGGTGGAAAATAAAAAGTGAAGTGATTAGTTATCATGAGTTGAACCTTCATTACTTTATATTTTTTGGACTTTTTCCTGCATTGGAGAGTTACTCCACAATAATAATTTTCTAAGCAACAGTTAAGACATGGGCATCATAGTTCTTGTCTGTATGTTGCTTTAATCATTAAAATGGATGAAGTATTGGAAAGATGATCATATACAAAGCCTATAGTAAGGCTTATAGTATTCAGCAGTATACCAGAAGGGTTACTGATAAAATGACTACAGGGAGGTGACTCACTAACCCTCTTGGTTATTGTAGAAAATGCACCTTTAATATTGTGCTTAGTTCTGAAGTCCTCACCTAAGAAAGGGCAGACAGACAGGCTTGGGACAGTGACAGTGACATGAAGTGTGATCACAATGATTCAACAGAACAGATCTTACAAAAATCGTCTAAAGGCATGGTAACGATACATGTTCACTATTGACTACATGAGAAAGGGTGAGATGATATTAAGATCATCAAGTTACTGAAGACAATAAAATCAATATGAACATGCAGTACCTGGAGATATTTGTAACATGAGTGATTTAAAGAGTCAAGAGCCTGAGGACTTGAGTGGAAATGGTTAGGGGCAAGGATTCGGAGGGATGTTGGGGACTGCAATTTCAAGGAACAGAGGTGGTTCCATTGGTTAGTATCAGTCTGTTAATGGAGGTTTTTAGGGCTTCCTTTTGCTAGCAGCATTTGAACTGACTCTCAGCATTATCGTCATCTGAGGGTCATCCACCATGACACTGTTATCATCATCCTGTATCCCCAACTCTAACGGCAGGCTTGATTCTCCTTCTCCCTCCTTATGGTACTTTGATCTGACACTGATTTTGTAACCAGGTGAGATGTGTTCTCAATTCATTTTAATGAATGTAAGCATTTCAACATTCTTACTTGAAAGAAATGTTATCATGTCTGTAATGATGGCAACTGCAGTGCTGAATACTCTTTCTGAGCTTACACTGGCTACTGGGCAGGATTGGTACTCAATAGCAACTTTTACAAGTGTGGGTCACAATGTCAATTTACTCTTCCTGTACAGTGGTGGTTCATCAGCTGGCCTCACTTGTTCTGGATCATCCATGTATGCCTGCACAAGTGTGGCAACAGATATCTGGCTCTCTCGCTCAGGTGGCACAACCTTTTTGCTGGACACACCCACCTGTGACAGAACTGCCCATGGAGGATTGATGCCACTGCTACTGCTTGGTTGAGGCTGCTTTTGAGTAGTTGTTGAGCTTGTGGAGGATAAAGATGATGATAACTTAGTGCGGGTCATTGTGGCAGATAAGTATGATGGTCTAAACAAGGAATGTCTGGAAGGATGTTACTGCAGCTGCTTGCTGTCCTTACCTTGCTGCTGGATTATCATGTGTTTCTGCACAAGGCCTGTAAGTACTTCAGTTTTATCTAAATCTCCCACCTCAAGTAGATCCCTGATACCATGCTTATAACAGGGATCTACTAATGTTGCCACACCATAAACACTAGACTCCAACATGCTGCATGCATGATTGTTGCTAAACACACGTTCTCTCGGCCTCTACAAGTTCACTGCCCATGCTATCACCATTATGGTTGAACTGCTTCTTGATGTTTACTAGTGCTTGCCATAGCATATGAATTAGTGGTATTGCCTGGCTGATACAGGCATTTGCAACACTAACAGCTTGAGTAGCATATTTAAATGGCTGTAGAATTTGAATAAGACTGTCCACTAGGCACCACTGATCCATACTGAGGGAGAGGGAGGATATGTCATGCTCTCTGTGGAACATGGTGAAGTCTGTTAAAGCCTTGTGTTGCTCAAACAGCCATTCAAGCATAACTAAAATGGAATTCACTTCATGGCCACCACCTGCTTTAGCTGGTGCTGTGGAATTCCATTTTTTTATCTGCAGCTTTTTAAGCTCATTCCTGGTCTTTGGGGATAGAGATGTGTGAAACTGTCAAATTTCGTTACGTGAAATATTTTGCATAATTCATTCATTTTGCTAAATTTGTTGTGGAATTGAAATTCATAATTTCACCCATGGAGTGCTAAATTTTGCCCATGGAGTGTGAAATTTCACCCACGAAATGGCAAAATTTGCCGTATGTGGGTGAAATTTTGCCATTTTTCCGGTGAAATTTCTCATTTCGTAGGTGAAATTTTGCAACTTTGCACCCCACAAAATGTGTCATGGAATGGTTGAATCACATGAAATATTTTGTGGAGCAAAATTGCCTGTTTCACTTGAGTTTCACCCACAAAATTTTATTTTGCAACATCTCTGTGGAACAGCTAAAATATGCACACAACCAATGAGCAGAGGTAAGCATATCAACAATCTCCTTATTATTCTTGATGTAATCCTCTATAGTTAAATTAAGGCAGTGTGCAAAACATTGCACATGAGTATCTGACCCATTCTCAATGGCCTTAACTACATTCCTGCTATTCTCACTGGCAATAAACCCTGCTTTCATGCCCTGTGACATCAGCCTCTCATCTATTTGCGTTTGACGCTCACTTGATATATTGATGGCAGTGTGCTGCACACTTTCCATAAAGGTCACACTGAGTGTCGCCTACTGAAGTACACCAGCAAGGGAAGGGTAGTTTAGGCAGGAAGGAGAATAACAAGGGTTCACCGAAAAGTTAGTGGAAATGAGCCCAGTGGCACATAATACACATATAATAGGAGGCAGCACCAGGCCCGCTGCTCCACATATCCGTAGTAAGGTGAAGAGTGTCTATGGTAGAATGGTTAATGGCATGTGACACAAAAGATTTAAGATCAATATAAAGTTATGTTACAGCCTTTATGGAAAAATATATTGATGATGGAATATTCCACTTTGGAACTGCCCTAATCATCAGATGCAGGAAACCAGCATTTTCGATGAATGAGTAGGGCAACATATCGAATTCCAGCAATTAAACCAAACAGGCATTGAGTTCATTGGGGACGGGGTGGTTCCGGTGATAGTTTGCTTTTTGAACAGTACCTCAGATATTTTAGGTTGCACTAGTGGTGGGGGTGCAGATGTTGTACATTGTGTGACAGATGACTGGGATGGAGTACTACTACCTGGGGATGGTTTCATGCTTTTCCCCTTTGTGAAATAACCTGAAATAGCAATAGTTGGGTTTGAGTACTCAGTATGGGGCTGGTAACGCTACTACTACTGATATATATTTCCCTCACCATGGACTCATTTTCATCATTATCATCATCATCATCATCATTAACTCTTCCACATGGTCAGAAAAAAGTTGCCTCAATCCCAAATTAGCTTCCCTCTCATGCTGTTGCCACTTAATTAAATGTTTTGATTTCATGTTGTTATGCTGCCATGTTGTCCCAAGCCATGAGTCAGATTTGCCACAGCTGACTTAAGCTTTGCAGATCTGGCAAATTGCAATGCTCTTATCTTTGGGATCCATGGTATAAAAAAATCCCACACTAAAGAGGTGGTTTGTGCCATTGGCTGCTGCTTCTTAACACATGGCATTTGAACATGATGAGTGGAAGTAACTGGGCCTGCATCTCTAACTTTATCACCACCCAGTCCTTCAGTGCTATCTCTCACAACACTGTCTCCTTGTTGCTTATCATGGCCATAATGTTCACTAACTGATTTTTCATACTTGGATGTGCCCTTATCTGACTCTCACACACTATATTATATGTCTCCTGCTCCTCACATTCAAGGTTCCTTTTTCATTTACTAAAATAAATTTTGGGGGTCTCTCTTTCTGGCTCCCAGTCTATATCTAGGACAGGATCATGCAGATCAGAACAAAAATTATTGCTTGCAGTATCAATATCCTTAGGTACTGTTTCACTATTGTCCTTGTTTGGGGCATTCACTGAAACATCTACTTCATCCACTGACTCCAGTACTTCATCCTCCTTTCCTTCAAAAAACTCTCACTGAGAATCATCCAAAACAATTTCTGACTGAGACTCAGATTCAGTGGTAGCCTGACTCTGACTGTCCTCCCCTTCCCGTGATGTGACATATGAAGCATTGCTGCTACTTCACTCACTGGCCATAGCTCTCCACCTCTCGGCATTAAAAATTAGAGCACAGGCCTTCAAAAATCATATCAAAGGGCCAGAATGTATAGCACTTTCTTATTTTAAACAACTATATGTCCACAGATAGTGGGCGCCATATAGTTAGTGATAAGCAATGTTTCTATCAACCTATTTCAATGATTTAATAGTCTGTGTGTCCAGAAATAGCTCTAACATTATGAGGAACATCAGTAAACCAATGTGGGGCAAGGGTAAATTTGGGTGTGAAAATCATAGCGCTATGTGAAAATTATAGCAGTTGAGATGTATGTCACTGACTGTTTAATAATGTCTCTGTGTTGCACAGTTATGCTACTGTAACACCATTGTTGTTGTCTAAACTTCCACTGTCAGCAGATGGCACAACTGCAGCAATTTCCCTTACTGAAGCTGTGGCCAGCATAATCACAACAGAGGGATGTGAAACCTGCATGCTCGATTCTGCTGCTTTGCTACTGGCCGCACACCCACAGCTCTTCCCCTGCCTTTCCAAATGACGGAACTCAGCTTCCCAGTACTACACCCTGAACTGCTCTTCTTCAGCATAATAGTCACTACACATTTTTTTCACAGTCAGAAACAGAAAAAAATGTCCTTCTTGAACAGGAAAAAAAGGCTGCTTATGAAAAAAATTGTTTTATTTAAAACAAATGTTTTTTGTTGGGATAACAGCCATTAATGTGTTAGTATTTGACTGTAAATACTAAATACTTTGGTATATGACAAACAGACACAATTTACTTATGTCAGACTCTGACTAATTGGAAATCAAATCTCTTTCCCTGACTGTGTATCCCCCTCCTCTTTCTCCCCCGTCTTTCTCTCCCTTCCCAGGAAACAGTGATCAAAGCCCCTCCTTAATGACTTAAACACAGGGGAAAAAGAGAGCTTCAACAGAAAAAAAAAAGAAAATCCAGAAATAATAGAAAACAAAATTCAAGACACCACAAATGCCACTACAACTTGTACTACAAGTCAGTAGTAAAAGTTAACGACCAAAACAATTTTTATGAGGTTTTATATGCAGTTGTCTGTTGCATCAACAGAGAACACAGCAGAGTAGCTCCTTTTCTCTCTAACACCTCTTCAGTCTGCACAGAGCTCAGGGAATCACATGGCTACATTCTGGATGTGGAATGCAGTCACATGACTCATTTTGCCAGAGTCTACATGCATAATTCCATTCTGTGAATATACTGCACCTTTCCAATTCTGTGGATGACAATGCACTTGTGGTGACTTAAGAGTGAGCAGGACATGTACAGTATTTAACACACCAAGTACAAATTCATGAATATATTACTCATCCTCAAGACTGAAACACTTAAATTACTGTGTTTTTTTTTTACATTTGATAAGTGTTTTATGTGTAGTCAATGTAAAATCGTTGTGGGATTTTTTTGTGGAATATACATTTGTTCCCAGAACCCCGCTAATGAAGACACAGACCATATTGTGTGTGGTTGCTCAGTTTGGCAATAATTTTACTGAATCATCACAGATAACATAGTTTGACAATAACATGCTCACACCTGGTACATCTCCACCATTTCATTTACCATCTCTTTACAATCATATTTATATACAGTATACTCATGTGCATTATATCCATCCACATTCTTGTTCAACTCATACTTTCTACCACTTTCTTCTTTTCTTCTGCCCCCCCCGACATACATCATGGGGGGGCCTGGCCTCTTCCTCTTTTGTTGTAAAGGGGCACGAGTGTACACACTGTGCCCCTGCCTCTTGCTTGTCAATCCTGCGTCTTTTTGGTTTTTCCATTCCCCTTTTTTTCCTGTCCTCCTCCCCCTTTCCCATTAGTTCACCTTCAGCTTGCGATGAATGGTGGACTTCCTTCCCCCACTTTTCCTATTCACTCCCTTTCCTAGTTTATCTCTGAGTCAGCCAGACTTCAATGGCATTTGCTATTTCAGTGTTAAACATGGCCAGGCCCAGGCCTGATAGGTGTATCCCATCTTCCCAGTAGTATTCATCTACCTATTTAAGAATTCCATGGTGGATGACTAATTCCCTCATGCCCTCAAACAATCTTCCCACCCGAGCATTCATTTGCTTCCTGGACCTGTCCACCCCCTTGTGGCTCTCTGCTTGCCGCCACACCCTTCGAAGAGTGATTTCTGACCAGGCCAAAGTAACCTCTGGCCACCATTCCTTGATTTTTTCCACATCGTGCTTTATTTGATAAAAAAATTTCAGCCAGGGCCTTGCCCCCAAGGTCATTGCCACCCAGATGTATCATGATTTGGTATGGCCATCTATGGTCCCTCCTGATCTCCCTGAGTTCTGGTAGCAGCTGCGCCCACGACATTCCCCACAACAGTCAGAATCCTAACTGCATTTCTCCTTGATATCCTGGGCCTGTTGCCTTGTGCCGTCATCATTGAGGCAGCTCCAATCCTGAATGAGTGGAAGGAATATTCCTCCTCCAATTTGACAAGAAATTGGAGGCTCTTGTGTAGGACCGCTGTCACCTGGTACCCAGAGACTGGCCTGCTGTCCCCATGTATAAACATCAGGGAACTTCCCCCTTTTGGGCGTCCTTCCATGTACACGTGCAGAGCCACCACTGGGCAAATGGCTGCATTATTGTGCTTCCTTAACCATACCTAATTGCCCTGTCCCTGCTGATCAGTCTTTGACCTCCTTAATAGTACTGTGATTGCTTCTTCCTTCCATTCTATATCTTCCCATTGTAGCCCTCCTCCATCCTTCTGCTTGCCGTGCCCCACCACCTTGGTTAATCTAAAAGCCCCGCTATACATGGTAGCATACAGGGCTTGAAACAGGATTGCTTCACTCCTTGAGCTGCAGATGTGGTGTAGCACCCCCATCAGTCTCACCATCAAACTCTCAGAGATCGGCCTTCTGTTATCCTGCTTCTTATGTGATCCCTGTAGCCAGACCTGCATCATTCTGCAGACCAGGTTGTTTTTGGTTGGGTCCTACCAACCCCTTAAAGTACAGATCTGCCCTATGGCCACCAAATGCACCCCCATGGTCGCATGCGCCATGTTCTGGTTGCACCCTGTTACAATAAATCTTGTCACCTGTTCCCTTGTCACTGCCCCACTTACCTTTCCACTGTACTGTTCCCAGAATTTTTGAAATGCCTTCCAAGAGGCTTCGTACACTCTAAGAGACCTGGGAACCCAGGAGTTGTGGAACAGTACTTCAGCTACCCCAATCCAATCGTCCATATGTACATCAGGATGGTGGTTTGCCAAATCTCTGCTCCAGGTTGCGATGGTCCTGAATTTCTCCATCTGCAATTGGGAGAGGCAATCAGCTATCACATTGTCCACACCTACAATGTGCTTGGCCCTGAATGACATGTTCAGGGTCAGACCAAGCCACACCATCCTGTTCAACACCCTCATCACCCTCTCTGACTTTGTCCTTTTCCTCTTTAGCACTTCTACCACTGCTCAATTATCACTCCAGAATGTGACCTGCCTGTTCCTGAGCTCCCTTCCCAAAACTATCATTGCCACACATATGGGAAACAGCTCCAGAAAAGTGATGTCTTTCGTCACCCCCTCCAGGGAGCATTCCTCCAGCCATGGTTCTGCAAACCAGTTACCTTGGAAGTTACCCCCCATACCAGTTCCCCCAGCCGCATCCAAATACAGCTGCAAATTTGTGTTGTACAGCCACTCATCCTGCCAGAACATCTGTCCACTGTATGCCTGTAGGAAATACTCCCACACTGCCATATCCTCCCTGGTCCCCTATTAAGGTCTATCCAGTGGTGAGGCTGTTTGGCCCCCTGAGTAGCCCAGGCTAAATGCCACATAAATGTGCACCCTGGAGCAATGGCTCTACAAGCAAAATTCAGGTGCCCCAACAGTTGCTGTGCCTGTTCTAACTGCACCCTCCTGTGGGCCCCTACTCTCCTCAACAGCTCCCGTAGTCTCTGTACTTTTTGGTCTGGAAAAATGGCACAACTCCAGGATCATGTCCGGCTCCAGCCCTAGGTACTCTATCATTTGACTGGGCCCTTCCATCTTGTCTTCTGCTAGTGGCACCCCAATTCCTGGCATAGCACCTTGAAGTCCTGAAGCATGGCTTTAGTCTCCTTTTCCCCTTCCCCAAGGAAAAGGAAATCATCTAGGTAGTGTACCACCATCTGATACCCGTACTGTGTCTGGAAAACCCATTGCTGCCAAGTACTGAACATCTCAAATGTGGCACATGCTATCGAGCATCCCATAGGCATGGTCTTATCAAAATAATGCTGCCCCCCACCCCACCTGGAATCCTAACAAATCTTAATCCTTGGGCCTAACTGGAAGCAGGTGAAATGCCGACTCTATATCCGTCTTTGCCAGCCAGGCCTTCTGTTTATATCTAATGAGCCGCACCGCCTCCTCCAAGATGGCGTATGTGACCCTGCTGTCTTCCTCCCCAATAGAGTCATTGACTGAATCCCCTTCTGGGTAGGATAGGTGATGTGTTACCCAGTATTCCCCTGACTGTTTTTTTGGCCACAAAGCCCAATGGGGAAATCCTCAGGTTCGGCAATGGGGGATAGACGAATGGGCCTTCCACTCTCCCTGCTGCCACCTCTTTCTGAATTTTGTGTGCTAGGGTTGCCTCCTTTCCTTGTATGGATTTGATGTTATTTGCCCTCATCCCTTTCCTACAACTCTAAAATTGTAAACTAAAACCCGTCTGAAAATCTGTCTGCTGGTTTTTGGCTGCCCCCCAGTCTGGGTAGCCCCCAACCACCTTTCCACTTCCTCTACTCTGATAGGTGTTCGAGCCAGCCAGAAACCCCCACCTGCTGGCCTTTTAGTTGTCCTGGTTTTGTGTTTGATAGGAATGTCCTCTCCCCCCTGATCCTCTCCCCCTGTTACTCCTCCCCCACTGCTGCCCCCTAAAGGGCCTTGATTGTTCGAAAGGGCTGCTGGTATGTGTTATCCTGACTGCGGACCCTTTTCCAGCTGTATCTGCACTAGATGCCAGATGGTGCCCTCACTTGGAACATACATGCTGGAACCAACAGTATTCAAGATGAGCAGAAAGTTCCTGTTGTATCCCCAACAGGCCTTCGATGTTGTCCCCCCCCTTGTCTCGCTCCATCTTCTTTTCAGTTGGCCCATATAAATTTCAAGCCACAGGTCTATCTGTCTAGTATCCCATTTCGCATCCCCAAAATGTGCCATTCTTTTCCTAAATTTCTCATCATATCTTAACCAACTGTGGCCTCCTTTTTTATATGGATTTTTTATGATGAGGGAATAAGTTAAGAGTGGGATACATCCCAGGGTACTTAAGGAGCTAAAGGAGGAACTAGCAGAGCCATTAGCAGAATTGTTTAGTGAGTCTCTGAGCACAGGAGAGGTCTCAGAAGACTGGAGAAGGGCTCATGTGATCCCACTCCACAAGAGTGGTAGCAGGGAGGAGGCGGGGAACTACAGACCGGTCAGTCTTACCTCTGTAGTGGGCAAGATTATGGAGGCACTCAAGGAAAGGATAGTGCAACACCTGGAATCCATAGGGGCACAGGATCCAAGACAGCATGGGTTTACAAAAGGAAGGTCCTGTCAAACTAATCTCATAGATTTCTTTGACTGGGTAACCAGAGTGGTGGACCAAGGGAGCAGTTGATGTGCCTACCTTGACTTCAGCAAAGCTTTTGACACTGTTCCACATAGAAGATTGATAAATAAGCTAGGTAGGCTCAGGGTGGGTCGAAGTTGGTCAACTGGGTGGCAAACTGTTGACTGGCAGAAAACAGAGAGTGGTAGTAAATGGTATACAGTCAGAAGAGATGCAAGTCACAAGTGGGGTACCTCAGGGATCAGTCCTGGGGCCAGTCCTATTCAACATCTTCATTAGTGACCTTGCAGATGGACTAGAGGGTAAGGCTTGTCTGTTTGCAGATGACACCAAGATCTGCAACAGAGTAGATGATCCAGATGGGGTGGGCAGAATGAGAAGAGATCTGGATAAACTAGCAGAATGGTCAGAAGAGGGCAACTGGGATTTAATGCAAAGAAGTGCAAAATCATGCACATAGGGAAGAGAAACCCTGAAGCCACTTATAGGCTGGGGGGAGTTGCTAGCAGTCACAAAGGAAGAAAGAGACTTGGGCATCATCATCACTGATGACCTAAAATCATCCAAGCAGACCCCAAAGCAGTAGGTAAGGCTAGGGGGGTGTTAGGTGTATTAGTAGGGAATATCACAAGTCGTAAGAGGAGGTAATAATCCCTCTGTACAAGACAATGGTTAGGCCCCATCTGGAGTACTGCGTGCAGTGTTGAGGCCACACCTTCACAAGGACATTAACCAAATTGAGGCAGTCCAGAGAAGGGCAACCAAAATGGTGCAGGGACTGCATCAGAAGACATATGAGGACAGATTAACGGAGCTCAATATGTATACCCTTGAGCAAAGGAGGAGAGAGAGGTGACATGATCGAGACATTTAAACACCTTAAGGGCATAAACAAGGTGAAAGAGTCTAACATGTTTAAATATAAGAAAAATAGCAGGACAAGAGGACACAGCATGAGATTAGAGGGAGGTCGATTAAGGAGGAATGTGAGGAAATTCTTTTTCACAGAAAGGGTGGTAGATGCATGGAATGGCTTACCACAAGAAGTGGTGGCTATGAATACAGTGCAGGGCTTCAAACAGGCATGGGATAGGCATAAGGGAGCAATACAAATGACTATGAATAGATAGGTCACTGACAGAGCAAAGGCCGATGGCACATTTATAAGGTAGAAAAAGAAATGGGCAGACTGGATGGGCCTTGCTGTCCTTATCTGCCGTCGACTTCTATGTTTCTATGTTTCTATGGGTAGTGAGCTCCGGCCACTTCTCTATGACAATGACAGTGAAATAAGTAAAACCTGTGGACCAATTGTCCCAGGTTTTCCCTTTCCATGACTTGTCCTTATCTCCCTTTCCTAACAGAACCGTGGCTACCGCCATGTCTTTCTTCTCGAAACTGTCCTTCTCCTCTTATTTATCCATGTTGTTGACAATCACCAATGTGAAAATGTCAACTTATTTTCCTTTCCAGATCATCTCTTTCATGGCTGTAGGCACGTGGTCCACCAGCTGCCCCCCTGATGCCCCAATCTCTCTTCCCATCGTGGAGCCCCCTGGTGCCGTCCCGCTCCCCTCTTCGCCTCCTGTCCCTTTTATTTCCCCTAATGCCTTATCCAGCTGCCCCAACCTATTATCCCTCACACTTTGTAACATTTGTTTGACATATTCCTTGATTACCTGTTGCCCTTGTCTGTGGGGTGTCAGGCCCCGGATGGGGCATTCCTGCTGGACCAGGTATCAGAAACTGTGGGACCTGTGGTGATATTGCTGGTTCTGGGAGGGTAAGCAGGAATGCCAGCATGGGAGGCTCCGGTACTGGCACTGGCTCTGGCATGGGGTCCAGGGTTGGCTCCAGGACAGGGTTACTTGGAGGTGGAACCAGAGGGGCATCGGCTTCAGTACAGGGACCACCGCCCTGGGGTCTGGCAAACTGGGCCCCTTTGGCACCCTCTTATTCCTCTCCTGACCCCTCCATTGCTTCCCCTACCACTTCGTGCCCTTCTCCCCTCCATCTCACTCTGCCACCTCCAGTAACCGATTTGCCTTGTCTACCAGGTCCATCACCACCCAGTAGCAGTCTTCCTTGATTGGCTTTGCCTTCTTTGGTGCCATCCTTGCGCTCTGCAATATCTAATTGAGGAAAAAAAAAAACATCAGGACAGGTCAGCATTTTATATATTTTTTTTATATCAGTCCAGCCTACCCCAAAGCTTGCTCCTATGCTGCTTTTTGCTGTACTCCCAGCCTCCCTGTAGGGCTCCTCCATTTCCATTCATTGGATGGCTCCTCCCCTTTCCTATTTTCTATCTCTCACCATGTGGTTGCCATTGCAAATTCTGTACTGATCCGCCGGGGTGGGGATGTCCTCCGAGTTTGCCCCCCTACACCGCCTGCTGGCCCCCATTACACTCCCCTTTCTGTTTCTGCCTTTCTTGCTGCCCTGGCCCCTTATCTGATTTTCTCTTTCTTTTTTTGTGTGTGTGTGCCTCCAACCCATTCATGCCCCTGAGAAACCAGGGCAAACTCCTCTGCTCCAGGAGACCATCCTGTCACCTCACTACAGGTAGGCCTGCACCGCATGGTGATGGCACTTCTCCCTGACCCTTGCTCCAGCCCCCTGCACCCATTCTGTCCAAATTGCCTCTGCTGGGGGAGAAAAATCACTCCAGTGGCCTCTTTTTGCTGTGCCCCCTGCTGGCACCTCACTTCCTTCGCCTAAGGCCTGTCCATCAAGGTGCACGCTTTCGGGCCTTTAACCTCCCAGTGTGCCTCAGGCCTCCTTCCAGGCTAGTCGAGCTCCTTAGGTCCCTAAAGGCACATTCTTTGTTTTTATTATTTTCCCTCTGCATTCCCTGAGGAGCCTTCAATCCTCCCCATCTGTTTGCTCTTATCACATGGCTAGCTCCAAAAATCATGTGGTGAGCCCACAGCCATGCGCAATGCCCCCCGTCATCTCGCCTTTCGGCCTTGCTCTTTTGGCCAAAACTGACCCTTTTGTTGTTTAAACTGTCCCCCTGCTTCTCTGTGAGGAACCTCCTCTTCGTCCCTTTTTCTGCTCTTGTCCCCTGGTTACCACCATGCTACTAGCTTCGTAGGCTCCCTAACACATGGCGATGATGTCAGATGACATCCCACATGGTAGGCCCCGGCCTCTTTTTACAGTCAGCCCCTGGAATGTGTCCCGATTTTGTGCTCAATCCAAGCTCTTTCCCCTGACAAAAAAGGCTGACTGGCCTTCCCAGCACCATCTACTGTGAGTATTCTCGCTGTCCCTGTTTGTGCCATGAAACCTGAATCGGGCCCCTACATGCACTATCCCACATGTCTCAGCTGCCCGAAACCCTCCTGGTACATCCTCCTGCCTCATCGCCTCGCTGCCCCCCTTTATTCTCACGCTCTCAAGCTTTCAGCACTTGTACCAGCTTGATATTCCCCTGAAATTACTCATCAGCCAAAGGAAAACAAACAGCCCCAAAGTGCACGATTTTTTATTTTATTTGAATCTTGCTGCTTAGCTACCACTGCCAGCATAGTCGCTGCTCTTCCTTTATGCCTACCCTGAAAACCAGATGCCACCTCTAGCGTTGCTGCTGCTCTGCACTTCCCTGCAGGTAACCCCATACCATCACCTCCTGAGTGCTGCTACCCTTCCTTTCAGCCTCAACCTTTACACAAAATGCCTCACAATGCTGCTCTGCTCATTTCCTTCCACTTAAATCCCCAACCAAATAACAGCACCTTCAGCTTCCTGCTGCTCCTTTATTAAAGCTTACTCCTCCAGACCACAGAAAACACAAAAAAAGTGCCCCCACCAGTGCTGTCATTGCTCTTCAAATCAGCCAGGGTGCACCTTACCTCTTTCCAGCTGCCTGTAGCTTTATTCACTTCCCAAGCTTCCAAATCCTTCACTGTGTCTCCTCAGGCATCTCTTTGCTCACGGCTTCAAATTAATAATTTTTTTCCCTGTATCTTTAACTTCTTCTTCTTCTTTTTTTTTTGTAAATCAAAATACTTCCATAAGCAAAATGCCCACTGGCTCTAACCAATCTTGACAAACTAATCTTCCAGAGTAAAAACACTTTGGAGCAAATGTGTGAGCTCCCCTTGCTGTGTAGCCCCTTATAACTGCCCCCTTTGTCCCTACCCCTAAGCTCACCGTGGCCACTCTCATGTTGCCACCTCATTGACCTCCCACTTCGCTGTCCTCTCCTTTGGTGACCTCAGCAGCTCCTCCCCTTTTGTGACCTCATGCCTTTAGACCCATCCCCTATCCTCCCCTCCATCCCCTTCCCCTGAGCTTCCACACTTCTTGGCAGGGCCATGGAAAAATGGTGTCTGCCCCTTTAATTGGGCAACCCTCTTTATCTGTAGAATATTATTCCTTGGTAAATTGATTTAAAACACATTCTGCAAGAAAAAGGGCCATTAAATTCAGCTATTCTGCTTTTAATGAAATTCCACAAAAATTTAAGCAGAAATTACAGAAATTCCACTAAAATCTGTTATGCTGGAATTTTAAAATTCTGCACAGCTCTAGTGTTCACATTTATTTATTTATTTATTTATTTAACGATTGGTATCTGGGAAAGGCACACTGAGCCAAGGCTCATTTTCAGGTGTGACCTGGGAAAGAGGGGAAATGGAGTTACAATACAAAAATATAGTTTCATACAAGATACAAAGTACATTTTTTGGTGGTGCAATAATACATATAAGGTAGTGCAGAACAGTTTACCTCGGAGAATAAATATAATAACCTAGTCATTCCCATGGAGTATGTCAGGCGGATGTGATTCCCCTTCACAAAAGTGGGACCAAGACAGAGGCAGGAAACTACAGACCTGTCAGTCAGACCTCTGTGGTAGGGAAAGTGATGGAGTCACTTCTGAAGGAAAGAATAGTTGAGTACCTAGAGGCCAATGGAGCACAGGACCCAAGGCAACATGGGTTCACAGTGGGAAGGTCATGTCAGACGAATCTAATAGATTTCTTTGACTGGGTGACCAAAGTAGTAGACCAGGGAGGGGCTGTGGACATGGCCTACCTAGACTTTAGCAAGGCATTTGATACAGTCCCACACAAAAGATTAATAGTCAAATTAATCAGCCTGGGAGTGGATCCCAGGGTGGTAGCCTGGGTAAAACACTGGCTGCACAACAGGACACAGAAGGTAATTGTAAATGGAGTCCACTCTGAAGAAAGAGGGGTTACTAGTGGGGTACCGCAGGGTTCAGTATTGGGTCCAGTCCTTTTTAATGTCTTCATCAGTGACATTGCAGAGGGACTAGAAGGAAAAGTATGCCTTTTTGCAGATGACACAAAGATCTGCAACAGGGTTGATACACAAGGAGGCCTGGAAAGGATGAAAAGGGAATTGGCAAGGTTGGAGAAATGGTCAGAAGTATGGCAGCTAGGATTCAATGCAAAGAAATGCAAAATAATGCACCTGGGAAACAAGAACCCAGGGGAAGAATACACAATGGGTGGGGAGGTAGTAACAACAACAAAAAAGGAAAGAGACCTGGGGGTAATCATATCAGATGCCCTTAAGGTTAGCAAGTAATATGAGAAGGCAGTAGGGAGGGCTGGGGGTATACTGGGATGTATAGGGAGATGCATCAGCAGCAGAAAACAGGAAGTTGTTATCCCTCTGTACAGACAGTTGGTGAGACCCCATCTGGAGTACTGTGTCCAGTTCTGGAGACCCCATCTCCGCAAGGACATAGACAGGATAGAGGTAGTCCAGAAGAGAGCAACTAAAATGGTGCAGGGTCTGCAAGAGAAGCCTTATGAGGAGAGACTAAATGAGCTTAATATGTATACCCTGAGGAAAGAAGGGAGAGGGGGGACATGATAGAAACTTTTAAGTACCTCAGTGGAATCAACAAAGTCCAAGAGGGTAGCATCTTTCAGAAAAAGAGACTTGCAAGAACAAGGGGACACAATTTAAAGATAGAAGGAGGGCGGTTCAGGGGCAATGTGAGGAAGTATTATTTCATAGAGAGGGTAGTGGATGCATGGAACAGCCTTCCTGAGGAGGTTGTGGGGTCTACAACTGTGGGAGAATTCAAGAATGCATGGGACAGACATAAGGCAATTCTTGTGGGGGGTAGGAAGAAATAGGCTGTTCGTTAACTAGGATCTGCGGCCTATCCTGTAGGTAGGGAAATGGGCAGACTTGATGGGCCAAGCGGTCCTTATTTGCCGTCAAAGTCTATGTTTCTATGTTTGCCAGAGTGGTACACAAACAGATGGCCATCCTGTCCTTTCTGTGCATTCACCTCGGGCAGTATACTATGAAGTACCCAGCCAGGTTGGATTTATTTAATGATTGATTAAGTTTCCGCTGATTGGGAATGGAAGACTAGGCAAATGTGACTATTTTCAGCCTTGTTTTGGGGGGGGAGAGGGGGAAGGGAGATACAAATGGAAACAAACTGAAACTGAACCAGATTTAGCTGTTGGTCATATTTTTTAATGAATGGAGGAAATTTGGCCAGGACACCAGGGAAATTCCCATATTCTTCAGGTAGTGGGAGCTTCTGTTTATTGTTCCTGCGGTCTACCCACAATGGACAACAAGGAGGAGGAAAATGGAGGTGCAGCACACCTGTTCTGTGCTACTGACCCTTCGGTTGCACAACTTACTGATGTTTCTTTGATGGAAGTAATGAATGATACAAAGCTTTTGCTTGAAACTACCCTGCCATCTGTACCTCTCATATACGACACCCATTCTTGTTCACCCCTCTACTCTGGTTCCTGTTATTGCTCCTGCTGCAGTGCCTGATTCTGCTGCCATGGGATCGAGTCCAGTGAATTGCACTTGCTGGCAGAGTCCTTTTGTTCCTGCTTTGGCTCCTTTGAGCAACACCAAGGCTGCTATGAAGCAGGCTTTTGACCTGAAATAATGTAAAATTTTGGAAATGATTGCTGAGGAGATAAGTAACTTTCAGGTAAAGAGGGCAAAACTTCCTTGCAATGCTGCCTTTCCTGGCGCAGCTGCAGTTGATTCCACTTAATTAACATTACCATGCTCTGCTGCATGATCTGGCTTTCCACAACAGTGGACTCTGGGGTCTGGGAACACTGATGGATCCGTTCCGCATATCCCAGATTTACCTTTCCACCCATTCTACTGTATTGCTTGTTATTTCTCCCCTGTTCGCCCAACTGCCTCAGTCCATACAGTCTGTTCTTAAAGAGAGGGTTGGATATGAACTGATGCTGGTTCATGGGTTCCAGACCCAACTGACCCAGCAATGATCTGGTACCATGAAGACTCAACGTCCTCATCCCCTGTTCAGTTTGCTGCTGATCACCCTGCACAGACAATGGACTGAATTGCTGTTTTGACACCTACCTCTACACCTGTTCCTAATGTCCCACCAGCTACTGATCAGACTGTTTCCGTGCCAAGAAACATATATCTTTAGCTGCCCCAGGTGAGCCTTTTGTTCTTTCAGCCTCACCAGTTGCTAGAAGTTCCAACTCACTCCAGTCTATGCCTCAGACAGCCTCAGCAGCTGAACATGACTACATTTTTGGGGGGCTTGCAGTGATCACTTTGCAAGACCCAGCACAATGAGAATTTTTGAAACAATTGTTTCGGCTGTCAGATTAATTTCAAAATAGAAGTGAGCCTATGCCTTGAAGAAATGCCATTTGACTGATGTACAGGTGTGGTTTGGAAACCCCCCATAATCGTAGCTATATAGCGCAAACATTGTTAAAGAACTCTCAAATTTTATGCATCAGTTTTTGACCTGATACACACTTCAGATAATAACTATGGTGTCAGTTTCAAAACTGTTGCAAACTTAGATAAGTTTTAGGGAAAGAATATTCTCTGAAAGATACCCCACTCTGGTTCCCATTTGTGGCTATTCCCATTACCAAGTCTGCTGTCTGCGTTATCACTGTTTCCTTTAGGAATGAAGAGGGGAATGTCTCTGATATTTTCTTTTGGCTAAAAAAAAGGTGTGAGGTCCTAGAATACCCAGTGCTGATAACTGATTCTGAATAGATTTGGATAGGGAGTTGGTGTATTAAAATCAAATTGATCATGTCGGATAAAGGCATTATACAGTACATCTGCCTAGCAGCTTCCACCTGGGTCATGATTAGGGTATTCTGCTCTACCCTAGGAAACCAAAATCCTGTCACAAATGTGGTTTCCGAATGCACACCCCCAGATGTACCCACTGTTCAGACTGGCCATCTATCGGCAACTTGAGTTAACCTGTCCTGCTGTAATTTATTTGAGGAGAAAGGATACTCATATGTTCTTTGCCCCTGGGCATCCCACAATACTGAGGATAGTGTATACCATGAACCCCTTATCACCCAGGCACAAAAATAAGAAACATAGTAACATAGAATTTGATGGCAGATAAGGACCGCTTGGCTGACCCAGTCTGCCCATTTCCCTACCTGATGGATAAGCTGCAGATTCTAGTTAATCAACAGCTTACTTCCTCCTGCCCCCCGCTAGAATTGCCTTATGCCTGTCCTATGCATTCTTGAATTCTCCCACTGTTCCTGACTCCACAACCTCTTCAGGAAGGCTGTTCCATGCATCCACAACTCCCTCTGTGAAAAAATACTTCCTCACATTACCTCTGAGCCATCCCCCCTCTATCTTCAAATTGTGCCCCCTTGTTCTTGCACATCTCTTCTACTGAAATATACTACCGTCTTGTACCTTGTTAATTCCCTTGAGATACTTGAAAGTTTCTATCATGTCCCCCCTCTCCCTCCTTTCCTCAAGGGTATACATATTAAACTGCTTTAGTCTCTCCTCGTATGTCTTCTGGTGCAGACCTTGCACCATTTTGGTTGCCCTCCTCTGAACAGCCTCCACTCTGTCTATGTCTTTACAGAGATGGGGTCTCCAGAATTGATGGGGTCTCACTAACTGTCTGTAGAGAGGGATAACAACTTCCTGTTTTTTACTGTTGATGCCTCTCCCTATACATCACAGTATCCCCCAGCCCTCCTTACTGCCTTCTCACATTGCTTGCCCACCTTTAGGTCATCTAATATAATTACTCCTAGGTCTATTTCAATTTTTTTTGTTGTTATTAACTCACCCCCCATTGTTTACTCTTCCCCTGGGTTTTTGTTTCCCAGATGCATTACCTTGCACTTCTTTGCATTGAACCTAAGCTGCCACGTATTTGACCATTCCTCCAACTTACCAAGTCCCTTTTCATTCTTTACACCCCACCTTGTGTATCAACCCTGTTCCAGATCTTTGTGTCATCTGCAAAGAGGCATACTTTTCCTTCCAGGTGCTCTCCAATGTCACTTATAAAGATATTAAACAGGACCGGTCCCAGTACCAAACCCTGCGGTACCCTGCTTGTTACCCTACTTTCTTCACTGTGGACTCCGTGTACTATACCTTTTGCATCCTGTTGTCCAGCCAGTTTTTTATCCAGGCTACCACCTTAGGACCAACTCCAAGGCTGGCTAACTTGTATATTAATCTTTTGTGTGAGACTGTGTTGAATGCCTTGCTAAAATCTAGGTAGGCCATATCCACAGCCCCTCCCTGGTCTACTACTTTGGTCACCCAGTCAAATAAATCTATTAGGTTCGTCTGACATGACCTTCCTGCTCTAAAACCATGCTGCCTTGGGTCCTGTGCACCATTGGCCTCTAGGAGCAGCACATGCCTCTGACTTGAGGCTTGCAGCACCCAGGATAGGTCCCGCTGCAAACACTCAGAAAGATCCACTTCCTTTTGCTGCTCTGTTCCTGTCTACAGTCCCAGTTGCTCCCATAGACCCTCCCCTGCCTTCTGCTCTGGCTCCTGAGCCCCCTCAGCACACATCTATAGCCCGAGATCCTCCAGATATTGCATCCATGCCTCCTGTCCCCTTCCCCTGGAGGAATCCCCTCTAGAGAAACACCCTTTTTAGTTGGTAGTGCACAAGAAAAGATCCAGAACTAACTATGGAAGAGGCAAAATGCCGGCATGGAAAGGCAAGAAACTTTCCTCTACCACTGACATGATTCCCTTAGAAAACAAGTTTACCACTTTCTCTACAACTCCGAACTGGGGTGACACAGAGGAGGAGGATTCACAATTGCCTCATCTATGAAAGACTTGCCCTCTGATCAAGAGGAACTTGGCAATAGGGGCACAAAACATAAGAAATGGAAGACTATGTCTCAGGTGGCATGATGTAGATATCTGTTCCCCTGAATTTTCAGTCTTATGTCTTCTTTAGCTTTGCTCATCCTCAGTGTGAATAGCACTACTATTTTAGTAACTCAGGATCACTTTTTCTTTGACTGTTCTACAGTGGTTTGATTCTGGTCTTTTCTTGCTAACTACTAGAGATGTACAGTAGTCTTTTCTTGAAGATCACATACTGTACGAAGTTATGATTTGGGGCATTTTTCCACCTCAGTTGACTTGTTTTCCTGTTACTACCCCACAATTTCTTATGGCCATGCTTAAGTATTATATTTGGCAAGCTCGTAGTACCTGGATTTTTGACAAAAGTTGTTCTCCCCATAGACATCCTTAATAACGTATCCACCCCATTACGTCATGTTCATGACCAGGATACAAATCTCTCCTCACCACATCAGTTGGCGACTCTATAGGAACAATTGTTTAATATTTCTTGATTAAATTGCAAAGGAATGTTAGAGCATTGTCTTTTGTTTAGCCCAGTTTATGCTTTGATGTATATTTTTCTGTTTTTCACCCTTTTTTCTGTTTTTCCTTTTTCTTTTATTATGGGCTTATTCCAAGAACAGACTGTTAATTGTTTTCTGTTTTCTTTATGTGCAAGAATATAAGTTTGAATAACATTTATTGTTACTTTTCCAATAGAATACCCCTACTGTTTTTGAGGAGTGCAATTGGATCTTGAACGTCTATCTGAACGACCACTAGAACAGGCTGACGGGTCCAGCGTCCACCTGAACAACTACCAGAAAAGGCTGATGAAACCTCAGTTTAATGTCTCCTCCAAAAGACAGTATATGAGGAGCACTGCACCCCACCATGCTGCACTACAGTGTCAGAATAGAGATTTTTACCCAGCTTCCTGATGTGAAGCTAGAACCTACGGCCTTCTGATCTTCCAGCCTCAGAGGAGAGTGTGCAACCAGCTGTGCCACTGATCCTGCAATAGCAGGTGGGAGTCATCCCCCAGTCAACTTTCCTAGACACAAATGAGGTCAGCTGAGAAGTCTGTGATGAAACCCTCCATCACCACAGTATTAGCCCGCAGTAAGTTTCATTATACAGAATGACCCAAAGGATGGGAGTAGAGTTAGTCTAGTTACCTTCTGATGTTAGTACTCAGTGGAGTCCTGGGAACTGCAAGGAGGCAGGGAAAACCTCTCTACCATTTTTGCTGTCTTCCAGGGCATATCAGTGACCTCACAACCCCATTCCTACCTTCACCAACATTCCCATAAGCCCTCCCTCTACTCCTGCCCCAACCCCTAAGGAGACACAGATATGCAAAGAGGCTAATTACCACTGTAGGCAGACCAAAAGGGGATCTTTTAAAGGGACACAGACATGCCTACCAGGTACCCAATAACAATACATGCTAACTGAAAAAACTTAAATCAATACTCCCAACTAAAATAAACATTCAAACAATACTATCTACTAAAATTACCCCCTAAAACACCACAACCCACTTCCAACACACACACACACCAATTCACTCAATGAATAAAACAACAGTTCTGCCAGTCACACTCCCAAATCATACCAGACAGTGGCCCCTATGCACTAATGGGGTGTAAGGTACATGCTAAAGATTTGTACCCCAACCACATAGTTTTACGACCCCTGACAGGTGCAGGGTGCTTGGTATTCACTATCGCCCACACCCACAGGTCACCAGTCTGTGGCACCATCCCTGCAGTGCTCAGTACTATGCAGGGTGGCTGAGGGAGGATTAGCGAGCCCAGGAGGGCATCCAATTGGATGCCCCTTCTGGTTCCCACAGTAGATCACCTACACATAATGGTGCAAGTCCAGGTGCATGAATAGTCTACACAGGCTCATGGACCCGCGCAGCCATGCCCCATCACCTGGAGGACCCCCTGGCCAAGCCCCGAGTACACCGTGGCCACCCACCACAATGCCAAACCACCCCATCACACGGCAGCCCTGTCACCCCTGTAGCAAAGCAACCCGCTCCCCACACAGGTCTTTCCTACCCTGTTGTGAATAAGCATAACCCCCATACATATCATCCCCACAACCGTAGTGTACAAGCAGCACCCACCCACATATCACCCCCACTGTCGTTGTGTACAAGTATCACCTCCTCACACACACACACACACACACACACACACATATACCCGGTCCCCATAGAAAATCATTACATCCCATCCCCCACATGTATATACGGTCCCTGTAGTACATCATGACAGCCCCCCCATCACACACAGAGGTACCCTGGCCACAGAAACCTGACCTCCAAACCTGGTACTCCTGCATCATCATTGGTGGGCAGTGGACTACCACCCACCCACAGCACCAGCCCCTCCAACCTCATACCTGACTTTCGGTGCCAAGGCTCTGGATGGCCAGAAGCACAGCCCTCAGCACACCTTCTCAGTCACTGGCCATCTAACTGATGCTTGAAGTGCATCACCTATATATAGCAGTGCACTCCCAGCATCAGTTGGACAGCCAGCAGCCAAGGAGTTGTATGAAGGGTTGCACCATTGGCCATCTGGAGCTGTGGCACCAACAGTCAGGTATGGGGGTTGGGGGGGTGCTGCAGGGGTGGGTGGGGGGTTCATTTCTCACCAATTATGATGCAGGTGTACCAGGTTTGGGGGTCAGGGTTCTGTGGCTGGGGCACCACTGTGTGTGTGGGAGGAATGTCATGATGTACTGCAGGGACTGGGCATACATGTGGGGGGAGATGTCATGATTTACTACAGGGACCCGGCATACATGTGAGGGATGATGCTTGTACACAACAGGGATGGGGATGTTGTGTGGAGGGGACTGGCATATGGACCTGGCTCGGGGGTCTGAGTATGTGTGTGGGGGGGGCTGCCATCCTGCTGCTGAGGTTGGTTGGTTTCCAGTTGAGTGCAGGGGGCTGATAGACAGCTGATGGGGCTGGACAGGGGTCCTGTGAGCAAAGGTCAGGGTGCATACTGTGCTTACAGCAGGGTCCCTCCGGTGCCCTCCTATGCTCCCAGTGAACAGCACTATGCACCTTTTTAAATGGCACATGGTGCAGGCACAACCCCAGTGCATTGCTGTCCATGCAGCCAGGGGATTGGGCATATAACCACCTTGAGCATGGTTAATGAATGCTACTGGGGGTATGAAGGACCCCTGCAGCATGGCATTCTGACTTAGAGTTGTCTAAGTACCTCAGATACTCGGCATGTAGGCAATCAGTTTTTTAATGTATAAGGCCCAATATCAGTAAATAAGATACTATCAACTTTAAATAAGAACACGGGAGAAGTATTGCACAATTCATAAATATAATACGTGTTATGCAAATTAAATATATTATGAATTAATTGTATTAAATCAGGTAAATAATCCCATACTATACCTGCTGCTACCAGGTAAAGCAGGCAGAAATAGTCCATCAAATTACTGTTTTTCTTACACTGGAAATTATGCCAGCAAACAATCCAAGGAGCCAAGTAAGAGGGCAGAAAAATCACTCCTATCATTCACCAAGAAGCCATGATAGCGGAGAAAGAGCAGGATTGAGCTCAGTACCATTTTTGTAAAGCATCTGGCGGCAAACTTTCACAGTTGTGGCTTGCCAGGCAGACAGTTCCACCTTTTGTCAAATCAGATCAGGTTCAAGGGAAGCACACTCTCAGACACTCTCTCTCTTTGCAATCCAAAACCAGAAACATTAGCCATCAATCCTGGCTGTTAACCCTTGGAAGAAGATACTGTAAGCTATTATACCATAAAGCTACTTGGC
Source organism: Neoceratodus forsteri (assembly GCA_016271365.2). NCBI lineage: Eukaryota > Metazoa > Chordata > Ceratodontiformes > Ceratodontidae > Neoceratodus > Neoceratodus forsteri. Next base: position 1,565,128,242 of record CM057452.1, on the reverse strand, counting down.
AAAATATGCTGTAACTTTACTGTAGCCAGTAGCACCATGGCTCCCCATTTCCAGAACTATCTAGTGGCAATGTCATTCTCCAGAAGCAGCCTAAAAGCACATCTGAAATACACTCTTCTGAAAACACTCCTCAGGTGCTCCAGACCATTGATCTTATAGATGGTTAATAGTAAAGAGTTCCAGAAAAGAGTGACACCAACACCATTGTAATGACAAAAGAAATTGATTCCATACTTGCTCAGAGTTCAAGTCCAAAAACTTTAGACAGGAGATTTGATACACCACCAAGCAGCACCAATCAGTTTCACATTTAACTTCCTCAGGGAGGCCAGTCATGAGTGTGAACACCCATTAAATATTAAAAATAAATTAGCAGCGCTGCTCTTGACCCACCAATGTGAAAAAACACAAAAAAACACATTTGTGATTAAAAACAATGCATACCATCATCTGCATTTAACCTGTTACCCTATCACTAATATAACATAGTCAGGTTATATTAATGCTGTTTAATCGATGCAACACTCTATCTAGGAAGTCAAAGAAGTATGTAATTAGTGAACTGTTAACTCAGAACATTTTGTCTACAGGAATGATTCAATAAAACAATGTGAATCTATATATAATTAAAATAACATATATAGGAATGTCAAATGAAAATAAAAGTATCACTGTGTCTAAAGTCACTGTGCTACTTTATTTATTCAGTGCACCAGCATTAATTTTAATGCATTAGTTAACAGGGGTCAAGATGCTGTTTCACAGATACAAGGGCAGTTTTTCAGTGAAACAATGAGAAGTTGCAGCTTTCCAAAGTGTCACATATTATTTTATTTATTTTTATTTAGTTTTTGTTGACAGGGTAAGTGCACTAGACAAATCCTGCCTATTTGCAGGCACGACCCAGGGGAAGGGGATACAGATGAATGCCAACTGATCTTGAACCAGATTAAGCTGTTGGTGGTATTTTTTAGTGAATGAGAGAAATTTGGCCAGGACACCGGGGAAATGCCCCTACTGTTTTTCAGTAGTGGGACCCTTTGAGCCGTCGCAGGATGGCTGCCTCAGTTGATGTGCTGCAGTTGGGAAGGAAGGATGTGTTACCGTCTGAGGAGAAGGTCTCCTCTCCAGCTTTGTTATTGTCTCCAGTGGATGTCTCTTCAGTTTCTGAGGTGTCAGAAAAGTTTTAGTCTTCGGTCGCTTCTTCTGTTTTGCCTGACTTACCTTGTAAGGATGCCTCTGATGTGCCTGGTTCTGATTTTCCTGATCTGGATGATGTCTCTACTTCTCCGGAGCTGCATCGCCTTTTGCACTTAGAAGAACAATGGTTTTTGGGGATTAAACGAGATCTTCTTCGCCGGTTTCATTCTCCAGATGCTACTCTACTTGCTCTGGTTTTGGAGCGCTCTGTTGTGGCAACGCGGACAGTTGCCATGGAAACGTCTCGCAGTGAAACGGCGGCTGCAAGCAGCATTGTTTTTCACCGTGCTGGTCAGGATCAAGCAACCACCACGGTATTTTCCTTCTCTGCTGACAAGGATTCTGTTTGTGCGAATCGAGTTGTTAAACGAGGGATCCCTAGTAAATTGCATTGGGAGGACACCCCAGTGAATGAAGGAGATGCTTGGACTGTTGAAAACTCGCTCCAAGCAGTTGGCTGGGTGCGCTCCCCGGACACAGGTTCCTGGATTTCTAGCCTCTCGCCAATCAAGATCCCTGGCGTCCACCTTGTCTCTGCCTCTCTCCCTTTGGTACAACCTGTAAGTACTGTTTCTATGCCTCCGGCTACTGGTTTACCTGCTGAACTCCTTCAAACTGATTCTCTTAAGCCTGAACTTGATTCCTCTATCCCTAACCCTGATTCCCCTCTCCCTCTTCTTGGTACTACTCCCATTACTATGGATCCTGCTTCTCCTCTCCCTGGTGCAACTTCTCAGCGTTCTCCACTCCACCTTTCCTCGGACTCAGGTTTTTCAATGAACCCTGATTTTCAACTCGGAGGGAATATGGATACTTGTACTCAGCCTTGTGAAGAGGAGGCTGCTGCCCTCAGTGATGATTCTGTGTTTTCTGATATTCCAAAATCTATTCCTCCCGAACTCAGGAATGCTCCTAGAGGCTCCCCTAAGGTGGCCTTCCACCCCCCTTTGGTTGCCCCTTCCAAATCTTATACTTCTTTTTTTTCCACCCCTGTTTCCTCTGCTAAATGACATAATGCAGTTTGTATTGTCTACAAAGGAGGATTAGATGTTTTTCCAGATCGGCTATATATGGGTCGTCAGTTATTGAGACAAAGTTTGCATTTTCAGGTTTCGGAATTGTATGCTCTTATTCATTTGTCTGGTGAATCCATATTTGATGTCAGTTTTAAATTAAATAGTGGTCCTGAAAAATTTTGGGCTCGTTATCAACAGGTTAAGACTACCCCCTTGTGGGCCCCTTTTGAGGTAATTCCACTTACCAAACCTACCCATAAAACCATTACGGTTCTTTTCCACAATGAAGGGGTCAGTGTTACTGACTTAATATACTGGTTGAAACAACATTGTACTGTGTCCAGTCATCCTGAAGCAATCTTTGATTCCGAATGGATTTGGACTGGTGGTTGGAAAATTTGTGTTCTACTGCACACTGCAGATAGGTCCCCTTGTCATCTTCCCAATAGTTTTTTTCTGGGAAGAGACCGGGGAGTTTTGTTTTACCCGGGACAACCTAGGACCTGTTATAAATGTGGCCTTTCTGGGCACATTAGTAGTACTTGTGACCAGCTGAAATGTTCCCTGTGTCAAATGACTGGTCATCTTAGTAAACAATGTCCAAATCTAGTTAGATGTAATCTTTGTGGGATGGAAGGCCATGTTTACATGACTTGCCCTAAAGCTGCTCATCAGACATCCCTTTCTGCTGACAGGGATGAGCAGCGCTTTTTGATTTCACTGGCCCAAAGGAAGATGGCTAAACCACTGGATTCACAGTTAGTCATGGATATCCTTCCTGTGAATTTAACTGTTGCCCCGATCCCTGACCCTCTCTCCCCCCACCGAGGTTAGTGATCTGGGTCCTGGGGCTGAGCCTCTTATGCCCTCTTCTTCTCTCGTTAATCATCCTGATTCCTCCACTGTCTCTTTAGCTGTTACTGATCCAGCACTTCAGTCTGCCTCTATGCCCCCCCCCTTTATTTGAAGACCCTCCTGTCCGGAGAACCTCTACTTGGAAGAGGTCTATTGGACCTTTACCCACCCCCAAAATATCCAAAACCTCCTTTCCTGATGTTTCCAATAGATTTTCGGTTCTCTTAACTACTGAGCATTCTGACACAGATTCGGTTTGTTCTTCTGCTGATTTTATTATGCCGAAAGACACTGCTGAGTCTCTTTGGACTGATGACGGGGTTGTTTTTACCCAACCCTCCCATCGAAAAGGAAAGTCTCGGAAAAAAAAAGTTGAATTTCTTTTTTTTTCCCTATGACTTCCCATGACCCTTTCCCCTCCCTTTCTCCTTTTGACAACCAATGTCAATAGTATTAACAATAACCTTAGATGGACTATAGTGTTCTCCTTTCTACAGTCCTTTTCTCCGGGTATATTTTTTTTACAAGATACCAGGCTACACTCTATCCTTGAAATTTCTCTTTCCACTAAGGAATGGAATACAGGGATTTCATATTGGTCCGTAGGCCCTGAACATTGTACAGGGGTTGGTGTCCTCTTTCATCTTATTAATCCATCAATTGTCAGAGTGTTGGATCTTGTCCCGGGTCGGGTTCTGCTTGTGGACTTTCTTTTGGATGCTGTTTTTTTGGGACTTATTAACATTTATGCTCCTCAGGCTAAAGCTGACCACACGCTTCTTTTTCAGCAAATTAGTCCCTTTCTACATATAGCTTATTTTGTGATATGGGGAGGGGATTTTAATTGCGATTTAAGTTTGGCTGATAGAGGTTCAGCCTCCAAAACGAAAAACATTTTTGGGGACATGGCTGCCCTGAAAAAAGTGGTACACGAGGCACACCTTAAAGATGCTGTTTTGTTTCATACTGGAGTACGGGAACGTACATTTTTTAAGGGTTCTTTCCACCCGTATTGATTTTTTCTTTTTGTCTTCTGCTTTGCCTCTTCAATCTGTCTCTGTTGATCCAACTCCTTACTCAGACCATCATCTAGTAATGATTTCATTGGGAGCTGCTGCCCCCCCAAAAGGTCCAGGATATTGGAAATTAAATTCTAAACTTTTGCAAGACTCATACTTCCTGCATTTGGTTTATGATTTTTTGACTTGTAAGAAGTCATTATTTCCTTTATATGAGGACCCCATTGTCTGGTGGTTGGACACAAAATTAGACCTCTGCTCCTTTCTAATTTCTCGTGGTAGGTATTCTCGAGAAAATGCCTACATTTCCTACTTAAACAACCGTAAGCAACTTCAACATTTGTATTCCCTTTTGCAACTTACTTCACATGATTTCTCGGCTCAGATTTCACATTTTCAGGAGAAAATGAAACAATATCACCTAACTCAATTCTCAGATATGGAATCCCAGCAACAGCATGCACTTCAAGGCCCTTTTTTTCACACTTGTCCAATATTGAATCGACAAAGAGTGATTGGGTCTAAAACCATTTCAGCTTTTTATGATAGCCAGGGTATGGTTCATCAGGATCAGCAGGGCATTATCCATATTGCATCTGATTATGCGGCCTCATTATTTTCTGAGACCTCAGTACATCAAACGGATTTCTCTTCTTTTTTTCATAAAATTCAGGTTCCCCAGGCCCCACAATCACATCTTCTAGGGCTAGAAGCTCACCTTACCATGCTGGAAGTTGCTACTGCTATACAATATTTGTCTAAAGGTAAAGTCCCGGGTTTAGATGGCCTTTCTTCTGATTTGTACCATTTTTTAAAGGGTGAACTGTTAGATGAACTCACTGCAGTTTATAATGCTCTCTTACAAGCCAAATCAGTCCCTTTTGAGATGTCTACTGGAGCTCTTATATTTCTTTTTAAAGATAAAGGTGACAAATTAGATTTATCTAATTGGCACCCTATTAGTCTGTTAAATACGGATTTTAAAATTCTTTCCAAAGTATTGAATGCGAGATTGTTAACAGTAGCAACATTCTTGATTTTCGCTGCTCAATCTTGCACTGTACCAGGGAATTTGATCACAGACCAATTGATTTTATTACGTGATATTTTCTCTTATGATGCTATTTCCCCTGCTCCTGGTTTTGTTCTCTCCCTGGACCAACACCAAGCATTCGATAAAGTAGCCCATGTTTTTTTATGGAATGTACTGCAGCATTATGATATCCCCATTACATTTATCTCTTGGCTCCAAGCTCTTTATCATACTGCAAAAGTACGTCCCTGTATTAATGGGTTCTTAGGCCCTCATGTTCCCATAAAAACGGGTTTGGCAAGGGCGTCCAATTAGCCCCATCTTATATATTTTTAGCATAGATCCTTTATTGAGACTTCTCCAGTCCTCTTCTAGCATTGACCCCATTAAATTGTCATCCTTTACCATTCTCTATAGAGCTTTGGCCTATGCGGATGATTTAGTTCTTTTAGTGGGGAATGTTTCCTCTGCTGTTGCAGCCCTATCTATTTGTACCAATTATGGTACCATCTCAGGTACTAGTTTGAATTTATTGAAATGTATTGGGAAGCCTTTGAGTAGTCAATTGGCCCCTCAGGGTCAAGCAGCTGGTCTTCCATGTACTTTGGGTCCTTTAAAAATTTTGGGAATTGAGTTTGGATCCCATCAAAGGGATGTGGACCACTGGGATAAAAAATTGTTACTTGGCTCTAGTATGGTTCAGACTTGGCATAGGAAAAAAATGAGCTTTGGTAAACGAGTTTATATGATACGTACCTATTTGGTGCCACTTTTTTTATTTCTTAGTTCTGTTTTTCCTCTCCCTAAATCGAGGGAAGTTAAAATTTATTGTTTATTTTTTCAGTCTTTTTGGGGTAGCCGCCTAAATCCTATTAAGAGAAATGTTTTATATTTACCTCGTCAATGCGGTGGTCAGCATATGATTAATCCAGTTTTGTTTTTTTTCTGTCAATTTTTGTATGCTAATTTCAGACCTTTATTTCATTCACCAGATAAACATCGGTGTGATCTTTTTGTTTCCTCCATTTCCCCTTGGTTTGCAGCATGGGATTTAGGAACTCTGCATCATATTGGGAAGGGTGTTCAATCTCCCAAGTATTTATGTGACGTGTTTGTTAAGCTTAAAACCTGGGGGATCACCAGTAGACAAGTGATTTCCCTCTCAAAAAAACAGATATATGCTTTTGTTTTGGAGACGCAATTTGGTGTTTTGGAGGTCTTTCCAAAATGCTCCGTTATACACCATGAAGCCTTACTTCTCTTTTTAACTGAACCTCGTATCCCTTATAAATTTAGAGCTCATCATAGGTTAAATTGTCATGAGAGGTTGAATGTCAAGGCTAATCAAAAACATAAGAGGGTGGAAGAACGTATTTGTTCCAGACCTGGATGCATTGCTCAATCTGAAACTCTGCTGCATTTATATTTTTCTTGTTCCTATATCTGTGATTTTTGGAAATTTCTTTATGATAAGTCTCACTTACCCTTTTTTTGCATCTCACCTATCCAGCTCTTTTATATGGTGCTTATCCCAATAACTGGTCTACATGGGATGGAAGTTCACTGTTTGTTATTTTTTCTATCATTAAATGGTTTATTTGGCATTCCAGATGTATGTTTACTCTCCAACAGAAGGAACTTTCGTACTATGAACTTTATGATAACATTTTTAAGTCCATACAAGCAGTTTATTTTTCTGAATCTCGGACTCTCACACTGATCCACTTGTTGGCCATCTGGCAGAACTTACTTTGGATTACTGACAATGATTTTCCAGTCACATAATGTGGATATTTGTTTTTGATCTATTGTTTACTTTGTTTACGTTTTATGTTCTGTTTATGTTTTCTCGCAACTGTTAATTCTTCTGTTTTGCAAAGTATGATTTCCTTAATAAAATCTTCCCTTACTCTTTTTGATAAGGGCCAAGGGATCTTTAACATCCACCTGAACTACCACCAATCCAGGCTGATGGGACCTCAGTTTAACTTCTCATCTGAAAGATGGCACCTCAGAAGTGCAGCACCCTTCTCATTCTGCACTACAGTGTCAGTACTGGGATATTAACCCAAGTGTCAGATGTGGGAACTGAACCCATAGCCCTCTGATCTCCCAGCCTCAGAAGTGAGTGTGCTACCTACTGAGCCACTGACACTGTTAATACATAGTTATTAGATGTCTTATATCAATTCCATGTGTAAGTGACCATCATGCTATTTAGTTCCAGTGCAACAGAGGAGACTATGAACATGTTGGGCACCCTTGACAAGTGATCCATAAGCTTACAGTTCTGGTGCCATTGTGTTTTTATGTCTTAAGCCATGCCACACTGGTGTAGCAAGATGCTGCTCATCTAGCTAGACATGAACAGATATATCTAAAAAGAGAGGTCAACCGGGTCAGTTTAATTCCTGTACTGTTGAGCCCTATGGAGGAATAACTTTAGCATCTGTCAGGGACACTGAGGTTACTGAATTCACTATGGAGGCATTCTCAAGATTGTACAGAATTCACCCACATATATGGGAGGTCAAAAAATCAAAAAAAATTATATGCTCACACTAGTAACTGTTTTAAAACAACAAATAAATGTGCATTCCTTAATCATTACTTGATTTAAATCATAACATTTAATTCACTCAATCCCACATTCTGTTAACCAGAAAACTTATGTTAAAAGCTGATGTCTGTATGGTCCATGATTATCATACTCAAGGTTTCTTTTTAAGGAATGGAGCCAGATTGAAGCCATCATTTAATCCTGGTTTATCCAGTCCTTTTAGTTGGTAAATCCAAAATGCTTCTCTTTGGATGAGTAGGGATTCAAAGTCTTCCTCCTGCAGACCAACAGATAGCCGTTTCCACCCTACAGAACTGAAATGAATGTTGCAAGGGTACTTGGCTGGTAATCATGTATTGCCAAAGTATTTTTCATACTCCCATGGTGGATAGAACTGCTATGTTAACAGGTTCTTAACTTGAAAGGACGATCTGTCTTTTCTGTGTAGAAAGCTTGACATTTGCACGTGGCCAAGTACAGCACAGCACAGCACAGCACAAGTTGAGCAGTTAATAAACTGCTCAGTTTTGTAGTTTTTGTTACTGTTACCTGAGATAAAAACATCTGCTTTACTGACCACCTCACAATGTGTACAGTGGTCACATTTAAAAGTACCTTTAGAGGGTTGAGGTAACCAAGTTTCTGTTTTTTGTACTGGTTGTAAGCTGTGTACTAGTTTGTCATGTAGGTTAGGCCCCTTCTTGTATGCCATCCATGGTGAATTACTGACTGAATCCCTTAATAATGGTTCCATCTGTAACACCCCCGATGCCTGTTTACAATGTTTTTTTACCAACCCAGATTGTTTTGTGTAGGTAAACAGAAAAATCATAGTGTTATCCTCCTTTGTTGCTACTGCTTCTATCTTGGTATAACAGTAGTCTCTCTCTATCTGTATTTGCTGCAGTTTCCTTACCTGTCCTAATGATTTTGGACCTATAGGGCTGGATATTCAAAGGGTTGCACCATGCACAATAGGGTTGTGCCTGCGCAAGTCTGAAATTGCGCCATCCTGCCATATTCAGCAGGAGGCAGTTGCGCCCCCCAAGTCAAGCTGAGCAACAGCGCAATGCTAATGAAGGTATGCTGAACCAGAGGGGGAGGAACCATGCATAAACTGCACAGCCTGATATTCAGTGGGTTGTACAGAGTTGTGCAGGCGCAACCCCTAACCTCGCCTGCACAACTTTGAGCCAAAAAAAGGAGGTAAGTCGAGGCCACCCACAGGTGAGCTGCCACATTGCAGGGTGCAACTAGCAGCTGCCACCTGTGGGTGGCCTCAACCTACTCCTGTGCCCCCTGCAGCCCAATTGCGGGCATAGTAATCCCCTCTCCCGACTGGCCCAATCGCTGGCATATGTTTAAAACCCCTCCCCAACTGGCCTAATCGTGGGCAAAAGTGATAAATAAAACCCACCCCCACCTGCCCGATCGCGGCACCAAAGTGTCTAAACCTCCCCACAAGAACATATCCCTGGTGGTCCAGTGGACTGCTAAGCCTGATCATGGGCAGCAAAGTGATTAACCTCCCCAAGACCATATTCCTGGTGATCTAGTGTCCCTCACCCCACCCACCCATGAAGCCCCACCACTCCCGCTCCCCCGTTGGCTGGCGGATGGCAGCATCCTACCTGCCAGCTGCCGCCACCCGCCGACTGACTGCCCAGTAGGGCTGCATGCCCATTGGTGCAGAGCAAGAGCCAATGGGTGTGCAGCCCATACCGTACAAGGCAGTCCAGAATATGTGAATGAAGAATTCATTCACATGTCTGGAACTGCTGCTGTATGGGCTGCACACCCATTGGCTCTTGCCTGCACCAATGGGTGTGCAGCCCTACTGGGCAGTCAGTCAGCGGGCGCGGGCGGCAGGCAGGTGGATGATGCCACCCGCCGCCTGCTGGGGAGCAGGGTGGTGGGGCTTTGTGGGTGGGTGGGGTGGGGGACACTAGATCACCAGGGATATGGTCTTGGGGAGGTTTAATCACTTTGGTGCTGTGATCAGGCTTAGCGGTCCACTGGAACACCAAGGATATGTTCTTGGTGGGGAGGTTTAATCACTTAGGTGCCGCGATCGGGCTTAGCGGTCCACTGGACCACCAGGGATATGTTCTTGGGGGGGTTGGACACTTTGATGCCATGATCAGGCTGGTGGGGGTGGGTTTATTTTTCACTTTGCCCGCGATCGGGCCAGTCAGGAGAGAGGGTGTTTTAAACATATGCCCACGATCGGGCCAGTTGGGGGCTGGGGATTTTTAACTATGCCCATGATCGGGCTGCAGGGCGCCGTCCCCACGGGCTGCTGCCTGGCAGGGTGCCAGGCACAAGTCCTCGGGGATCGGTGCACCTGCATGCTAATGGCATGCAAATGGGGCCATAAATAGATGAAAATGGCACCCCTGCACCTTGCATGAATTATGGCCCCATTTGCATGTCACCTTTTGAATATGGGAAATTTGCACATGGCGCAATGGTACTTGCACCACCGCAACTTGAATGCTCCACTCTGACCACTTGCGGTGGCGCAAGTTCAACTGCGTCATGCACAGTGGCTGTGGCCGGGGGGTGATATTCAAAGGAGTTGCTCAATAGTGCAACTCCTTTGAATATCGCCCTGGCCACACCTCTGCACAACTATTTTGTGCAGCACAAGGGCTTGCACCACAGAATAGTGCAGTTTGAATATCCAGCCCATAGTCTCTAATTTTGAAGTGTACTTATTATTCATCTACTCTTGCCTCAGATGTATTATCTGAAGAGCAGTTCCTATGTACTCTAAGGGACTGTGCTCTTAGGATATTATCTACCATGTATCCATGATGGCAACTTAATGGCAACTGTAAGAGGTCTGAACCTCACTTTCAGGTTCTTGGCAATATTGAGAATGCAAATAATCACAAACAGGTTGCAATCGAGTAATAAACAAGTTTATTACTACAAAAGGGATAAATCACAGTTGCCCTAAGCAGTTCTTACCAATACGAACCAGGAGCCAGTGCTAAGCATTCCCTACAGCTCAAGGTTTCTCTGTAGTCTCTTGGGATCTCTCGGGTCTCCAAGGTGTAGAGCCTGTGCATAACATTACATACCTGTGATAATTATTATGGTTACTAAAAGATAGAAACATTTCTAGTTACAGAGATGAGCTCTATTGGCTAAATTAGAGGTGGCTCCATGGTCCAAGATAACATTATATAATTCTGTAAAGTCATCAGTTTTAGAACAAAGACATTCTTATACAGAGTCTTACATAACAAGGTATAGTGGTGCACATCACCAAAGGATAGCAATGTTGCCTTACATATTACAATTACTTCAAGGACAGGTGTCTTGGCATCTGACAAGTAAGGAATAGACAGAAAATATATAGTATAATGTATGTGCATTAGCAAGCAAAGTGGGTTACAATAATATGCATTTATATCCTGACATCTACTCTTATACAGTAGATGCCCTTAGCCCTATGTATTAGTATAACCTATGCCTAAACCTTAGCTGTCTACGGTGTACCCCTGAGGGTATCAATTAGGGTGCAGGGACCTCATGTAACAATTCCCCCTTGTTGCCTCCAAAGGGCAGCATGTAGCAAATCAGGAATGGACAGGAGCAGTGGAGTTTACAAGCCTGACGACAAGCCTCTGTAAAGGAACTCAAGCTGCTCACGGTGTTGGCGCGAGTGTACGCGTAGGCAGCAAAGCATAATAATCAAAGTGAATATTAAAAATGCTTGTATTATAACAAAACCTTTAAACGTGATCTCCAACCAGGTGTTAGTCAATGCATTATTCATATCTCCATCGTTGATCAGGTCAAGAACAGCTTCATTGGCTTTGGTTATATTATTGCTGATGTGGATGAGGTGTGTGTCCTTTCTATCTAAAAGGGATTTCAGTGTAAGTGTAAGTGGATCTATGTGTACGTTAAAGTATGGTAGGTATTCTGAGAGTGTGAGTAAATAATCTGGGTTACCATCAATAATGTCTGCATCCATAAGGGGAACAGGGGTTATTACAGTATGTCCAATAACAGTTTTCTGATGGGGAACAGAACAAAAGTTGGGGTAATCAATTGAACAAGTAACAGAACCATATGTATAAGACTTAACATTAGTCACTATACAGTACTCTCTGTCAGAATTATACTGTGAACGGACAGTAGGTAGTCTCCATTTTTGCAACTGGACAGGGCATGTGTAGGTCGTCTTCAAAATCCATGTTGACAGGTGATGAGCTTCCTCACGATAGGACTGGTAGAGCTGATCTGGTGACGGTGTTGATTCAAAAGAGTTGGTGCCAGTCTCAGTGATGTCATCATCCATAGTGAAAGTCCAATCATTGCTGTCTGGAGAGTAGCCACAAACAGGGCGTATGACATCAAACACATCACATCGGCACAAGTAGATGTATTGCTTTTTCACACAGCAGTCTGTGTGCGGTGTCACCCAGGCATCCAGGAAGGAGTGGTAGACCAGTAGAGGTGGTAGATCCAGGCGTTCTCTGTAGATGTCGTCATCCAAATGCCCAATAGAATGTGCCAGTGCAAGCTTGTCGAACAAAGCTGTAGTGGGATCAAAACATGGTAAAGAGACAGTAAAGGAGACAAACATGGTATCTGTTATGGAACATTTCTTGGTAGAAAAACAAGGACCAGTGTTTGGGTGTCTGGTCACAAACCCCAAATTTCTTGCTGTGGAGCCAAGGAATAGACAAAGTCTGTTGCATACATAAGGAAACACAAGTTGAAAGTTTACATTTAGGACAATACCATTTAGAGATGCGTCTGTCATGTATTATGTCAGGGATTCTTCCAGTTTCTAAATCACGGAAGAGGTTGTTGATGGTAGTGAGGATGTATGAACCATATGCAGAACAAAGTATTTCCCTACCAATGTATTGTTTTTCAGCTTCTCTATTGTTCTGTTATATGACTGCGTTAATCTTATCTTTTGAATCAGTGAAGGCTTTTGCAATGTCGTGCATGTTGTATACAGTGTATCTTTCTTCCTGACTAAGGCCATCCACACCATGCAATAATGGAGGTAAGACATTATTAACCAAACCAGTGGAGAACTTAGCAGAATGACTCTTGATAGCAGCAATGTCTGCTTTGTTCCAAATGGACATAGCAGTACCAAAAGACCTGTGACAGTACCTGTAGCACCTGTAACATCAGAACTGTCAACTTCACGTTTACTACGCTATGATTAATAGTAGCAGGAGGGGTTTTCCTCCTAAAATTACCTCTATGTTCAGTAGAATAAACCCCAGTAAAGGGATCCTTAGTACGAATTTGAAATGCAGCTAAACTATCAAGCAATAATGTACTATAGAATGCAGATGTATTGGTATTGTGACACATGCCAAATTCTTTCATATTCCAGTAAGTAAGGTTAAACAAAACAGGTATATGCATGAACTGTAAATTATTAATCAAAGAACCTGGTAGGGCAGTGGCTGTGAGACCACTACGGGGACCAGGGTTATGTTTTGGACATTCCAAAAGCTGTTTTTCAGTGGGAGGCAACACAGAGAGATATATGGCGGCAGAGGCCATGTGGTGTACAGCACAGAATCTGCAGGCAGAATCTTGGGAGAGAGAGTTACAATAGGAAGAATCAATCAGAGCAGTAATGTTGTACAAACCAGAGTGTCGTAATGCAGTTTGTAACATGGACAGTGAACCATTTGGGGATAATTTAGCATTGGGCCAACCCTGAAAAGTTCCCTTGGAGAGTTTGGCCACAGGGAGAATTTGTCCTTGTGATGTGGTTTGCCACTCAATTTGAAGGGTAGATTTGTCAGGAGCAACGACCGAGGTAGTGAGGTATGCATCGGAACCTTCCTGGACAGTAATCATAGTATCTGGTATTTTGATGGAAACTCCCCTCTGTTGGAGGTGCTGGAGGATCCAGGTGTCGGAAGGAGGTCCAGTACCGTGCCTTGGGTGCAAGGGATCACTCCTGCAAGGAGGAGAGATAGGAACAAGATAACCATCTTGTCAGTGTATCTGAAAAGGAAGATCAAAGATTAGTACATTAGTACAATTCCGCCCAGTGGGGTTGGGAAAAGTAAGTTTAAGTTCCTTTGTACAATTTCAACTGGTTTGCATGTAGCCATTTGCCAGTCAGTTTATTGTTGTGAAGGATCTAACTTGATAGACTGCCAGACTGAGCTTGTTGCAATGGGGTAAGGGCCTTCCCACTTATTGGAGAAGGAGTGGGTGGGATGTGCAAATCGAAGTACCATTACCTGATCTCCAACCTGCCAATCCACTTCTTGTGCATGTTTGTCAAATTGTATTTTGGACTGTTGCTGGGCTTTGCCCATGCAGTTTGCAGCATACAAGTGTGTGTGTATGAGGTCTTTTCTGAGCTTTTCCACATACTGATCCACAGACACACGGTCTGCAATGGGGGTGTGTAGGTCAAAGAGCGGGTGTTCAGGCAATCTCATTTGTCTTCCAGTCATCACCTCGAAGGGTGTAAGCTGGGTGGTGGCTTAGGGTGTACCCCTAATTGCCATAAGGAGTAAAGGCAATAGGGAATCCCAGGTCTTGGGATTGTCCTCGATGAATTTGGAAAGCATTTGCTTAATCCGTCTGTTGGCTCTTTCTACGTGACCTGAGGATTGAGGGTGATAAGGTGTGGAACTTTTGCTGAACCCCAAGGAGTTCAAGGGACTCTTTCATCAACTCACCTGTAAAACTGGTTCCTTTGTCGGAGTCCACCTTGAGAGGCAGGCCCCACCTGGAGAAAATCTGTTCTACCAGGATTTTGGCAGTTGTTTTTGCGGTGCATGTCTTAGTAGGGAAAGCCTCAACCCACTTAGAGAATAAGTCAGTTACCACAAGGGCATACTTGTTGTTTCTGCTGGTATTGGTCAAAGGACCAATGAAATCAATTTGGATGGCATGCCAAGGGCCAGTGTGTTTTTGTGGTAAAAGTTTGGCATTTCATTGTGTAGGTATGGGATTGTTTTGTGCACAAACAAGGCAATTGTCAATGTATTGTTTAACATCTTTGGTATTACCAGGCCACCAGGCGGTGGTCTTGAGACGTTGAAGGGTATTTTCTGCCCCCCTGGTGTCCACCAGTAGGAGTGTCATGTACCTGGTGCAAAAATTCAGATCTTAAATGTCTGGGGACTACCCACAATTTGGTGGTAGTATCCTATGGTTGGAACCAAATGAGTTTATCATCAGGGGATAAGTGTAACTTACCTTCATGCCTGCGATATGGGTTATGTGTAGGGAGTCTTTCTTCAGTACCTTTGTCAAGGAATCTGAACACTTCTTTGAGTTCAGTGTCCAAATGCTGGGCTGCTGAGAGGTCCAGGGGAGAAAAAGATTCAGATTTCTTTTTGAGAGCTGCAACATGTACAGCTGCATTGGCTTGTGGATGATCCATCATCCAGACGTCCCCCCCCTCGGGCCCCTTCCTTAGCAAGGGTATCTGCTGTGTCATTGAATGCATGATAGGGATCATGTAGAGAGTGAGCTTTAACCTTGTGCATATAAAGTTTGTGTGGGTATTTCTCTGCCAATGCATGTATGTAGATTGCCAATTCTTTGTATTTCACTGGACTTCCATCAGAGGAGAGGAAGGAGTTCTTCTGCCAGAAAGGGAGAAATTCTGTAAGGGAGCAACAAACCCAATTAGAGTCTGTAAAAATGATGGTATCCTGAGTTCCATGTTGGATAAACTCAAGTGCGCAGGCCACCACTGCCATCTCTGCATACTGCGATGAAGCTACACTACAGCGTTTAGATATCCTGACAGTGTTCCCATAAGGATACACCACCAAAATACCCATCCCTGCAATCTGTTCCCCTGATAGTACGATGCTGAACCATCAGTGAAAACACGGCACAAAGAGGAACTTTCCAGTATCTCAGGTGTGGCAGGGAGGAATGGACCCGGATCTGGGAGGTCAGGTGACTGCAGTGTACAATCATGGGGTTCCCCCTGAAAAAGGAGACCATGAGCTAGCAGAGACAGAACCTTGGTCTGGTGGACCTGGATATCCCTGTCCTGGAGGAGAAGTGACCAATGTGTTAGCCTGGTGTTGGGAGACTGACCCATCCTTCACTCTATCTGAGAGCAGAAAGGTAGTGGGCAAATGATTAGTGTTGAGAATCAGTGGTGAGTATCCAATGATATACAGGAAGTGCTTGACAGCCCAGTAGGTGGCCAGAAGGTTCCTTTCACAAAGGCCGTACTTCTGTTCCACTGGGGTCAAGAGCTGCGATGCATATGCAATGGGTCTCAAGGTGTCATGCACCTTCTGGGCCAGCACTGCTGACATAGCGATGTCAGAGGTGGCACACTCCAGATGGAATGGTAGTGCTGGATTGGGGTTAACCAGTGCTGGGGCGGAGGCCAAAGCCTGCTTCAGTGACGTCACAGCCTGGGTATGGACAGGGCCCCAATTCCATGGAACGTCCTTTTTTGAGTAGACCATACAGAGGAGTGGCTTTCTGAGCAAAATCACAAATAAAATCTCTTGAATAGTTTACCATACCTAGAAACCTTTGAAGAGTTGCCACACTGGTGGGTAATGGCAAGTCTTGTAATCCCTGAATCTTTTTCTAAGCAGGGCTCCGGCCTTGGTCATTTATTTTCAAACCCAGAAATAGTACTTCTTTCTGACATAATTGTGCCTTTGCTGGGTTGCAGTTCAGACCTGCTCTCTGAATGAGAGACAGTAGTTCATCCAAGAGATCCAGATGTTGTTCCTGTGTGGTAGTAGCCAACAACAGGTCATCTACGTACTGTAAGAGACATTGGGGGGCTGAGAAACTCTGTAGGGCATCCATCATGTGGAGATGGAAGAGGGATGGGCTATTGTGGAATCCCTGTGGCAAGCAAGTCCACGTGTATTGTCATCCTTCAAAGGTGAAGGCAAACTTATATTGACTCTTGAGGGCCAATGGTAATGACCAAAAACCATTGGAGATATCCAGGGCACTGAACCATTTCTGATCTGGTGTTAAAAGTCGAAGCACATCTGGTGCCGACGCCACAGTTGGGGAGCAACTGATTCAGTTTCCTTTAGTCAATAGTAAATCTCCAGGCGCCTGTGGGTTTCTTCATGGGCCAAACAGGAGAGTTGGCGGTGGAAACACAGGTTCTGATTACTCTTTGTTTAAGGAGTGACTTGATCGTTTCTCGGAGAGAGTGTAAGGCTTCAGTGGGAAATGGGTATTGCCTTTGTCTCTCATGTGTCGGGCCTGGCACCTCGATAACAGTATGCATTCTGCCACAATCATGCTTGTTAACTGCAAACGCTTCCAAATGTCGTTGCAGAATAGGTAGGAGTTTTGGGAAAAGTTCATGGTTCTTGAACAAATCTATGATGTCATACTCTTTGTTGTTAATAGATATTGTTGCCACAGCATGCGAGTCAGGAATTAATATAGTATGGTATTGACCCTGGATCTGTATCAGCAGCATGTTAGCTAGATCCACCACACAGCCGTGTGGTGCAAGGAAGTCAATCCCGATGATACTAGGATGATCATGCAGCACCATCAGTTGGAAAGCATGTGAGGCCTTCAAATGGCCTAGCTCTGCCGGTAAGGGTAGAGAACGGTATGCAGATAGCCTAGTACCATCAACTCCTGACATATTGGTCATCCGTCCGGTAGACCAAGGAGACATGTCCGGGTGTTCGTCGTGTAACACAGATACAGCTGCACCTGTATCTAATAAGACAATTAGTTGGCGGCCCCCGACCTCGGCCTCGGTGCAGGGCCTTCCGTTTGTATCCAAGACCAGCTTGTTTACAATGCAGACTGGGGCCTGTAATTGTCAATCTGTATTGCTGGAGGCATGCAGAGGTTGGGCTTGACTTGCATGGATGGCTTCACAGTGTTGCACTGATGCAATATAGGGAGGAGCTTCCGGGTTCAGGCTTGTGTGGGCCTGAGAGCTCGTACTTCCAGTATCCCCATGACCAGTAGTGGCATGGGTCACCAGTTGTACTGCTGCAAGGGTCTGTGCGGGAACAGCGTCCGCTACAGAGCGCACTTGCCACAGGAGCTGTCGAAATTTTCGGTTTTCTTCAGCTATCTCCTTGTACGAGGGACCCAATCTTTGTAATGGTTTCCCTCTGCCCTTGTGCCTTCTGTTTTTAGGCCAATTCCAGTTTCTACCCCACTGTTGTTGTTGTTGACCCTGTTGGGGGTTTTTCTGGGTGCTAGCTGGAGGGGCCGATCGATGTTTAGGCTGCTGTTGCTGGGCCTGCCCTTCCACGGTGTAATGTGTCATGGTCCCGGAAGCGGGTTCCACGGCGGCAACCTTTTTGGAACCGGAACCCAAATCGCGGATGTACAGTTGATACACTCTCTCGGTTTTCTGAAGAATATCGGCAAACCTATCCGTATTTGGGTATGTGGTTGGCTCTACCTTTTCTCTTACAGCTGGGATCATGTTCCTAAGGAACAATGTCTTGTATTCAATAAGATCTACATCCACAGATTCTTGTGCCAGGTGCTTCCCTGCTCGGTAGGCCATCCAGAGTCTCTGGTGGTAGGTTGCTGGACTTTCTTTCGCATTTTGCTTCACGGGGTATGCCAGCATTACTCCTACCACACCTGGGCTATGAGCGGAGATGAGCTCAGCTGCGACCTTGTCAAAGGTAGCGTTCCCATCCTGGCGAACTGCTTCGAGGAGTTTGGCCCATAAACCAGGATCGATGGTCTGGTGTAGTATTTGGACCTGGTATTCTGCGGTGAGGCTAAGCATCTCGCATTTGGAACGCACCTTTTCCAAATGGCAACTGAGATTGTCAGACGGGCTGATACTGTCAGCAATTTGCTGAACGGAGTAGGCCATTTGTAGGGGATTAGTCGGTGGTCGATCAGGCAGAGGTAATTCGTCTCGCACACCGTCTAATGCTGCGTGAGCTGCAGCTTCAGCTGCAGTACGAACAACACCTTCCTGGGTGCCAGCTTCTTGGAAAATTTGTCGGATCTGACTTTTAATGGCTTTCATACTGTTTTCAGGAAGAGGAACATTACCTAGTGCCCTATCAATCATGGTTTCAATCTCTTGCCTGTCTTCCACACTAATAACGGCTACCGGAGGCGCCGCCGGGACCAGGTTTGGGCTGTTCCCCCATCATGGGTGCCGCCATGATGGCATTTTCCTGATGAGCGCCACGACGCCGCCGACGTGACCTGGGGAGTAGTGCGCGGGGACCCGCCATACTGTGGATGGCTGGGTGGGGAGTCTGGGCCATAGTAGGGGTGTGACTGGGCGTTGTACTGTGAGACGTCATCATCAGATAGCTCCTCTTCTGATGGCAAGTGAAAGACAGGGGCTACACCTCCCGTTGCCTTAACATGGCCAGCCAAAACCTCTCGCTGATGGCGCAGTTTATCCATCTTAGCTTTACATTCATCATGATTCACACTTGCAACATCCATATCAATCTGATCCTGCTTCTGCTTTTGCAAAACACGGTACGCAGTGCTCAATTCGCGATTGTCTCTATAGGCTATTTCTAAATCGTTATGTACCTGGTTGATCTCGTCCTGAAGCTCACCCATTTCATCACTCAACTGTGCATTCGCAGCACTCAACAAATCATTCATTTTCACAACCTGACTCTTATCCTGTCTCAAACTTTCACATTCCTGTTTCAGAGTACACATTTCTTGTTCACCAGCCTGTGCTGAATGATGCAATAGTGAATCCTTTTCATTACGCAGGGATTGGAGTTCTGACTCCAAGTTCTGCTGTATTTGAACACATTCTGTTTCCTGTAAACGCATCTCTTGCTTAAGAGATGCGATCTGCAGATCAAGGTTATGAAACCTCACTTCAGAGGCTTCCAAAGCAGCGTAGAGAGCGGCGACCATCAACCCTTTAGTGCAACGCTTATTGGTTGAGTGTCGCGTCTCTGCATACTGGGTTGAAATCCCCAGTACAGGGTTGTCGGATTGACTTGCGTCCAGCGTGAAGTCAGCCCATCCTCCATGGGAGGTAAGAAAGTTAGAGACATCAAGTCTCAGTTCTGTACAGATATCTAATACTGTGGCCATTGTGTGGGAGGGAACGAAAATTCAAACTGTGAAAAAAAGACTGCGTGTTGCGTATCGATCCACAACACGAGTACGTCAAACACAGCCGGGCTACTGTATAAGTTGTAGGTTTGCAATTCAAAGCTGCTATGGAGTGGGTCGAGACGGCATCGACCACACCCAAAAAGTCAGCCAGACTTTGAAGTATCTACAAACTGGTAGAAAAGATGGGAGAGGTGTTAAGCAGGAGTGTACACCTGCAGTCCCTGTGGAAAGAGGGAAATGTATAGCAACAAGTGAAAACTTGCAAACACCAAATATCGCCTGCACACGGTCGCCAATTTGTAAGAGTCTGAACCTCACTTTCAGGTTCTTGCAATATTGGGAATGCAAATAATCACAAACAGGTTGCATCGGTAATAAACAAGTTTATTACTACAAAAGGGATAAATCATAGTTGCCTTTAACAGTTCTTACCAATACGAACCGGGAGCCAGTGCTAAGCATTCCCCTACACCTTGAGGTTTCCT
This sequence comes from Neoceratodus forsteri, assembly GCA_016271365.2. Taxonomy (NCBI): domain Eukaryota; kingdom Metazoa; phylum Chordata; order Ceratodontiformes; family Ceratodontidae; genus Neoceratodus; species Neoceratodus forsteri. The sequence continues at coordinate 1,565,108,008 of CM057452.1, read as the reverse complement.
CTGTAGTCTCTTGGGATCTCTTGGTCTCCGAGGTGTAGAGTCTGTGCATAACATTATATACCTGTGATAATTACTATGGTTACTAAAAGATAGAAACATTTCTAGTTACAGAGATGAGCCCTATTGGCTAAATTAGAGGTGGCTCCACGGTCCAAGATAACATTATATAATTCTGTAAAGTCATCAGTTTTAGAACAAAGATGTTCTTATACAGAGTCTTACATAACAAGGTGTAGTGGTGCACGTCACCAAAGGATGGCAATGTTGCCTTACATATTACAATTACTTCAAGAACAGGTGTCTTGGCATCTGACAAGTAAGAAATAGACAGAAAATATATAGTATAATGTGTGTGCATTAGCAAGCAAAGTGGGTTACAATAATATGCATTCATATCCTGGCATCTACTGTTATACGGTAGATGCCCTTAGCCCTATGTATTAGTATAACCTATGCCTAAACGTTAGCTGTCTATGGTGTACCCCTGAGGGTATTAATTAGGGTGCAGGGACCTCTTGTAACAGCAACAAAACAGTATTTCTGTCAGTTGCCTTCCTAAACAACTCTGTGTGTAATGTGCCTGCCTCATCCTTGGTAATCATAATGTCCAAAAAATGTACAGTATGGTCACTGCTTTCAACCTTAAATTTCTGTTTGTATTCTTCAAGTACCTCACAAAGTCTGACAGCTGTTCTTTATTCCCTTTCTGCATATGGAATCTATCTTTAATGTAACATCTCCACAGACCCACCCATTCAAAATAGGTGATTGCCTGTGGAGATATCACATCACGTTCCCAATTACTCAATTAAATGGTAGCATAGTTGGGGTGAATTTTGCCCCCATTGCAGTCCCCTTATCTGTTGATAGAAGACTCGTCAAAAGGAAAAAAGTTATACATTCTAATACATATCTTGCACTTTCTATATTAAAATATTGTGCAATATACAAATCACTGTTTTTACTAATGCACTCATGTAATGCTTGGATGCCTTCACAGTGTGGAATTTTTGTGTGCCACGACTTGATGTCCATTGTACACAAGATCCAGTCCTTATTCATGTTCTGTTCTGAAAGTACATTCATTATGACAGTGCTATCTGTAACATATGAGGGCAATTGTTTCACTTTGTCTTTGAAAAAAAAATCTACATATTGTAACAGTGGTTCTGTGATTGACCCGATGCCTTCCACAATTGGCCTGCCAGATGGTTTCTTAAGAAACTTTAGGACCTTTGGCAGAATATATATTCTACATCTGATGGGACTTGTAACTGTTAGAAATTCAGCTTGATGTTTGTTAATAACGCCATTGTCCTTTGCATTCTGAATGACTAAATGGATAGCATTTTTAAATGATAATGTGGGGTCATGATTGAGTTTTCTATAAAAACTTAAATCATAGGCCCAATCCATACCCCAGACCCTCAAGCTATTACAAGACTTTGGTGATATCTCCGGGTACAAGTTTAAAATCTTGAAATCCTGTGTAATGCCATTTAATTGCCATTCCTTCAAGTCACAAACCATGCAATGGGGGGGGGGGACCTGGTGCCAAAACAACTTGAATGACAAACTTAGAACCAACATTAGGCAGAACCTGACCCATTGAACCCCCCTTCCCCTACACTGTGAGCCCATATAAATGTGATCAAAATGAATACCCTTCCCATACTACTCTATCTGCTAAGCATGGCAGGATGCTCCCCTACAAAGCCATGGTTCACTCAGCTATGATCAGTGCTATCCCAATTCTTATGGAACGGCAAAACATCCCACAAAGCATACCACAAGCTTACTGCCTCTGTGACATCTATGCCTTGCTCATGAGAAGAAAAATTCGCTGGCAGACAAATGGCTGGATTGATGGGGAGCTCCTCTCCCACCTGAAAGACAGGGACATACTCTGGAAGAAAACCAAAAACACAGATAGCAAGCATGACTACCAGTGCTACAGAACAGTCAGGAACTACTGCACCAAGCTAATCCAGCTTGCCAAAGCCAACTATCATAAGGCCCAATTCTTGTGGTGATGGGAAAATATTCTGGGATAACATCAAAAGAATCCTTGGAAAGGAGGACAAGAAGCACCCTCAGCTGCTCAGTATCAGTAACACCCCCACCACAGACCCTCTAGTTATTGCAGAAGCCTTCAATAAGGCCTGCACCGATCTTACCACAGTGCTACCACCTGCCTATTTTCAAAATGGTTTGAACCACTCCAACAACTTATCCACTGAGTGTTCTCACCTGACCGTCTACTTTAAAAGGGTGACGGTGAAGGAGGCCCTTATTATGGTAAAGAAAATAATAGGTAAGACCAGATTAGGCAGTGATGGGATAGACATGAAACTTCTATCCCTCACCCTGGACTTTCTTATACTGCCCATTACCACACTGTACAATAAGTCCCTGGCCCTGGCCCAATTCCCAGTGGTTTGGAAGCTGGTCCTAGTTACACCAGTGCATAAAGGGGGTGACAAGTCTCTAGTAGCCAAGTACAGACCCATCTCCCCCCTGTCCAAGGCACTGGAAAAGATTGTGATGGGTCAACTCATCGACTACCTCAATAAGTATAATCTACTATGCTCCAACCAGCATGGCTTCAGACAAAATCACAGTACCACCACTGCCCTGCTGGACTACATGAACTATGCACATAATGCCCTGGATGAGGGCAGACTGGTGGGGTCTGGCTTTATTGACCTCACCAAAGCCTTCAATACAGTCAACCACCCCCTGTTACTGACCCAACTGTGAAACATGTGTGTGGAGCCCAATGCCCTTTGCTGGTTCCAAGACTACCTGAAATGGAAAAATCAATATGTCAAAACTGGGCAAACAGTATCCAGCGCAAGAGAGGTATCATTAGGGGTACCCCATGGATCAATACTTGGGCCCCTACTATTCAGCCTCTTCTTAAAAGACCTTCCCACAGCCTGCAACACCAAACTCATACTATATGCAGATGATGCTGTGCTCATGAGCAGCAGAACATCTCAGGCTGCCCTACAATCTAAGCTGCAGAACTCCTTCTCCAAACTCAAGGACTGGTTCTGTGGTCATACATTGCTACTAAACTACAAGAAGACCAAGGCCATGATTATGTCCAGCCCCCACAACAGAAGTAAACACCACCCCCTCATCATCTCCAACTCATGCAGTGAGCTGCTGGAACAAGTTCACTTGTTCAGGTATCTGGGAGTCATAATAGATGATACCCTCACGTTTGTGCACCATATTGACTCTCTGGTCAAGACAGTCAATACCAAAACTGGTGTCCTGTACAGGCACAGGCAATACCTATCTCCAGGGGCCCTCCACCTCTTAGTCGATAGTTCAATTGTATCTACTATTGAGTATGGGCTAGTGGTCTATGGGGCAGCTATGGATACAGCACTCAACAGGGTTCAGACTGCACTTAACAAAGCCTGCAGACTCACCCTGGATGCTGAGTGTGGCACTCACACCTCTACTCTGTACGAACGTGCAAATTGGCTGTCATTAAGAAACAGGGTCAAATTCCAGACTTGCATCCAAGGGAAGAAGGCTCTATTGGGTAAAACACTACCTTTGGTAGGCAGTTTGATCAAGGTGGCCAACTCATTACAGGTCACCAGAGGGAGGACTAGTGGGGCCTTGGCTATCCCCTTCCATCACACCTCACTTGGGCAATGTGCATTTGCCTACTGGGCCCCCTTATGGATGAATGAACTCCCTGGGCACCTCATGGCCACCAGTTATCTGGCACAATTTAAAACTGACCTCAAACAGCACCTAATAACACTCTCTAAGTGCACCGGCCCCTGAGTCCAGCCACACCTGCTACCTCTGTCCCCAGAAAGATCTAGGCAGGCCTCAGGTACCCCCTCCCTCTGTCCCTTCTCATGACTTGCCCCAGCAATCAGTTTGTGTTATGCTCCTTTGGCACCCTCCACCCCTTCCCCAACTCACAGTCCTGTGAATTTCCCAGTCACCACTAATGTAGGCTGCCTGACCATGCCCCCTCACACCCCTCCATTTTACTCTAGCATGTCCTCTCCTCTTAGCCTCCCCTCACCCCACCATTTCTCCCTATACCTTATTGCCCTTCTTCCCCCACCCTTCATCTTCACCATAGTACATATCTCTCTCTCATACCTCCTTTCTTCACCCCACTGCCAGCAATCCCCATCCCTCTGAACTACTGATAAGGCACTTTGTGGCTGCTTATCCCATCCCCCCATAAAGTGTTTTTCTTGTTATTTAACTTGTACCTATGTTTTGAGTTATTCTGTAAGTTCTGAATCCAAGCTGTATCATTCATTGTGATGTACCTTTGCTTTCATCTAGCATGCTTTGTTTTGCAATCTATGATGTGGAACCTTTATAAAAGAGCTTGCGTTCAAAGGTCTTTTCCAAATCACTAAATAAATAAAAAAATATAAAAAATAAAAAGATGGGAGGCCTGCAACTACCAGACTTCTGGCTGTACTCACTTGGGCCCATGCCTCACAGTTCCTATGGTGGAGAACATACAATAGCAATCTCGACTTACACAGGCTGATGCCTGAATGGAAGTGTATGGAGATCGATATCTACAGAGAGGTGAGCTTCAGTATCAATGCACTTACTAGCATACCTCTGCAGGCACTGTCGTAACCCTGCCTCGACTCACAACAACCCCTGTCGGGTAACCCAAATTTCAAAAGCCAGAACAAAACCATTACGCAACGGTTCCTAGATCAAGTTGGAATACATCACCTACATGAAATCCTAGAGGGGAACAACACAATCCGCTACAACAAATTTCTACAGAGCCGACTACCAACATAAGTCCTTATTTTCCCCTTCCTCCAACTACAGCACATGTTGCAGAAGGATCTGAGTCTGAAACCATGGGACGAAGAGGGCTACATAAAATGGGACAAACTATGTGACCTAGAAAGAAAAAGACACGCCCTGTCCCTGCTTTACAAAAAAACTGCTGGACCTTACCACCAACCAGAATAACCCACAGTGCACTTACTGGCAATCAGAATTCCCCGAGCTAGCTGAGCCAAATAACAGAAAATCACTTTGGCAGAATACATACAAGCTCCTAAAATATGATGGCCTTAGACTAATGCAATTCCAAATCAATCATAACCTCTACTACACCCCCCCCCATACTACACAAAATGGGCAAACTGGGAACAGACCTCTGCACTTGCTGTAAACAAAGCAGAGGCACTCTCAAACATATTCTATGGGACTGCCCCAAAGCTGCATCCCTATGGGAAGGAATCATAAGGTTTTTAAATCCACTGCTGGGACTTGAGGAGGCATTCACTTCTATGAACTGCCTCCTAGACCCAGACATGGAAGTTACTACTGGCACTAAGAAATTCCACTTTGCCCTGACCTCGGCCATGGCCAAGAAACAGATTCTAAAACATTGGATGGACGACGCTATTCCTGCCCATGGAGAGTGGAATGATGCCATACTAGAGGCCCTGTCCATGGAAAAAATGATAAACCACACCTGCCATACCCCAGGCACATACCAAAACTGGTGGGGTGCACTGGAGACTCTACTACACCACCCACAGCCTGACAGCAGCACGAGCAACCAGACTAACTGCCTCTAAACCATACTCTGCAACCAACCCAACAAGGGAAGTCAGAAAATTACTCATCTAGCATAATTGCGGGGCTAAGGGGGAAAACAAAACAAAAATAAACCAAAACAAAAAAACCCTGCCTGTGTGCAGGGCAAGCAACCCTATACACAACCTGTACTTTGTTCTGTTCAACATATCCATAGTGTATTAGTTTACTGTGTTGTACTGTGTATCATGTCTAAAATTTCAATAAAGCATGCCTTTTTTAAAAACAAACTTAAATCATTAAGCTGTCTGTTAACCTCCAGCGCATATTCAGCAGTGTCCATTATTACAACGGACCCACCTTATCGGTAGGTTTTATGGTAATAGATTCATTACCTACCAGCTCTTTCAGTGCAAGTTCTTCTTCTGATGATATAGTCCTATAGAATTGTGTCTCACGAGTGGAGTGCATATGTTCAAAATCCTTTAGACAGGCTTTTTTTCAAACACAGGTACAGATGGATTATTAGGTGTTAAAAAAGATGATGGCAATTTTAAAGTGTGCATCAGACAATAATGTCCATCACCAGTATCCAAGGTGGCAAATATATCCAGGGTGGGTTCCACTTGTTCTGTATCCAAACGCATTTTGCTTTTGTTAAAAGAAAAGCTTTTAGATTGAGTTTTCTTACAATTTTTTTTGAGATCCAGAAATAGATCAAATGGTCTTTGAATCACTGTGGGGACAAAAGAAAGTCTTTTGTTTAGAACTCTCAGCTGTGGTATGGTGAGCTCTACTGAGAAGAGGTTGATGATCTTCACCTCCTCCTCCTTCTGCCCCAGCTCCGATTCTGTCCATGTTGGTATGAGCCTCCGCCTCTCCCTCTTCCACCTGCAGCTTCCCCTCCTTGTGTGTCTCCTTGGAAGTGCACCAGATGGCTGCTGCATCTCATATCTGGGGAATCTGCTGTCTGAGACCCTTCTTCTAAACCCTGTTCTCTTTCAGATTCAATGGTGTGAAAACTGGTGTTGCTGATTCTTAATATTAATTGTGACCCGCCTCACTGTGATTGACCATGTCCGCTTTTGTTGTTTTTCCAGGTAAATACATGGTCCAGTGTGTAATCATCCCTGTCCCATTCAAATTTCTTTAGTTTATCAGCTTTTATTTTTGAATCCTGCTGTTCCACTTTCTCCTTTAAGGCTGTTTCCAAACTCACAAAGTCTGTATGATTTTTAAAAGCCAACACAGTCTGTTCTTTTTCTGAGACTCAATATTTCACTTCCTCCTCTGGGGATGTATATTCCCTGATGGTGCCATTAATGAACACAATCAAAGCTTGTTGCTGAGTTTTCTTCCAATCTAAGACAAATAACTCCTGCTCCTGGCCATGGCCAGGCCACTTCAGGACTGGTAACCCTCTTGGTGTCCTCCCTATTTTCACATGCTCTTCAAGGGAGGTTTTATTGCAGAAGTTTCATTGTGCCTTATTGTGCTTTTCTACAATTCCTGAAATGCTTAATGCTGAAATGATAAGTATTTCACTACAGGGTTAATAGATAGTATTGGAATGCAATGGTTGTAGTGATCCAGCTAATTAGTTGCACAGTCAACAGAGAGAAAAGCAGCTCCAGTACTTGGTTATGCCTGCTCAAAACAACAGTCCAGAGTTCCAGAAAAGATCAGCACCAACACCATTGTAATGACAAAAGTAATTTATTTCACACTTGCTCAGAGTTCAAGTCCAACACTTCAAACTGCAGACAGGAGATTTGATACACCACCAAACAGCCCTGACCGCTTCACATTTAGCTTCCCCAGGGAGGCCAGTCATGTGTGAACACCCGTTAAATAGTAAAATTAAATTGGTAGCAGCTGCTTTTAATAAGTGATTGTTCATACATACACCAATGTGAAAGACCACTAAAAACACACGTGCCCTCAGGGGACAAATTACATCACCAGTTTTCACACCAGTGAATCTGAAAGAGAAGAGGGCTTAAAAGCGGAGTCTCAGGTAGCAGATCCCCCAAATCTGAAACACAGCAGCCATGTGGTCCACTTCCAAGGTGACATACAAGAAGTGGTGGCTGTAGGTGGAAGGGGGAGAGGCAGAGGCTCAATCCAACGCAGATAGAATTGGAGTAGGGGAAGGAGGAGGAGGTGAATGTCATCAACCTCTCTTCAGTAGAGCTCACCACACCACAGCTGAGAACACTAAACAAAGGACTTTCTTTTGTCCTCACAGCGATTCATGGACCATGTGAACTATTTCTGGATCTTGTGGGGAGAGCGATCACAAAACAATAGACTTTGATTTAAATATTGGGCAACAAGCATTCCACACCAAACAAAGGTCCTAGATTTCAAGAGGCAGACTTTAGGAAAATGGGGGAGGAAGATAGCAGTGCTCTGGCAAGGATACTGCATTGGAAAGGGGGTAGAGAAAAGGTGGAAGAAAATTAAGGAGGCATTACATAAAGCTGCAAGTCTATTTATTAGATAGGTATTGAAGAATAAGAGGAGTAGGAGGAGGCCACTTTGGTTCTCACAAAAGTAGCAGAGGCAATCAGGTCAAAAAGAATAGCCTTCAAACAGTATAAAACAACACATAGGGAACAGGACAGGAAGGTGTATAGGAGCAAAAGAAAAAAAGCAGCAAAAGGGATCAGGGAGGCAAAGGCTCTCACAGAAGAGAAAATAGCAAAGTCAGTGAGGAGGGGGGAAATGTTTTACAGATACATCAGTGAAAGAAGAAACAATATGGCAGGAGTAGTGAGAATCAAGAGAGAGGGGGTGAATGTGTAGAGTAGGACCAGAAGAAGGCAGACATACTGAGCAAGTATTTCTGCTCAGTATTCACGAAGGAAGGGGAGGGAAATGGTCCACAGATAAAGGAGAATTTAATGAATGGTGGTGGGGTTGTGGACACAAGCCCTGTTATAGAGAACAGGGTACTTAAAAAACTGGAGAAATTAAGAGTGGACAAGACTATGGGACCTGATGGGGTACACCTAAGGATACTAAAGGAACTTAAGAAAGAAATGGCTGTGCCCCAGGCAGCTCTGTTAACTCTATCCTTGGATACAGGAATAGTACTGGGAGATTGGAGAAGGGCAGATTTAGTGCCAATCCACAAGAGTGGGAGCAGGAAGGAGGCAGAAAACTATAGGCCAGTAAGCCTGACGTCGGTCGTGGGGAAGGTAATGGAGACATTAATAAAGGAAAGAATGGTGGAGTACTCGATCAGTAACAAATTGCAGGATCCAAGACATCATGGGTTCACAGGGGAGATCAAGGCAAACTTACCTAATCAAGTTTTTCGACTGGGTGATGAGAGTCTTGGACTGGGGGAGAGGAGCAGTGGATGTGGAATACTTGGATTTCATGAAGGCCTTTGATATGGTCCAGTGCAGGAGATTAGTCAACAAGTTGAGCAGTCTAGGGGTGGGAGCAAAGGTGGTGATATGGGTGCAGAACTGGCTAGGTAACAGGATCCAGAGGGTAGAAGTGAATGAGAAGAGGTCAGAAGAGAGGGAGGTGACAAGTGGAGTACCACAGGGGTCAGTTCTGGGGCCACTACTATTGAATGTATTCATTGGAGACATTGCAGATGGACTGGAAGGGAAAGGATGCCTGTTTGCAGATGACACAAAGATCTACAACAGGGTGGACAGACAAGAGGAAGTGGATCGGATGAGAAGGGACTTAAACAAACTGGAGGAATGATCAAAGATATGGCAGATGAAGTCTGATGCTACATGAAAGGTTATGCAAATGTGGTGCCAGAACCCAGAGGCAACTTACCAACTAGGAGGGGAAGAAAATAGTTGAATTTCTAACAGGTAAAAGTCCCATCAGAAGTACAATATACATTCTGCCAAAGGTTCACAAGTCCCTTACGGATCCATATGGCAGGCCAATTGTGGCAGGCATTGCATCAGTCACAGAACCACTGTCACAATACTGTATGTGGCTGCCTTTATGAAAGACAAAGTGAAGCAATTGCCCTCATATGTTAGAGATAGCACTAATATACTGAATGTACTTTCAGAACAGAACATGAATAAGGACTGGATCTTGTGTACAATGGACACCAAGTCCTTGTACACAAAAATTCCACACTGTGAAAGCATCCAGGCATTACATGAGTGCATTAGTGAAAACAGCAGTGATTTGGATATTGCACAACATTTTTTATAGAATGTGCAAGATATGTATTAGAATGTAATTTTTTTTTTCCTTTTAAACAGGACTTTTATCAACAGATAAAGGGGATTCCAATGGGGGCAACCTTCACCCCCAACTACGCTAACATATACTTGGGTAATTGGGAAAGTGATATTGTGATGTCTCCACAGGCCAACCCCTATTTTGAGTGGGTGGGCCTATGGAGATGTTACATTGATGATATATTCCTTATATGGAAAGGGAATAAAGAACAGTTGTCACACATAGTGAGGTACTTGGAAAATACAAACAGAAATTTAAGATTTATGGTTAAAAGCAGTGACTATACTGCACATTTTTTGGATCTTTTGATTATCAGGAATGAGGCAGGCACATTACACAAAGACTTGTTTATTAAGGCAATCAGCAGAAATACTATTTTGTTGCCATCCATTTGCCATTACAGACACATGATAAATAATATCCCAAGAGCACAGTTCCTTAGAGTACGTAGGAACTGCTCTTCTGATAATACATTGGAGGCAAGAGCAGAAGAATTGGAAGATTGCTTCAAAATTAGAGGCTATAGATCCAAAATCATTAGGACAGCTAGATAAACTACAGCAAATACAGGTAGAGATAGCATACTGTTATACCAAGATAGAAACACTAGCAACACTGAGGATAACACTATGATTTTTGTGTCTTACACAAAACAATCTGGGTTGGTAAAAAACGTTGTAAACAGGCATTGGGGGGATGTTACAGATGGAACCATTATTAGGGGATTCAGTCAGTAATCCACCATGGATGGTATACAAGAGGGGCCCTAACCTATGTGACATATTAGTACACAGCTTACAACCAGTACAAAAAAACAGAGTCTTGGTTACCTCAAACCCCTAAAAGTACTTTTAAATGTGACCATTGTACACATTGCGAGTTGGTCAGTAAAGTAGATGTTTTTACCTTTGTTAACAGTAACAAAAACTACAAAACTGAGCAGTTTGTTAACTGCTCAGCTTCTGCTGTGCTGTACTTGGCCACGAGTAAATGTCAAGCTATCTGCATGGAAAGACAGACCGTGCTTTCAAGTTAAGAATTGGGGAACATCGCAGGTCTATCCACCATGGGGATATTAAAAATGCTTTGGCAATACATGTTTAACAGCCAAGTATCCTTGCAACATTAATTTCAGTTCTGTAGGGTGGAAACAGTATCTGTTGGGCTGTGGGGGGAATTCATTCAATCTCTACTCCTCCAAAGAGAAGCATTTCAGATTCACCAACAAAAAGGATTGGATAAACCAGGATTAAATGATGGCTTCAATCTGGCTCCAGTCCTTCAGTCCGTAAAAAGAAACCGTGAGTATGATAATCATGGACCATATAGACATCAGCTTTTAAAATAAGTTTTCTGGTTTTTTGGTTATCAGAATGTGGGATTGAGTGAATTAAATGTTATAATTTAAATCATGTAACAATTAAGGAATGCACAGTTATTTGCTGTTTTAAAACAGGTATTAGTGTGAGTGTATTATTATTTTTGAGCTTTGGACCTCCTATATATGTGGGTGAGTTCTGTACAATCTGTACATAGTGAGAATGCCTCCATAGTGAATGCTATAACCTTAGTTTACCTGATAGATGCTAAAGTTATTCCACCATTGGGCTCAACAATACGGAAATTTAAATTGACCCAGTTGACCTCCCTTTTTAGATATATCTGTTCATGTCAAGCTAGATGAGCAGCATCTTGCTACACCAGTATGGTATGGCTTAAGACATAAAAACACAATGGCATCAGAACTGTAAGCTAATGGATCACTTGTCAAGGTTGCTGTACATGTTTATAGACTCCTCTGGTGCACTGGAACTAAAGAGCACATTGGTCGTTTACACAAAGAATTGATATAAAGACACCTAATAAATATATATGACACTTCGGAAAGCTGCAACTTCTCATTGTTTCACTGAAAAACTGCCCTTGCATGTGCGAAACAGCATCTTGACCCCTGTGACCTCCCATATTAAAATTAATGCTGGTACAGTGAATAAAGTAGCACAGTGACTGCAGACACAGTGATCCTTTTATGTTTTATTTGACATTCCTATATATGATACAGCTTCACATTGTTTTATTGAATCATTCCTGTAGAGAAAATGTTTTGAGTTAACAATTCACTGCTTACATACTTCTTTGACCTCCTAGATAGAGTGTTGGGTAAATTAAGCAGCATTAATATAACCTGACTATGCAATATTAATGACTGGGTAACAGGTTAAATGCTGATAATGGTATGCATTGTTTTTAATCACAAATTTTTTTTTGTGGTTTTTCACATTGGTGTGTGTATGAACAATCACTTATTAAGAGCAGCTGCTACCAATTAATTTTTACTATTTAATGGCTGTTCACATACCTGACTGGCCTCCCTGAGGAGGCTAAATGTGAATCCAGTTGGGACTGTTTGGTGGTGTATAAATCTCCTGTCTGCAGTTTGAAGTGTTGGACTTGAATTCTGAGCAAGTATGAAGTAAATTACTTTTGTCATTACAATGGTGTTGGTGTCGCTCTATTCTGGAACTCTGGACTGTTGTTTTGAGCAGGCATAACCAAGTAGTGGAGCCGCTTTTCTCTGCATTGACTGGTTCATAGTAAAACCTAAACGCTGCACTAATTTATGTTACTTTCCCTTACTAACTATAGTACAAACAGCCACACAAAACTAATTAAGCCATCAATTGTGCCTTTCCTATTGCCTCCAGGATCTTTCTTACTTTAGTGGCCAGTCTAACTGGTCTATAGTTTAACAGGTCCTCACTGCTCCCACTCTTGTTCAAAGAGACCAAATTCATCCATCTCCAACCTGCAAGTACTAAACCCAGTCACCAAGAAGCAGTTAAAAAAATCCACCAGAGGCTCTGCAAGTCCTTACCCCAATTTCCACAGCACTGTGGGGTGCAACCATTGTGGTCCTGTAGACTTACTGTACAGTGTCCACCCTTAATGACAGTAGTTCCCTAAGCTCCTGATCTCCTAGCACTGATCCCCATTCCAGTTCCTGTTGTCGCCCTCCTTAAACCTGGCCTCCACATTCAGAGAGTGTGCTGCCCACTTCCACAGTGAAGACTGAGCAAGAATATTTGAATTTTCACCTGACTATAGCATCTCTTGTTTTCCTTGTTTCTCTGATATATCTAAAGAATGTGTTGTCATTCTCCTTCACTCCCTCAGCTATCCCTAATTCTGTAAATTATATCATTTGTTTGCCCTTGCTTGCCACCTTCAGTTTCTCTAAGTATGTGTCTCCGATACTGTCAAATTGAGCCTCGATATGCCTTTTGAGTACAGCCTTCTTTGCAAATACTGCATCTCCCACTTCCCTGGACAACAAGACTTTATTTTGGTGTGTTTTTTAATTTTTTACAAACAGACTTTAGATAATTTTAGCAACCTTCAAAAGACTCCCATTAATATGTTGTCTCTTTTCTTCCACCCACTCTCTTTCCTATTCACACATCCTCATTTTGTCTCAGAGGTTTTTGCCCATTTTCCTAAACCTACCCACCTGAAATCTGAAACCATTTTCTTTGTCTTGGTCCTCTGGTCATCTAGGGCTAATTGAAACTACAGCAAGTTGTGATCACTCCTCCCCAGTGGCTCTGTTATTCCACCAGAGACTACATCTCAATATTCAGATTATTTGAATTTGGGCTTCTAGTGTAGGTTATATTGCAACTGCACCTGTCATCATGATGCAGCATTTCAATTATTTGAATTCTGTAATTTGATCATACATATATTCCTCTTATATAGTTACTAAACCCATACCAAGTAGATTCCAAAAAGGGTTTTCAACTACAGACCAATGTTTCACTTTGCAACATTTAATGGAAAAGTATTAACATCACCAGAAACCGAATCTCTGTATGGCATTAATAGACTTTAAAGCCACATTCAACTGTAAATCATGGAAGTTCCAATGGGGAAAAATTAATGGATTTCCTGATTAATATAACATTGTTAAAGGTCATTTGGAATGTATATTCAGAAACTTGGTCCAGTATTCATTATGACCTTGATGACTGATGGCCAGACCCTTTTAAAATAAATCTATGGGTAAAAGGAAAGGGGAAATTGTTTAACAAGGAAAGGCACATGAAGTCAAAGCTTGTTTCCTGGTGTGATCTTGGAGCACAAGGAAGTTAGGTGACTGCTCAGTGTCACACAGTATGCAAGTGAGGGCTGATAGGATTCAAACCCAAGTCTCCAGGTTTGCAGCTTAATGCTATACTATCTCCTATAAAACAAGGCTGCCTGCTTGCCCCCCTTTTTGCTTATTTTGTTTATCAACTATTTGCCACAAAAACTGGATGCACATAATGATCTTTCCTCTAATATACTGTATTAGGTAAGAATATACCAATGTTAATGTGCACAGATGACCTGTTGGTCCTTTCATTATCATTAATTGGTATAAGTAAAACTTGGCAGATTACTTCCACAACAATAAATTTAAGATTAACAGAAGTAAAGGAGTAATCCTGTTTTAGGGGGAAAAGAAAAACAATCAAAGCTGGACAGTAGCAGATGAAGTACTGGATGTTGTTAGGAAATGCTCTTATTTAGGTCTCACGTTCTCCAATAATAGTAGCTGGGCTACTCATAAAAAGTACAGTCAATTGTCTTAATCAAATAACGGAGCATCCTGAGGCTTAACAGAAAGTAAGGTGGCACCACATTATACTCTGTGTGGAAGTCACAAATATGAAAATGGGCATCACAGCTCCTTATATAAGTGAAGTATGGGGGCCAGGGAACTCTTATAAAACATAATAACCATTCTCAGCCCTGCTACAAATCCCAAAAACCTTCTCTGCTGAAATTTGTCAGGCAGACTTAATTCTAATGACTATGGAAAAACTAGCAACTAGAACAAATTTTAGTTTACTGGTACTGAATTGATACTTTACAATAATGGTACTGAATTGCTACTGCACAAAAGATGCAACATAGTTACATTACTGTAGCTACAGTGTTTGCACAGATAGTGTCCTTTTAGGTCCCCACTGAGTCCCATCATAGGTCTAGCAACTCTGTGGTGAATAGGGACTGAACTATCCTTTTTTTAACTCTATTTATCACTCTTTTGGATGGGGTATCTCTTGGAGGTACCCACATGACAGACACTGCTACTCCCACCTGAAGCCTCTCTCTTCCTGGGACCCCCCATCAGAACTGACCAGCCCCCCCGGATCACCACCCGGGAGAGGATCCTCCCCAACTACCTGGCAGCCTTCCTGATATTAGAGGTTCAGTCTGGTGGAGACCAAGGGGGACTGGTAACGAGATGGCCAGGCACTGGGTATATGAGTGCTGTCCCTGGAGCCCTCATCGCATTCCCATCTAGAGATGTTTTTTCTCCTTTTGTTTCCAGGAGTACAGACATGCAATGACATCCACCCAATGTCCTCCAATGCTCTTCCCCGCAGCATGCCACCACAATCCTTGTACTGCTCCTGGTCTCCACCAGGGGCTGTACAGGAGTGGCACAATTTCTGATCCCTCCCTGGGAAGGGAAAGCAGTCCTCCAGCTGTTCAATCCCTTCCCTTCCCTGCCAACCTCCGATGACCCGAGTCTGTTCCCAAACTCAGGTTGCTGGCATGGTGCAATGTGTGGCATCAAGCCCCTCAACCCTCAGTGCCACCAGGCCAAGCAAACCAAACTATCCTTAATAGTGGTACCCCTTCCTTTGGCTATCATTGGGGGCAATCCCTTGACTGCTGCAGTCCACTGTCACCTCTTAAATCATGCCATCGGGTGTTCACATTTATTTCAAGGTAGGTGGCATGGGCTGAATAAGTTGACAAAATTAAATCTTGTCCCATTTCTCTTCCTATAATTGCCCCTCCCCCCAAACAGCATGTTTTGCCTATCCTGAGATTTAACAAAATCTCACACTTCGCTAATAACTTCATGGTTACACCGTCTCTCCAAAAACCTTGTTTGCCACTCCCTGGCTCCCTTTCAGAACTCTCCTCTGTACCTCTATTGTGTTTTAATCTTAGAAACTGGCCTTTGGGCATATTCATGACAGTGTGGCTTGGGTGACAACTTGAAGCCTGCAACACAGTGTTGTGGTCAGTCTCTTTACTGAAAATATCTGCGTTCTGAACACTAATTGACATGTTTTAAGATATGACATGGCTAAATATGGATCTAAAAGGATGCTGTCTATACAAGTGAAATAGTTACTGTAAGTATATTGCACCTGGGACTCTTTTGTGGATCCACACACAGGCAAGCAATTTGGGATAAGGCAGTTTACTACATGTGACATGGCTGGAGTAATTTATCTGGCCAAATGCACATGTAGTGCATTTTTTATTTATTTTTATTTATTGCTTTCCTCCCAAGCTGCCTGCCACCTGGTACTTTCAGCCTGGTCACGGGCAACGGACTTCCACTCCTCAAATTGGCCACGAGCCCTCCAATACCCCATGGCTTTCCCCCACAGTGGGGCTGTGGCACTCTCCCTACATGCTGCAGTCTTTGGTATAGGTCAGAGGGCTGGCCTGAGGAGCTGATTAAAGCCGTGGTGGGCTTCATTGAAGGTGACTGGCAGCTGTCCATTTTTTTTTATTTTCTGGTGGAGGCGGGGTCGTGCAATGACGTCTGGCATCCGCCCCGCCTCCTGTACATGCTAGTGCCAGTGGCTGTGTGACTTCCGGCCTCCACCATGGGTCATCAATGCTCTGGGCACTTCCCCACTCTCCCCCCAGAAAAGGAGAGCAGTCTTTGGGATGCTCTATCCTTCTCCCCCAGCCGGCCCTCCAGTGACCCTGGTCTGTTCCAGAACCCAGGTCGCCGGCATCACATGCAGAAATCCAACCACTGCACCTATGGGCCAGCTTGGTGTAGTGCATTTTATGTCAGAAAAATGGAAAGGAGTCTAAAAGTACAGGTGGGGGAACATTGTAGAGGCACTGAGAGTGGGAACATGACATATGCTACAGAGCTTTATGTTAAAGATACACAAAACCAAGCAGATAATAGATTTTCCTTTAGAGCCATCAGTAGGGTATGCCCACATCAGGGGGAAGGGTGATTACAATAATCTGGTCATTATTTGTAAAGCATCCTAGATTTATAGTCTCAAAATTACCAGGTTCCCAGGTCTAAATGTGTCATTTGAGCAAACACCCTTTTCTTAAAAAATCAGCTGCTTGAGGCACTTATCTGAGGATTTGTTTACTAACTTGCTAACTTTTCCCCCCAGAACAAGTGGCTGCAATGATTAGGTATGCACGCTTTGCACAGGGAACGAGAAAGGTACCCAGCAAGCTGCAATTAATCTAATGTAAAATATTTCATTTAAACCCATTATTTATTGTACAAGTGAGCAACTTAATGAGCTCATCAGGGTATTAATGAAATATCGGTACTAGGTGTTATGTATACTGGTCCACACACAGACATTACATTGTACTTCTTTTAACACATTTTATGTGTATTGGTATTTGTATGTGTAGGATCCTTTTTAAATCCTGATAAGTGCATTTATACTTCATCTTCATACATTTTATACTGTCTGTTCTCTGTTTTAACATGGGTACTACTGTATGTCTGACAGCCTTATGATTTTGTTGATGGTCTCTAAAGTCATCATGGACTTCCGATACTTAACCTGCCTGACCAAATGTACAGTGGCATCCTTCAGGATGAAACCCAATTCTGCAGCATTTTGCATCACTCTGCAGAATGCTGTAGTAGACCTATTGAATAAAACAATGTAATTTCAATGGCAATTAGTCCCTATTGTCATTCAGGAAAATGTGGCGCTGCAGGATGAGTAGATACCACGGTTTCCTGCGCGGCAAAGGGGCTAATTGCCATTACAATGCTGGTCTAGGTCTGCAGCATACTGCAGAGTAAGTCAAAGGTGGTTTCATCTTGGGGGACGCCACTGTATGTACAATCTTTGAAGAAGGGTAGTCTATAAGATCCAGAATGCGTCAGGTGGATTTTTGATTACTGTCCAGTGTTGCTCTCTGAAATAAATTAAGCATCTGTGGACTTCTAAAGCTCTGCAGCAGGGGTGTATTTTCCTTTACAGAGGTTGTGAGTACTCTGTTTTGCTGGTTTGTCTAAATATAATTAGTTGTTGTTAGGCCCACTCTCCCAGTGTGTACATCTCTGTCTACACAATCTTCATAATTATACCTAGGCAAAGGTACAGTATGATCATGGTGGGAACCTACCGAACAAGATACCAACTAATCTGGGAGTCAGACAAGGTTGTAATCTAGTCCTGATTTGATTCAATCTCTATATTCATATGGTCATTAATAACATATAGGGTGAGAATTTTCACTAACAAAAGATACCTGAGACAAGAGTGAAGCACTTGTTTTACATTAATCATATACTTCATTCTTAGGTCTCCAAAAGAAGGTCAAGACATTTGAAAAATTCTATTAACTAAACAGTTTATCAATCAATAAATCCAAAACACAAATGCTAATTTGGGAATACAAGAAGAAGACATACCGCACTTTACCTATTAATAACAATTGTACAAAATATGACTTTTGTGTAATACATTGTGTTATAGTAGGCATCTATGTCTCTATTTGTTAACCTACTTGAATTTCTTAGATTGAATGTATAATAATGCATTTTTATATGAAACTTGGTATTTTTCTTTTTATGTTGGGAAATCATGTATAATGATTGTAAATGAGCTTGCTCAATGAATTTATCCCAAATAAACAATCTTGAACTTGAATTTGAACAACAGCCCAATAGAAACTGTATAAAGTTATGATTGTCTTCGTGGAAGATTTTGTTCAATTTTGTCTTGGTCCAAACATATAGACATGATTCAAGTTAAAATGATATATGATTTTAAAAGATTCAATAACAAATATGGGGCAAACTTTGATTTAGGTCTTACAACAGTCTGTAATGTTAAAATTAAGTCCTAAGTGCTATATGCCTCTGAAGTCTGAGTATGTCTACCTTTTCTCCTCTTGAAACATTATTAAATAACTCATATAGATATAGCTTGAAACTTCTGTCTTTATTAGCACTCAACTGCCCATGGTAGAGTCAGTTCAGACCTCATTATCAGCACAAAGTAGGAAGAGAATTACTATCTTCCATCTTACACTTTTTAACCTCCCTGCATATAGGCTTTCAGCAAAAATGCAAGCAAGAACAAGTTAGCTACTCAGATCAAGGTTTCATTTAGCCATATATAAAGTTCTTGGAAAATACTGTTCCTCCATCTGGATTATTCTCTGTTTAAGACTGCTTTATTTGAAGCCTAGAGAAGTTTTGATTTGGAAAATTAAACAAAGATTTATTGTAATATTGATGACACAAAACATCGGGGCAGTTAAAAATTAAAAAATTGCAGTCATGGTATAAGAAAAACAAAAGAGTATTTTCTCATGAAAAATATATCTGCCTATTGAAGAACCCCAATGAAAGGAACATAATAACAAAGTTCAGAATGGGTGCTAGCAACAGTAATCAATTGATTTTTCTCACAAAAAATGAAATGGCGTTCAATCTCCCATGTGCAATTGTATACCGAGGGAACCAATCAATATAAATCATACAAATTTAAGATGCCCATTCTACATGTTCAACAGAGATACTTTCCTTAAGCCCATTTTAGTAAGAATTTATATGTATTCCAAAGATATGCCAATCTTTCAATTTTGTTCGGATGATGTTAATATCCTATCAGTTGTGGCAGAATTCATATCATCTTTGAAATTATGGTAATTGCTCTTCATTTTAGAATCTCATTTTCTGTACTTTGCACCTCTTGTCTAGGGATTACCCTGTATGATCACTAGTGTAAGTAACCAGGCCTGAGCCTGACCATACATGTAGTGTTTCATACCTTCAGTTACTGTATTTGCAAATGCTAATGAAGTCCAACGCATTATTAACCAAAGTTGAGAACCAGATGTAATCAGTTTGTTATTTATCACTTTTTGTTGTGTTCAGGGATTATTTAAGTTTTTATTTCTAGTTTTATTAGTTCTTATGTGGTGTATTTATTGGATCTTATCATTTTATTTGTATTGTATTGTATTGAACAAGCTCATAGCTGATCAATAAAATCTACTTGTACAACTGTTGAACTGAGATCCTCCATTAGTATCGCATCCCCTTACATAACAGCCCTGGAGATTTGCTCCACTAGCTCCCTGTCCTCAACTAGGACTGCTTTGTTGGCCTGTAGGACACCCTGACTCTAAGGTTCCTCCCCTTTTTGACTACTCACTGCAACCAAATTGATTCCACACTCCCCTCTCATGTCTTAAACTTCAGTCACCCTAATGCTGACTCTGATTTATAGTGCCACCCACCCCCTTGGCCCATACACCTGTCTCTTCTGAATAGGGCATATCCTGTGACCTTGAGGTTCCAGTTGTGAATCTGCTTGCCCACATTTCAGTAACTGCTATTATATCCAGGTGGGCTTCAACCACCACCGCCTGGAGTTCTGTGACTTTGTTCCAGAGACTTCTAGTGCTATTAATACCACCTTCCATGAGCCAGGTTTGTCTTCCCCCTGTAAGTAGGGCTCTTTCCACTCATTCCTTTCTCCTTCATTTCTCTATGTTTTTGTATCCTCCATGTTTGCCCTCCTTGGCATCTTTTAATCAAGGGTTATACATTATCATGCTTGTAGGGAGAGTTATTACAGGTGTGTGTGTGTGTGTGTGTTTGATTGTTCTAAGACCTGCCAAATGATAATGCTCTCCCTTCTTAGTTTTAGTTACATACTAACATACTAAAATGCCAGCAGAATAGGCCTAACAGTATTTCATGTCTGCTTGTTTGGTCATTCCCCCACCCTGGGAGCTCAACTTGCTGCTCCCCTCACCCTCTCTGGCTTCTCCCTTCCCAGTCCCAGATATTCTTTCTGCACAGGACTTGGCTTCCAGAACCCTTTCCCTGTACCTGTCCCACCCCCTCTTGAACCTCTCCACAATCTCTGCCTCCACCACCCCCCTGGGCAGCACATTCCATGGCTCCACCACCCTCTCAGTGAAGTAGCTCCTCCTCCTTTCTCCCCTGAATATCCCCCCTCCAGCTTCAACCCATACTCTCTAGTTTCCCCCATCCTTCCTTCAGAGCACCCTGACTCCTCCTCCTCTATTTACCCCCTTCATGTACCGGAAGACCTCCATCAGGTCCCCCCAGTCCCTTCTCTCTTCCAATGTGTACATATTTAGCTCTTCAAGCCTCTCTCCATAGGTCCTGTCCCCAAGCCCCAGATCATTTTGGTTGCCCTCTTCTGGACCCTCTCCAGGAGTTCAATGTCCCTCTTTAAGTGTGGCCTCCAAAACTGCATGCAGTACTCGAGGTGCAGCCTCTCCAAGCAGTTATACAGAGGGAGTATCACTTCCCTCCTTCTGGAGGTGATCCCCTAGTGATGCATCCCAGCATCTTGTTGGCCTTGGCTGCTACCCTCCTACAAGTCTCAGAGTTGTTCATTTTGACATCCACCACCACCCCCAGGTCCCTCACAGCCATTGAGACTTGTAGCATTTCCCCTTCCCAGGTTGTACACTTGGCCCGGATTTCTGCCTCCCAGGTGAAGTACCTTGCATTTCCCTGCATTGAACCTCAGCTTCCACTTTCTAAACCACCTTTCCAGAGCCTCCAGGTCCCCCTGTAGGGCCACCCTCCACTCCTCCCCATACACCACTGCCCCCAGTTTTAAGTCATCCACAAAGAGACTCATCTCACTCCTGATACCCTTCCTTATGTCAGAAACATAGGCGTTGAACAGGAGGAGTCCAAGGACCAATCCCTGAGGGACCCCACTAATGATCTTCCTTGGGGATGAGACTATCCCACCAACCATGACCCTCTGGGTCCAGTGCTGGAGCCAATTTCCTATCCATCTGATCATCTGGTTCCCCAACCCCATTTCTCCCAGCTTATCCAAAAGGTTCCCATGAGGAACAGAGTCAAACACCTTTCTGAAGTCAAGAAAGAGGACATCCACCAGTCTACCCAGGTCCAAGGCACTTGTCACCCAGTCATAGAACTCCACAAGGTTTGTCTGACATGATTTCCCCTGGATGAATCCATGCTACCTATCGTCCAGGCACCCTGACTTTTCCAGGTCCCCCCTAGCCTCTCCTTGACAATGCCCTCAATCACCTTGCCCATTGCCAGTGTCAGGCTGGTGGGCCTGTAGTTCTCTGCCACCTCCCTTGATCCCCCCTTGTGGATAGGCACTATATGCACCACCTTCCAGTCCTGGGGCACCCACCCCGTACTCAGAGAGATGCTGAAAATCTCCACCAGGGGTTTTGCCAGGACATCCACCAGTTCCGTTAGCACTCTGGGATGTAATTTATCCAGTCCCGGTGCCTTCTCTGTCTTATGGGACCTGAGGGCTTCCCTCACTCTTTCTGCCATGATTTCCACCTCTGTTACCTTGTCCCCCTGCTTTATCTTCCCCCCTCCTGCCAGTAATGGCCCTCCCTCTCCCCAGACCCACCGATCAGTAAGGGTCCCCCCTCCTCAGTTTCACCCTCTCCTCCCATGTATGATGCAGCCCCCTCCATTTTCCTTGGTGAAAACTGAGCTGAAGTACTTATTTAGTACCTCAGCCTGCTCTCCCAGGCCTTGTGCACATCCCCCCCTGTTTTAATCCTGCTAATCTGCCCCTTCACTCTTCATTTTTCCCCAATATATCTAAAGAATCCCTTGTTCCCTCTCCTAATTTCCCTGGCCAGGTTCTGCTTCTTCCTTGCCTTAGCCGCCCTCACCACCCTAGTAGCCCTTCTGCAGTCAGCTCATACTCCCCTCAATTCCTTTTACTTCTTGAGCACATGAAATGCCTGTAAGCCTCCTTCTTTCCTCTCACCACCTCCTGAACCTCCCTGGTCCACCAGCAGGGTTTATGGGCCCTACCGCATTTTTGTCTTACTCTTGTACAGGTGTTGGTAGCATCCTGCACCCCCCCTGGTGATTTCCCACCTAGTGTCAGTGTCCATGTCTGGCCCAATCCCATCCAAATGATTCTTAAGGATCCTTCCCACTTCCTTGAAATCCGCCCCCCTGAAGTCAGTTACCTCCACCTTTGTGCAGTCTTCTACCCCTCCCAGGTCCAGGCAGAACCAGACCGTGGCATTGTCGCTCCCCGCCAATGGGTCCCTTACCTCCAGGTCCCCAATCTGGTCACTGTCTGCCAGGACCACATCCAGTATCCAAGCCTCCCTGGTTGGTTCCCCCACCTGCTGAGTTAGGAACGCATCCTGAAAGACATCCAACAACCTCTGTTCCCTCTGCCACTGAGAATGTCATAGTCTCCCAGTCCATTCCTGGCATGTTTAAGTCCCCCAACACCACCACCCTTCCCCTGCCCAAACTGCAGTGTCTCCCCACATCTGCCACCAGACTCTCCTCCAGCTCCTCTGCCAGCGTGGGTGGTCTATACACAGCTCCTATTTTTACTCTCTTAGCCCCACTTGTTATCAAGGTGACCCAAATCACCTCCACAGCTCCTCCGCCTCCTCCACTCCTCCTATGCCAATGCAGTTTTTGACTATTATTGCTACCCCTCCTCCCCTTCCCTCCCCCCGTCCTTCCTGAACATGGGGTAACCCTTTAGGTTCAGGTCCCAGTCATGTCCTGAGGTGGCCCAGGTCTCAATGACTGCTGCCACATCCACCTCTCCCTCAGTTAGCATTGCCTGGAGCTCAGGCATTTTATTGCCTGAGCTTCTGGCATTTAGCAGGAATACCTTCCACCCTTTCCGTATACTTCCATTTCCCCTGCTCGCATTCCCATGAGGATTCTGTCTTTCCCCAGTCAGCACCTTACCAGTTGGCCTGTTCCCACATTCCTCCACTTCCCCAGGGGGGTGGAGACAGATTCCCTCCTTTATCGGACCCTCTGAACAGCCTTTTCTCCCATCCCTCCCCCCTTCACAAGTATAAACACCACCTATCACCAACAAACCCCTCTATTTTCAACTTGAGGATTTCCCTCCTTTCCAAAGTGAGATGGAGCCTATCTCTAGCATATAGCCCCTTATCCTCCCAGGTCAACCCCCAATCCCCCATCAACCCATACCCTCTGGCCCCACACCACTCCCTGAGCCACTGGTTTATCTCCCTAATCTTCCTATTGTGTTCCCTACTGGACCTTGGCACTGGCAGGATTTCTGAGAAGAAAATTGTACATCCTATGTCATGGCAGACCCTGGCAAGCTCCCTGAACCTTGCCTGTATCTCTAGTTCACTATTTTCCTCAATGTCATTGGTACCCAGGTGGACCAGTATGTCCAGAGAACCTCCACAATCCTATGCCAGCTGATATATCTCATGCTTGGCCCTGTGCACTGTTAGTGCAGGGAAGCATTTTGTTCTAACCGGGCAGGCTTCCACCTCTCTATCCCATTTCATACCCCTGATCATGGAATCACCCAACAGGAACACTCTGACCTCCCCTTTTCCTCCATTCCCCCTTCCATGTCCCTCATCCTTTCTACCAGCCATTCCCCTCAGCCAGCTCCTTGCTTATCCCCCTATCTGGGTACCTCCTGTTGCCCCCTCCTTATTTACCCTGGCCACCCGCTCCCATCTGATCCTATGCCTCTCATCCTCCTGAGTATCCTTCTGTACCCCGCTACCCCCGTCACTGCTCGTGACTGGTCCTTCCCCCCCATCTGCTATACTTGCCTGGCTCATCTTTCCTTCTTTCCTGTTTCTGTTCAGCCCCTCCTTGCCTGTCGTGCTCCCCTGGCCTAAACCCTCAGCTCCCTTTACTGTATCCTCTTTGTACTTCTGGTCCCTTTCCTTGACCTTTCCTCCCAACTGGTCTTTCTGCTTGCGTCTTCCTCCCTCTAGCCCCTCATCCTCCTGCTCTGATCCCCCACTCCCGCCATTTTCCTGTGTTCCAAGTTCCCCCCTGTTCTTCCTGCTATATGGCCCCTGCCTCCTACTACTCACTTCCTTTCCATCTCTAACCACCCCTGTCATAGCTACATCACCCCCCTCATCCTCAACAGAAGAAGAGAGTTGAAGCAGTTACTGAGCTTAAAGTCCGATACACCTCCCCCCATTGCTTCCTTCTGTCCAGCCCCAGCCATCTGCCTACTTCCCTGAGAATGTCCTCCCTTTGGCCCTCCTCTGTGAGGGTCCCCAGATGCCTGCCTGCTTCCTTGGTAGTGTCCTCCTTTTGGGCCCCTTTTGTCAGGGTCCCTAGGTGACCCCAGAGTACTCACCTGCATTCCTTTCCCTATGCCCCCACCTCTAGTGCTTTGTGAAACCCCATGGGAGAGCCCCTGCCCTATTCCCCAACCATACCCCCCCTCCAGCTGTCTCCTAATCCCCTCAACCTCCTTACTAAGCTGTGCCATCTGGTAGCACTGGGCAACCACCAAACTTCCAAGCCCAGTCCAGTATCATGGCCACCCCACACCCTGTTCACCCCACCATCCTCCCAAAGATGCCTGCCCTAATGACGTGTGGTCCCATCCCCCTCCAAGTAGGTTTCCTTGGGTGAACCACCAGGTTCCCCACTAGTCCAAAATACACCCATACCCACTAATCAGGTCACCCACTAATCCTAGATACAGTCCCACAGTAAACAGGTACCCCCATTACTAGGTGCAGTACTACACAACAAACTTATTGGGGAAGTGTGCAACTCCCTAAGCTCCTCTCTGCCAGCCTTTAAACCCAACCCCTCAGTGGCTAGAACTACATGAGCTGCACCTGAAGCCTTTTCCTCCAATTGTAGGGCAGGTGTTCCCACATAAATGAGCTGAGCTCTGTGGAGGGAGGGGTGGGGACAGTGGGATTAGGGCCTACACCCAACTCTCTCAAGTATGTATCAGCCCTGTGTCTGCCCACCACTGCACTGTCAAGCAGTACCAGCTAAGAAAATCTTTCAAGTCTACTTACTCTCCCAGCCTCCAGCTAGAAGCCTCTTCCCCTTCACTAACTGAAGTCTGACTGAGCTGGCAGTCACACCTTGCATTCAAACAACACTAATCCCCTGTAATATGATGCCTTCACTTACAGGCCAGATATCAACTTTTAAACACACACAAACACCAACCTGTCTGCTAGAATCCCCTCCTCCTGCCAAAACTAAATGTAAAAGCACAATAAATGGCAGTTATGACCAGCCCTCAAATGCAATTACAGACACACAGAATACCAGCTAAGAAAATCTTTTAATGTAAATATTGTTTAGTGGGTAATGGTTCTCTTCTAGGTTCTTCTTTCAAGTCTACTTACTCTTCCAGCCTCCAGATAGAAGACTCCTTCCCTTCACTAACTGAAGACTGACAGTAGTTGATGACAATTCCTTCATATATCCTTTGCCTCAATGTACTGCTACCGTTCCTGCTTAGATGCAGGCCATAGAAATATAGAAACAGAAGTTAATGTCAGACAAGGGCACCCAGGCCCACTGTGTCTGCCCAATTTTGTAGCTATTGTGACCCAGTGAGTTCCTAATTAGAGTAATGATCACTGTCTTGGTGATTTCAGGCAGCCTTTGCTTTGTGCCTGCCCCATGCCCTCTTGAAACCTGTGACTGTTTCTGCCCCCACCACCTCAGACAGCAGACTTTTCCGTCTATCCACCACCCTCTCTGTGTAAAAGTGCTTCCTCACGCTTCCTCTGAGCCTTCTAGTCCTTGAGCACTTCTTTCTTTAGAAAGTTTCATCAACTTGCACTCTGTTTCTTCCCATGAGGTATTTATATGTTTCAGTCATGTCCTCCCCCCACCAATGAATACATATTTAGCTGCCTTAACCTGTCTCCATAGGGTTTTTTGTGAAGGCCTCCCACCATCTTGGTTGCCCTCCTCTGTACAGCCTCCTTTCTGTCTATGTCCTTCTGGAGATGGGGTCTTCAGAACTGTATACAATACTCGAGATGAAACCTTACCAATGATCTATACAGTGGAAATATAACCTCCTGCCTTCTGTTGGTTATACCCCTACCTATGCACTCCAGTATCCTGCCATCTGTAGAAAACAACCATTGCTCACCCTAAATTGTTCTCTACTCCCCCAGAAGGGAAAATTCCACTTCTCCACACCAACCCTTTAGCCATATGCAAAATTCCTTAATTTATCATCTCTCTTCACCCCCAAATGACAACAGCAGAACCTCCAAGAAGGTTACCACCTCAGATTCCTCCCCTCAGCTTCCTGCCTAAATGCCAAAAACTGCCTTTTACCATATCTACAGTACTGCCCATCAGGTCCTTGATGCCTATGTGAGTCCACTCCCTTATCTTGACAGCATATCCAGGAGTCTATATAAATCATTATGAAAGGCACTGCAATATAAATATGGCACTGTATCTGCTTGCAGGCTGCCAAGGGAGCATTATGGTTAATGATTTGTGAGTACAGTGAATTCAAATATGAAAAAAAGGACAGACAATAAGAAAACATGAATTGAATTTCAAATGTATTACACAACAGAAAGCAAATAAAGAAAATTAGATAGTTACCAAATTCCAGTACTTCTCCAACAGCTAATGGAAGCATAGACTGTGATGGCAGAAAAAGACCGATGGTCCATTCAGTCTGTCTGAGTTCCCTATTGAGCCCAGGGACCTACTGCCCCTCCAGGGTCCTAGCCCTCCCTATCCTCCACCATTCTGCTCCCTGATTCTGCCATTTCAAGTCCACATAATCAGTGTCAGTGGCTCAGTAGGTAGCACACTTGCCTCTGAGGCCGGGAGATCAGAGGGCTGTGGGTTCAGTTCCCACATCTGGCACTTGGGTTAATATCCCAGTACTGACACTGTAATGCAGCATGAGAGGGGTGCTGCATTTCTGAGGTGCCGTCTTTCGGATGAGACGTTAAACCGAGGTCCCATCTGCCTGGATTGGTGGTAGTTCAGGTGGATGTTAAAGATCCCATGGCACTTATCGAAAAGAGTATGGGAATTTCCCCGGTGTCCTGGCCAAATTTCCCTCACTCATTAAAAAAAATACCACCAACAGCTTAATCTGGTTCAAGGTCAGTTGCCATTCATCTGTATCCCCCTCCCCCCGGGTCGTGCCTGAAAATAGGCAGGAATTGTCTAGTGCACTTACCCGGTCAACAAAAGCTAAATAAATAAATAAAAATAAATAAATAAATAATACACTTCTTCAATGCCCCAGTCATGCTTGAAACCACCAAGGCTTTTCAAACCTACCACCTTGGCTGTTAGACTGTTCCATGGCTCCACCACACTTTCTGTAAAATAGCACTTCCTTATGTCCCTCCTGAACTTTCCTCCTGTTAGTTTCCACTCATGTCCATGTCACCACAAGCTGGTAATCACATTATAGAACTATCCACAGTTCACATTGTTAATTCCCTTTAGGAACTTGAAAGTCTTTATCATATCCTCCCTCTCCCTTGTGATCTGAAGAGAGCACTTGTTCAGTGCTCTGAAGTGCTTCTCAAAGAATGTTCCCTGTTGGCCCTGAATCATTTTTGTTAACCTGAGCTGCATTATCTCTGGTCTATCCCTATCCTTCCTAAGGTGAGGACTCCAGAACTGGGTGCTGTACTCCTGGTATACATTGACATGGATCTACATAGATGAAATATTACATCTTTCCTTCTGCTATCAATACCCCTCCCAATACATGACAGCATCATGCTTGCCTCACTATATGCCTTTTTGCAGTGAATCATTTGCTTAAGTGAGTCACTGATAATAACCCCATGGTCTCATTCCTCATCTGTAATGCTTAATCTCACTACTCCCATCCTGTACTTCTTCCTGCAATTCATTTTTCCTAGGTGACTTATCTTGTACCTTTTGGTGTTGAATTTCAACTGCTAAAGTCTAGACCACCTCTCTAACTTTTGCAAGTCTCTCTGCATTTCTTCTATTCCTTCTTTGCCTTCCACCCTCCCACAGAGCTTAGTGTCATCTGCAAAGAGACACAACCTGCTCAGGATTCCCTCACCAATGTAGCTGCTGAACATATCAAAGAGAAGCAGAACCAGGCCAGGTCCCTGTGGTACCCTGTGTAACTGGGTAATAAATTACCTCTCTCAGATTCTTGTTGGAACTGCACAAAAGTAAGAGATGACAGACAAGTGGTATCCAGATAATAAATGTAATTTATTGCTGGTAAATGAGAATAATACAGACTTATAACAAACAGTGAAATAATCACTGGGAGAGTATCCAGCCTCCTATTACCCACAGATGCAGTCAAGCCTCTCTCAGAGAAAATACATGATGCAAAGGGTCTTATACCCTGATAATTGCTACGGTTACAGCTAAAGAAGATACATAAAATGCCTATAATTGGCCAAAAACAGGTGGCCAGGCTAACTGTCCTAACCAGCATAGAAAAGTTGCTTAGCTATCAGAAGATAAGTGTGAACAAAATAGGTGTTGTGGGGCTTACAAGGTCACTTGCAGTTACAGTTTGCACAAGCACTAAAGATGGCACTGTTGCCTAACTAATAATTATACAATAAGAATGTAATTGGAAAACATCTTCCTGCGGTACAATATATATGAGCATATAGTGAAGCATAATGTGCACTGCAAAAGTACAATAGAACTCAGATCCTGACACTTACGCTTATATGGTAAGTAAGTGCCTGTGCCCTAAGGTTAGTACATATACTTACACATATGTTGCTATCTGCAAGGTGGGGGTACAATTAGGATTGTTGGACCATGGATAACACCTGTTTGTGACTTACTACCCTCTGCTACCGCCCCTTTATCCAGTTGCCTACCCAGTTCACTATGACCCTAGCCACACAAAGATCCTCCATCTTCATCAGCAAGCATCTATGAGGCACTGAGTTGAAAGCCATGCTGAAGTCACAGTAGAGCAAATCCACAGAGTGGTCCCTATCCAAATCCCTCATCACCCAGTCAAAGAAAACTGTCAGGTTAGTCTGACAAGACCCAAACCCTGACCACAAATCCATGCTGTTTACTATCTTGGAGATCACTTCTCTATGAGTAATCCACAAGGTTCTCTTTGACCAGTAACCCCATCAGCTTCCCTACAACAGAGGTAAGATGGACATGTCTGCAGTTCCCTGGCTGTTCCTTGTCCCCCCACTTATGGAGCAGAACTGTGTCCACCACCTTCTAGTCCTTTGGAATTAGCCTTATCTTTAGTGACCTGTTGAATAGACATACCAGGGTTCAGTCAGTACCACTGTCAATTCCCTGTGTAACTTCAGATGCAACCCATCTGGTGCCAGGGCCTTATCTGTCTTTAGGGCTGCCAGCCCTTTCAGGACCCTTTCACTTGTGAATATTGGCTGCCTCATCTCTTATATCGGCTTAATGGTCACTTTGATGCCATTCTCTGGAAAAGGCCCTCCATCAACTCTAGTAAAATTTGGGCAAAAGTATTTGTTAAGGATGGCTGTCTTTTGCCCATCCTCTTCTATCACCCTATTCCACCCCCTCTGCTAGCCCTATGAGTCCCCCTCTTTTCTTGCCTTTTTCCCTGATATATCTGATGAACTAATGTGTCTAGTTTAAGTGAGGTAAGCACTGGGAGGCTGGTGCTTCTCTCAAGAATGCAATGTCCAAGGTAGCTGAAAGAGTGAGAACTCACCACTTGCAAAGAAGGAGATTCATGCCAAAACTTTGCATTTCACTGAACTTTTAAGTTCATTGCATAGCCATTTCGTGAACAGCTTGCATCCAAGAAAATGGCAATTCACAAAATGGCTATGCAATAAACTGAAAAGTTCAATGAATTACTAAGTTTTGGCATGAATCTCCTTCTTTGCAAGTGGTGAGTGCTCTCTGTTTCAGCTACTTGGACATATCTGAGGAACTGTTTTTCTATGCACTTGATCCCCTCTGTAATATGCAGCACTGTATCTGCTATTTGCCTGCATAACTGCTCTTTTTGCATCCCTGTTTTTCAGTAAATCTTCTCCTCAGTCTTCCTCCCCCTGTTTTTCTTTGTACTTGTAGAAGGCCTTTTTCTTGCCTCTCACTTCTCCTTGACCTTTGCCAAGAACCATAACGGTCTCTTGAACCTATTCTTTTTGGTTACCATTTTCAAGCACATCTTAGATGCCTCAGGAATGGCCCCCTTAATTGCCCCATCTCTCTTCCACTCTACCTTTGTTATCCACCCCCATTAACTTATCCCAGACCAGCTCTTTCAGTCTATTGAAGCCCACCTTTCAAAAATCAGGGAATTCAGCTCTCAACTGTGGTTTACTGGACCCAAGGGTTATTTCCAACTAAATGGAGTTATGGTCGCTGTTCCACACTGGTTCCCCTACTCTCCCAGCATCTACCACCTCCTTGTTGGTGAGCACCACATCAAAAATTGTGGTCTGCCTAGTGCATTCCTTAACTAGCTGTACCAGTAGACAGTCTTGGAAGGCATCTAGCAAGTCCTGATGTCTAATACTCCTGGACACTGGAACATCCCAATTGATGTCTGGCAGATTCAGATCATCTACCACTAGAGATCTGCAAAATTGGAAAATTTTGCCTAGCAAAATATTTTGCAGAATTCCCACATTATAAGAAATTTTTTGCCTAGGCGAAACATAATTTTGACTCCTACTTCACTTTCGCGTAATATGACATTTCACCCAAGTTCTCCAATTTAACTTTTGCATAAGGCAAAATGTCACCATTGTTCTGAATTTCTCAAATGTTTTTCAATTTCACCAGCGAAATTGCAATGCATTGTGGGTAGATAGCTGAAATATCATGTGCAGGCTATTTCCTGCACAGTATATTGTCTGTTGAGTCAGAAAGCAGTTCAATGTGATGCATTACAGCCAATAAACCCTTCAAAAACCTCTTTATTTGTGATTTATGAGTTAATTGCTCCCAAAATCTCAATTTAGTTCCTAGTGCTGCTAGTGAACATTTATTTTTGTATCTTTGGATAATAGTTAGTTAAACTTAGGTATGTTTTCAGTTTTCTCTGTGTCTGTGAGTTGAGTGGGGGAAGGTTGAACATGTGTGTGTGTGTGTGTGTGTGTGTGTATGTGTGTGTGTATTTGTGTGCATGAAAGTAGAGCATGCTAGTTCATGATATTTGATGGATTTCTCACATGTTGTGAAAGAGCTTCTGTAATTTCTTTTAAGTCTTAATAATTTTTGTTTGTGTGCTACTTATTTGTTTTATTTTTCTTACATATTGACCCTTTCTGGAGTAACTTTATCTGAACTGTTACTACATTCTGATTGAGTAGTTCTGTTCCTGTTTCCTTTTGCTTAATCACTTTTGTGATTTATTTTTTTATTGAAAGTATTCGTGTACATTAACCACTTGACTTGTCCAGCACCTTGATCCAGCATCCACACACCCAGATGGAAGACTTGTATTTAGTCACCAATGCCGTACAGAGATGGGATGCATCAGCAAATATCCACCAGAAAACTAAACAACCATTCAAATTGAAGTACTTTGTACCTGGTAATAAGGAAAAAATAAGAAGACATGTTGAGCATTGTTACAACTATGTGCCCTCCAACACCACCATCATCATTACATGAAGCAATACTTACATCAGGGAATGGCTGTTAAACTGGAACCCTTGACGGGAACAGACTATATCTGATGAGCACAGCCAGCAGCCAGATTGGGAGGTAACAGATGCACCCCAGCAGCGGAATTCCTGAATATTGACAGACTCATGCAGACCATAGTTATTGTCAAAGTCTGACATCTCTGTATTGCAGTAACCACAAACTTAATACTTAACCATATCCACCAACCCCACACCAACCCTCCACCACCACCTCCTCCACCACCCGCCCACCAAAGACCATCACAAATTAGGAAATACTTGCCACAAGTTAATGAATTGCACACATATTGAGCAGCAGCAGCAACAGCAGTGCACCCAGAGTTAACAGCATCTGAATTCCTGCATGTTGACAAAAGCAAAAATAATACAATTACAATCCGACTCAGATATCCAAGCTGCAGTCACCTGTCTCTCCCAGTAATGAAAAATGCAATACTTATCTTGTCCTTGTGCAATGTAAAATGTAGTGCATCTCAACATCCCGTATCCAAATCCTGGCATGCATGTCATGATGATGTACTCCTCAGCACACTCGATAATATAAAATCAGTACAAATACATAAGAACTCAAGACATCCCAATAGCAACCCACAATCCCCCTTCTCTTGCACCTGAAAAAATAAATACAGACAGATACTTACAATACGTGTGAAGCAGCAGCAGCAGCAGCAGCAATCTACTATGTGAAGAGCATCCCCATGAAACAGACAAAGCACTACTTCTTGTGGCAACTAGTCAGAGCAGCAGGCAGCAGCTACAGGCAACAACGGCAAACACAAAATGTTATTTGGTCCACAGTGACTTAAAACCACAAAGCCAACAGAGAGAACCAGGGCATTAACATTGTGAATAGATAATTCTATAGTTCTCAATCAATTGAGAAACCAGCAGCAGGAGGAAGCAAGTGCAACTTTAAGTAGCAGGGCCATTTTGCATGAGAATTTATTTTTCTGTGTGGTAAACTGGCTTATGTTATGTTGCATGTCAGGCAGTGGCAGCACCACAGTTTGGCGTAAAAAACATATTAAATGATGCAGAAAACAGCAGATTTGGGTCCTTTGTGGATGTGAACCATGTAACTGCATGTCTGACACCAAATTTCAGTCTGAATTTAATGTACCATTTTATAGGAAACATTTCTGGTCATGTACTGCCTATGATGCACTCGCAGGAACAAGATGTGGCCTAAAATCAATTGTAAACAGTGGACCAAAGACCATCGTTTGGTCCGGGTTGGGGTTTTGGCACCATAAAACATCATGACTGGGACTTGATTTTAGTTTGAAGTTACTGTAAACTTTTTTGGGAAACATTTCTAGACTTCTGGGCTATGTTAGGCAGTGTCAACACCATGACTAGACCTTAAACCATTGGCAAACAGTGGGCCAAACAACATGTTTTGGTCCAGGTGGCTGGCGTGCAACATAAAACAGCATATCTGACTTCTGATTTCTGTCTGAATGTACTGTGCAATTTTTGGGGAAACATTTCTGGACTTATGTGGCATGTAAGGCAGTGGCAGCACCATGATTAGGCCTGAAAAACATTTAAACGGTGCAGAAAACAATAGATTTGGGTTCTCATGGTGGATATGAACCATGCAACTGCATGTCTGACACTTGATTTCTGTCTGAATGTACTGTGCAATTTTTTTGGAAACATTTTTGGACTTCTGGGCTATGTTAGGCAGTGTCAACACTATGATTAGGCCTTAAACCATTGGTAAACTGTGGGCCAAACAACTTGTTTTGGTCCACATGGAAGACGTGCAACATAAAACAGCATATCTGACACCTGATTTCTGTCTGAATGTACTGTGCAATTTTTGGGGGAAATATTTCTGGACATGCACTGACTGTACTGCACTCACAGAAACAAGGTGTGGCTGAAAACCAATTGTAAACAGTGTCCAAAACAGCATTTTATTGTCTGGGTGCTGGGGGTGGGCATCGTAAAACATCAGGACAGACACCACATTTCAGTCTCAATTTGATGTACCATTTTTCCTGCAACATTTTTGGATATTTACTGCCTGTGCTGCACTCGCAGAAATAAAATGTGGCCTAAAAACAATTGTAAACAGTGGACCAAAAACCATCGTTTGGTCCGGGTGGGGGTTTGGGCACCATAAAACATCATGGCTGAGACCAGATTTCTGTAGGAATTTAATGCACCATTTTTCCTGCAACATTTCTGGACATTTACTGCCTGTGATACACTCACAGAATCAAGATATAGCCTAAAACCAATTGTAAACAGTTGCCAAAATGACATGTTAATGTCTGGTTGCTGCTGGGGCACCATAAAACATCAGAACTGAGAGCAGATTTCAGTCTCAGTTTGATGTAACATTTTTTGGTAAACATTTCTGGACTTGTAGGCCCTGTTTGACACCAGAGCAGTGGGTTCCAGGCAGAAATATTTGCCAAATAGGCCATAAAACAGCTATTTAATGTCTGGGTAGTGGTGGTAGATGAGGGCACCATAAAACATCATGGCTGAGACCAGATTTTGGTCTTGATTTACTCTAACATTTTTTTGGGAAACATCTCTGGACTTATGGTCCATGTTAGACAGTGGCAACACTCTTTTTCACTCTACATTCTCAATGTCATCCTAATTTTTTACGGTCATACTGTATTTCTCGTCTTATCATGTTTACTCTGCACAGCATGGCTTCAAGAGGCTGTGTTAAACTGTGGCCCTACTAGAGTGCATTTTGGACCGGGTGGAGGGGGTGTGGTTGGGCAGGATGACACCAAGTTAACATTGTGGCAAGCCATGGGGACACACGTGTAAAGCACAAAAACAATTTACATTATGTTTAACTTCACAGTAAAAGTGCTTATGTTTCTATGATTGTTGTGTACATATTTATTCAGGCTGATCCTGCACACAGCCAAAACAACTGCCAGCCCACAATATCACACATTGCTTTGGGAAAATATTTTGTTCATAGGAACAATTTACAAATTACAATACTTGACATTTGTGGATAGGAGGAAAAAATACATACAGAGTGACTGACATAAACTAAGTAGGAAAGATACAGGATTATAGGTAAAGACTAAAAGTGACTGACAGATAGCAACACATGACTGGGGTGCATGCAGGGTCAGGTCATGGACAGGGTATACATATGAAAGAGGAAAGGGAGGGAGCATAAACATTGCATAACGCACAAAAGCTGGACAAAAAGAAACAAAAGGATATAGAAGAGGACAGAAAATATATATATATATATATATATATATTTATACTCACACACACACACATATATATATATATATGTATATGTTGCTTTTTGTTACTTTTAGAAGGTGCAGATGAAGGAAGAGTGACAATAAGAAAGCAAGGACAGGAGAAAGAAAAAATAAAAAAATGTTGCTGCCAGTGCTGCTCTGACATTATCTTTTCTAGTCTGGACCATTACACTGCACTGGTGCCATGTATCAGTTCTGCCCTGCTACCACCACCACCACCACCATGCAGCTCCACCATGAGTTCAAACGTTTTATGTTGCTCCTCAAGGAGTTTACTGAGGTCCGCCAGACCTCCTGGTGTAAATCATTAAACTCACTGCGCAGAGCTCTCACCTATCTGTACACCACTGTCAGGTCTTCATGGCTCACTGTTGCTGGTGCTGGAACATGAGCAGCTGGGGCAGCTGCAGGCTGTGCTGAGTCACCACTGTGAACCCAGCGATGCCTCTGTCTGTGGGGT
This sequence comes from Neoceratodus forsteri, assembly GCA_016271365.2. NCBI lineage: Eukaryota > Metazoa > Chordata > Ceratodontiformes > Ceratodontidae > Neoceratodus > Neoceratodus forsteri. The sequence continues at coordinate 1,565,071,969 of CM057452.1, read as the reverse complement.
GAGGGTGATGGGGGCTCTGCAGCTGCCTCCTGCTGCTACTGCCACCACCACCTACTTGTGCAGCACATCTGCTGACCATTGGCCCCTTTCTCCTGCTGCCCCCCTTCCTCTTCTAACTGCTCAGCACCCCAGGCCCCTCTACTTGCTGCTGACAACTCTTTTTGGTTTTTCTGCTGATCTGCAGGGTGGTGGTGCTGCAGATGGCTCCTTTGGTCACCAGTGCCAAAATTGTCCCCTGTCTTACCCCTTCAAACAGATCTGCCACAAAAGTTGCAGTTCACCACTGTGTTGTCATTGGTGTTTTTTGTGAAAAAATACCATGCAGCTAATGACATTTTCTGTGGGGGGGGGACCAACAGCTGATGTCCTGGGGCCGGTGGCCACATCATGCTCCTGCTCGGGGAGGCGGGGGGAGCATGTTCCAACTGGGAGGGGATGGAATCTGGAGGTGCCTGCTGCTGCTGCCTGGGGGTGGGGGCCACATGCTGCTGCTGGACAACAGGAGGATCCTCATCCTGCTGAGTATCATGCTGCTGCTGGGAGGGGGTGAGGGAGGGGCTCATGCTGCTCCTGGGGAGTGGGGGCTACATTCTCCTGCTGGGGGGTGTGGTGTGGGACACATGCTCCTGCTGATGGGGTGGTTGACACAGACCTAAAGGCCCACCTTTCAATGCAAACACAGGGTGGGGGTGGTCCAGATACCTGCTTCCCAGTCTCCACCTTGTCCCTACCTTTCCAATCCATTCTCCTACACCTCATCTAACTCCTTACTTTAAAAAAAAAAAACAAAAAAAAAAAGAAAGAAAAAGAAAGGGGAGAGAGTGAGGGAGTTTCTCTCTCACACACACACACACACACACAAAATCTCAGTCACAGAAAATAAATAATAAACACACACACTAGATAGACTAAAGAAAAGATAACAACTCTACTATTTTTTTAAGCTAAAGACTGTGTACCATACATAACCATCTCTTTACTGCTGCCTGCTTCTTCAAAATCTCCAGCCACATAGCAAAGGAACTAAATCTGTCACTTCCTGCCTGTTTCAAGTCACCCATGTGACCTGCAAAGAGTAAATCATGTGACGAGCCCAATTTCGCCTAATATTAACACAAGGCAAAATTTATGGTGAAATTTCGCCATAGCAATCGGAGAAATTTCACCACGTAATTATGTGAAATATTTCGCTGGCTGAAATTGGTGATTTCACCAAGATTTCAATTTTGCAACATCTCTATCTACCACCACTATTTCCCTCTTTGCTACACCTCTTTCAAGTTCTTCCCTGATCCCTCTGTCCCTTTCCTCCCCTTGCTATGGAGGTGTGTAGATCACCCCCATGTGCAGTTCCTTGCCTGAGGTTGCTGTGAGTTGCACCCACAGTGACTCTGTTTCCACAGTACTACCTTTGAAGCATCCATCTTCCATCACCTTGATTTCATCCTCGACAAAAAGGGCTGATACTCCCTCTACATAGAAACATAGAAACATAGAAGTTGATGGCAGATAAGGACCGCAAGGCCCATCCAGTCTGCCCATTTCTTTTTCTACCTTATAAATGTGCCATCGGCCTTTGCTCTGTCAGTGACCTATCTATTCATAGTCATTTGTATTGCTCCCTTATGCCTATCCCATGCCTGTTTGAAGCCCTGCACTGTATTCATAGCCACCACTTCTTGTGGTAAGCCATTCCATGCATCTACCACCTTTCTGTGAAAAGAATTTCCTCACATTCCCCTTAATCGGCTCCTCTAATCTCATGCTGTGTCCTCTTGTCCTGCTATTTTTCTTATATTTAAACATGTTAGACTCTTTCACCTTGTTTATGCCCTTAAGGTGTTTAAATGTCTCGATCATATCACTCTCTCCTCCTTTGCTCAAGGGTATACATATTGAGCTCGTTAATCTGTCCTCATATGTCTTCTGATGCAGTCCCTGCACCATTTTAGTTGCCCTTCTCTGGACTGCCTCAATTTAGTTAATGTCCTTGTGAAGGTGTGGCCTACAATGCTGCCGCAGTACTCAGATGGGGCCTAACCAATGTCTTGTACAGAGGGATTATTACCTCCCTCTTATGACTTGTGATACCCTACTAATACACCCTAACACCCCCTAGCCTTACCTACTGCTTTAGAGGTCTGCTTGGATGATTTTAGGTCATCAGTGATGATGATGCCCAAGTCTCTTTCTTCCTTTGTGACTGCTAGCAACTCCTCCCAGCCTATAAGTGGCTTCAGGGTTTCTCTTCCCTATGTGCATGATTTTGCACTTCTTTGCATTAAATCCAGTTGCCACTCTTCTGACCATTCTGCTAGTTTATCCAGATCTCTTCTCATTCTGCCCACCCCATCTGGATCATCTACTCTGTTGCAGATCTTGGTGTCATCTGCAAACAGACAAGCCTTACCCTCTAGTCCATCTGTGAGGTCACTAATGAAGATGTTGAATAGGACTGGCCCCAGGACTGATCCTAAGTACCCACTTGTGACTTGCATCTCTTCTGACTGTATACCATTTACCACCACTCTCTGTTCTCTGCCAGTCAACCAGTTTGCACCCAGTTGACCAACTTCTGACCCACCCCGAGCCTACCAAGAAGACTTGGTTTGCTGGCCAAGGCACCTAGCTTCACCTGAGCTCTTTCCTTCTAAGACTGCTTGAAAGGCAGAGTAGAGAAACTTACCAGAGCAAGGGAGAAGGATTAAGACTTAGTTTGGCTAAGCAGATTTACTGTGGTGGTGTTTTATTTTTTACTCACAGGGATTGCTACTGTTTGTTGCTAACATTTCATTGCTTTCTTTTTCTCTGATTCAAATTGTTGTTGCTGGTATCGTTCTTCTGCATTATTACAAGGTGTGCCTACAGGTGTGTGCTAACAGATTACTGCTGTAATCTTCTGATTCAAATTGTCTTTTGCAAGGTATATCTTCTGTTACTGCTTTATTTTCTCTGGAGCAAAGTGTTTCTTACAGGGTATATCTTCTCTGAAATTATTACAGGTGGTGCTTTACAGGTTTTACAGTTTTATCTAACATTAGGATAAGCTTTCAGGGTTACTGCATTTGTTGTTGACTGATTGTTTCTGCTCTTACCTCCTTGTTCTTTCGTCTGTGGTTCTTCTTTTTAGGCAGGGGAAGGGCCCAGCCACCCCATCCCCAACCACCCCACTACACTCCTTTTATAGGGTACCACAGTTGTGACATTTCCTGTGGCAGAGCAGGAAGGGGCGGATCAGTGGGGCCTCGACAAGGTGATCTCGTTTACAGGGCACTAGTAATTTAACTTGTTATAACAAGTTAAACAAAGCACAATTAAACCACTACTTGCATTTTTTTTTTCCTTCTAATTACTCTGACTAGGTTACAAACCCAGCAACTTATTTGGAATGGATTTCATTAACTGCAGGTACTGTGGAACAATTTTCAGAAGGACAGTCTTACAGGATTTAGGACACTGTCCTACATGCTGAGCCTTTGGAGATCTTAGGTCTCAGCTCCGGGCAGCATGGGCAGAGATTGCACGCCTCAAATTTCATATTGAAGAGGAAATACATTATAAGAACCACCAGCCATTTCCCCAGCATCCAACAGAAAAACCTCGACCGCAGAGGGTAGTTGGTCCAGGAGGTTGGCAGGTGGTTAGGAGGAAACAAATCAGGTGCCCCATCACTCTCTGCTCTCCAACACATTACCTCCAAAACCATATAAACACTACAAACAGGTATCTGCCTCTATCTCTGAAATCAAATAAAGAGGCAAAGACACTGCAGAGCAGGACACTGCGGCACAGGAGCTAGCACAACAATACTCACCCAAATCAGGAACCAAAACTAAACAAGCACAAAGGAAATCCAAAAAACTTCTGATCATAGGAGACTCCATGATTCAGGAGTTGATACCCATCTCCAGCCAGGGGTGATGGTCAGATGTCTCCCAGGTACATCAGCATGGAGAGAAACTGACCGCATTGCTAAAATTGTTCACAAAGCAGGAGAAAACATTGATGTCCTAGTACACATAGGGACTAATGATCTCACCAGCCGGTCAGTTGTGGAGACCAAGGAACACCTGACTAGGCTGGGTGACAAACTATCATCTATTTCGTCCGGCATCTCCTTCTCTGAGATCCTGCCAGTCTGGGAGAAGGGAGCAGATGGACGGAAGGTCAGAGAAGGGGAGATAGGGGAGCTAAACATGTGGCTCAAGGACTGGTGCCAGGAAAAAGGACACAGATTTGTAGGGAACTGGCAACAGTTCTGGGAGCGAAGTTCTTTAAATTTGATGGACTGCATCTGACTAAGAGGAGTCAGTGCATTGGGGCAGAAGTTTGGCGTCTTTGCAGAATATTTAAACTAGCAAATGGGGAGAGGGTGCAGCACCCCATCGTGAATAGGAAGAACACCCCTCCCCATCAGCTAATGGTCAAACAGGAATTCAAGCGTGTTTGCCGTTCATTTGCATCACCAGGTAAGAAAAAAGGTTTGTCTCCCCATACGATGCACAGGGGTGATGCCAAACTTCACCCAACAACTAAACACAAAATCTGGCCAATGGAAAATCATGTACACAAATGCTCACAGCCTGGAAATAAGATCCCAGACCTGCAGGCAATAATGTCAGAGGCTAAACTGGACATAGTAGCAATTAGTGAGGCGTGGTTTACCAGTAACCACACTTGGAGACTTCAGTACCTGGCTATGTATTGTTCAGAAGACGAGGGTGCAAAAGGGGGAGGAGTGGCCCTGTATGTTAATGAAAATATCAAAGCTACAGAAATTCAGAATACACATAAGGAGCCAGAAGAACTGTAGGTCACCCTGAAACAGGAAATGGGACAGCCATAAGAACTGGGGTTGTCTACAGGCCCCCAGACCAGAGGGAGGACATAGACACATTACTGTTAGAAGATATACAAAACATGACAGCTAAAGGGGAGGTTCTGATAATGGGAGACTTCAACATGCCAGATACAGATTGGTCAATACCAGCAGGAACATCTGCCAGAACTAGACTCATAGTGGATTCCCTGCAGGGGGAGGGCCTCTCTAGTTGTTCCTGTATCCCTCCTGATCATTGAATTCCCAAGGAATTTCAGTTTCCATTCAATAATTTCCAAAGCTCATGTTTCCATGATGGCCAGAAGGTTCACCTCGGTGTCCATCATCAGCTCCTGGAGATCTCTGATATTGTTACCTAGGCTCCTGGTGTCATGACATACCCCCTTCCATCTGATCACCAATCATTCTTTGTTGCAACTCCTGCACTTTCCTTGTCTTTTCACCTCTTTGTTCTTTATGGTGTTTACACCCTTTGCATTCACCCTTTAAAAACATAGAAATATAGAAACATATACTTTGACAGCAGATAAGGACCTCTTGGCCCACCTAGTCTGCCTATTTCCCTACCTACAGCATAAGCTGCAGATCCTAGTTAACCAACAGCCTATTTCTACTTACCCCCCACAAGAATTGCCTTATGTCTGTCCCATGAATTCTTGAATTCTCCCACAGTTTTAGACCCCACAGTCTCCTCAGGAAGACTGTTCCATGCATCCACCACCCTCTCTGTGAAAAAATACTTTCTCACATTGCCCCTGAACCAGCCCCCCTCTATCTTTAAATTGTGTCCCCTTGTTTTTGCGCATCTCTTTTTCTGAACGATGCTACCCTCTTGGACTTTGTTGATTCCACTGAGGTACTTAAATGTTTCTATCATGTCCCCCTCTCCCTCCTTTCCTCAAGGGTATACATATTAAGCTCCTTTAGTCTCTCCTCATATGGCTTCTGTTGCAGACCCTGCACCATTTTAGTTGCCCTCATTTGGACTGCCTCTATCCTGTTTATATCCTTGCGGAGACAGGGTCTCCAGAACTGTCTGTACAGAGGGATAACAACTTCATGTTTTCTGCTGGTGATGCCTCTCCCTATACATCCCAGTATACCCCCAGCCCTTCCTACTGCCTTCTCACATTGCTTGCTAACCTTAAGGTCATCTGATATGATAACCCCCAGGTCCCATTCCATTTTGTTGTTGTTACTATCTCCTCCCCCCATTGTGTAATCTTCCCCTGGGTTTTTGTTTCCCAGGTTCATTATTTTGCACTTCTTTGCATTGAATCCAAGCTGCCATACTTCTGACCATTCCTCCAACCTTGCCAGGTCCCTCATCCTTTCCATGCCTCCTTATGTATCAACCCTGTTTCAGATCTATGTGTCATCTGCAAAGAGGCATACTTTTCCTTCTAGTCCCTCTGCAATGTCACTTATAAAGACATTAAAAAAGGACTGAACCCAGTACTGAACTCTGCGGTACCCCACTAGTAATTCCTCTTTCTTCAGAGTGGACTCCATTTACAATTACCTTCTGTGTCCTGTTGTCAAGCCAATGTTTTACCTAGGCTACCACCCTGGGACCCACTCCCAGGCTGGTTAATTTGACTATTAATCTTTTGTGTGGGACTGTGTCAAATGCCTTGCTAAAGTCAAGGTAGGCCATGTCCACAGCCCCTTCCTGGTCTACTACTTTGGTCACCCAGTCAAAGAAATCAATTAGATCAATCTTACATGACCTTCCCGCTGTGAACCCATGCTGCCTTGGTTCCTGTGCCCCACTGGCCTCTAGGTACTCAACAATTTTTTCCTTCAGAAGTGATTCCATCACTTTTCCTACCACAGAGGTCAAACTGACAGGTCTGTAGTTTTCTGCCTCTGTCTTAGTCCCACTTTTATGAAGGGGAATCACATCCACCTTCCTCCAGTCCTTAGGTACCACACCATCCTCCCATGATTTGTTAAAAAGGGTAGTCAGTGGTTTCACTAGTTCCCCCCTTAATTCTTTTAGAATTTTGGGGTGAATTCCATCAGCCCCATTGCTTTGTCCACCTTCAGTTTTAGGTGTTCTTTCAGAACCCTTTCTTCTGTGAAAGGACTGGGATCGACCCCCCTATCAAGAGTGCTTCTATTAATTCTTTCTAATGTCCCTTTACCTAGTTTAGTTACAGGCACAGCTGTCTTTGCACCCACTATGCTGCAACAAGCCCCCAGACATGGGGGAGTACTAGCTAGGATCCCCTTCCTCTCACCAGCTACTATGGTTCCTCTAGATCCAGTCTCACCTGCCGTAGGTTTAAATGTCTGATATGGATATCAAACTTCTGCCCCCTCACTCAGGCACCCACTCTTGTCAGATGAAGTCCTTAACCCTTGAAGAATCTCCTTTTCCAGAATGTCCCCACTCCCCCACAAAGTGGTACCCCATCTCTCAACACCATCCCTTAAACAACTCATTAAACTGCTCTGTCACCTCCCTCCTTATTCTAGTCTCCTTCCAATACCATAATAAGCTTAACAATAATTGCCTTGGTATTACCTATGTTTCTATAGTAATGAGAAACATTGGATAGGGCACAATGTATATGCAGTGCATGGCAACAGATGTTTTGACAATGTTCTCATTTTCTTTTATTTAAACTGGTAATCAGATTGCCAGGACTGCTATTTTTCACATTGGCTATACCATTAGTACTGTTCACATGATACAGTTAGAGATATTGGCCCATTCCAAAAGCTGTACAGCACTGAGCAGATGTATTGTATTGCTGATAAGTACAGCAGTTACAAAATAATTAGTCTTTTGTCCTGCTGAGCAAACATATTGGCATATACTGTTTTAAGTAAATTGTCCAGATGGCTTCTGGTTATGACTGTCTGTTGCATCAGATACCTATGTGAAATCAGTGAAGTGGAGGCAGGATATATATTGTTTATAACAATGCAGCAGACATGATCATCCGTGCAGAAAATGGTGCATACTGACATGTAGTATATAATATACTGTCAATGACATGAAAAAGCAAACCATAATACTGCAACAAAATATGTAAAACTCTGCAGAGTGACAAAGAATGTTACCACTGTCCTGCTTTTATGAATTACCTGCCTGGTAATGCATCTGGAGTGTTCACACTGGAATTAGGAAAATAATGATTATTTCATAAAATACTATATGTGCATGATATAAGTACATTCTCTTATTAGAGGTGAAACTTTGGATAACAAGTGTCCATTTTCAGAGGTGATCCACAGAAAAATAAATACAAAAACAGTGCAGTATGTATGCACTTAATATAACACTTGTTTTCAAGAATAAGAAATAAAAAAAAGAAATCATCTGTTAGATTTACAGGTAGTCAGATGAGAGTTTGTATTAGTTTTAAAATTACTCAGATGTACAGTACAATTCACAATTTTCTGGGACAGTGAGTTCTAGCCTTTAATAACCATATTTACAAATGGTTTTAACCATGGGATCTCTTACACAGAGGCAGGATTATCCTCTGTTTCTCAATTGATCTGGTATTAAATGTCTTATTACTATGTGTGTATGGGCATACAGTTACCCATTTCTGCAGGAACTTGCCCATGTAATATTTTTCAGCACCATATACCATAAAAATAAAGCTTGTTTATGTCAAATGAGAGTCAAATAGTTTGATGGTATAAACCACAATAGTGTATATCAATTATTTTCCCCCATATAAAATCACATGCTTTTATTCCTAATAAAGTCATTCTTATCAAATATTTATTGTTTTGATTATGTCATTTATATGATTACATTATGACAATGCACTGTCACTTTAAAGGTCAACATATTAAAACATTCTACCGGTCCTTTCAGATCCCTTCTTAGAGAAACTATCTCTAAGTCAATCTTAGTATTCAGTTTTTTTAAATTGCCAAAAATTGTAGACTTTGCTTTTTTTTACATTCATGATCAGGTTATTATCCTAAAATGTTTTTTGAACACTATGAAAGGACTCTTGGAGGACATCTGTCAGAGGAGGAAGATGTCCTTCCTGTCTTGTTCAACTCCCCAGGTCTATCTCTGATACCAGACGGGTTAAGAAAGTCATCTAGCCAGTCAGCTCTGCTCCTCCACTTTGGAACATGCTTTGTAATGCAAGATCAATGAGGAATAAGATGGGAGTGATCAGGGATTTATCAATGATTGCTGTACTGATCTTGTTTGTATCATGGAGACCTGGCTGGGGGATGACTCTTGCCCTATGCTGGAGTCATCTATCCTGCAATGGTGTTTTATGGTACATTGCCCAAGGTGGAATCACTGGGGGGCATTTGTATTAGATCCACTTTGGATCTCATGGCATATCCAATGGAAATTACCAGGTCTCTTGAGTGTTTGTTACTGTTAGGAGTGGAGCAAGTGTAGGATGAATGATCATCCTCGTATACCAGACTCCAGATGTTGGAGTGATTTCCTTTAGGTGCTGGGCATTTTGTGGTTAATCGGGTATTGGAAGTCCCCTGACTTTTAGAGGTGGGGGACGTCAGTGTTTTGGTCAACAACAAAAATTCTTCCTTAAGTCAACAGCTCCTACTGTCGATGTCATCACTGGGCCTTGCACAGGCGACTGCTGCTGTTACCTGCATGGTCATACACTGGAACTGGTCTTCTAGTTGTGGCTTGATGTCAGTGTGGTCCAGGCTAAGCCAGTCATTTTGGTGGCTCACCACATTGTGCTATTTCTTTGTGGGGGGCCCCTGTTTTAATACCCTTCCTGTGGAGAGGGCCTGCTACTGCCCAGATTTGAATTTGGAGCACCACAATCTCCAGGAGGCACTGGATGCATCAGATATGATGGTAGCATGTGCTCAGGGAGCTGAGAAATCTGTGAAGCACTATGTAAGCAATTTTCCCAGACAGGGTGGGTGGTATTGGGAAATACCAGACTGCCCAGGGGCATAATGAGGCCCAGTGGAGGGCCTTATAGACCCTGGAAGGTCTGGTATTTCCCAATACCACCCACCCTGGAGGTTATTAATGCACTTAGAAAATAGGTTCTGTAATAAAAAAAAAAGTTGAACAAAAATTGTTAATAAACAATTAATTTAAATTAAGTTTTGTAATAAAATAGTTCCTCCATCTGCATTATAATGAGTTTTTTTAGGAGGTTTGTCCTATTGGAGACCATGAAGTTACAAAATCTGGTTGTATGCCCTTACACCATCTGTCAACACCCCCCTTCATTATGCAGCACTTTCTTTCAAGGATCCAGTCTGTTTTTGATTAATTTTGCTTTTTTAGACTGCCCCAAGCACACAGTTGTATTTATTTATTGTTTTGTGACCGATGCATACTATGGACAGTGAGCAGGACAGCATGTGCTGAATAGTTCTGCAACTGTTGAGTGGGCCACCGCATTATCGATGAGGACAGTGTCTAAAAAAGCAGGTATTTTGTTTCTCTTGCTGCTGTTTTCTATGGCAGAAACTTAGTGCTGTTTTAAATCGTGACTGCCCCTCGCATTAGTGATTAGCACTGGAAAATCTCAAATGGGTATTGAAGTTAATAAACCGTGACTGTACAACTATTAAGGCCCTGATGCAGTTTCCAGCTCCTGATGGAGCTCTTGAGAGCTGGTGAGTGTCTGTGGCAAAGGGGGGGGGGTCCTGCGCCCTATTAAGGCCCCAATGTTAATTCCAGCTCCTGATGGAGCACTTGAGAACTGGTGAGTGTTTGTGGCATGGGGGGGGAGTTCTGTGGCCTACTAAGGTCCCGATGCAGATTCCAACTCCTGATGGAGCTCTTGTGAGCTGATGAGTGTTTGGGGGGTCCTGCAGTCTATTATGGTCCTGATGAAGATTCCAGCTCCCAATGGAGCTCTTGAGAGCTGGTGAGTGTTTGTGGTGTGGGGAGGGTGAAGGGAGTTCTGTGGCCTATTAAGGCCCCAATACTGATTCCAGCTCCCGATGGAGCTCTTGAGAGCCGGTGAGTGCTTTTGGACAAGGTTACTGAAAACAGAAGTGGGATCAGCATGGGGTATCTCTCAGTGGAATCGGGGATGATGGCCAGTCGAAGGGAATTCAGTAGCTCAGCTACCAAGAAACCATAGGATGCACTAAGGGGATAGTTTCAATGCTTTATCTTTTAAAAAAGTATGCATTTTTTTTGGCCAAGCAGGGCTGCAGTCGAGGTGAGAGGGGTGTCATGGAGTAGTGGTGAGCATGTGACGTGCTACCACTACTATTTGAATGCTGACACTTTTTTTTTAAATAGCGTTTAATATAGAGTTGGAAAAAAAACAAATGGAGCAACTGAATGCTGCCTGGGGACTGGGGTGATGTGAAATTAAGTGATGGGAAAGGAATGTCATATATCTTGTTAACCGAGATGACATGTCAGCAGTTTAAAATTCAGCATTCTGTGGGCACAAGCATTTTAGAACAAAATCAGGCAATAGAGACTGGGACTCATTATTTCCCGGTCTCTATTGCCTGATACCAGACTGGGTGACGGTTGTTATTATCCAATCAAAAACAAGAATTTTCCCTACCCATTTTCTAAAATACAGTTCTCCCAGCTTCCATGGATACCCTAGCACTTTTCCTTGCCTGTCCCTTGATTTTTTGCTGCAGCTCCCCATGGTATTGTGAGGAGCTGAGATGATTGAAGACTAAGTGACCAGACATTTGAGCATTCTTGTTTTATATCCCACTTTAAGGACAAAATGGCTCTGAGAATTCACTACGATGTTTATCAGATGGCAATTACCCTGAAAAAGACAGAGGTCCTAAGAACATAAGAACATAAGAATTTGCTGGCAGAAGGAGACTATGTGGTTCATCTAGTCTGCCTGAGATGTCCTGTAAAGGTTTTTTGCCCTAAGCAAATATAGGCAAGCTCAGCCTTTTTGCACCATAGACAAATTGATAAATTCTTCCTGTCTACAGTCCAGAAAGCATTTCCTGCAGACAAGTTCAAAGTGTGTATCTGCTTTTTCCTTGACAAAGTGTCCTCTGAGCAGATTGAGATATCCTCAAGTGGCCTGTAATGGGCCAGTGATATCCAGAATTTGAGGGGCAATGACAGTCTGCCATCCTGGGCTGAGTTCCACCTGGTTGTAGAAGAGGAGATGGTCCAGGTGATCTTGGGTTTGCACCCTAGTGTACTTACTGTATTCTGGACTCTATGCATACTTGCCTATTATTTGGCATCCTTGAATCCCTAGCTACAGTTTATACTGAGATGATCATGTGCTTCTTAAGTGAAGGTGTTTTCCAATCAGCTCTGAAAAGGGCAGTGGTGAAACCCCTCCTGAAGAATCCATCATTGGATCATGGTTTATGACAGGCCTGTCTTGAACATCTCCTTTTTGGGGAAAGTAATTGAGAAGGTAGTTGTGATGAAGCTTGAGATTTGCCTGGAGCTATATAACATCTATGAGCCTTTCCAGTTGGGGTTTAGGCCATGCCACAGTATTGAGACTGCTCTGGTCAGAGTGCTTCATTATCTCATCATAGCAAGAGACCAGGGAAATTGGTCCATCTTGGTTCTGTTAGATCTCTTGTTGACATTTGACATGGTGGACCATGGTGTATTGATTGATCTCCTTGAGAACTAGGGGGGACTCACTGGCACATTTTTGTGCTGGTTTCAGTCTTATGATACTGGGATATAGCATTAGGTGGCTTTAGGTAATTTCATATCTGAATGGCTGTGGTCACCTGTAGGGTTCCACAAGACTCGATCTTGGCACCTATGTAGTATGCCATTTACATAAAGCCATTGGGTGAGATCACCAGACAGCATGGAGTAGAGTTTCACTGTTATGCAGATGACACTCAGTTCTATCTGACTTGCAGTCTTGATGGGTCAAACACAGTTTAGATGTTGGGATGGTGCCCACAAGAAATTAAAGTCTGGATAGCCTCCCACTGGTTGTGTCTCAGCCCAGGTAAGATAGAGGTTATAATTGTTGATCCTGGCTGGCATGGGTTGTCAGTGACAAGTGATATTCTTCTTACCATCTGAATAGTCAGACACTTTGAGCTGTGGCTGTGGTGAATGACCTATATATTGTACAAGACTGCAAGCTGACATTAGAACATCAGGTTTCAGTGGTAGTCAGAAACATTTTTTTACCATCTCTGTAAATATCACCTAGATCAAGCCATATTTATTTCTATCAGACTTGGAGATGATAGTCCACACCTTTCTCATCTCCAGACTGGATTATTACTATGCTCTTTGTCACATCCAGACTGGATTATCACCTTGCTCTTTACTTAGGGTTATCTGGAGGTTTGATGCACCACATGCAGTTGGTCCAGAAGGCTGAGGCCCATCTGGTGGTGGAAGCTTCTCAGAGGGAACATATTATGTTGGTGTTGCACAGTTTACCCTGGCTTAGAGTTCAGTGGCATGCCACCACCAAGATATGCTTGATAACATTCAAGGCCTTACATATATTGAGACCAAGCTACTCGAAAGACATTCTGATGCCCTACACACCTACTTGCCCCTTCTGATCCACTGATGTGGGCTAGTTACAGGTCCCTTGTTCTCACCTTAAGGTAGAGGAGGGGAATATTTTCCAGATAAGAAGGTGGACAAGAACAAAGGACCATGCAATGAAGCTGGAAGGATGAATTTAGGAGGAATGTGATGAAGTACTTCTTCACAGAAATAGAGTGGTGGATGCCTGGAACAATCTTCCAGGGCAGATGGTAGGGTAGAAAACAGTGGTGGGCTTCAAGCATCTATGGGATATACAGAAAGGAATCTTGGCAGAAAAATGGGGGGAGTAACTGGAGATCAGGTAGGGTCTGCGGTGACAGTATATGCAGGGGAAAAGATGGGCAGACTCGATGGGCCAAGTATCCTTTATCTATGTTTCTATGTAAGATCTGCCCATATGGTGGGTGCCTTTAAAAATCAGTTGAGGTCATATTTATTCACTCAAGCCAACCCATCCTAGTTTACTGTAATTTATTAGTTATTATTTATAGTTTTCATTTTATTTGTTTTACATAATTTTTGTCTTAAACTGTTTACAAATGTGTTAGTGTTGTAAGGCACTTGGGCCATTTGAAAAGGGTGCCAATCAAATACAATTGCCCTGCATTACCTAATGCTAGATTTGGGGCCACAAACTCACAGTTGGGGTCACAGCTAGAGATACAGTGAAGTTGCACTTTGCTGGCAGAGCTGCTGCAAGGTTGCAAAACTTCAACTTTGCAAAGTTTCGTGAAGTTCCTATTGTCATCATCAACTTCAACTTAGACAACTCCGCAAACTTTTTTTCAAGCAAAATAGCACTCTTTTGTATGAAGTTGAGAGTTCATGAGTGAAGTTTTGTCACTTCATGGAAAAAAGCATCACTTCGCCTGGCACAAAATGTTGCAAAGTCAGCACTTTGAACTTCACAAAGCTGACCAACTTTGCTAAGTTCTATATAAGCCAAGTTTTCTCAACTTCACACACCTCTAGTCACAGCCCAACACATAAATCCTAGTAGCCACTAAATGGTGGTTTAGATAAACTGCACACCCCTACCCCACTCTTTTTTCCCCTCTCTATCTCTCCTGTAAAAGTACTATTAATCTATTAATCTAATCCCACTACTTAATCACCTGTCTTGGATGTCAACCAAGATTCAGTGAGAACAATTATACCATGGCCCAATGGTTTGGCCAAACACTAAATTCATTAAATTTAGGTATTAAATTACCAACATTTACATGCACAATTTTTATACAGTATGGCCAGCATAATGGAACATTTTGCACAGTGCAAAGTATATGCACAGTGCAAACACCACTGTGACTAGATTTGTACCCACAAAGCCATAATGGAAGGCATGTAACTGCACAGAGCAAACTGTTTAAACTCTTGTGCAAGATAATAGCTTGCATGGGCAAATAAGCAGTTAAAGTCATGCATACTGTGTGCAAAAACATAAAGGAAACAGGTTTGAATATGCAAAAGTGCTTTTTAGCATAGGCAAGAAATGGAGTGCAAACCCTAGCTTTTAACAGTGTGCTTCGTGTGGAGCAGAATCAGGAAGGGAAACAGAAAAATCAAAAAAGATGGTAATGGCCTTCTACCTAACATTACTGTAATGTAGTATATATCCGTCATGCTTCCTACACTCTTTATCCCCATAATAACCCTCCAGGAGTACAAATTTTGGCAGAGGCTGGGACTGGATTTGAACTAAACCACTCTTCCTTAAGAGATGGCCCCATTAATACCTCAGTATTTGAATCTCTCTGAATTCTAGCTGTTCCTCAGAGTCAGGGGGAGTGTTAGAGGGGAAGAGTTAACTAACACAACCTGAGTTCAATAAAGTTGGAGGGTGAACAAGGTAAAAACAAAGAGGCTTCTTTTTGGTTTTGAAAAAGCTAGAGACTGGACTGCAATGACCATTTTGGAAAGCTGAATACCAGCTCTTTGGTTTTTTGTTTGTTGCTGAAAGTAAAGCAGTTATGAAGTAATTTAAACTGCTGTCCAGAGAGTTGGAGGCCTATAGGAGGGGGCTAAAATTATTGTACTAGGGAAAGATTTAGGAAGTACAGGAAAACATTTAGAAATAGAGAGCAGCTATGATGGGAGTGATGCAGTGCAGTGGCTGTGGGCCAGCAGTCTTCACAGACACCTTCTGGAGACTGTGGTGCTTCCCCATCTGATGGCACCTCTCTGAGTTGAGAGAGGAGGTTGCCAGACTCAAGGCTGAGATGGCTTAGGTCAGTAGGACCTGCTCACCCACTCAGGGACCACCAAGTCCACCTCTGCTACCTCAAAGGGTGCCGGGAAGGAGGAGCAGCTACACAACAGCAGGCCCAGGGAGGGTTAGGGTGGTGGAGTGTAGGCACATCCCAAATCCCATACCACTACAAAATTCCTACACCACACTGGTAGGGAGGGACTATCCAACAGAAGCACCAAAGTAGTGGCTGGGATGGATGTGGAGGTCCTCCATGATGGAGACCCCAAGGGGGTGGCAGAAGACCTCAGAAGAGGAGAAGGAAGCAAATCCTGGTGGAGGACTCAATAGTAAGGGGGATACAGTTGGGGACAGGCAGGAATGAGGTGAGGGAAGCAGGGTGCCCACCCAGTGCCATAGCTTTTACAGATGGAAGGAGGATCCTAAGGATTGCTAACAAGGCAGAGAGACAGAGGGAGTGCTGGATGTCAGTGTCCACTTGGGGACAAATGACCTGACTGGGGAGAGGCCAGGAGCAGTTCAGAAGGAGTTCAGGAAATTGGGAAGGGGTCTTAGGCCAGTAGCTCAATCTATGCATCTCAGAGGTGCTACCTGCCCATGACAAGGGAGACAACAGGAGGCTCCACACAGGGATTTTAACTTATGGTTGAGGAAATGGTGGGGTATGGATGGATTCAGATTCATTGGAGACTGGGGCTACACCTGGAGGGATCAAGGCCTGTACAGTGGTGATGGCCTGAATTCATCTTGCAGGGGAACTGAGATCCTCAGTGAATAGTTTAAATGCTACATTAGTAAGCATTTAAACTAACTGGGGGGAGGCGAAAAAAGGCTGGTTGACATTGTCTGCCCCCCCCCACATGCTTACAGTGTCAGCAGAGGGAATTCCAAGTGTGAGATGACCCAAAAGGAACAAACATAAACAGGCAATAAAGTAGAAGAGGAAGGGGGGGAAGAGAAAAGAAAATAGTGGAGGTAAAGGAGGAGGGCAAAAGGTCATGTTGAGGGGAAGTGGCTATAAAAAATGGAGAGCTCACTATACAAATGCTCAAATTACTGTATGAGCAACAAGATGGCAGACCTACAGGCCACCATGGCAGCAGGAGACCTGGATATAGTAGCAATAACAGAGACCTGGTGCAGTGAAAACCAGGGCCGGGATGAAATCATACCAAACTGCCAACCATCTAATAAACTATATAAAATGCTCCTTCATTAACAGAAATTCTTACCTAATTCTCCCTTTGCATAGGACCTATATAAGACCACAATTAGACTTCTGTTCTCCATATTGGAATCCGCACTTAAAACAGGACATTGCACTCCTGGAAAGGGTACAATGTAGAGTGACCAAACTGATACCAGCTTTGCATAATAAAACTTATGAAGAAAGACTACAAAGCACTGGTCTATTTTCCCTTCATGTAAGACGTAAAAGGGGTGACTTACGCCAGTTATATAAAATTCTCCTAGATCCAGTACTGACTGAACATTGTGGTATTACATGGTCTGACCACCGTATCCCCCTAAGAAGACATAATAAACAACTTATGATCCTTTACGCCAATACCAACAAAACAGATAACTTCTTTTCAATTCAGGCAATTAAATATAGGAATGTTCTTTCTCAATATATAGTAGATGCACCAAGTTTTGAGTTATTCAAAAATCTTCTTGACCATCACTTAACAGAAACAATATATTTTCCCGCTTTGAGTGGGAGACATTCTCTATGGGCCATGGCCTTCTTATGTCTTAAAATCCAAGTAATCCAAGTAAACCAAGGATATACTCTATTCAGGAGGGACAAGATAGGAAAAAGTGAAGAGGGGTGGCTCTTTACATAAGAAAGAACATAAAGGCCACATAAGTGAGGGGGGTCAGGGAAAAATGGTGGTACTGTGGATCACCCTGGAGACAGGAAGGGAGGGACACTATTCGAGTCAGGGTGGTATACAGACCTCTGGCATAGGGAGAGGAGGTAAATAAAGTTATGAGAGAAGAAACCCAAAGGATGGCTGACAAGGGTGAGATATTACTAAAGAGAGACTTCAATCTACCAGATGTGAATTGGAGCTTCCCTGCTGTAGCAACAGTTAGAAGCAGGGAAATCCTAGACTCCCTGCACTAGGTGTTTCTCAGGCAGCTAGTTAAAGAACCCACTTAGGAGGGGGTGATACTAGACATGGTATTGTCAAACAGGGATAGTGTCACTGAAGTCGCAGTAGGAAGCCACCTGGGGACCAGTGATCATTGTATGGTGTGGTTCAACATAGGGACAGGGCCAGAATCCAACTACACTAAACTGAGGGTTATGGACTTCAGGAGGGATGATTTCAAGAAAATGAGACAGTGCCTCATGGAAGCTCTAGCAGAAATTGGAAAAATGGGTGGACTGGAGGAAAAAGCACAGAAATGAGGAAGGCAATTGAGAAGGCAACTAACTTCTGTGTCAGGCCAGTTAAAAAACAGCAAGAGAAAAAAAAAGACCCCTATGGTACTCCAAAGAAGTAGCAGAGAAGGTAAAGGAAAACAAAAAGGCATCCAAAATGTACAATATGACACAAAAGGAAGAGGAAAGGGAGAGATATCAGGAGAGTCAAAGGAAGGCAGGTAGGACAGTTGGGAGAACAAAAGCACAAACTGAGGAAAACATTACCAAGACAGCAAATAAGTGGGATAAAATATTCTTCAGGTACATAAGCAACAGGAAGAAAGGCAAGGCAGGGATAGTAAGACTAAAAGGGAAGGGGGTGTAGAAAAGGACTAGATGAAAACAGACCTATTGAACAAATACTTTTGTTGAGTATTCACAAAGGAAGGGGCAGATGATGGGTCACAGAAAGGAGAAAAAAACATTAAGGGAAGGGAGATAGACACTAGCCCTTTCACAGAGGAGAGAGTCCTTAGGGAACTAGTAAAACTAAGAGAAGATAAGGCAATGGGGCTGGATGGAGTTCACTCCAGGATACTGAAGGAAATTAAGGAGGAACTATCCATGCCTCTAATGGTCTTGTTCAATCTATCACTGGACATGGGGGAAATTCCATGGGACTGGAGGAGGGTGGATGTGGTCCCACTACACAAAAATGGGAATAAGGAGGAGGCAGGAAACTACCAACCTGTAAGCCTAACTTTGGTAGTAGGTAAAATCATGGAAACGTTACTTAAAGGAAGGACTGGGGAATACCTAATAACCAGTGGATTACAGGGTCCAAGGCAGCATGGGTTCACAGGTGGGAGATCTTGCCAGATGAACCTATTAGAGTTCTTTGACTGAGTTACTGGGGAGGTGGATAGAGGAGGGGTGGTGGATGTGGCATACCTGGATTTCAGTAAGGCCTTCAACACCATACCATGCAGACTAGTAAACACACTGGGCAGCCTGGGAGTGGGACCAAAGATTGTTAAATGGGTATGAAATTGGATAAGAAATAGAACACATTGGGTGGTGGTAAATGGAGTTCACTTGGAAGAAGGTAAGACAACCAGTGGGGTGCCTCTGGGATCAGTAACTTTATTAGTGACAGTGCAGAGGGGTTGGAAGGAAAGGTATGCCTGTTTGTGAATGACATAAAAATCTGCAACGGAGTGGACACACCAGAGGGGTGGAAAAAATGAAGGAAGATCTGAAAAAGCTAGAAGTATGGTCAAGAATTTGGCAACTGGGCTTCAATGCCAAAAGTGCAAAATTATGGACATAGGGAAAAAAAAACAAGGAGGTGTTATCAACAGCAAAAGAGGAAAGAGATCTGGGGGTCATCATATCTGATTACCTGAAGGTAGCAAGGCAATGTGATAAGCCAGTGGGAAAGGCAACTAGAATACTGGGGTGCATAGGGAGGGGTATCACCAGAAGAAAGAGGGAGGTAGTGTTACTCCTGTACAGAACAATTGTGAAACCCCACCTGGAGTACTGTGTACAATCCTGGAGCCCCATCTCAGGAAAGACATAGATCGGGTGGAGGCAGTACAAAAAAGAGCAAGCAAAATTATGTATGGTCTGTATCAGAAGACATATGAGAAAAGACTCAAGGAATTAAACATGTATTCTCTGGAGGAGAAGAGAGAAATGAGGGACATAATAGAAACATTTAAATACCTCAAGGGTATCAATAGGATACAAGGGGGAGCATTTTACACAGAAAGAGATGCTCAAGGACAAGTGGGCATGATTTAAAGCTGGAAGGGGGAGACTTAAAGGAAAAGTGAGGAAATATTTCTTTACAGAAAAGGTGGTAGATGTCTGAAACAGCCTCATAGCAGAGATATTGGGTACTGAAATGGTAACATGTTTCAAACATGCATGGGATAGGTACAAGGGAACCTAAGTAACAGGGTGTGGGGAGGGGGAAAAGGTAAGGCCAGAGATCAGCTAGGATCTATGGTAGCAGAGTAGGCAGGAACAAAAGGCAGACTGGGTCAGACAGAAGGTCCTTTTCTGCCGACATCATTTATGTATCTATATAATGCAAAAAGATAATCAGCAAAGTGAGCAAAAAAGGTTCTATGTGATTACAGCGAAAGAAAAAAGTGAAAGCAAAAAGCAGCAAGCACAAAACAGCACCTACAGACACAGTGACTTCACAAAACAGAGATTGTTGGAAATCACAAAAATGGCACTACACTTACTTCACACACCCCTACCTTATAATAATCACCTCCAGGTGAGATGCAGGTGAAGGAGAGAAACTTGGTGGTGGGGGAATCCAGTGGGGGAAGCAACTGGGAATTTGGGAAATGGGGAGCCAGCCAGGGAAGGGGGAAAGTTGGAACTGACAATCTGAGGGGATAGAAACGGGGGGAGGGGACACAAACAACACCTCAGCAATAATAAACAAAAGAATAAAAACTTAAACAAAATGAATGACCCAAAAACAGAAACACACAGACCTGCACCCATGACAGGGACATCTGCCGCACACACAGTCGAGAACTCTAGCTGCTATGCCACCAAGGCAGCTCGATGGCTATGCACACAGTACCATACTACATTACTCACCAGAAAACAGAACCACCCAACTTCTCATGTTTATGCCCCACTCACTTAAACACTTTCTAGAAAATGCATGTCACCCAAAATGGATTCACTGTTTTTTTACTTGCTTAATTAATTAACTCTTATTGCTCTTCACTCTTATCATGGGACACCAGCAAAAAAATGCTCTGGGCACCTCAGTATTAGAAAGATATTTAGAGAGATTTCACACATTACGGGTAAGGAGGGAATTTTGGAATGAGTGAAAGATGAATACACCATGCAGCCAGAGAGAAGTCAAACTCCATTGCTACCTGTTGCAGCAAGTGATGGTAGCAGCAGCTCTGTTGATATAATTCTAATACTCCCTCTTGCTAAGTCTTTGAGAGAAAGTACTACAAACAGTCCCCTTTTGCTCTTGTCATCATCCAGCACTCCTAATCTAGCCTGTGTGAAGAAATCTTCTTCTTCATCTCAAAGGCAGCTCACAATTGTTCAAACACTTGAATGTAAGGCATGATAGGAACCTACTCATCCAGAAGCAATTACTATAACAAAACTAATTTCTGAGTTGAGAATACTAGACTTATGAAACAGTTCCTGCAGCATGACCCTAATGTGTTGCACAACTGCAGAGAGAAAAATCCTTCAAGAAGTTGATTTAATTTTGAAAACAGTGACAACAGATATAGCCCCCTTGTCCATTCTCCTGCACAATCACAGCTATTACACATTAGACAATAACACAGTTAGCTGCTGCCATTCATTCCTCTCCCACTAGTCAACTTTGGGGTCACTTGGATACTGTTGTCCAAGTGGACATGGCTAATTTTTGGATTACTTGAACCTGATAACACAATTTTGTACCATGCTGTTAATTTTTGGACTATGTGAACTTTATGGCACAATTTTTGCAGCATGTTGTAGGGGACTTAACTAATTTTTGAATTGCCTGAACCTGATGGTACAATTTTTGCAGCATATCCAAGTGAACATTGTTAATTGTTGAATTGTCTAAATCTGATGGCACCATTTTTGCAGCATGTCCTAGGGACTTAGTTAATTTTTTGCTCAGTTAATCCTGATGGCACGCATTTTGCAGCACATCCTAGGGGACATACAGTAGTTAACGTTTGGATTCTCTGAACCTGATTGGACAATTTTTGTAGCATGTCTTAGGGACTTATCTAGTTTTTGGATTTGTTGAGCCTGATTGCACAGTTTTTACAGCATGTCCTAACTGACTTAGCTAAGTTCTTAATTGCCTGAACCTGATGGTCAATTTTTAAATCATGTCTTAGGTGACATAGCTAATTTTTGGATTATCTAAACCTGATGGCACTTTTTTTTCTTCATGCACAATTTGTGCAGCATGTCCTAGTGAACATAACATAGATACATAGATACATAGACAGTGTCCGCAGATAAGGGCCTATGGCCCACCCAGTCTGCCCATTTGAGCTTGTAAGTTCAGTTTATGTTTTTCTAGAAGTCTGTTGCCCCTTACCCCTGACCTCCAGAATTCCTTTATGTCTATCCCATGCATTCTTAAATCCTGTGATTGTTTCAGCCCCCACCACTTCCTCTGGCAGGGTGTTCCACTTGTCCACCACCCATTCTGTGAAGAAATTCTTCCTCATGTTTCCTCTGAATCGTCCTCCCTCCAACTTCATCCCATGCCCTCTAGTCCTGGTACATCTTTTCGCTTAAAAATAGTGTATTCCTGCACCCTGTTCCTCCCTGTGAGATACTTGTATGTCTCTATCATATCCCCTCTCTCTCTCCTCTCCTCTAGGGAGTACATGTTCAGTTCCTTCAACCTGTCTTCATAGGACTTGCGATGCAATCCATGCACCATCTTTGTTGCCCTCCTCTTAACCTTCTCTACCCTGTCTATGTCCTTATGTAGGTATGGTCTCCAGAACTGTACACTGTACTCCAGGTTGGGCCTCACTAGTGTCTTGTATAGAATTATGACCTCCTTTTCCTGCTGGTGATGCCCCTGCCTATACATCCCAGCATCCTATTTGCTTTACCTGCTGCCTTGTCACACTGTTTCCTACCTTGAGGTCATCAGAGATGATAACCCCAAGATCCCTTTCCTGTTTGGTGCATGCTATATCCTCACCCCCAACTGATATATTGTGCCAGGTTTTTGTGCCCATATGCATTATCTTGCACTTCTTTGCATTGAATTTCAACTGCCAAACCCTGACCATTCTTCAAGTTTCTGCAGGTCCCTTCTCATTCTGTCTACACCCTCTGGTGTGTCTACTCTGTTACAGAGCTTTGTGTCATCAACAAACAGTGAAATTCTGCCTTCTAGGTCCTATGCAATGTCACTGATGAAGATGTTGAATAGGACCGGTCCCAGCACTGATCCCTGTGGTACCCCACTGGTCACTCTTCCTCTGTGGAGGACAGCCATTTACCATCACCTCTGTGTCCTGCCACCCAGCCAGTTACCTACCACCACACTACTGTTCTGCCACACCCATATTCCCCAGTTTGTGTAGTAGTCTTCTATGTGGCACAGTGTCAAAGGCTTGCTGAGTCCAGATAGGCCATGTCCACTGCCTCCCCTGATCCACCTCCCTAGTCACCCAGTCAAAAATTCAACCTGGTTGGTCTGACATGACCTCCCCCTGGTGAAACCATGCTGCCTTGGGTCCTGTAGTCCAATGACAATCAGATGTTCCACCAATCTCTCCTTCAGTAGTGCTTCCATGATCTTCCCCACTACCGAGGTGAGGCTCACTGGTCTGTAGATCCCTGCTTCCTCTTTGTTCCCGCTTTTGTATAAGGGACTATATCTGCTATCCTCAGTCTTTGGGTACCTCCCTGTTTCAGTGATCGGCTAAACAGGATGGCAGAAGTTCAGCCACCACCTCTTAGTTCTTTAAGGACCCTGGGGTGCACCCCATCTGGCCCCATTGCTTTATCAACTCTTATTACTTCCAGTTCCTTCAGGACCCTTTCTTGTGTAAAGGGACTTGTGTCCATTTCTGCACCATATTCACCCCTTGTACTCCCTTCAGACCCATTACCCTCCTCTTCCTCAGTAAAGACTGAGCAGAAATACCTGTTCAATATGTCAGCTTTACTGTTGTCATCCTCCAAGCAGCCCCCATCCTCCCCCTTCAGTCTCACTATCCCTCCCTTTATCTTTCTTTTTTCACTTATGTACCTGTAAAAGGTTTTGTCCCCTCTACCCACTGATTTTGCAATGTGTTCTTCTGTCTGAGCTTTGGCTTCCCTTAATGACCTCCCTGCCTCCCTTTGCTTCTCCTGGTACTTCTCCCTATCCCCTTCTACCTTTGTCTTTTTGTATTGCCTGAATGCAATCTTTTTGGCTTTCACTTTCTTTGCTACCTCTTTGGAAAACCATAGCAGTCTCCTCTTCCTTTTCCTCTTGCTAACCTGCTTAATGCATAATTCTGTTGTTCTTGTAATCCCATTTTAAATACTGCCCACTGTTCCTCAACCCTGATTCCTGTCCCATTCCCTAATGCCTCTTTCAAGTATCTCCCCATTTTCCCAAAGGCTGCCCCTAAAATCCAGGATACGTGTTTTTGTGTGGTTTGGTTCTGCTTTTCTGTGATTTCAAACCACAATGACTGGTGGTCACTGTTCCCCAGGTGCTCCCCACTGTTACCCCCATCACACTGTCCCTGTTTGTGAGCACAAGGTCCAGTATTGCCTTCTGCCGAGGTTGGTTCCATGACCAGTTGCTTGAGGAAGGCACCTGAAGGAGTCCAGGATAAATCTGCTGCTAGTTGATGCTGCTGCTGGGATGCTCCAGTCCACGCTGGAATATTGAAGTCTCCAACCAGCACTACCTCACCCTTGTCTGCCATCCTTTGGATGGCTAGCATCAACTCCCTATCTGTTTCTTCCTCCTGGGCTGGTGGTCTATAGACCACACCAATGCGGATGGCTGTCCCCATTTTCCTTTCCAGCTTAACCCACAGTATCTCTCCCCCATTTTGTTCCTCCTGGATCTCTGTGGCCCTTATGTCATTTTTCACATACAGTACCACTCCTCCTCCCTTCCTGCCTGCTCTGTCTCTTCTGAATATGTTGTAGCCAGGTATGGCCATCTCCCAGTCATGGTTATCATTACACCAGGTTTCAGTGATGGCCACAATGTCCAGGTCTGACTGCACCATGACAGCCTCCAGATCTTCCATCTTGTTGCTAAGGCTCCTGGCATTTGCACTAATTTATGGGATGCCCAAACCTGATGGCACACTTTTCACAGCATGTCCTAGGGTACTTAGCTATTTATTGTAATGCCTGAACCTGATTGAACAATTTATGCAGCGTGTCCTGGTAGATTTAGATATTTTTTTTTAAATTCCTGAACCTGAAGGAACAAATTTTGCAGAATGCCCTATTAGACTGATTTAACTTTTGGAGAGTCTGAATGGAACCTTTCCATAAAATCACTGCATGTTCTTATGGCTTACATGTGCCGTCAGCATTCCCTGAATGTTCCCTTTCAAAATGACAAATGTTATCTAAATTCATACACATTAACCTTATGAAGATGAGCTCTTTACAGACTACAGCGTGCAGACTTGACTCCAGTGCTTTCTACCTGTCTGGTGTCATCTCTTCTGTTCACTTTACAAACCAAAGTCTGACACTTGGCTAAGATGTACCACAGCTTCCTCATGTTGCCAGCTAGTCCTTCTTCATAACCTACTCATAATTATGTACGATGCTGATTTATTTTTCTATATTTTTTTATGCTCCTGGGTAGAACTGGTGGGCTTTGTTCAGCCCTGTCCCTGTGTACTGCTGGTTGGCTCACTGACCAGTCTTCACTTCCTCCTCCTTTCTCTCTCTCTTCTCCAGAGTGTTAGAGTAGATCAATATGCCTCAGGCAGGGCTTCATGAGCCCAGTTCCCCCATCCAATTTCCTCCATGTTTTTCACCCTGGAGCCATGGCAAACATGGAAGCACATATGTGTGGAGGCATACATGCACTGCAGAACCACAGTCCCACTTCACCCACTGGGCATCATACCAGCACCCCAAGGATTGGCACTACCACCAGATCTCAACCTGGTGGAAGCCAAGAGCTGTGGAAACTCACCTCCCCAATCTGGAACAGGATAACTGCCAGATGACTGCTCGATCTCTCCAGCCCTCCCCCACCAACCCTCAGCAAACTGAACTCGTTCCCAGATTTGGGTCACTGGTGTGGGAGAGATAAGGTGCCAAGGCAACTCAGCCCTCTGTACCACTGAGCTGGC
Source organism: Neoceratodus forsteri (assembly GCA_016271365.2). NCBI lineage: Eukaryota > Metazoa > Chordata > Ceratodontiformes > Ceratodontidae > Neoceratodus > Neoceratodus forsteri. The sequence continues at coordinate 1,565,046,199 of CM057452.1, read as the reverse complement.
CTAGGATGCTGATTTATTTGAGATTATTCCTAAGATTATTTAGTCCTGAATTCACAGATGGTCATCTTCATGCTGCTGCTTCTGGTAATGCTGCTAACCCACTCCTCCTCTCATAAATGGCACCTCTATTAATTCTTTTGTTTTATTTTGAGCTCACAAAAAGAGGGACATGCAGTTATTTTCTGGTAGGGGTCCCATAAATGTGTCATCAATTTGGGTGGGTGGAGGAGACACTGTACTATATAAGAATATTGCATTGCTTTCAGTGATGCAGAGAAGCAGCTGTTGCAACAATGAACTGTTGTGTCCATTGCCTACTAACTGGAATCCCCCTCCAAGGTCAGACAGGTCTGTCAACACTGTTATGGTCAGGCAGTAAGGAACCAGGGAACCAATGAGGTCAACTCCATGACTGCCATGCATTCAACTGGCCAGCACATCTCTGCCATAAGCTCTCAGTTGTCATTTCTGTTTACAATACATTTCAATACCGCATACAGCAGTATCTGTTGTTTCATCCTACTTGCTCTACTTACTACTCACTACTGCTCACTATATGCCTTTTTAGGGTAGTTCTTCCCTCATGCCTGCCATGACCTCAACTTGGCCACTCTTGTACACAAATCCCTTAGTGCAGGAGCTGCATCCCTTCCAGCCAAATGTCCTAAAAATAAACACAGCACAAGGGACCTGAGGTTATCCTCTCAATGACTACATAATCTCCCTCAATCCACAACTGATATGGGACAGAAAGCCCTCTCTGTCATAGCCGCAGAACTCTGGAACAGCCTGTCTGCCTTGTTAATATCCATTGGCTCCCCATCTGCCCAAGACTGGCCTTAATCATTCTTGGCCCCTGTGCAGTCCCCTGCGGGGCCCCATGACTACATTCCCTGTACACATCCAACATTTACACCTAACTAACTAACCCTCCAGTCCTATATTAATAAAGCAGTAATAGGTCTACTAGTTTAACCAACATATTTTAATTAGTGCCATTGACTGCACTGAATTATTTGACTTCACCATTGGAAATGAATCTGACTGAGCCTGGAGCCAGTACTAATGCCGTATTAATTTCTGTAAGGACAGGTAAATCATCAATGGACACTCACACCTCAGATACTCTGATTTTCAAACAAGTTAAACAACTTAACTTTTCTGGAGGTGTGAGAGAGGATTATCATATGAGGCAGTATAGCACAGTGGTTTAAGGCTATCAGCTGGAGACCTGGGTTTGAATCCCACAGCCCCCACTTTTTTCCCCAATTGTTTAATGAGGAAAGACACACTAAGCTGAAAGCTTGTTTACAGGTGTGACCTGCAAGCACAGGGAAGTTAAATGACTTGTTCAAGGTCACACAGTATGCAAGTGGGGGCTGTGCGATTCAAACCTAGGTCTTCAGATTTGCGGCTCAGAGCCTTAAACCACTGCACTATACTGCCTCTTCAAGTACTTGCATACTGTGTGGCCCTAAGCAAGTCACATAACTTCCTTGTGTTCCCAGGCTGCACCTATAAACAAGCTTTCAGCTTAGTGTGTCTGTTCTGGTAAAAAAAATAAATAAAATCACGGGACACCAGTAAGGTTGCCACCTGTCAATTTTTTTACCTGGTGATCAGGTTTTCAGGGTTCCTATCAGGAAATCTGATTTTGCTCTGTGCTGGTCAGGTTTTTTGAGCCATTATGAGAAGGGGTTGACTGTAAAAAAAATGTTTGCGCTAGCCAGCAGGGCAAGTTGATTCAAAATTGCACTTGCCTATAGATGGTTGCACTAGCCCTCAATTATAACAGTAAATTTTGATCACTTATACAGGAAACGGTGCAAGCTAAGAGATACTCTGATAGTACATTTATCCAGCTCCCACATTGCTTTCAGCTCCCCAGCAGAAAAAACAAGACTGCATGCCATCACACACAGTAATCCCCCACCCCCCCCATTGTTTTGTACCATGGCCTCCTCTCTTCCTCTTCTCTTTCTGTGCGTGCACAAACACACATACACACATACACACACACACACACACACACACACACACACACACACACACCAGTGGATCTCACAACAGCAAATGTTCAATCAAGCAGTCCTAGTTCTGCACACACACACACACACACACACACACACACACACACACACACATACATACACAATAGCTGACATCATCATGCACCTCAGCACACTGTCACCACCACCCGCAGGGCAATAAACATAGTTAGGCATAGTAAGACACTCTCAACCCCCACCCTATAGTCAGCTGAAGACCTGCACTTCTGGAAGTTTCTGTACTGCCTCAAGTGAGCTAGGAGCACATGTAAGAAGTCTTTGGAGTGGGGGCTACACAAACCTAAGGAGCTTGGGAAATAGAAAACTATGACTTTTTTAAATTTTAAAAGCATTGATTTTAATATGCTCTGCACTGACAATAACATATTTTTCTTTAACATTGTGCTTTCATCAGCCCAGGGGAAACAGTACACAGACATAATGCCATGCTATCTCTGTTACTGTATAGGATGATCTATGTTCCACAGGAATGCCTATTTTAAGCTTTCAAATTATGTATTTTATTAAAGTTTATATTTCTACCATACATGATCAACAGTTTTGTTTTTAGGATGACAGGGCATGCTGGGTGGGATAAGAGTGTGCTTGTATGGACAGTGTTGGCAGGCATGGTCCATTTAGAAGAGCTGGGGACCCCCTACACTTGCCAGTAATGGCAGCTATGGATCTGTGGATGGTCCTTTCAGAGTCTGTTCTGCAGTACTATCCAGGGAAAGAACAGAGTTAAGAGATTTGGAAGGGAGAGGGAAATTATGGTGAGGCTGGGATAAACCCACAATTTGCAGGGCCGACTCTGTATACCTCCTCACATTTTGTCACTGAAATATTGGCTAGAGGCACCCAAAATGTAAGGAAATGAGGGGCACTGGTCTTAATAATATGGGACAAATTTTTAGACACAGACACATTCAGGAAACTGGAAGCTAGTGACTTAACAACACTCTACACTTGATCACACCATGGACACTAGCTGAAAGTCCTAACAGTGGAGTGATAATGACTCACATTGAGTCTTTTGTGGGACCCCCTCTTGAAGTGCCAGATAATTACAGCTCTTAATGAGCTGTTAACCACACCAGGCCATCTGGAACACTGAGAGAGATTAGCATGAGGACTAGAGCCTGCTAAAGTACATAGTTTTTTAACATAATTACCAGCCTTGAAAACCTGCACTAGTCAAGACGGACAAGTAGAGAGTTAGCTGCATTAGCCCTGGACAGTTTGCACTAGTGTTTGGGCTAGTAACAAAATAAATAAATAAATAACATTGACCCCTGATTTTGAGTAATTACATACTTTTGAAACAGATTTTGTCATAGCATTCATTGTTTCAGCTACATGTCCAGGTTACAAACAAGTTCTCTTGACAGCATAGCACTTTGTTTGTGAAAGCAGTCAACCTGGGAGGTGTAAAGTATGGCCATTAACACCATTAGCATTTACTTAACATAATCTTTTCCACTGCAGCAAAGCTGCCTCCACACTTTGTAACAGTAACAGAGTCAGTTGTCTTCCACTTTGATCTGCTGGTAAACATTTTCATCTATAACAAAATTTAGGCATTTTTAAATTTAAATCATTTTTGCTTTCTCAAGGAAAAAGTATGGGCCCCCAAGATGCTGGGGCATGGTTTGCACCTAGCTAAGGCCGGCTCTGCATCTGCCTTTAGAAAAAAACTTGATAAGCTTTTTGCTCCCAGTATCTGTCTGCGGACGTCCCCCCACCTCAGCATTCTGACTCCTCAGACTTGTCTGTCAGGATTCCCTGGTTCTGGGTCAGAATCTACTCTATACACTATCAAGTTTTCTTTCACATATAGTTATATTGGTTTTGCTACTGCCTGTGGCACTTTTACTTTGTCTGTTATATGATCTATGTTGCTCCTCTCTCCTATCTTTGGTGGACTGCTAGATATCTCATGCTAAGTTACTGTTAGATTGTACCATTTATGCTCTCCAGGTCACTTGTATATCATCTCACCTGTTAGCCCTCCAATACACTGCATGGTCTCTTGACGTCTGTATGGTATCCAGTGTGTTAGCACTCTGAAACACTACATATATTACATGATCTTTGCATCTGTGTCCTAATTTGTTGCTCCCTGATATACTGTATATTCTAACTATTCATATCATATACCTTTTGTCTACTGTAAGTGCTATCTTCATGGGCCATGTTGTATCTGAAAATGGTCCCTGGGATCAGTGTACTTACCCGGTTAACAAATGAATAAATAATAAAATAAATTTGTTTGTCATAGATCTCAGTGTTGTTTTATGCAATTGTATGGTAGAATTTCAGTTTTCCCCTCATTTTACAAAGAGGTTCTGGCCAGAATCAGACATAATCAGAATTAATCAGGACTTTTGACATATATCCTGATCCTGATAATAAGGCTAAGGATCTTTTTGAGTCTGCTCATCCCTATGTGACACACATTTCTAACAAAACAAAATCATTAATTTGCATTTCAAACCACTATGTATTTTATCTGAAATGTGTTCAAAACTGAGGAAACTGCTAGATGGGTGTATATTTCTGAACAGATTCTTCAATCCCTGATTCAAATTCATTTGCAGTTATGGACCCCATGAGTTTCTTTAAGAAGTTAGATTCTGCCGCTGCCCATTTAACTGTGTTTTCCCACATTTCATCTCTGTGTTTATATTAGTGCATTAATTCTTCACTCTGTTTCTTATTTTTCTCTGTGGTAACTCAGATTCGAAAGATGAAATGTTTACCATTGAATAAAGTCATTTAAAATTCCACACAATTCAACTGGTGGAGCCAGAGTAGGCAGTATGGATTTCCTAGTAAGCAGGTAAAGATAAAAGAGAGATTTTTTATGGTCAACAAATCAACATTAGTAATGTGAACTATGAGTAGTACTTCCTTTTTGTTTTGTTTGTGTAATGAATGTGTGATGATCAAGGAAGCCACATTTATTTCATTTTTTTATTAATGGTAGTATACTTTTTAGGTCCAAGATGAAGGTTTAAGTGAGCAAAAGTGGCAGCCATGATTGTAATAACATCAGCTCTGGGTGTGTGTGTGTGTGTGTGTGTGTGTGGAGTAGGGGAAGGGTTGATTGGCTCATTCTGTGATGTAGCTGCTAACATTTTCCAGTCCTAAGGTTTGCAATTATGGTGACATAGCTGCACACTTTTGTGGCACAGTCAGCCAATAAGATGGATTGCATTTTTTTTTACTTATTTTATAAATAAACAATTAGGTCATGGGTTTCCACGGGGTTCTGAACTTCCACTATCTCAATGTCTGATGACATGTCCCACATTATGAGGACCAGTGCCCTGCATTGTCTCACATTTTGAGTGTCAGTGTTCAACATTTCCTACAGTACTCTGCCATCATTAGTTTTATGGTGCTACTATTAAGTAAATATTGCCCTGATGGTCCAGGGGTCAGGGGCCAGGGAATTCCTGCTCAGACAATCTCCATATGAATTAGAATAGTATTGTACCTGGTGCATTTGTTAAGTAACAGAAGCTCTAGTGAGGTGAAATATTTATTTACAGAGTGGCAGCAACATTTCAATGCTCTGCACTAAATAGAGAGTGTGGAGCCTGTTGCACAGAGCTATCGTGCTATTTACAGGGGAATCCCGAGCATAGAAGGGCTGTTCAGGGCCACTGAACTGCAAGCATAGTCTGAGACAAGACTGTGCCCTACTATGCTGCAAGTGAAAGGCATAATCATTGGAGGATAATCAGATAAGTAAAATTATTTTGTTGGCAGGTGACGAATGCTAGGATAATCTTTTAGGGACTGCCCAGCTATTTTAAATAACATAAGTAAAATAACACATAGAAAGAAATTTCTAGCATTTTATACACACACAACACACACACACACACACATGTGTGCATGCACACATGCACACAGAAAGGTCACCATTCTCACAATGAGGCTTGTCAATTTAAAGGATCAAGCCCTGTTGTCCTCTGGGCCCCAGGCAATGGGGTGTCCCAGGGGCAATTGGGAAGGGTAGGGACTGTGACCTCATAAGTGAGGTCATGGAGGGGAGAGGCTAGAGAGATAGACAGAAAGAATGGGATTGGACAAGGGTTGGGACTGAAGGGGAGGGGCTACTGGGGTTAAAAAGCAGCTGCAAGAGGCTCAGTCCTCATTTTTTGCTACATTTTAGAAATTGATCTAGTCAGCACATTCGATTGGCAGACAGCATCCTGAGTTCTCAGGACTAGTTAATTTAAGTTGCCTGGTGTGACACGGTTTGAATGCTCATTTAAAAAAAAATATATACATATATATATATATATACACACACACACACAAATATATATATATATATATTTATAAAATGGGAGTGAGAGCTTTCTCAGTAGGGTAACCTGTGTTATTTTCACTGCAATGAGGATAAATCCTGATGACATCAACAGAGTGAGGATATCAACATTTACCCATACTCTGCTGATGCCACCAGAGTGAGGATAAATGCACTGCAGCTTGGATTCTAATGGACACTGCTTCAGAAAACGTTTCTCTTTCTCACTGAAGCTACAACTTACTGAATTAGCTTTGCAAAAGACTCTCACCTATGTCCCATTGTGTTTCTAACATTGCTAGCCCATTGCCCATTGCTGTGCTGATCTCAGCTTCAAAACAACCTGAATTCTAAATGAAAGCCTTTTACAAAGCAGTTTCTGTTTCTCAGTGCTACCTGCAGCAGTTTGCCTTTCTCACTGAGCCTCTAACTCACTCAATTAGCTTTGCAAAACACACTCACCTGTGTTTCTGACTCCTAGTCCATTCAGAACACACACACACACACACATATATACACACACTGACAGCACACACAGAATGAGCAGGACACACACAGACTCAGAAAAAATGTTCCTGCAGCTCTCACCCCTGTGGTATAAATTGCACACATGATGGGCAGATAATGGCATATGGAAAATATTCTCACTCCTGCCTCGTGAGCTGTGTATTTTCACTCATGCCTTCGGCACTCTTGAGAATACACAGCTCACTCTGCAGGAGTGAGAATATTTTCCATAGCAACAGCAGAGGGTGCAACCATGGAGCAAGCTTGCCTGGTGAGGATTTCTGAGAAAAAAGGTACGGTATGATTAATTGTTTAAACAAGGGACCTGGTGGCAGGTAGGAAAAAAGGGGTTTTAATTTGTGGTACCATTTTTCTTTACAGTTTGATGCAGCTAGGCTGTGAGCACTTGAATTGTTTGTGTGGTTTGATTTTTGCCACCAAGTGAGGCTGGGGGCAAAATGGGAGGCCGCTGTGGAATGGATTATAAGAGCGAGTAGCCCTATTTTGTCTTAAGAGGAAACTTTTTATGCTAGAACGGAAGTGAATTGTTGAGTGAATGAGGTGTTGCATTCCAGCAGTGGATGGTTTTGATTGGTTTGGGTATGCAGCAGACAAGTCCTTTTTCATTGAACAGGGGACTGGTGGGAGTGAGTGGTCCCAGCTTCAGGTCAACAGAAAGAAGGGAGAGCTTGGGTCGTGGCCTGCATGTAGGACAGCTGAAGAGGAGAACAGGTACACTGGGAATAGCATGCAGACAAGATTGTCCAACAGGGAGCAGGCCAAGGGAAATTCTGTTTACTGGGCCAATGCACATTGTAGGAGGCGCATACAATGCCACTCTCAGGCCCTCCACCCAGTCGTGTCCATGGTAAAGGAGGCAGGAGCCACTCGGTAAGGTTGGAGACATGAGAAGAATGGAAAAAATGAGAGTGAGGGAAGAACGGTCTTGGAAGTGGGCCGTGGCAGAGATGCCGGGGGGGGTGGGGGTAGGCCTCTGAGCCATGTGGCACTCGAGAGGCCCCCTCAGATACATTTAAATAAACAAAATGGAAAATAGAGATGTAGGGAATGGAGAAAAGGGGCATGGGAACCAAAACGTGCATGGCTTTAGGATTGGTAATTTTTTTGATGTTTTATGAGGTGGAATAGACCACCACACTAAGGGCCTATCCACGTGGTCATGGCGTGGCAAGACCTGCATTTTTCAGCAGGGTGACACGGAATTTCCAATAGGGAAGGCTGGGACAAGGGGTTTGCAAGCATGCGAGGGGGAGCTGTATGCATTAAACAACAATTGATTATTTAAAAAAAAAAGTTTTTCTGTTTTTTTTTTTTTCATGGTGATGATGACTAGTACAGTCACCAGTGGGGGGGCTCTAGAAACTGGGCTAAGGCCAGGCTAGTGTTTGCACTGCAATTAGGAGATATTGCTACTGATGATGGGGGCAAAACAGGGGTAGAAGGCAGAATGGTTGGCAGAAGAAGGGGTTTAACTTGAGCGGCTACCATTATTAGCAGCCAGGAGACACTTCCTGGAGAAGGGGATTATTTAAGCTGCAGGGAATATCCAGTTAAGGCTGAGGAGATGCGGCCTCCAGTAATGGTTGAGCAGCAAGATGAAAGGATCGGGGATATGGGGTGCAGCCTGCTAAAGCCACTGCAGCAGGCATGATTAAGGCAATTCAAGTGGCATATGAGGCCTACACTCATGCATAGGCACAGTACACGGGAGCCATTTTGGGACAACAGGCCTGCAGCCATTTTTGGAAGAAGGATGGAAGGCCACGAGGGGGGGTCTAGTCAGAGACCAAGGATAACAAGTGCTTTTCTGGGTATTATAAAAAAAAACAGGAAAGGGAGAAAAGAAGAATAACATTCTGGGCTTGCAGGGCACAGGGGAGGGGGAAAATGGAGAGGCAGAAAAGGGAGAGACTTGTAGGCCTGCAAGGATACTAATGGAAAGTATCTGGTGAATAACTGTGAATTTTTTTTGCAGCTCCAAGTTGGTACCAAAGTTCAGCATGGCCCCAAGGAAGAATAGAATGACCAAGGAGGATGCATACCAGGCTATAGTGGACCTGGCGGACAAGGCCAATAAAATCTGGGAATTGGCAGAAGGCCTGGAGGATAAGCGGGGGGAAAAAGTGGAAGGCTGGGAAAGGGAAAAGGGACAAGGGCAATAAAAGGCCCCTGCAGGGCCCAGTGGGTCCTGCACCAGACGAGCGAGGGGAACCCATCCCACCTGTGCCAGTGCCTGCCCTAGTGCCCCAGCCTCCAACCCCTGTACCCAAGCCTATCCCTCTGCCTTTGCCTGCCCTGATACTGCCACAGCCCAATAACCCAGTGGGCCAGATTATGCTGCCAAGTCCATCAGCACCTCCAACACAAATGGATAACAATTCACCAGCTGGTCCAACTCCACCAGGGCTGGCATTGGTCCAGGAGCCTACCCCCAAAACAGGTAATGATACCCCCCCAACCTGTGTTGTAGTAGTATAAAAGAATATGTGGAACAGATGTTGGGGGCTATGGGGAAGGACGGGTCAGGGCAGTTTGAAAAGGTCTTAGCAGAAATCAGAAGGGCAAGCAGGAGTGGGAAAAAAGTGACCAGGAAACGGTGAATTGGGAGGGCAAGGGCACAAGGAAGATACTGTCTCAGGCATGCGCATACGTGAGCATGTACCCTTAGCCACGAAGGAAAAAATTTGGATGGGGCAGTACATCAACATCTTCGTCTTGGTATGTAAGGAGGCCGCTATAAAATACGATGAGAAAGAAAGTATAACCAAAAAGGACATGGCGGCAGCTGTGATACTGCTGGGTAAAGTGGAGGAGGAGAAAGGGAACAAAGGAAAGAAGTGGAATTCATGGATGGTGGGCTTTACGATTTTTACTGCAATAGTAATTGAGAAAAACCCAGAGCTGGCAACCCCCCCCCCTCACCTACTCCTCTACTCCTTGATAATCAGGAAGGCAAAGTTCCGGGGTGAGAATAATTGGCTCCAATATGACAAGCAATTCAGACAGCATATGGCTACATTTGGGGATGTGAGATGGGACACAGTGCAGTCTAATTTGTGGCTGGATTGTTTGACCAGCTGCAGGAGCAGCAAGGGAGAAGATCCTGGCAGAGAAGTGCTGCTGGGGCTATAATAGGGTATTTTGTTCCTGGCCCCAGTGCCAGTTCAGGCATGCATGTTCAAAGTGCGGGGGCAGCCATCCAGCCTCAAAATGCAGGACCAACTGGTTTAATCCTAGCAATGGGAGGACAACCAACATGCCGAATAATCAACCTTTTCAAGGTGCCACGGAGGGGTTCAGGGGACAGCAGTGGGGGAGTGGTAATGGGGCAAAGGTTTCAGAGGTGGTCGAGGCTGTAGTCAGTAGCTCTCAATTCAGGGGGCTGGAGAGTACATGGCAGAGACACTTGTGATTGCCAGTAACCCCAATAAGACAAGAAGTGCTGGAGGAATGGGTAAGGGATTACTCTAATAAGGGGACAGCCAGGACACTGACAGAAGGTTTTAAGGACGGGTTTAGACTACACTTCAATGACCTTAGGGAAAACAAGATGGTGAAGAATTTGTGGTCAGTAAATGGAAAAGAGGAGGTGTTAGATCAGAAAATAAAGAAAGAGGTGTTAGCAAGGAGAGCAGAAGGGCCATTCAAGGAGACACCATTGAAGAACATGAGGGTCTCCCAAAAAAGCAGCCGGGTGAGTTCCGTGTGATACACCATTTATTCTTTCCTGAAGGGGAATTGGTAAATGACTACATCACAGAGGATGACTAAAGTCTCTTATGCCACATTAGAAAAGGCAGTACAGCTCATTAGAGCCACCCAGGGAGCATGGCTAGCAAAGACAGACATTGAGGCCTCATTCCGAGTGTTGCCGGTCCACCCAAGTGATTGGAATTTGCTGGGTTTCACAATTGGGATGAATACTATTTTGATAAGGCCATGTCGATGTTCTGCTCTATTGCTTGTGCAACTTTTGAGCTTTTTAGCAGCTGACTTCAATGGGTATTTCAGAAGAGGTACAGATGCACCAGGGTAGTTCACTATCTGGAAGACTTCCTACTGATAGGAAAGGGACAGGCTGAGACAGAACGCATGCTGTCATGCTTCCAAGGGATGTACCAGGAGCTGGGGTACCATTAGCTGCTGACAAGACAGAAGATCCTAGCCAACACATTGAATTACTGGACATAGAAATTGATGCAGAGATGGAGCTATTTCTATTACCAGACAAGAAGGTGGACAGGTCGAGGCAGTTACTACAGGCTATAGGGAGAAGGTGACAGGTACAGTTGAAGCAGGTACAGCAGCCCCGGGACACTTAAATTTTGCCTGCAAGGCAACAGGACCAGGACAGGCATTTACTCGGCATTCAGCCAGGGCAACCAAAGGGGCTAGGAAGCCACACCACTGGGTGGACATTGCGAAGGGTATCCGAGCCAATCTAGAGATATGGGAAACATTTTTAAGGGAATTAAATAGTATGATATTTTGGCAGGATGACTGGGTATTTAATATGGTTCTGGAGCTATACACCAATGCGGTGGAGAGTTTAGGCATGGGGGTTATTGTAAAGGAAAATGTTTTTTAGAAGTATGGCCAGAGGAATGGAAGACAGCAGGCCTCACTGAGGACATCACCCTGCTGGAGATTTTACCAATTTGGTTCAGTACGTTAATCTGGAGGGAGGAGCTAAGAAACCAGAAAGTCACATTTTGGTGCAACAGCAGGGTGGAGGTGGAGATTTTGAACAAGAGGAGGGCCATGTCAGAGACAGTTATGTGGATGGTATGCCAGTTAGTGTTGCAGGGTCTCAGGCTTAACATGATATTTAGGGTTAGGCACATTGAAGGGTCACAGAACGACATCGCTGACAGCCTCTCCCATCTGCAGCTGGCCAGATTCCAGGCCATAGCCCTGAGGGCAGAGGCACAGAAGACATCAGTACCAGTGCTCATATGGGAGATTGGCTGGAGGGATTCGAGTTGCCGTTTCATAACTCCTGGGCCCCGGGACCCTAAAGGCATATGAGGGGTCATGGAGAGTTTTTCAGGCCTTCAAGGAGGATCACCACATGGAAGTAAGTGGGGGCAGTGACAGAGGACCAGGTGGGGAGGTTTGTGGGTCATGGGTGGCAGACAGGAGTAGCTCATGCTGTGCTGGGGGTTTACCTGGCCACCATCAGTTTGATATGTAACATGAAAAGGTGGGGGGACCCAACAAAGAGCATGTTAATATGCAGAATGATGCAAGGGTGGCTTAAGATGAAGGGGAGGTCTGAGGACATCAAAAGACCTATTTCTGAGGCGAAACTGGTGGACTTGGTACAGGCAATGCTTCGGGTGTGCAGATCCAGAGACAAAGCTTTATTATTTACTACCTTATTTATGAGAATGTGGCATGGGGCATTCAGAGTCAGCAAAGTGGTAGGTTGCGGCAGAGGTGATGCTTTGAGGGGGTTATAGTGGGTGGACCTGACCTGGGAAAAGGGGAAGGTGTACCTGATTATAAAAAGATAAAAGATGGATCAAAAAGGATGGGTGGTCAAGGTGGTATTAAAAGAGCATCATAATCAAATCATCTGTCCAGTCCGGGCCCTGTGGGCATATGTCACAGGCAGTGAAAAAGGATGGGGCTGTTTTTCAAGCACAGGCTTGAGAAAGCAGTAACAAGCAAGCAGGTGATTGCACTTCTAAAGAAAGGTAATGAATTCTTGGGGAGGACCCAAAGAGGTATTCCTCACATTCATTTTGAATTGGGGCGGCTTCAGAAGCCACAGCACGAGAAGGGTCTCAGGAGGATTTGAAGGTGCCTGGACATTGGTCATCTGATTGTTATAAGAGATATGTAAGACCTTTGCTGGACTGAGATGCTAACAGTTTTTTCTGTTTTTTCCTCACACAGGTATAAATAACAAGTAAAAGGTGAGGGATGGGGTGGGGGAGGGGGAAGATGGAATCATTCTCATGAGTTCTTTATTGTTGAACAGGGCAACAGAGGAGCTTACAGGTCTGGATATGCGGGCACTCATTTATTTACTGGGTGGAGAGGAGAGCAGTACAAAGGCTAGGGGTACAGCAGCTGTATTAGGATCCCAGGCAGTATAAACTGACACAGAAAGGAGACACAGGAATGAAGTCAGTACAGCCACTGCTGACAGTATGGGAGATGAGGGAGACTCAACCAGAGCCGGATATGCTGATCATCCACCTTGAAGGGAACCACTTGGAGTCCAGACCCTGGCTGGACATCTTATATGATATAAAACATAACATTAACAAACTTATGAGCTGGTGGCCAGGGGTTACCCTGGTTTGTTCAGATATGGTGTCCAGGAGGGCTTGCAGACACACACTGAGCCACAGGGCTATTGATAAGGCAAGGCACAGAATTAATCAGCAAGGGGGAGCATGGTTTCTAAGTATAGGGGGAAAGGTTATTAGTAGGAGCAAATATGAAAGGGATGATAATATTATAGGGGAGAAGGAGTGCACTTGTCAGGTTTAGGTAATGACATGTTTAACACAGGGATAGGGGACTGTGTAGTAGCTTGGAGGAAGAAGACAGCCCAATAAAGAGGGGGGAAGACCTGTCATCCATCATGAGCTGCCGACAGGTCTAGTGGAAGGAAATAAAGAATTCAATGGAGGGGGAGGGTGGGTGTCACCATTCTCACAAAGATCACATGCGGTGCAGTTAGGCACCTGGGGAATATTAAAAGGCAACACATTTTAATACATAAAACCCATGGAGGCACAGATACAGTAGTACTCTGGGGACTTGGGTGTAGCAGGCCATGCAAATAGTGGGGGATGTCTAGTATCATAGTATCATATAGTAATGTTTCAGCAGAAAGGACCATTTTGGTTCATCTAGTCTGCCCATTTCCCACCCACCCCTCACTGGTCTCCACTTCCCAGGGATATTTTCCTCTGCCCACTAGCCAACTACTTGTGTCTGTCCCATGCCCTCTTAAATTCCTCCACTGTTTCTGCACATACCACCTCATTAGGTAATCTGTTCTATGGTTCCATCACCCTCTCAGTGAAATTACATCTACTTACATTGCTCTTAAATCTTCTGCCTTCCAATCTTAAATTATGACCCCTTGTTTTAACTCCTACTTTACTTTTGAATAAGCTACCTTCATTCACTTTATTTATTCCTGTCATATGCTTAAAAGTCTCTATCATGTCACCTCTACTGGTAAAGTTTGGGACAGAAATTAACTATCAGCATCAGACCAGCACACAACACAGAAAGCATCACCAGCTCACATGACGTATAAGCATTTACACTGGTGCAGGGACCAGCAGACTCCCATGAGCTGCTGGCCTTGACTTTAGCTGAGACACTGAAAGTAGATGGCTAATCTATCTGAGTAGTGAGCAGAAATTAGAGTTAGTCTACCAGCCATGGGTGCTACTTCAAAAAAAAAAAATAATAACATTGATGACAAAAGTGCAGTAGCCTAGGAAGGGAGAACAGAAAAAACACCTGAGGCAGAACAAAACTGAACTTGGGGTACTAGTGGTGTAAATAATGGACACAGAATCCCTCACAATAACCTCACCATATAACTCTGTTAGGGTTGGTAGTGTATGATATTCCTCATCCATAAATCGTAGAGTAGAATAGGTCTTGTTAAAAATTGATGTGTACTTCTAAAACAGTGACCATCTTAACATTCTATTTGCAAAGGCATACTTCTTGTTGCTGACTACAGTATATTGCGTGTAGCACTGAAGATTCAGTGATGGTAACAATGTTTGAAAACTTGACAGTGCCCAAGACTGATAACTAGTAATCATGGAAGTAAACTTGCACTACCCAAATATTTTCTATGAGGGAGGCTTCAAATCTATAGATTTTTTTTCTGAGACAGCATGATGATATAACAGTTAATGAAAAGGGACAGTTGTGAGTCTTATGTGAGACTGTGTTGCAAACCAGTGTTTTCTGATTCAGGGGAGATATTTTCTCCAGCTAAAGGGCACTGCAATGTGAGTCACATTTGTCCACTGCGTAGCCAACTTGTTTGTGGGTAAGTGGGAAAATGAGGTAGCACAGTATATGATCCTAATAACAAACCCTATTTCCACAAAATAGATGTGTGGAAATATTCTATTGATGATGTGCTGATGGTGTGGAGGGGGAGCCATGAAGCCATGAAGAACTCCTGGAATTCATAAGCTTCCTGGAACAAAGCAACAGACATCTCTGTTTTAACATGTAATGCAGTTTGGTGCAAGTGGAAAATTTAGCATATTGTTATTGAGAAGCATCCAGATAAGAGATGAAAACCAGATTTATTTTTAAGCTAACTGAATGGAACATCATCCTCTTACCCAACAGTTTTCATCCCCACTACACCATCAGCCATATTCCTAAAGGGCAATTCATCAGGATCAAATAGAATTGTACCGTGGATGCTGATTATGAAAGACATGCTAATGTTCAGATTAGGAGACTCACAGAGGGGGATATGCTTATGAATTGATTGATAAAGCCAGACAAAGTAAAAAATATGAACATAAATACATTACTGCATGCAAAGGAGAAATGTAAATAGTACATCAACTGATTCTTTGCCTCAACAACCATTTGTTGCTACCTTTGGCTCAAGGGCAATACGGGCAGTAAGTGTGATCAAAAAAGACTGCAAATAGTGAGAAGTGTTAAAGTTTTGAAGGAGTTCTGCGAGAGACCTTTGATGATCTCCTACTGGTGAGAATCTAATATCAGGGATAAGGTAACACATAGTTACCAACAAGTACAGCAGAGGAACTGGTTATCAAAATAACTAGGGTTTGGTGAAATTAGCAAGATCAGATTTTGTGGAATTTTTGTTGCTGGATTTTCTAAAACAATTTTGTTGATGTTTACAAGATTAGGCTTGATATTAGTGCTAATGAGGAATATTTAGAACTATTGTATAGGTGTAAATAAGATATATATTTTTCATATAACTGTACGTGGGGTACGCAGTGTCATTTACCATTATACTTGAATCTGGAGAGCATAGGATAATATCACATGTAAATATTTATTATTTTTAGTAATTTATGAAATAATTTTTGGGTAAGGCCTAATGTGAACCCAAGTGCATTATTATAAAAAGTGATATTATAAGCCTTTGTTCCAACATTCCATTAACTACCTCAAAATATTGCACAATTTTGTTTGATTTTCTGAAATGATTTAATTGTTCATAACTCTGTTAGTATTACAACCAGAAGTCTGCAATTTGTCATGCGTATTGGCTGGAGGAGGTCCTAAACAGTAACCAAGTGGCATGGCATTTGAATGGGGCATGGAAGTTATAGAGATTCAAAATCCGGCAATTTATTATTCATGTGAAAATTTCTGAGACTATTTCTATGCTTACAACTTAGCCATCTTTGCAGTTAGATAATAGAAAATGCAAATGCATCTTTCTTGGAAGAGTCATATACACTGAAAAATAAAGAGGCAATTCGTTGTGTTAATTGTAAGGTAAAGGAGTTCAAAATTGTATATTTTAATTATGTGTCAAACTGTGTGAAAATGTCAAAATATTTGGATGTTTATGGTTCCACTGCTATTGCAGGTATACACTCAAGATGTTGCATGAATATGAAAGTAAATATGTCCCAGTATCTAATTAGGTTGGATAAATGTGGTTTAGTAGGTTAAAATATATTGTGTATACTTAAGAAATGATTAATTGGCAACATTTGTTAAAATATACATGGATACATAATAGGTAATGCCACTAAAATTCCACTTGTGGAATTCAGCTTTCCTAAAGTACTCATCACCACTGAGTCACCTTAACTGCACAATCATCATGGCCCTGAATACCCCTCCAACTTCCCTGCTACAGTGATGCCCAGCATCTTACTGCATCATTACTCAAGATATCCAGATACTTCCATCACAGTGGCCTAAGTCACAGCTAGTTGTAAGGCTTGGCATCACTTAGTGCAACTGTTTTCAAGTAGTAAAAATGTACATTGCTATCTATAGGGTTGCTAAAGAGTCAGCAGGTGGCATTGTACAGAAACAATGCTGCACGTGCATGTATTCCACAAGTCATTAAGTCAGTGAGCTCCAGTGGTTATCTGGTAGATTACAAGAATTCAAGTTAGTGCAAAGTGATGTCCATGACTATTCTTCATGGTTCATCACTCAAGATAGTGATCTGACACTTGGTACCATTTTATACTTTTACTATGGAGCCTCCTATGAATGTTATCGTATTATAGTGGTGCAGTACCGCCACTATAGTTCGAGTTGAGTAGACAGTTTAATGTTAAACCTCAAAGTTTGCACTTTAATGACTTTGCAACTCTTCAACGGATTTGCACAAAATTTGGTATGAACTGTCCCATGAGGTAGATCTCTTGATTTGCTAAGTTTTGTTCTGATCAGATGTACAGTTTTCATGCAGCACACTTTGAAAAAAGTGTGTTTTTGCCTTTTTTCATCAATTTTTGCTGATTTTTGCCCATCGCACTGCAGCCACACCGTTTGGAATTTTGGTCTGAAATTTTCAGCCCCAAAGAACAAGCCAGCATTGGTTTGGTGAAATAATATTAATCCGTTCCAAAGTTATTACATTTTGTAATTATGGGTTCTGAGCATGCTCAGTTCAGTCTTTTGGATATGTGTATAAATTGCAAACAATGATTTACCTCACGAACAGGGATTTTGACAGCTCATGAACAGGGATTTTATGAGAAAAATTCAGTGTTCACGAGCCTCCATCTTGTTTTCATTTTCCCTCATCAAACAAAACATTATAAGTTGACTCAGAGAAGTGTTGTGAGGTAAACAAAGCATGGGGTTGGTTCAGGGTGACATTCTCTACAAACCCATGCCTTCAGTTTACTTTAGTTCGGACCAGAAATGTGGTTTTGAAATTTTAAAAATCCTTGTTTGAGACTCTCTTCCAATCCTTGTTCATGAGCTGTCAAAATCCTTGTTCATGAAATGATGACCAGATGGCCTTATCTTGCAAACAGGGACTTCTCACAAACAAGGATTTTGTCACCTCATGAACAGGGATTCAGCTGATGAACAGGGATTTTGACAGCTCATGAACAGGGATTCTAAAAAGGAATCCTGTTCATGAGGTGTCAAAATTCCTGTTCGTAATCTGTCATAATCCTTGCTCATGGGAAATTCATTTCTGTGAGCTGTCAAAATACCTGTTCAAAAGATGATGACCAGATGGCCCTAAAATCCCTGTTCATGAGCTGTCAAAATCCTTGTTTGTGAGGTGTCAAAATCCTTGTTCGCGAGCCAATCCTTGTTCGTGAGCTAACAAAATCCCTGTTTGTCAGATGACAACCAGATGACCCTATCTAACAAACAGGGATTTCTCATGAACAGGAATTCTGACACCTCACAAATATGGATTCGGCTCATGAACAAGGATTTTGACAGCTCACGAATAGGGATTTTGAAAGGTTGCTGTTTCCTTGACACCTCACTGCAATGAAATGGTTAGGACTTTTGGCTTGGAATTTGCTGGGTAGAAAGGGGGTGTCCCACAGATGTCACTTATGCTGGTTTTGTGTAAATATTTTTATTGGCTCCATAGTTATGGCATTCTGAAGTTGAGACATTTCCTATAGGATAACATTGTGGTGAATGCAGCTCCTTTCAGTGCCTATATCCCAAAAATGGTTTGAGATATGGATTTTTCACTAAGCACAGCTTAGTACACCTTAATATGTGCATCACACTCATGTTTGATTGTTACAAGTAAATGTTTGTGTGCCATTGGGTTGTGCATTTGAGAAAGAGAAATGTGCTATGGGACTGCCCAGGTTCCAGTTGTCTCAGTGGTGCAGCTGGTTAGAGCAATCAGAACAGTATTCCAATGGCCTGAGTTCAAGTCTCAGCTGAGGCACTTACTTCTTTCTCACCCTTGTTTGTATGTGTTCCATAAAATGCACACTGCACTCCTATGTGATTGTTACAAGTAAATATTCATGATGCCATTGGGTTGTACATTTGAGAAAGAGTAATGTGCTCAGGGACAGACCAGGTTCCAGTTGTCTCAGTGACGCAGCTGGTTAGAGCAATCGGAACAGTATTCCAATGGCTTGGGTTCAAGTCCCAGCTGAGGCACTTACTTCTTTCTCACCTCTGTTTGAATGTGTTCTATTAATATGCACACCGCACTCCTGTGTGACTGTTACAAGTAAATATTTGTGTTGCCATTGGGTTCTGCATTTGAGAAAGAGTAATGTGTGCAGGGACAGCCAATGTTCCAGTTGTCTTAGTGGTGCAGCTGGTTAGTGTAACTGAAACAGTATTCTGGGCAGCCTTGGTTCAAGTTCTAGCTGAGGCACTTACTTCTTTCTCACCTTTATTTGTATGTATTCCTCATGCGACTTTGGTGCAGTCCTTGCACCATTTTTGTTGCCCTTCTATGGACTGCCTCTATTTTGTCTATGTCTTTCTGGAGATGTGGTCTCCAGAACTGGACACAGTACTCCAAATGAGGTCTCACTAGTGATCTATTCAGTAACATAACCACCTCCTTTTTTTTGCTGACCAACATAGTTTGGTGTACAATGTACAGTGATGAGCAAATCAATTGCACACCAGGAAAAGCAACAGATAATATTGTATGTCATGTCTCTCTTACAAAGGATAGAGCTTGAGGCATTAGAAACGATGGATAGGCCATAGTATAATTTGAGGAGTGATAGACCATGTGCCATTGCAATGGAATGATTTTGGGGAATGATTTGGGGTGGCTCGATAGGCCAATCCAAGACTGATGCTAATAACCTTACAAATGGAAGTTATATGTAGTGAAATGTCAAGGGAGGGGTCAAGGCAGGGATGAAAGTCAATGGAGGGGCCAAGAGTCACACCCAGGTATTTGAATGAGTTTACACAGCCCAGGGGGGAGCCATTATCACAGACCATGCTTGGTGTGGTACAGATGTTTTTTAGCCAGTGTGTGATTCCAAATAGCATTGCTTGCGATTTAGAGGGCTTCATAAGTAGCCTATTCTTCTTGAACAAGGTTTGAATGGCCTTTAGGTCTGCTACAAGGGTATTATTAATGTCTGCTATGTTCTGTACATTAGTAAAGGAGACCCAGTTATGGAGATGAAAGCCCATTTGCCATCCATGGAGCCAAGTGTGTCTGTCATGAAACCCACCCTGCATGATGGGATGCCATGTTTGCCTGTGGTGGAGCAAAGTTCACCTTTGAATGAGCCAAGTTGTAGATTCAAGAAGTCACAAGAAGAGAAGCTGGTTGCAGAAGGGCACAGGCATCTGCCCTGCCTTTCCCCACCTCTGGTTAACCCAGAACTCCACTGTGACAGAGGGTGGGCCTGTGGGTGGGCTACCCCAAGTGACCCCCACAAGGCCATCATTGGAGGCATCCAAATGGCTCAGTCAGAGTCCCCATGGCTGTGGTGATCAGCCCTTTGACTAGGGAACTCCGGCATGAGAGACCACCAAAACTGGAAAAAGTGTTGGGTGCAGAAAGCCCATACATAGTAGTGGAAGCAACAGTGGAGGAGGAAGAGTCTGATGTTAAGAGCATGGCAGGTGGCCCATTTACCCCAGAGCTGCAGTCAATAAAAGGGGTCATCCACATAAATGAAGACCTAGTTGTGGAGCAGGAAATACCCAAGACGTACATCATGCCCTCCTTGGGATTGCCAGATCACACCCCGCTGCTCCCTGATCGTTGTTATAGAAAGATCACTGACATGGATTCCTTGCACCCCATGGAGATAAGCTATCTCTTGTACAGGAATGGTAGCTGACTGCAAAGAAGCCAAGCACCAAGAAGGAGCATACAATCAATCCCTTAATGGAGCCAGGTGGAGAGGTGCATCTAGAGATATGTGAAGAAGGAATACCATGGAGAAAACTACCTATACCTCAGCAAGAGAATGTGGGACATTGTGAAAGTGCAAAGGAGTGACTAGGTATTTTATGGAGCTATGGAAAAGGTGCATGCCTAAAACTATATGAGGCCCTCTGCCCCTGCATATAACAGAAGCAAGGTTATCAATACAACCAGATCCATGTGTGCCTCGACAGTGTGGGTAGGGTTACTCTATTTAAAGCATTTGTCCTAGTGCAGGATAAGACTGAGAACTGATTGAAGCATTATGTCATCAGCCAGGACTGGTGAGACACTGAGTATACTAAACCTGAACCATGCTTCTACTTTGCTACAGATGGGGCAGACAGGGACTTCAAGGTCAAGAAAGAAATAGACTTTCAGTGCCCCATGGTGCTGTATTTTGGATTGCTACTGCCCCCTACTGGGCTACAATTGGTGAGGTTATATGTATGTTAAAATGCTATTTAAATGGTAACAATATAAAAGTTTGAAAATCCAAATGAATGTGAAATCTGAAAAAAAAATATTGTGTAAATGCCCATTTCAGTGATTAGAATTATGGGGTGTTAAGCAGGTAATAAGGGCCTTATGCCCCAAGAAATGGGGGGTTGATTTAACTTTTGTGTAGAAAGCAGCTGTGTAGCTCTAGTCACCATAAGGGGTTGCCCTGGGACCAAGCCATGGTGAACTTGTGAATGAACACAGTGATATGGATGCCAGAAAATGGAGTTACCCTCAGGACACCCACTAAAAATAGGCACTGTGGTGCAGAGTAGTATTTGTGCTAATGGAGCAGTAAAGTGTAGTATTACCTGTTAAATAGCCATAATAGTTGAGTTTTAAGGGAAAATATAGTAGTGAACTGTGTAGAAGTATAGGATGTTAGTGTGGGTATAGAGTAGGCATTAAATTATTTGACTGTGTTGCTTGCCTAAAGGGTATAGGGATTCCAGTAAATGAAAAAAAAAATAATTTGGGGGAATCAGTAGCCTATGTTCTGTTAATAACATTCCTTTGGATGCCTATTTCCACCTCAGTGGTTTGCTGTTGAAGTTTAAAATGTAGAATGTTTAGGAAAACTGATAGACGGTAGCCAGTGCACCCTCAGCCCTTGTGTGCTGCATTAGTTCCCCACACAGTTTGAGAAGCCACAAGGCAACCCAATCCTTGGTATGTTTTAGCCCCCTGTTTTGTTCCGGGGAAGCTGGGTGGAACACCAGCCATGAGGTACTCAGCAATCTGTCCAGAGGAAGTCAGGTTGGATTTCTAGGGCCAAACCCCCATAGGGTAGTTGGGGCCCTGGAACACTAGGAGACAAGTTGAGTTAAGGTAGGTCCACTCTCTGTGTGGCCAGGCCAGTAGAGTATCAGGAAGAGGATGTAGGAGAGAGATGTGCATTATCTCCTTCATCCACATCTAGAGGCAGCTGTGCCAGCAACTTCACCAGGAGGAGAAATGTTTTAATCAGTGGGCTTACTATAATGCCTAGGGGGCATCTGTGACTTTCATGATGCCAGGGCCTGTCTGAAATACCTTTGTGTTGGTAAATAAAATAGACAATGATTCCTAGATTACATATAAAGCAATGTTTAGGTATCTATAATTAAAAATACAAACCAATCCAATATAAGTCTCTGATATGTGTAATCTAAACCAGAACTGTCAGTCTCTATGTCAGAATCAGATGCAGCTTGTACTCCCTCAGATTGATTAACACTGGATACGGTGGGCTCAGATTGGTAAGGTTGGATACCAATATCAAAATTTAAATAACATCTTTATATTCCCCTGCCTCAAACATTATGAATAGTGAGCACAGGTACAGTAAAGATTAGTGAAATCCAAAGGTAAAAAAATACACTTCCAGTAAAACAGCTAGCATGGCTAATCTAAGTTTTCAGGAAGAATGCATATAAAGTAAATAGCACAGACACACAAACTCCCTTTTCTGTACTTTAGCAACAGAATTTCAACAGCATTGTAAGTTTTAAGATGAAAAGTGCATATGAACAGTCCATTTAAAACCTCTATTTAAAAAAAAAGCTGTACCAAACTCCTTTTACAGTACTTTTACAACAGAATTTCAACCACATGGTAAGTTTTAAGATGAAAAAATGCACGTGAGCAGTCCATTTCAAACTTCCACTGTAAAAAAAAAACTGTAACTTGAACTATGTTTAGCGGGTCCTCTAACTTATCTTCAGTGAGAGTTTGAATATTAAACGTATTACATAAACATTCCATTCTGTGACATTTGACACCATAATCCCAGGATTGTCTGCTTAAACTTGCCTTTGTGCCTACACCAAGGCACTAGCTTTCAGGTACACTAGCTGAATGAAATGTGAACCTCATGCCTCACTGGGAAACACTGACTAACAGAGGAAAAAATAGCAGAGTAAACAGACTGCTGAGCAGACGGATTGCTATAAATCTTCAGTTTAAAGAAATCTGTTAGCAATCTGCCGAGGTCCATTTTTCAATGAGTTATAAAACATCTTCTAAGCTCCACCATGCAGCCATAAAAATAGAGACCAACTGTGCTTGGATGACTACCAGCTAATGGACATTCTTCTTTTCCTAGCCAAACCTCTAAAGAAATTGGTGGCTGGGCAATTTACAGAGAACCTTACCAAATATGTAAGCAATAATGCACAACAGGGTGTTTGATTATGGTCAATAATCACACTCTTCTCGAGGGTGTTGTTAGGCATGATACACTTACACTGAGTTACCTTAAACACCCAAGAGAGAAGTGTGATTACTGACCAAAATCACACATCCCTGGAGTGTTTTATTGCACTCACAGTGGTGCCAGCTAGGCTGCAATGCAGTAATGATGCCATGTATCACAAAATGCTGCAGTTTACTGCAGGAAACAGTGTAATTCAATGGCAATTAAGCCCTTTGGTCATGCAGTATTTTCTGACATATCACTTACAGCAAGTTATTGTGTTGCATCATAGCTGACTGTACTGTATAACAAATGCAAAAGGAAAAAAATCACACCAACTAATTTTTCTTTAAAAATGATATCAAGTAAAATTATATCATGTTGATGGGGAGCCATAAATAAAATAAAATGTTCCTGTTACAGACTGCACTTGATTTGCCCCACGTTTTCAGCTGCCACAGTAACACAGCACCTAAGTCAACAAAAACAGAAGCAATATTAACAAAGTTATCAATAGAGTTGCACAAAATATTTACTTTTGACTGTGGGGTTGAGGAGAATCAGTTGCTGCAGCATCTAAATTGTGCAGTGTACCCATATATTTTTCAGTAGGTGTAATGGCTGCCAGCTTGAAATAAGTGCAGGCATATACTGTAGTTATGGAAAATGATTACATGGCTGTACTGCTGTTCTAAACAATCAAAACACTTGAATTTTGTTACACATTATAAAGCATTCCATCCAATGCTCAGCATGCTTTCAGACAGTGATGTAGTAGCTCAGTTGCCCAAATTGTTCTTAATAATGATGTAAGCAAAGTCATAGAAGCTGGCTTTCAAATGTTTGCAATATTCATCAGCATCACAAAGATATTTGACCTACTAGACCATTCTCTCCTATGTTCAAAGCTATCTGTGCTTGGTGGATCCCCTGCTGCAAACTGTTGGATTGGTAACTACCTTTGTGGGAGAAAACAACAAGTAAAGCTGCATTCCTCATATTAACCTTGGCTGATGTTATATTCGGAGTTCCACAGAATTCCATATTAGACCCACTTGTTTTCACACTTTCATTAATAATCTCCCAAATGTGGCTAACAATTGCAAAACTTTGCTCTATGCAAACAGCCTGGTTGTGCATCGGACATCTTAGAGACTCACCAAAACCTCTCACACTCTTTCTTCCTCATTCATACACGGCTACTAGAAAACAAGTTGGCACTAAAGTGTAACAAATCAAATGCCTTGCTGTTCAGCTTGAAATCTAAGCTCTGTCTCAGGTTCACAGGCCTCTTTAATATATGTACCAATGGCTCACTATTAGAGAAGATTACCATTATAAAATACCTTGGAGTTACTTTAGACCCACCATTAGATGTATTACCCTACATTCTGGCAATTTATAAAGCAGTTAACTTTAAACTGGATTGGCTATCAGGGTTATGCACTGCCACTCCCTCACAGCCTACCTTATTATAGCCCAAGTAATGGTGCTTCCCTGCCTCACATATGGTGTATTGACTTATATTTATATTATGAAGGCACACTTTAACTGGGATGTGGCATTCTTTGCTACCCAGAGCCAACCATCACTTCCTACTTTACTCAGGTCTAGGCTGCTTTCTCTGGATGGGCTATATTCATTCCAGTTGGGCTGCTTTGAGGATAGGCTGCATGGATAGAAACAAAGAAACATAGCCAATGACAGAAGAAAAAGACCAAGAGTCTATTTAGTCTTCCCATAATTCTCCATGTGCTCTGGGACCTATTGTCTGTACAGGGTTCTACATCTGCCTATCCGCCCCCTGTTTGCCTCCCTCTTTCACCAATGTGAGCGACCACACACCCCTTCACTCTGTTCCAACCATTCACAAAACTATTTATGGACCTGATATCCACCACACCTTTTGGCAGGCTGTTCCATGGCTCTACACCCTTTCCATAAAACAGAACTTCTTCACATTCTTTTTAAACCTTGCCCCCCACCAGTTTTCACAAAAGACCATAGGTTCATGAATTTTTAGTACTGCTAAAGTTTCTTGTAGTTCACCTTGTTTATTCCCTTCAGGAATATGAAGGTCTCTATCTCTGATCTTCTCTCCAGTAAGTACATGCTCATTACTTTGAGATGATTCTCATAAGATGTTCTCTCTTGGCATTGAATCATCTTACTCACCCTGTGTTGCACTGTCTACAGCCTTTCTCTGTCCTTCCTTTGGTGAGGATTCCAGAACTGAGCACAGTATTCCTGGTAAAGCCTTACCAGTTACCTTCATATAGATAGTAGTACTTCCTTTTTCCTGCTATCAGTAACCCTTGCAATACACTACATATATCCTATTAGTCTCACTATAGTTCTTGTTACACTGGCTTTATTGTTTGAGGGATTGACTAATGATGACTCTCAAGTCACTTTCTTCTGCTGTAGTGCTCAGTTTTACCCCTCCAATCCTGTACACTGTCCTCGGGTTTTTGTTCCTAAAGCACATAACTTTGCACTTTTTGGCACTGATTTTCAGCTGCCGAACTTTAGACCACCTTTTTAGCGTTTGTAGATCCTTATGCTTCTCTAATCCCTTCATTGCTATGGGCTGTACCACAGAGCTTTGTGTCATCTGCAAAGAGACACAGCTTGCTGCAGATGCTCTCTCCAATGTCACTCATGAACATATCGAAAAGGACAAGATGCATCAGAGATCCCTACAGCAACACACTCATGACATCCCTCTCTTCTGATTAGACCCTGTTTACCACCATCCTCTGCTGTCTCTACTTCATCCAGTTTGCCACCCATCTAATTAAGTTCCCAGCCATGCCCAGGTCCTCCAGCTTCCTCAGCAATCTTTTATGTGACACTGAGATTAAAGCCTTGCTGAAATCAAAGTAGAGTACATCCACAGCATGGCCCTTATATACCACCTTTGTTACCAAGTTAAAGAAAATTATAATATTGGTATGATTGTATGACAGGACCTACCTGCCACAAACCCATGCTCTTTACTATCTTGTAGATTGTTGCTCTCTAGGTAATCCACAAGGTCTTCTTTGACCAGTGATTTCATCAGTTTACCCACTACAGAGATAAGGCTTCTGTAAGTACTCAGTTGCTCCTTGTCTCATTCCTGGTGCAGCTGGGCTACATCCACCATCCTCCAGTCTTTTAGAACTAACCTGTCTTAATGGAGTTATTGAATAGCCCTACGGTGGGGGCTGAGCTAGCAGCCTAGCCAGCAACAGCCTTTTTCTACAGCTCCCTACCCAACAAATTTCTTTACACAAATAGAGCATTTTATTTTACAGTATTAAATTTAAAATACCAGATTCTGGTCGAGGAAGACTTACTGCATCTCCGGAGCTAATCAGCAATGAAGATGGGGCTCACAAAGACAAATAAATCTGATTTCTTCTCCCCGCATCTGACAAATGCTAGGCCACCAGACAGCATCCCCAGCTCATCACAGGCTACAGGCGTTGACTCTACTGGAGCCACGTTGTCCACCCTCCAAATTGAAGTCATTGCTTTAACAAAAATGGTCCAACAGATGGACCAGAAACTAGATGGATTTATAGAAAAATTTACATCAATTAAATATCATTTGGAAGCCATGGGAGAAGTGACTAAGATGGTGGAATCTACGGCGGGGAAGACCCTTGCTGCAATAGCCACCTCACTGAAGGAACAGGCCGCGTTGAGAGCCTTAGTGGAGCAGCTCGATAATGCTGTAAGAGCTGCAAATCTTTGGAGTTTAGGCTTATCTGAGGACTCAGAAGGGGATACTCTGTATGAGTACTTGAGTACATGGCATGCAGAACTTACCAATTTAAAAGATTTCTGAATCTCGAAGGCATATCGGATCTCCCCTAGGTGACCAGGTGGCTTTGACAACCCTCAAACTGTTCTTTTGATACTCGGATCCTCTGGTGAGAGAGATGCTATGCTTGGAGCAATTCAAAATAGGGGCCCGATCTTTTTGAAGGAATCACATATATTATTTTTTCCAGACTTGTCTTATGCCATCTGAATGCGGAGAAAGGCTTTCAATGGAGTGAAGCGGTGACTCTGTGAGCTAGACATAACCTACTCACTTGCCTTTCCAGCCCGCCTATGTTTCACTGAAGGCCGGAGGCAATATCAATTCACTGATGCTACAGAGGCTGGGGCCTGTGTGGAAAGAATAGCAGCTAGATGAAACCAAGAAGAGAGCTGTGAGGAAGAGGCGGATGTCAATGGGAATTGACTTTTGTCTGGATTGTTGGTCTACTTACATGCGGTCTGTATTTTTATATAGGTTGCACAGTCCCATTTTAACTGCAGTGTTCATCTGTTTAATAACTAAAAATCTTGCTGTCTCCTATTGCAGTTTGGGATGTTATAGACTGCTATTTAAGCATGTTGAGTTCTTTTTAAGATGCAGATATCTTATGTTGCGACTGTTCATAAGTGCTCTGTTTAAAGTTTAAAGTTCTACTCCACAAACACCCCTAAAATAACTCTAAGTAATATACTGGTGGATTTAACTATAGCTTGTGGGGATATGAATATACTTTATGAGATGTGGTAGCGTGTCTAAAGTGGTTTGCCATCCCTAGCTTAATATGTAGCATCCATTTACCTAACACTGTATATGGACATCTCTGGTGCCCAATGATCGATATGTAAGAGGCACAAGCTGGTCTTAGTGCAGGCTATTTCTATAGGCACTAGTTAATGCAACATATAGGGTTACCCTGGGCTGGGTTTCTTTTCTACAAATGCTAGGTAACTGATACTGATTGTCTCTCACCACCCTCATTAGGGGAGCTCTGGAATGTAAATAAATCAAATGCATATGTTCTTAAAAGTGTGAATAGACCTTAGAAGGTCAGTTAATATTTGACATGGTGTATAATGGCAATTCTCTGGTTAAGGCAATGGTTGCATTTAGTTCCTGTTGTGTATGCAAAATATTTGGAAGTTTCTAAATGGGAAAACCTCTCTATGATGTACCAATTGAGCAGATATTCGCTATCCTATGTAATGTACTTATGGATTCATATCACGTGTACCTGCTCAGAATATAAGTGTTTTACTGCTTATGCACTAAATGATATAAATAAAAAAAAAAAAAGAATAGCCCTACTAGGGATTCAACTAGTTCTGCAGCCAGTTCTTTTAGCATCCTTGGGTGCATCCCATCCAGCCCTGAGGTCTTATCTACCTTTAGGGCTTTTGCCCCTTATGAACTCTTTCTTTGGTAAAGACTTGTGGCATCATTTCAGGAATGTCCCTGAGAGCTGCCTTGAAGCTACTTTCAGGCAGCGGTCCACTGTCTTCCCTTGTGAAGACAGAGCATAAGTAATCATTAAGGATGACTGATTTTTGTTAATTTTTATCTTTGCTTCCCTGACTGTCCTCTTAACATCTCTAGTTCTCGTTTGGCACTTTCCCCATTCCTCCTCCTCCCCCTGTGTTTCCTTATACCTGGCGAAAGATTTTTTCTTTGCCCTTCCTGCTTCATTGGCCCTTATTGAGAACCACACTGGTCTCTTGAACCAGTTTTGTTTTGTAACAATTCTCATGTATTACTTAGTTGCCTCCAAAATGGCCACATTAATTGCCCAACAGCTTTACTCTAGACCTCCGATGCTTTACACACTAGTCAATTTGTCTCGGACTAGCTTCCTAATCCAGTTGAAATCTGCTCTTCTGAAATCTAGGACTTCAGTCATTCTGGTACCAAGAGCCAGGCTGAATTCTGGACCCCAGTGGCTCCACTACCCTCACTTCCCCACCATCTCTGAGCTGATGAGCACCAAACTGAGAACAGATGCCCTTCTAGTGGGTTCCTCAATCAGCTGCACCAACAGGCAGTCCAGCAATGTATGCAACAGGGCATGAATTCTGGTGCACCTGATTGCTGGAATATCCCAGTTATTATCTGGTTTGTTCAGATTGCCCACCACCAGCACTTCATCATTCTTCACTCCCCTTGCCAGCTCTTCCTCAAGCTCCCTGTTTGTCTCTTCCCCTTGTCCTGGTGGCCTATAGATAACCCCCACACATACTTTTTTTTTTTGCCTGAGGGTGCCGCTAGGTGAACCAACAGCAACTCAATTTCCCCTTTGCATCCCCTTTATGTCCATCCTCCACAGCCTCTGTGCCCTTTCTGACATATAGGGCTACAGCTCTCACCCTTTGCCTTCCCCCAATCCTGTCTAAACATTGTGTAAATGACAAGTTCCAGTCATTATTCTCTATGGCTCAAGTACTAGGTCCACCTTAGTGTCTGCCACCAATGCCTGGAGCGCACTGATTTTATTAGCCAGACTCTTGAAATTAAGGCAGACCCCTTCCAACCAGTTATACATCCTTTTTGCCTGTTTAATGATCATTCTCCTGCATTGTTTACTATTCTCTTTAACTTTTTATTTTTCTTACTGCTTGCTGACCTTAAGAACCTTTCTCCTTCACCTCTTCCACTACTCCTGCTTGAACCTCAAACTTATTTTTACACCCCCCCTTACTGCTACCAGTTCCCTGAATAGGGAGACAGTAGCTAGGTTTTATTCCCTCACTCCATTTACTGTGGTTCCTTGAGCCTCAGTGTCCCCCACAGTCTGTTTAACTGTTCAATGTGGACAGCAAATTTCTGCCCTAGCGCACTGATCCCTTCTCTCATCAGATGAAGGCTGTCACCTTTGATGAGCCTCCTATCCCAGAGTAACCCCCAGTACCACACAAAGTGCTACCCTTTTTCTATCTCTTTAATCACCCATTTAACTCCTCGGCATCGTTCTTCTTAGTCTGTCTTTCCCTCCCCCCTCCCAACTTCACACAGGGAGGACTTCAGAAAAAGCCAGAGATCCAGAGTGTACCTGCAATCTGTCCCCATCCTCTGAAAGATTGACTTGACTTGCTGCACATGCTACTTGACCAGCTCATTGGTACCCAAGTGTACCAGCACCTCCAGCTTCCCAATTCCTCTCTCTGCTCTAGCCTACCTATTCTGTGTATATTTCTGATGGTTGATTCCACAAGAAGGCAAGCTGACCATCCTACACCCCTCCTCCCCTTTCCTCCATCTTCTGTACTCTCCTGATCATAGAATCCCTGACCATTTAAATGCTCCTAGCAACCTTCTTCCTTTTCTCAACCCTGGGTGCCACTAGGTTGTCACTCTCATAACCCCAAACTGATTCAGAGTCCCCCACAGTGGAGCCAGGTATATGAATCCCCTTCAAAGGTGCAAAGTGATTTGCCACCTGGATGGTGTTAGGTTGGTTGGCCTCCATGTGGCTGCCTCTGCTTCCCTTCCCCTTCCCCCTTCCAACCACTCTCCACCCACTGGACCAGTGGGTCTCTGGGGGAGTGGAGGAGTGGAGTGTGGGCCCCAGCTGAGCCAGTGTCACAGGAGAGATATTGCTTCCCTTGCTACTATCAGTCGAGCACACAGATCTGCAAAAGTCCAGCAGAAGGGTCAGTGACCTCTCCTCCAGAATGTAACCCTGGAAGAGAGCACCCCATAGTGTGTGCAACTGATTTTTTCCCCACTGAGCCTTATCAGTATAATTATCCTGATGATAACCCTTAGACTTCTGATACTAATCAGTTCTCCCCTATCTAGAACCCTTACGATAATACCAGACTGGCCTATCCAATATATGGTCACCCAGATAGGGATGTAATTGTTACTAGTACACCTGACACACTTTCTTATCAGCACAGGTTAACTTACTGTAATAGAGGAATAGATAGAAACATAGAAAAAGAGATGGCAGAAGGAGTTAAGGGTCCATCTAGTCTGCTCATGTGTTCCTTGGACCTACTCAGATCCCAGGACCGAATATCCCTTCTGCCTATTGCCTCCTACTTCTCCTGTTGCTTTTGATCTCACATTAGCCCCATCCCAACCCATTCTGAATGATGTTACAGACTTTGCTTCCACTACCTCAGCTGGTGCTTTATTTCATGGTTCCATGACTCTTTCTGTAAAATAGTGTTTCCTAATCTCCCTCTTGAAGCTTCCCCTGCCCCCCCAAACTTCCACTCGTGTTCTCTAGTATTTGAGTCAGAGACTCAGTTGAACAAGTCAGAGGATGGCACCTTATTTATTCCTTTCAGGAACTTGTATGTTTCAATCATGTCTCCCCTCCCTCTTTGTCTACAGTCAGAACATACTTAATGCTTCCAGACGCTCTTCATATGAATGCCCTTGAAGGCCCTGAATCATTTTGGTCACTTTTCTATGGACAGCCTTCAATGTGATTTTATCCTTTTTCAAATGTGGACACCCAAACTGAATACAATACTTCAGATGGAGCCTTACCAGGGATTTGTAGAGTGGCAATATCACCTCCCTTCTCCTGCTATGGGATCCCCTCCCTATGCACCCTAAAATTTTGTTGGTCTTGCTATAAGCTGTGTTCTATTGGCTGGTCTGTTTCAGGGTGTTGCTAATGATAACACTCAGGTCCCTTTTCTCCTGCATGGTACTGAGCTAGACTCCATTGTGGTAGTATTCTCACCATGGGTTTCCATTACCCAAATGCATCACCTCACATTTCTTTGCTCTGAATCTCAGCTGCCACATGTTAGACCATCTTTCAAGCCTCTGCAGGTCTTTTTTGTAGGACCCTAACAGTCTCCTCACTGTCTACCCTTCCTCCTACTGTAGATGTGCTGTATCCATGAATAGAGCAATTTTGCCCAGAATACCTATGCCAATGACACTGATAAAGGCATTAAACAGGACTGGCCCCAACACTGAGCCTTGGGGCACACCACTAGTGACTGCACCTTCATCAGACCTCATCCCATTGACCACTACTCTCTGTTTTCTGTCCTTAAGCCAATTACCTACTCAGCTGACTATGCTCTTAGCTACACCCAGGTCCTCCAATGTTTTCAGCAGGTGGTTGTGCAGCACAGAATCAAAGGCCTTACTGAAATCAAAGTAGAGGAGGTCCACTGAGTGGCCTCTGTCCAGTTCCCTAGTGACCCAGTCAAAAAATTTGATGAGATTCATTTGGCATGACATTCCTGGCAAAAAAAAAACATGCTGCTTGTCATCTTGCAGACCGTTCTTATCTAGGTACATTACCAAGTCCTGATTTATTAAGGTTTTCATACGTTTCCCCACTACTGATGTAAGACTAACTGGTCAGTAGTTGCCTGCTTCCTCTGAACTCCCTCCCTTGTTGAGAGGCACCACATCAGCTTTTTTCCAGTCCCCCAGCACTACACCTGTCTGAAGTGATCTGCTAAATAAATTTTCTAAGGGATCTTCCAATTCACTTGCTAGTTCCTTTAGCACCCTCGGCTGTATTAAGTTAGGCCCTGGTGACTTGTCCTCTAAGTTGATCCAGGGCCTCTCTAACTCTACTGCTGGTGATTGGTGGTGTTTCCAGTTGTGGGACACCTTTGTCAGCAGCCTTGATGCCACTGTCTGGTACAGGGTCTATGTGTTCCTTGGTGAACACTGAGCAAAAAAAGTTATTCAGAACAGTGGCCTTCTAACTATTCTCCTCCACTATTCTATCACCATCCTTGAGTCTAACTATTCCTCCCCTTTTCTTTCTTTTTTCTTGTATATATCGAAACAATTGTTTGTTCCCCTCTTTAACCCCTTCTGCCAACCAAAGCCCAGTTGTTGCCTTAGCTGAGGTCACCATGCTCATTGTTTCTTTGTTCTTCTGAATGTTATCTTCCCATGCATTTTCTTCCAGAATTCTTTTATAATTCCTATAGGCCTCCATTTTGGCCCTAATTGCAGACTTTACCTGGCTACTGAACCATGTTTTTTTTTATGTTTGTTCTTTTTGGTCACTGTTCTTACGCACATCCTGGTGGCCTCTAAAATGGCTAGCTTAACCAGCCCCCATATTTCTTCCACATTAACTGCTCCTGTATTTTTAACAGCCTGCTTCTAACTACTTCCCTCACATTGTCAAAATTGGCTTTTCTAAAGTTTAAAATTTAAAACCTGTCTTGGATTGTGATTTTTCTTCCCCTAAGGCTAACTCAAACCACACAGAGTTGTGGTCTCTGTTGACCAGCGTATCCCCAACCCCTGTAACACTTACTCCCTTCAAATTAGTGAGGACTTCATCTAGGATGGTGTCCAGCCTTATCAGGACACTAACTAGTTATATAAGTAGGCAAACTTGAAGGGCATCAACCACTTTTTGACTCCTATTAGAACCTGCCACTGAGTTTCTCCAGTTAACATTGCGCATATTCAGATCACCTACCACCACTGTAGCCCTTTTTGTGCAACAACCCTGATCTCCTCAAGCAGCTCCTCATCCCTGCTCTCAGCCTGCCCTCGAGGCCGGTATATCACTTCTGTGTGGATCCTCTCTCCCTTTGCCGAGCTGGGTACATCCACAGGGATTCCACAACCTCCTTTTTGATGCTATCTACTGTGATGGCTTTTATCCCCTCCTTTACATATAATGCTAGCCCTCCCTCCTACCCTCACTTCTATCCTGTCTGAAGAGGGCATAGCCTGTAACTGAAAGGTCCCATTTTTCTCTGAGACCCAAGTCTCCATGATAGCCATCAAGTCAACTCAGGAATCTGCCATCGTTGCCTGCAGGTCACTTATTTTGTTCCCCAGGCTTCTGGCATTGATGCATACCCCATTCCCATACCAGCTGATTAAAGCTCAACTCTGAAAAGACCAAGGTGTTGGTGGTGGAACCGGGTCACTGGATAGAGGGGCTGGTGGTGGGATGTCCCTCAGGGCTTTGGCTTGGGTGTGCCCAGTTGCTGACCTCTAAACAGGTGTGGAATTGGGGGTGATATTTAAAAATGGGCTGACACTTCGTTCTCAGGTGTCAGCTGTGGTCAAGTTCTCTTTTTACCATCTGAGGAACATCACCCAGATTAAGCACCTTGTTTTCTCTGGTGATCTTCCAACCCTGGTCCATGTCTTTGTGACCTCACACCTAGATTACTGTTATTCCCTATACCTAGGTCATCCAGGGGTTGACATCTGCTGCCTGCAGCTGGTGCAGAATGCTGCCATCAGGTTGTTGTCTGGATCAACCAGATCCAGTCATATCACACCTGTGCTGTGCAAACTGCACTGGCTGCCAGTTCAGTGGTGGATCACCTTTAAGGTTGGCTTGCTGACCTATAAAGCTCTATACAGACAGGGTCCGAGTTACCTGCAAGATCTTCTGAGTCCTTACTGTCCCCTCCGACTGCTCTACTCAACAATGGGGGATTGCTGGATATTCCCAGGGTACAGTTAAAAACTTCTGGAGCTCGGGCATTTGCTGCCCCTACCCTGTGGAATTCTCTACCTTGTCAGATACGAAAGTGCCTGACAGTGGAAAGCTTTAAAACCACATTGAAAACACATCTTTTTGGACTTGCTTTTGCTGAATGCATTTAAATTGTTGAGTATTAATAAGTTATGATTTAATTATATCTATTGGTTTTAAGATAAAGTTAGGAACTGGAATGTTTTCTTATGTTTTTATAATTCCTACCTATTTTAAATTGTTAATTTTATTCTTTGTACAGTGCTTCGGTACACTGTGAATTGCACTTATCAAATAAAGTGTATTATTGTTATTATTATTATTACAAAGTCTGGTACTGCTGCTGTTATTCATTACTATTGGTTCTGCCCTTGGGTCTGCGGATGTGTGGCCCTGTGTCCAGTTCCCAATAGTTTCCAACCACTTCTTCCGTAATTTCTTAGATCATGGGAGAGAAATTCCTGCTTGTGTGGGAGTGATGACTAAGATGCTGTCAGAAGTGTGCTGTCTGATAGATTCCCCAGCATTAGACTCCCCCTTTCCTAGTTTAAATGGTTGATGTGAATGTCAAATTTCTGCCGAAGTGCACTCACTCCTTCCTGTGTTAGTGAAGTAAGTCAAACCTGAATAGCTTCCTTTCCCAGAAGCTCCCACATGAGCCTATGACATGATATCCTTTTTCACTACGCTATCTGTGTAACCAAGCATTGAATTCCTCAATGTCCTTATTCCTGATTTTGTTTTCACAATCACCTTTGCCCTACACTGGGAGGACCTATGAGAATGTCAGGGCAGTCCTGCTGGCCTCCAGCCATTCCCCCCAGCTTAATGAAATTCTGCTTGGTTTCTTCCACCTTTTGAGCAGACAGGTCATTCATACAGAGATGAATTACAGCATTTGTTCCTTCCTCTGCTTTGTCAAACAATCTACTGATGCATTCGGTGTCTCTCTGTGCTGATGCTCCAGGGAAGCATTTAACCGTTACCTTAGGTTGCATACCTTTTCTCAGGTGGGACTCAGCTCCTCTGATAATTGAATCCCCCAGAACAAGAAATTGCTTACTCCTGGCCCCACCTCTTATTTCCTTGCCTCCTTTGGATGCCGTCTCTCTGATCTGCCTGATCCCTTTATTGAGCTCAGGGTCACCTCTCGATGAGTCAGGATCCTTCATCTTTTCCAGTGGTGAAAAGTGGTTCTTAATCGGGATGACATTGGTCTAAACACATACTGTATTGTCCATCCTTAAAATCTTCCTCTTCCCCTGATCCACTACCCTCCAACCCCAGGGCCAGTGGATCTCTGGGGGACAGGACCTGGTTGGCTTAAACTCTGGTGTAGTTGGCAATGCAGGGTGGCAATCTCCTTCCATGCTGCATCCAGCTGGGCTTGAAGGTCATTCAGATTCCTGCATGTAGGACATTGACCCATCCTCCAGAGCTTATTCCTGAAGACAAGTGCCCCACAGCCCCTGCAACCTACCACCTCCATGTTGAAATCCAAAATGTGTGTTTTTTTACTCCCTCACTTACTGTTCCTGCCCAGGAAGTATTTGCTGTCAATCACTCTTGTTGCCTACAAAAGTAGGATTTCCTCCAGGTGGGAAGTGTGAGTAGCTAGGGTGTTGAACCTGTTGCTGCTTCCTGAGCAGTCTCTTATATGGCATATGCAGCCCATGATGCTTTGCATTGTGGGGGCATGTGTGATTTTGTATCTGTTATATGGAGCTGACTGTCCCCAAGTGTCCACCTGCAGTCAATGGCTTAACCTGCCTCTGATGAGTAAATTGCATGTTATGGCAAACAGCGCTTATCCAGCAATCTACCTACAAGGTAAAAACAATCAGCATTGTCCTCCAACACATATTCTCTAGCTGCTGATTGTTGCTGTAGCCAGACAACAAAGCTGTTTTAGTAGTAAAGTTCTAACTTCTTAGTCAGCTTTCTCCTTGCTCTGATAGCAAGATTGCTCTCTGCCAATAGGATGAGACTATGGTACAACACAAACAAATCCAACAAATATATTTAACAATTTAGGCTAGCTTTAAAGGGGGTCACCTAACTAGGGTGATGCTATGGTACAGTAAAAGTGAAGTTAACAAGCACACCTAATAACACAGGTTAGTTAGCGGCCCCCCAGATATGATAAAATAATGGTACAGTACACATGGCCTTAACAAGCACACCTAACAACACAGGTCAACTATATCATACCTGGTCAATATGTTGAAGCAAAAATTGCATGGGAAAAACAGCAAGGTCAAAACAGCCAAAAGCAAAATTGCTACACGGAGAAAATAGTGAAGGTAAATTTACGCTATCGCTGTAGTTTTATTGATTTTGGGGAAAGAGGTGAAAGTCTCTGGTTGGTGGTGTGCTGCCAAGCAGCTAATGTGGCTCAGAGGTTAGAGCCACAAGCAGGGAGAGCAGTGGAGTGTCAGTGTCCTCAGATTAAATTCCCTGTCCCAGGACTTCTGATTTAGTTTTTTCTTGTCTTGTGTCCCTTTCCCTTCCTCAAGAATCCCATCCCCCTGAGGTTTCTCCCCTCATCAAGTTTCTTCCCCCCCCGGAGTTGGTTATTTAAATGTGGGGCATAAGGAGGGTGTGGGGGGCATAGCCCCTCACAAATATACTGTATGTGCATCCTGTGCCAAGTTCAGGAAGGTAGTTCTCGCTGTTTTGGTAGTGCTCACTGTTTTTAAGAGTGCTACCTCTGATTTTGGCTATGGGGTTTTTGACCGCTATGTAAATGCCGATGGCATTATGACCCCATGCTGACTATACAGGAGTTACCTAGACAGGATGCAGCTATGGTACAGTACAAGAAAATTTAACACAGTTTCACCAAGTTATCAACCTTGGTCTAGGCCCCCCCCGAGTGTCCTGCAGACTATCTAGGACATCCTGCAGATGCTTTTAAGAAAGATTCTCCACTTCTGCTCTGTCCCATTCACATGACTGGACAGGAGCATGATCAGTCCCACTCTTCTGTTGCCCTAGCCAGCCTCCTTCAGTACCCTGCCCCATCTTATTTTCTGCAATCTGCTTAATTCCCTAATCTCGTGGAATGTTATTACACCATAAACCTGGGTCATTTGGCTTTTACCCACCAAGCCACCAAACCTGGAAATCTCTACCTCCACTTATGCGGAATGCTCCAAGTCATTCATTTTTCCATATACAGTACAATCTTGATTACTGTATCCAGACTGCTTGTGAGACCGGAAATTAGTTCAGATAATAGGGAGACTGTAAAACTGGGATTACAATGTTCAGAGAATATTCACTTGGGAGACATGCTACCAGTCCATTAGATAGGGATGTTTGGATAATGGGGGTTCATTAGACTGAGATTGCACTATATCTCTAATGTTTTTCCTGCTTCTGTTGGGCTCATGCTCCTGCATATGATTGGTGCCTCACTATGATTATTTTTCATCATGTCAATGTAAGCTACTTCTGTATTTACATAGAATTGTTATTACTGAATGCATTTCTTGAACCTGTTATGTTATACTGCTATTTCATTTTCTGTAAATGTACATGTTAATCTTCATTGAATTGTTTGTTATAACCATACTCCTTCACCATCTCCCTAGTTTGCTACTGTTATGTTTTGTAGTTTGTTTTGTACTGTTCTTTAGTATCTGTATTGTCTTGCAACATCCTGATATTATAATGCCTAGCAATTTTCATGGCTGCATAGCGGAGCTATGCTGATGCTTTGCTATTACATCAGTAGAGAAAGGGGGCTCTGTAATGTCCGGAATTCTTGCAAACTCAGCACTGTCTGTCTGCTTCCACAGAGTGGACATTAATCACATCTCTCTGTGTCTTCTCCATTCAACTCAATACATATGTTTTCTCCCTCCCCCTTCCCTCATCCGCCACACTATTTCCTAGCACTGGTCCCACTGGCGATGAATGGCTCATGCAGATACACAGTTATTCATAATTCAATGCCTTTGAAGTAACTGACGCTGCCGACTCTGTTCAGCTACTATTTGCAAGCAATAATAATGTGTATAGTAACACTTTAAGTTTGCTTGCAAATACTAACTAAATGGAGTCATCAGCATCAGCAGCTTCAAAGGCACTGAAGAAACATTTCAGAAGCTTCAGTAACTTCAGTGCTCCTAAAGTCAGTGCAAATGAACTCTTATTTTTTTAAATACAGATGGGAGCCCCTTAACTCATTCTCATTCTCTCTCTTTCTCTCTCTCTCACTCACAGACACACACACACACACACACACACACACACACACTGTTTTCCTAACTGTATCTGCTTGAATGTGCTATCTGAAAGATCCTAGAAAAGGGATGCTGTTTGTCAGGAACTTTGCTATCCAATCCCATTCATGACACAGAGTAATAAAACACCAATATTACACTGAACAAAGCCACATTACAGATGGGGGGTGGTGTAGAACCAATATCAAACAAATTCTAACCCATATCAAACCAAAGGGTTCACTATTCAAAGGCAACTTCACTGTCTTGGAGATGGATCTCATTCTATATTAAATACCTGGTTCACTATAATTTGAGATATTATATGACTGTGCTTTTCTTTAGCAAAATGATTTGCAAGGGAGAGGGTAAGAGCATGGATAACCTGGATAAGTTGCCACTAAGTGTATGAAATAATTATATGTTCAATATATAATCAACAATTGTACAACAATAAATGCCTTTACCAATACTGCATTGCCAGAAATTATTTTTTAAAGAACAAAACCTGAAATGGGTTTAATTGTAAAATTACAACAATTTTTTACCAGGTGCAGTACTTCCCTTTTGAGTTTTAAGCCACATATCTAGTTGAAATAATTTAGAGGTTCAACTGTGTCTTATATCGAAAATCAATTTTATTGACTTTAAATGTACATTTGATATTTTTAAAATTGCAATGCGCTGAAGTATGTTTAGGTAATGTTTCAAAAACAATGAACCCACAGTGCTCTAGAGACAGCACTGCCAAAATACAGAATTGAATTAGCTACCCTTGAAACATAAGTTTTGGAATGTTGTATTCCAGGTGATTTTTTACCTTACATAAGGTGAAATGCTCCTATGAAAGCAAAACTTTAATCTTCTTTATGTGTTCAGTTGCCAGGCTTTTTTTTGCATATAATGATGTCTTAGAATAGACCATGGGATTCCCCCACCCTCCTCTGTTCAGTTTATTGCATCTGCCTGAGCCACAGTGAATTAGCAGTTGGTTGCTACACAACTGCCTCCAAGGAGTCACATCTTGCATTATAACGAGGTCCATATATGACAAAACCATCAGAACAGAAAAGTCAGGCAATCCTTCGTAAGACTTAGACTTTCCCTGGTTAGGGAGGAACAGAGGGTAAACAAGCAGATCATCAAATGAACATAGTTATTGAAAGAGACTGTATTAAGACAGCATAAAATTTGGCAAACACAATAAAGCAAGCAATTAATTTTTATAGCACATATAGCATTTGTCCAAAGTATCCTAATGCATTTTGCACTGCAGTTAGATATTGGTAGTGCTGTGACTGTTCTGCAAACAGACCCATGAGATGAAAAAAGGGTCGCTACTAGGAGAATGGTGCTTGTAAAGTCTCAAGAAGATTCAATCAAAGCAGAAAGCACTCAGCACTCCTTGTCAAACACAAAATGTACATATACCACCAGATGTCTTCTGCAAAAGATTTAGTGCGGTGAAAACAAGCAATATAGCCTGGCATAACCTGAGGAGACTACCACAGACCAACATTTCACACTCAAACTGAGTGCATTGTCAAAATTTGAGTGTGAAACACTGGTCTGTGGCAGTCTTTCCAGGCTACACCAGGATATATTGCTTGTTTTCACCACAGTGAATCTTTTACAGGACAAATCTGGTGGTATATGTACATTTTGTGTTTGACAAGGAGTGCTGAGTCATTTCTGCTTTGGTTAGACCTATGAGATATTGCACAGTCCCTCAGTAATGTCCTATGGAAAACAATGAAATGCATTAGATAGTGTTTCCTTCAGGTGGATGAAGGAGGACCTGACTTTGATGTGGACTGGCATGGTGTCAGTGAGGAGCAGCCTATCTTTCAATAAGAAGATTCTCGTT
Source organism: Neoceratodus forsteri (assembly GCA_016271365.2). Lineage (NCBI taxonomy): Eukaryota > Metazoa > Chordata > Ceratodontiformes > Ceratodontidae > Neoceratodus > Neoceratodus forsteri. The sequence continues at coordinate 1,565,005,410 of CM057452.1, read as the reverse complement.
TAAGACACATTCCGATGTCATATTGCCACAAATCTGTCCTAATTCAGACTGAAACATAAGAATATGATTATGGCCACAGTCCTGGGAGGCTGTATCAATTCTCTTCAACCAGTCAACAAGTCACAGAATATGTCTTTCAAAGCCTATTACCATGAGTGTTATGACATATGGCTGGCTACATAACAACGACAGTTGACAGCTGATGGCAATCCAAATGTTCCATCCCAAAAGAAAATGATTGAGTGGGTTAAGGAGGCTTGCACTGCTGTCTCTAAAGTCAACATAATGAGGTCATTCCAGGTCTGTGGGATTGCAAGCACAGACCCTGATGTAATCCAGTGTACTTGATTGGATTGTATAGCTTTTGCAGCAAGAGATACAATCGCTTCCAGACTATCATCTTTACAAAATCAGTAAAAGTAAAAAATCAGTAAACTTTCTTTTATTTCCATTTTCAACAGACGGAGTGCCAGCACCCTGGACTTCATTGTTAAAGTGACAGTGGCACAGATGCAGATACAGTAACAAGCAGCCAAAACAAACTCAACTGAAGTGGAAAGTTTAACATTTTTCAAATATTTTCTTGCTCATAAAATACCATACCACTGTCTAACAAAGGCATTTGGTATCTTATGATGGTAAGGGATATAGGACAACTGCAAGTTGATGGTTTCTAGGCCAGTTTCTAATTGGTTGCCATGCTACAGACATTGCATGCGTGGCGCATATTGACTGGCTGGCCTGAAAAAATCAAACAGCATATCAACACTTAATCAGGGCTTCCTGAATTTCTTTATGGATTTATTTCATTTTAGTTTTTCTTTCTAATAGCTGATGACAATTGCACACCTATTCCTGTAATGCCTGAGAATTAATTTGAGCTTTATGAAATCAACCAGTGAGTACTGCCACAGCTAAATGGTAACAAAAACATTAAGGAACAAAGTTAAACTGTTAAAAAAACAGTAAAAATAATGAAATACAATAATAAAATTAAAACACATCATTCTAGAATCTGCATAAGTAGAATTAGAGTTTGTCTATGAATTCAATGTATAAAACATACATTTAACAGAAATGGTATGTAAAGGCCAGGTTACCCTCCTGCATCTAGAGTATTGGATTACATCTCGTTCCGGAGAACTTCCACCATACACCATAATCACCGGTACTGCAGCAACACCAGTCATCTTGCCATCGTGAGCCAAGGGCAAAGGGGATCAATGGCACTAAAACACCACTCCCTGGGGCACCATAACAAGAGACCACACACACAAACTAGTTTCTTCATACCAGAGATGGAACTCAGCATAGTGATACAGTATTTTATTATTTAGCTGCAGGAGGGTGCACAGGTCTCTGGGCATTTCCTTGGCTATTACTTTTTTGCAGATGTTCTGTTCATCTTTCTCAAGCCATCCAACACCATTTTGCAGTCATATTGGCACTGATGATGGTTTGTGATTGTGTAATGTACCATAATTGACTGTAGTATTTTCTTTTTTTCTGCACTCTGTCCATTTTGTATTACAGTTATCCGTTAACAGGGGCAGTCTTCATTGACTTAACCAAAGCTTTCGATCTGGTTGACCATTCTCTGCTACTATCCGCCCTCAGTACCTTGAGCTTCTCTCCCCCAGTCACTACCTGGTTCAAAAGCTACCTCTCCAACAGAACACAAGCTGTTAAGTTTAATTCATACATGTCAGACAGTGCTGTTATCAACATTGGGGTCCCTCAGGGGTCTATACCTGGCCCTCTTCTATTCTCATTATTCGTCAATAAACTTCCTGAGCTGGTCACCACAGGTCACTCACTTCTTTATGCGGATGACCTGGTAATTTATTATCACTCTGATAAGGTCCTGGATCTAAATGCTGCCCTCACTGCAGATTTTCGTGCTGTACAACACTGGTTGAACTCTCAACGCCTGGTTTTAAATACAAATAAAACAAAAGTTATGATGTTTGGCTCCAATCACAAGCTTAGATCCTGTCCTCTGACCATCTCTGTCTCTGATATCGATGGGAACCCTATAGAAACTGTCACTTCCTTTCGTTACCTTGGCATCCACCTGGATCAAGCCTTGGACCTGAAAGCACATATATAGGAAACCTGCAAGTCAATTAACTGCAAATTGGGGGTTGCCTATAGAACCAAATACCTGTTCACCCCTGCTGCTAAATTGGTGATAGCCAGAGGCATTCTATTGCCAACCCTTACATATGGGTGCCCCATCCTGTCCTTGGCCACCAAATCTTCACTGAAACTATGGGATACTACCTTCAATAATGTGTGCAGGTATGCAACCAAAGCACCTCGGCTGCAGCATCATTGTCTCTTATATCAGGACCTTGGTTGGCTCTCTCCTTCCTCTACCAGGCAGTACTACTTGTACAATTTAGTTGATTCCATCCTAAGGACGTCCAAGCCTGCTATCCTGTCTGATCTCCTCAGGCCGGCCATTCCCACAAGGAATCTTAGATCGGCTGATCAGACCTTACTATCCATCCCTTTTGTCAGACTAAAAGGGCATGGGCTCCTTCCATCATGCTGCCCCCACCTATGAAACCTACTACCTCAGGATCTAAGAGATGTCTCCACTCATGTGACTTAAGAGCAAACTCAGGACTTTCCTCACTACTATGGACAAATGTGTTTGCTTTGACCCTACCTGATCCGCTGCATTTGTACTGTTTCCTCATTGCTAGCACTTTTGCCTGTCAAATGGGTGTTCTATACTGTGCCTTGTAATTAATGTTTTATTTTGTGCCTTGTAATTAATGTTGCCTTAACCTGTTTCTTTATAAGCCTAATGTTAGCTGTTGACAATTGTAAGTCGCTATTCTACTCCATGACATTCTTATCTTCACTTCACAGCCTCTCCTCCTTAACCCCTGCTGCTCTCTTCCCCTTCTTCTGTTATATCCTCTTCCCTTTTGCCACTCCCCACCAAACTCACCTTTACCTGTTCCTACCTCATCCATGCCCTCCTTAGTCCCACCCTCCTGGCTGTGCTTAGTCACCTCTCTCCACCTACTACCCTACTCCCACAGTCTCCGACCCCCCTTCCCTGCCGTCTCTTGGTTCCACTGGCTCGGCTTGACTTTGACACTTTTACGCTATTGCGTAACTCCTCGCCTCTATCCCCTCTCACTGGCATCCTCACTCCTCGCCTGCCGTCTGTCAGTTCCACCAGACCGGCTGTATTTTCCTACCTATGCCGCTGTTGCCGTCTACTGCGCTCCCCCCTACCACCCTCTTTGCCTGCGTCTTTCGGCTCCATAGGAATCGGCTGCAGGTTGGTACCTCACCCGCTGTTGCCGTATCTGGGGCACCTCCTTTCCACTTAATCTCTCCTCCCATCCTTTTGCCAGTTTTCCCTTCCTTGTGTCTTTTCTACTGATGCCTATCCTCTCTTATTTTCTGCCTTCTACTATTCACATTTTTGAGTATGTTCCATGATCAAGTGCTAAAGTATATTTTTGTTTACTAATGTATGTTACATTGCCATATGTATTTCTCTCTGCATTTTTTGTACTCGTTGTCTTAATAATCTGGCTGTACTCTTTGTGTATTGTAATTGTACCTCCCGGGTCGTGCCTGAAAACAGTCACTTGGTGACTAGCACACTTACCCGGTTAACAAAAACTAAATAAATAAATAAATAAATAAATTTGTCTTGCTGTATTGTTATGTAATTCTCCCAGGCCATGTCTGAAAACAGGTAACAGTTTGCTCTGTGCACTTACCCGGTAACAAAAGCAAATAAACACAATTTTCTTCTTTCTGCCCACGATTCATCATCATCATAATCACTTCCTTGTGCTAAAATGATGCATTGGCAACCCTTCTTATATTGAAAACTATGTAACTTGAACAAATGCCTTTTCTTGGTGTGTAATTTGCTATTTGCTATCTGATGATGAACCTTTTCAGCAGTCTATGCCTTTTACTTATAGGGGAACCAGATCAGTGCCATAACCTACTCGCTATTTCAGTCTTTGCCAGTACCTCATATAATTAAGGGCATATGGTATCTACTTATTACATTCCTCAGCTATAGCACGAGATTTTGCTGGAGATGAGTAAGATCAGAAAGCTCAAGATTTTTAAGAGTGTTTTAAATAGAGAAATGTTTCAACAGTGTAAATGTGGGTAAGCTGCATTTTGGAAATCAAACTAGGTTTGCACCAAATATCATAGCTTTTTTTTTGTATTAGTGTAGTGTCTAGAATGATAACATTGATATTCAGTATTTAGTCTTGCATATATTCAACTTATGTATTTGTAAGTATTGTTTGATATTTTAATATATAATTGGTTTGCAATTAACATTTATTTTGTACAACTTGTATGGTTGTTATAATCTGGACAACTTTGTTAAATAGGGCACTTGATGTCCTAAAATTTTGTATCATGCTGAAAAATAAAGCTGTTTTCTACTACATGTCATGCCCTTTGCTTTTCCTTTGCATTACAAGTGCACTTGCTTGACTGATCACTAGTGCTTGACAGTGTGGTCTTTTAGTTAGAAACATAGAAAAACAGAATGCAACAGCAGATAAAGGCCACTGAGAACACCCAAACTGCCCATTTTTCATCCTTCATTGTTTCTTGCTGTAGACCCTACCTGATCTATATTGCAGTCCCCCCCCTTCCTACCCATATGATTCACTTGTGCCTGTCCCAGGCATTGTTGAACCCCACTGCTGTTTTTCCCTATTACTTTCATTAGAAGACTGTTCCAGATATCCACCAGTCTTTCTATGAAGAAGTAATTCCTCATATTCCTCATGAATTTACCATGTGCAGCTTCACAGTATACTCCCTCATTCTAGACCACCTTTATCTATGAAAAATACTTCAACCCTGTACTTTATTTATCCCCGTGAGATATTTAAAGGTCTCTATCATAATTCCCTCTCTCCCTTCTCGCCTCCAGGGTATATATATTTAGCTCCTTTAGCCTCTCCTTGTAGGGCTGTTGATGCAGACCCTGCACCATTTTTGTAGCCCTCCTCTGGACCACCTCCACTCTAACTATGTCATTCCTGAGATGTGTACTCCAGAACTGGACACAGAAGTGGGGATTTACCAGCAAGCTACATAAAGGCAGCACCACATCCCTCTTCCTATTTATTTATTTAATTTTGGTAAACAGGTAGGCCCACTGAGACTGGATGGTCCCTTTTTTCAGGGATGACACATGATTAGTTACAGAGAGACATAAGGCAGGGTCATAAGCATTATACATTCTGATTGCTGTGGGGAGAGGTAGAAGGGTGAGTTTTGATGTTGATTTGGGATTAGCTTAAATCTTTATTGAACTCTGTAACTGATTTTGTGTTGTAACTATTGGTTTGGGAGTAGCTTAAATCTTTCTTTAACTCTGTAATTGATTTTTTGTGAGTTTGCTGTTGGTTTGGGAGTAGCTTAAAGTGTTCTTTAACTCTGCAATTGATTTTCAGGAGGACTGTTGCTGGCTGGCTGGGGGAGGGTATTCTTTGCCCAGAGACAGAGCAGTCAATCAAGTTTGTTTGGAATATAGTTTGAACCTTTATTGAAAAGCTCACAGAGCCATTTTGCCTGTTCATTCTGCTTGCTGTGGAGAGAGGTAGGAGGGTGAGAGTTGTCATTGATTTGGGATTATGTTAAATCTTTATTGAACTCTGTAACTGATTTTGTGTTGTAACTATTGGTTTGGGAGTAGCTTAAATCTTTCTTTAACTCTGTAATTGATTTTTTGTGAGTTTGCTGTTGGTTTGGGAGTAGCTTAAAGTGTTCTTTAACTCTGCAATTGATTTTCAGGAGGACAGTTGCTGGCTGGCTGGGGGAGGGTATTCTTTGCCCAGAGACAGAGCAGTCAATCAAGTTTGTTTGGAATATAGTTTGAACCTTTATTGAAAAGCTCACAGAGCCATTTTGCCTGTTCATTCTGCTTGCTGTGGAGAGAGGTAGGAGGGTGAGAGTTGTCATTGATTTGGGATTATGTTAAATCTTTATTTAACTCTGTAACTGATCTTTTGTTGTAACCCTTGGTTTAGGAGAATATTAAATTTTTCTTTAACTCTGTAACTGATTTTTTGTGAGTTTGCTGTTGGTTTGTGAGTAGCTTAAAGCTTTCTTTCACTCTGTAACTGATTTTCAAGAGGACTCTTGCTGGCTTGAGTAAAGCCCTCCCCGCTCCCACCCCTCCATCTGCCATTCTTTAAGACTGGAAAGTCAATGAGGGTTGGACTTCAAGGTTGTGATACAGCAACTTGGAGAGCTGCAAACTGCCCATGTGAATGAACTCTTAAAGCTAATAGTCAGATGGTGAAAAGTTCAGACACTCAAGCTTTGTTAGTTGGATTTTAGGGTTTAAATGTTTTACAATTGCAAGTTTGAAAGTCAAACTGACAAGCTTGGGTTAAGGAAGGGTAACTGCATATTTGAAAGTTGAAAGTCTGAAGTTCAAACTGACAAGGTCATGTATAAATGTGTTAACTAGAATTACTGAACTAGTAAGCTAGGGACATTGGGGTAAAGAAGGACTCAGAAGCAAGCTAGTAGGGTCACATATGGTATCCAGCTATTGCTGGACAGATTGTGTGGTAAGGAATTGAAGTTATGTTTAAGCTAAGTGTGAATTATGGAGGAAAGGAAAATGGGGGTGATTATACTGAGGGGTGGAGGGGCACAAATAAGGGTGGCAGGAGACATCAGAATAGTGGATGGAATGGGGGGGCACCATGAAGTGAGGGTAGCAGGTACAGGGAGGATAGTGGAGTGCAAAGGCTGTGGGGTGGCTGTTTGGATAAATATACTATGGAAATAGGAAGGTTGTCCATCAGATAGGCAACACGCCTTTATGTGAAGCAAATAAACAAATCAAAACAAAAGAAAAAAACATTATGGTTCTCAAAAGAGGTGGTGGGGAAGCTTAGGGAGAAAAGATAGCATTCAGGAAGTGTAAGGAAACACAGAAGGAGCAGGACAGAGAACTGTACCAGTTAAAGCAGAAGGAAGTGGGGAAGGCAGTCAGAATGGCAAAGGCCCAAACTGAGGAAAAGATAGCCAACTCAGTTAAGAAGGGGGATAAAACCTTTTATAGGTACATTAGGGAGTAAAGAAAGACAAAGGGTGGGATACTGAGGCTGAATAAAGAGGAGGTTGGGTGGGCAGAGAGGGACAGTGAAAAGGCAGGGATACTGAATGCATACTTCTGCTAATTATAAAAAGGTTCTGAGAAAAAGAGTTTTCTGATTGGCTGCAAACATTCTATCAGCCCTATGTTAATCTTTGATTAACATACATGTACAGCCTAATCATATGCTGAACAAAGTTTAACACTATTTAAAAAACATTTTTATTATAATAGCAATAAGGCACTCACAGAGGTTATGTCAATGATCAGTTAATCACCCTCTAGGGGCAGGTAGCACTCAGCTGTGCCTTGTGCCACATTACACCCCTACAGGGTGATTAACAGATCATTAACATAACCCCTGGTCATGCCTTATTGCTTAAATATTCACAAGGGAAGAGGAGGAGGAGGTACCTAATCCAGTCAATGGAAGCACTCTGGATAGGGGCATCAATATCAGTCCTCTCAAAGAAGAAAGGATTCTGAAAGAACTCCTAAAACTGAAGGTTGACAAAGCAATGGGGCTTGATGGTATTCACCCCATAATTCTAAAAGAACTAAGTGGAGAACTAGTAACACCACTGACTACCCTTTTTAACAAATTGTGGGAGGATGGTGTGGTACCTGAGGACTGGAGGAGGGTGGATGTGATTCCTCTTCACAAAAGTGGGAGCAGGACAGAGACAGGAAACTACAGACCTGTCAGTTTGACCTCAGTGGTAGGGAAAATGATGGAATCACTTCTGAAGGAAAGAATTGTTGAGTACCTAGAGGCCAGTGGGTCACAGGACCCAAAGCAGCATGGATTCACAGCAGGACAGTAATGTCAGATGAATCTAATCAATTTCTTTGACTGGGTGACCAAAGAAGTAGAACAAGGAGGGGCTGTGGACATGGCCTACCTAGACTTTAGCAAGGCATTTGACACAGTCCAGCACACAAGATTAATAAACAAATCAGCCAGCCTGGGAGTGGGTCCCAGGGTGGCAGTCTGGGTAAAACATTGGCTAGACAACAGAATGCAGAGGATAATAGTAAACGGAGTCCACAGTGAAGAAAGAGGGATTACTAGTGGGGTACTGCAGGGATCAGTACTGGGACCGGTCCATTTTAATGTCTTTATAAGTGACATTGCAGAGGGACTGGAAGGAAAAGTATGACATTTTGCAGCCGACACAAAGATCTGCAACAGGGTTGATATACAAGGTGGGGTGGAAAGGATGAGAAGGAACTTTGTCAAGGTTGGAGGAATGGTCAACTGTATGACAGCTTAGATTCAATACAAAGAAGTGCAAAGTAATGCACCTGGGAAACAAAAACCCAGTGGAAGAGTACACAATGGGGGGGAGGTGATACTGACAACAACAAAAATGGAAAAGGACCTTGGGGTAGTTATACTAGATGACCTAAAGGTGGGCAAGCAATATGAGAAGGCAGTAAGGAGGGCTGGGGGTGGTACTGGGATGCATAGGGAGAGGCATCATCAGTAGAAAACAGGAAGTTGTTATCCCTCTGTACAAACAGTTGGTGAGACCCCATGTGGAGTACTGCATGCAGTTCTGCATACCCCATCTCCACAAAGACATAGACAGGGTGGAGGCTGTACAGAGGAGGGCAACTAAAATGGTGCAGGGTCTGCACCAGAAGTCATACAAAGAGAGACTAAAGGAGCTTAATATGTATACCCTCGAGGAAAGGAGGGAGAGGGGAACATGATAGAAACTTTCAAGTACCTCAAGGGAATCAACAAAGTCCAAGAGGGTAGCATCTTTCAGAAAAAGAGATGTGCAAGAACAAGGAGGCACAATTTGAAGATAGAGGGGGAACGGCTCAGAGATAATGTGAGGAAGTATTTTTTCATGGAGAACATTATGGATGCATGGAACAGCCTTCCTGTGGACGTCATGGAGTCAAAAACAGTCGGGGAAGTCAAGAATGCAAGGGACAGACATAAAGCAATTCTAGTAGGGGTTAGGAAGAAGTAGGCTGTTGGTTAACTAGGATCTGCAGCTTATCAATTAGGAAGGGAAATGGGCAGACTAGGTGGGCCAAGGGACCCTTATCAGCCATCAAATTCTATGTTTCCATGTTCCATGTTACAGGCTGAAGAGACTGGAAGAGGGGGTACAGGGTTCTGGAGGGAGCTGGAGAGGGTAGGGGGAGCTGGGGTAGGCAGGACCTCGGAGAGGAGTAGCTGGGAGAAACATGGGAGGAACAGCAGGGCTAAATCCCATGAGGATGTAGAGGGGGTGGGGTTCAGGATAACAGAGGGGCAGTAAGTGGAAGGTAGGCTCAGGGCATGGGGAATGAGGAGATAGGCACCACTGTGGGGGTAGCAAGTAATAGGTTTGCAGTGTTGAGATCAGAGTCCGTAGTGGAGGTGTCAGAGATCATGGGGGAAGGGGAGAGGAGGAGAAGGCTAGTGAAGGCCCAGGAGTCAGGAGTCAGGCTGGGAAAGGAAGAAGGGGGGAGGGGAAAAGCGGGGTAGAGGCAGAGGGAGAGATTGAAACAGGTGGGGAAAATGTAGGCATCACAATGGTGCAAATAGAGGTAATAAGTGTGGGCTCTGGAAAGGTAGACAGTGAAAACAGGAGGAGGGGGTTATGGGACAAGATGATGTACTAGTGCTGGAGGATTCTATACTGAATGGGGTCAGATGGGGCGGAAGGGGAGAAAGGCACAGTCCCATCTAGGTCGAGGCTATTCCGGGGTTGACCGTGTGCAGGGCAGCACTTCTTAAGTGCACACAGAGGTGGAGGGAGAAACCTCACATAGTGGTGCACGTGGGTACAAATGACTTGGTGTGGGAGATGGTAGAGGTGACAAAGGGGAGGTTCGATGAGTTGGGTAGGCAATGTGAAGAGGCGGGTGGGGTCAATGGCATTCTCTGAGGTACTCCCGGTACCATTGGCAAGTACAGTGAGAAAAAAAGGATAGAGGAGTTCAATGCGTGGCTGAGGTATTGGTGCCATATCAGGAAGTACGGATTAGTGTCTGACTGGGGTAGGACCTGGGGAAATAGTGACCTATATGCAGGGGGCAGGTTACATTTGAGCAGAGAGGGGAATGGAGTACTAAAATGGAGAATAGAGGGGTATATATCAACAAAGGTGGATTTAAACTAGGAGGGGGGTGGCGAGGGGACTGCTGATAGGAAAGGGGTCCAGAAAGGGGAGCCTAGTAAGGTCACACCCATAGTTATGGGTAAATGCACTTGATAAGGGGCACAGGGAGGGATAAAGGTGGGGAAGAATAGGGGTAGGGAAGCGGAGGAGACAGGCTGGAGGGTGGGCTCACTGAATGCAAAAAGCCTAAGGAATAGAACAGCGGAGTTACAGGCTCTCTTGGAGGTTGAGGGGGTGGACATTGAGGCAATTACAGAAATGTGGGCCACTCAGTACCAGGACTGGGATATGATGTTCCCAGGGTTCAGGCTATTCAGAAAGGATAGGGCTAAGGGGATTGGGGGGAATGGTGATCTATGTAAGGTAAGAGAAAAAGTGCATAATGGAGGAAGGGGAGGAGTGGAGGGCAGAAGCACTATGGATGCAGTTCCAAAATGCAAAGAATAGGACACTGAGAATGGGGGTGGTGTACAGGCCACTGGATCAGAGATTTGATCTGGATAGGGAATTAGCTGAACAAATTAGGAGGGTCTGCAGGAAGGGGAGCACAGTGGTGGTGGGGGACTTCAACCTATCGGGGGTGGAGTGGGGCACCCCATCCACCATGAGTGCAAGGGATTGGGTCCTGCTAGAAGCATGTCAATACAGCTTTCTGACTCAGCTGGTCCAGGGGCTGACTCAGTTAGAAAGGACTCTGGACCTTGTACTGGATAACGGGGAAGCTATAAGGAATCTGGAAGTGGAGGAACCACTGGCTGGGAGTGACCACTACTTGGTGTGGTTCATGCTCAACATGGAGAGGGAAACAGGGGCACAGGTACAGGGGTAATTGAGTTTAGGGGGGAGGACTTTAAGAAGATGGGGGAAATTTTGGGCAGGCACCTGGCAGGAATGCAACCACACATGGATGCAGACCAGAAATGGAACATCATAAAGGAGCTGCTGGCAGAGGCAACAGAGTCTTGCACTAGGAAGAAAAGCAAGAAGTGAAGGGCAAAGTAACCCAGGTGGCTGACACAGGAGGTTATGGAAGGAGTGAGGGCCAAGAGGGCAGCATTTGAAAAGTACAGGAAATTGGGGAGGGGTAAAGATAAGGATACGTACATGGAGAAGTCCAGGAGGTTACCAGACTGGTCAGGGCGGCCAAGGCATCCAGGGAGCTGAGACTTGGAATTGAAAGTGGAAAATAAGACTTCTTCCATTACTCTGGAGAGAGAAGAAAGAGTAAGGATCAGCTGGCGAGGATGAAGAAGGATGGGGGGTGGTTGGAAGGGGCAGAGCAGGCAGAGACACTGAACGAATACTTCTGCTCTGTATGTAAACACAGTCACGGCACTCACCTACACACCACCAATAAAGAGACCAAAGGCATAAGCTTATGCAAAAAGTATTGCCTTTACTGAAACTCTGTATTCACGCAAGAGAAGGGGGGGCAGATACCCTTGGCAAGGGGGGTGGGTAGGGGTGGAGGAGATGACAGATGTAGGGATTACAGAGAGCAGGGTACTAGATGGGTTGAGAGCATTAAGGGTGGAAAAAACACTTGAACCTGATGGCATTCATCCTAGGGTACTATGGGAGTTGGCAGAGGTCCTGCTGGGGCCACTGGCCAACCTGTTCAATACCTCCCTGGAAACAGGATGTATACCACAGGACTGGAGTATGGCCCATGTGGTGCCCATTCACAAAAGTGGCCCAAAGGATGAACCAGGAAACTACACGCAAGTGAGTCTCACATGGATCGTGGGAAAGCTCATGGAGACCATACTAAAAGAGAGGGTAGTGATCTTCTTAGAGGAAAACAATCTCCAGGTTGGTCGACACCACAGGTTTATAGCTGGCAAATCCTGCCAGATAAACCTCTTAGAGTACTACGAATGGGTGACGCAGGAACTGGACAAGGGTCATGCAGTGGATGCCCTGTATTTGGACTTCAGCAAGGCCTTTGATTCAGTGTCACATGAGAGATTGGGGGGGAAACTGGAATATGTGAGGGTGGGATCAAAAATTGTGAAATGGATCACAAACTGGCTTAAGAAAAGGCAGCAAAGAGTGGTGGTGGGGGGGAACCTCAAGTCACCAAGATCAGTGACAAGTGGGATACCACAAGGATCAATACTTGGACTGATGCTGTTTGGGATTTTTATTGCAGATCTCTCACATGGGATCCAGAGGAAGATCAGCCTGTTCGCAGACAATACCAAGATGGGAGCTGTGGTTGATGACCCAGAGGGGTGGAAGGGGTTGCAGGAGGACCTGACTAAGCCGCAGGAGTGGGTGGAAACATTGCAGTTGGAGTTCAATGCCAAGAAGTGCAAGGTTTAAGCACTTTGGAGCCAGGAACCAGGGAGGGATTATCACTTGAATGGAGTACATTTGGGGAGTTCCACAAAGGGGAAGGACCTAGAAGTGATCATTAAGGGGAACATGAGCAACTCTGCTCTGCACACGAAGGCGGCAGCAAAAGCCAACAAAATGCTGGGGTGTATTGCAAAAGGGATCTCCTCCAGAAGGAGGAAGGTTATCCTGCCCCTGTATAGGTCATTGGTCTGGCCCCACATGGAGTACTGCATGCAGTACTGGTGCCTATTCCTGAACAAGGAGATCAGATTGTTGGAGGGGGTGCAGTGAAGAGCCACAAGGATGATACAGGGATTGTAGAGCAAGCCCTATGAGGACAGGCTGGAAGAGCTGAATATGTATTCACTGGAGGAGAGGAGGGATGGGGGGATATGATCAAAACCTTTAAGTATCTGAAGGGGTAAACAAGACCAACACGGAAGAGATTTTTCAGATGAGAAGGGAGAGGGATAGCTGGTCTGTTGGCACAGAGTTTTGAGACACGGAACACTACACTTTGAACCAGACCGGCAACCCAGAGTCGGGAATGAGCTCAGGGTGGTGGGGGTTGGCCGGGGAGGAAAGGATTGAGTGTTCGAAGGACAGCTCTCCTCACCTTGGGAGGGTGGGGGAATAGAGCCGTTGCAGCACTGGCTCCTGGGGGCAACCGGGTGGCGGTGCATGGTAGCTCAGAGAGTGTGGGGATGGCGGGGCAGATGTCAGATGTACAGCATGTGGGTACACACGCGATGAACTAAATGTCATTGAAGGACAGCACCGGAAGAAACAAGGAGAAAAAGAGGAATCTTCCAGTGCGATGAACCCTTGGCCAACTGGCACCACACTGGATGCACCAAGGATTCTACCTCCAGCCCAACTCACCAGAAATTCCCCAGTGAGAGGGGTACGTACCTGCTGGGTCGAGTCCTGAGCTGCATACAGGGAGAAGAGTTTGAGAATGGGAGCTGCACCTGGTGGGGTGCCGGAGGTCACAGGGTTGAAAGGAGCATCATAGGCAACACCCCCAACTGAGGAGGTAGGAGCATAAAAAATAAATGTGAAAAAAAAGGGGGAGGGACATGTGAGGCATGGACTGCGATTGGAGGGGGGATGATTCAAGAGGGAGATGAGGAGACATTTTTTCACATGAAGAGTGGTGGACAAATGGAACACCTTATCAGATGATATACTGTCCTATAAGATGGTGGGCAGTATTAAGAGGGGTTGAGACAGGTTAAGGGGAAGGGATACTGGGATGGGAGGCGGGAGGGGCAGCTGTGTGCTGAGGGGCTAGCTGCACACTCGAGCAGACTCGATAGACCATGAGGCCTGATTCTGCTGGCAATTTCATATATTTGTGTGTTTGTATTTAGACTACAGCAGTAGACACATTGTACAGAGGAGTACAGCATTATTAGTCAACATATTACATAGTCAATTGTTCTCACAACCGAGAGACAACTTCTATCATAAATCTAGGAGAGCCCTGGATGTGCAGAGGCAAATTATCAAAAAAAAAAAAGCATGTATCCCAGTACAGTAAGGGATTAGTACTCTCAGGGACCTTTATGATTTCCAGGTGACAAGGTTCACTGAGCTTAACAGGTTAGAGCCTGGTGTGCTTATTTAGACCATAATCAATTATGAGAGGTGCAGTGATTCAATTTCAAAATACAGGATTTTAGGTCTTTCTTGAAGTTCCTTAGGGAGGCTGATGATTGGATGCCACAGAGGTGCACACTCCACAGAGAAGTGGTAAAGGAAGAGTATGATCTCTCTCCACAGGAGGTTCCAACTCTGGACCCCTGGAGTGGTTGGAGTTCCAAGGATCTTAAGGTTCTTTTACACTGTTTAGGTTGATGTAGGTTTTTTAGACTGGGGGGGGGGCAGCATTGTCCTACCTTAGTTTGTTGGCTAGGCATACGAAGGGGTAGGACAGTTTGTCCTCAAGTGATGGCCTGTTTAGAGATTTCAGTATTGTACAGTGATGGTCAAGTGGTCTCGCCAAGTTGGCACACCTCACTTTCCTGTGGTAGAGTGTTCTTAGCATCTGGAGCTCAGAACCCCTGACAAAGAGTAGCACTGGGGCTCTATGGAGTACAGTAGGAAGGAAGGTACCTTGGGCTATTCTACAGTGAGATTCAAGGGTAAGAAAGGGGCTTTGATGAAATAGGAGGCCCACCTTCTGGTTTATTGTTTTTGTTAGGTGGCTGAGATGGGTCTTGAACATGCCTTCTTGGTCATGGTAGACCCCCAGGTACTTAATGAAGTTAACCACCTCCACTCTTGTCCTTTTAGAGAGAGACACACAGTTCAAGTCTTTCACTGTGGTCAGTGCCAAGGCTTCTTGGCCCGAACAACATATCTTTTATTTTTTTCCCATTGAGAACAAGTTTGTTGGCAAGAAGCCAGTTTTCCAGCGATAAGAGGAATTTATCTAATTGCTCATTTAGTTGTGTTGCATTCGGGGCAGTTTGGTAAAGTATTGCATCATCTGCATATAGGGTAACTTTACTGTAGCTTCTCTGGTATGCAGTGGGAGGTCATTTATGAATAATGAAAATAATAGTGATCCAAGGATAGAACCTTGTTTGACTCCCTTCTAATAGGCCACTGGTCAGCAAGTGCTCCACACCACTACACTATTGGTAATCTACCCTCCAGATAATCTGAAAACCACGTTAGGAGTAATTATCTAGCCCAGGGATTCTAGCTTTTCAAGTAATAGCTGGTGGCCTTCTAAGTCAAAGGCTTTGATGAGGTCTATAAAGACCCCGCCTACTAGCAGGCCATTGTTTACGGTGTCCAGGATGCTTGTGGTCAGGCTAACAAGGGCAGTATCAATACCATGTTGTTTTCTGAAGCCATGCTGTTCGGGAGTCATTATGCTGTACCTCTCCAAGTAATCTTGTATTTGGTTGTAAATTAGCCTTTCAAGGATCTTATTTAACCTAGGGAGGATCGATATGGGTCTGTAGTTTTCCACCATCTCTCAGGATCCACCTTTATGTACTGGAGTAACCAAGGCTACTTTCCAAAGGGATGGTACCTTCCCTTCTAGAATGGATCTGTTGAAAAGCCAGGTAATAGGGGATGCTATGACTGGGGCAGCTAGCCTTAGTAGCTTGGGCTCAAGCTTGTCATACCTGGCAGATCCTGTACTATTAACCTTCAGTAATAGCTTGAGTACATCAGGCCAAGAGATGAGTTTAAGGTGGAACTGCGGTAGTTGAGAGGGTGTCTCAACCTTACAAGAGGGAGGGGGATGGGTTCCTGTTGGAGGAGTTCTATATTTATCAAGATTAGTAAAGAAGGCATTAATTTCTTTTGCAGATTGAGCTGGATCCCTGATTTGGGTCCCACTGGATACTGTATCAGCGTCTGTTGTGGCAGCTTTACCCTTTAGGACGGTATTGATGTGTGCCCAGAATTTTTTAGGGTCAGAGAGATTAGTAGTTTGCAGGTCTCTCAGATACTTTTTTTTGCTGACTATAGTTTGCTTTTACATTTGTTCCTCAGGGCTCTGAATTTCACCCAATCTTCAGTTAAGTTGGAGGATCTGTATGTGTGCCATGCTTTATCGCTTACTTTCATAAGCATTCTTAGATCCCTATTTAGCCTTTTGGCATTCTGGCCTTTTACTCTCAGTTGTTTAAGAGGGGTGTGTTTATTGGCGGCAGAGGTGAAGGAATTTATAATGTTCCCAAGGGCAGCGTCTAGTGTAGGGGATCACTTTACCTGGGTCCAATTTATATTAGCCAGAGTCCTTAAGAAGGAGAGCTGGTCAAACTTGGAAAAATCTCTGGTCCAGAAAGTTTGGTGGTAGGGAAGTTATTTTTCCAGATGATGAAAGATGGGAGATGGTCGCTAAGGGAGTCACTAAATGTGCCAGCTAGTTTAAGTCTATCTGGCCTGGATACAAGGATCCAGTCCAAAATGAAGTGTTTGCCAGTTTTCAGATTAAGTCTGGTCAGTGTTTGAATTATCTGAGTCAGGTTTAGATCCATAAGGGCTGATTTGGTATCAGAGTTAGATGGGGTACCCCAGTGGATGTTGAAGTCCAGTAGGATAAACTTTTCCTGGGGAGGTAGGCCCTGTACAGTCGCCATGAGTACCTAATGAGCAGAGGAGGTGTCTTTTGGTGGGTGGTACACACATCCAATAATAATTGATTTTGTGTCACCCAGCACTAATTGCACAAAGAGGGCCTCACAGGGGGAATTGTCCAGGGTATCAGGGGCAACTAATTTATCATTAAGTGATGATTTCATGTATAGAGACACTCTCTCACCCTTTTTGCTGATTCTGTCAGGTTGAAAGATCTTATAGCCTGGAAGATCGACTTCATCAGCTAGTATGCTAGGCTTGAGCCAAGTGTTAGAAACTGCAAACACATCAGGAGAGTAAGTATCTACCCAGGCCTCTACTTCATGCATTTTTGGCCAGAGGCTACAAGCATTCATATGCACTAGTTTCAGTCCCTTAGTGGTGGCTCATTGTGTAGCATTTGTAGCACAAATATGCACAGTCTGTAGGACCACATCCCTCTTCCCGATTGTGATATCCCTTCCTATGCATCTCAGAATCCCACTACTTATTCTGACTGCCTTGTCACACTGCCTGGCCACTTTTAGGTCATCCAATATGATTACCGGTAGGCCTTTTTCCTGCTTGGTCTTTGTCAGTATCACTCTACCCATTTTGTACTCCTCTCCTGGGTTTCTATGGCCAATGTGCATTATTCTGCAGTTTTTTGCACTAGAACCCTGCTGCCATACCCTTGACCATTCTTCCAGACTTTTTAGATCCCTTCCCATCCTTTCCAATCCCACACCATGAGTGCCTACTCTGTTGCAGAGCTTAGTGTCATTAGCAACAAGGCAGACCTTCCCTTCCAGTTCCTCAGCTATGTCACTTATAAAGACATTAAAGTGTACTGGTCTCAGCCCTGATCACTGAGGTACCATGCTGGTCACCCTCCCTTCCTTCGAGCAAACTATGTTTACCATTACCCTCTGTGACCTATCTCCTAACCTGTTTCTTACCCCAGTTACCACCTTATTACCTGCCCTCAAGTTACCCAACTTATGTACCAGTCTTTTATGTGGAACGGTGTAGAAAGCCTTGCTGAAATCCAGGTAGGCCACGTCCACTGCTCCTCCCTGATCCAACTATTTGGTCACCCAGTCAAAGAAAGCTATCAGATTAGTTTTGGCATGACCTTCCCTATGTGAAACAATCCTGCCTTGGATCCTGTAATCCACTGGATACAAGATATTCCACAATTGTTTTCTTGAGTAGTGCTTGCATTAACTTACACACCACCAATGTCAGGCTGACAGGCCTATAACTGCCCTCCTCTTTCTTGCAACCAAACTAGGACTACATCTACCCTTCTCCAGTCCTCCAGGATCATGCCAGTCTCCAACAATTTGTTAAAAAGATCTGTCAGAGGTAGTTTCTGTCATACAAAGCTTTATGTGGTTGCACTTGATTTGTGTTTGCCAACCCGGTCGCCTCATAATGTACACATCTGGCAAAGATATAAAAATGTTATAATAATGAAATATCATACTGTTGTAATGTTTTTTTACTAATCTCTTCAATTCAGCAAATTTGATAATGGGTCTTGTGACCCTGTGACTGCTGATGCAGGATGTACAGTGCAGTACTGAACAGTACAGCAGACTATGTGCTGAGCCACCTCTAGATCAGTAGATGAGTTGGAGATTTCTGCTTATTGCATTACTCCATAATCAGTCTAACATTTTCTCTATAACTCCAAGGAAATTACCTTGTGTTTTCTTGTAGAGTGCATTATTTCCTGCAGAAGATACATTTCTCATATATCCAATGCAAGTCTCTGGGAATAATTTCCCTGAAGACTGCTCCAATTTTCTATAGATTACAGCAGTCCCTTTAAATATGGGAACCATGGAATTGCAGTAAGGGTGAGTGAATGTGAAAATTGGCACATTGGTTAGGCACTGATTCAGAATCCCTGTCTTTAGTTTGGACTTACTACTTCATCAAAAGACACTTTGGGTTCTTGGTGAAGGGGTCTAGCAGTCTACAAATAGAGGAAAGAGGGGCTTCTCCACCACCCTCATCCACTCCAGTCAACTCCAACCTCTTCCATGCTCCCTTGCTTCTCCAGCCAGTTTTTTAAACAATAGTCAGCACCTGGCACAGTACCAGGAGGATTTTGTTTTAATAAAAAAAAAAAAAACTTGGGGAGGGCTCAGGAATGCAGAAAGTGACTGCCATAGAGAAATGAGTGGTCATAGAACTAATTCAGGTTGTGGCCAAAGACATGTTCAAATATTTCCAGATATTTTGTGATATCTCTGAGGAGATTCTCCCTGGTGTCCCAATTATGCTACTGCAGGCAAGCAGGAAATTTCTCTAGAGACATCACAGAATTTCAGGAAATATATGTCCATGTGCTTGGCTGCAACTGTGAAGGCTAGAGTGTTTTTAATTTGTTGAATATTGAAGTAATCCAAAGCAGCTAAAAGGTTCGACAGGGCCGAATCACAGGAAAAAGCGATGCATTTCTGTACATTCACTGAATACAAATTTTCCATTGTCTCATTCTTAAAATTGCTTTAGATAATCAGTAATTCATCATTTATTTATTTATTTACAAATTTTGGTAACTGGAAAAGGTATGTTGAGCCAAGGCTAGTTTCCAGGTGTGACCCAGGAGATGGGCTAGGGACAATAATATGACACCATATACAAGAGGATAGCATACAAAGAAAATGCCATAAATAGAATAATTACATTGATGTGAGAACATTACACCTTGTGGCTACTACACATTGTGGCTAATACAGCAATACAACACAATATATACATTGATGTGAAGACATTGTACAAATATAGGTATTATACCGTACTACACAGTCTGCTGGCTTGACCTCTGGTGTATATTGTGACCTCATATCCCTCTCTTTCCTTGTCCATCATATATCTGTGTATACTGTATTTGTCAATACAATATCTTAAAATGCATATTCTGTAGACTGATGGCAGAAGCTGTGGCAAACCCCGTTCATCATCCATCTCTGTAGGGTATCCACTACCAGAATTCATTAGGCATGTGGTTATACTGTACATCTATGTGTCATTGACAGAGTGGAGTTCCTGGGTGATTCACTTTACACTATACTGCAAGTGCAGTTGAATGCTAAAGGAAGTTGAGCACTTTACTACCGCTTGTTGCATATTACTTTTTTTTTCAGTCTGTTATGATCACTGACCATCACTGACCCTGTAGCCTAAACCACTGCTCATTTCAGGAGGAAAATCTCGGGCTGATGGTGGGCATGTTTTACAGTTTTATCTATCATTAGTTTAAGCTTTCAGGGCTACTGCATTTGTTGTTGGTTGATTGTTTCTGCTCTTACGTCCTTGTTTCTTTCGCCCGTGGTTCTTCTTTTTCGGCAGGGGAAGGGCCCGACCACCCACTTCCATCACCAACCACCCCATGCTACACTCCTTTTATAGAGTAGCACAGTCATGACATTTCCTCTACCAAAGTAGGAAGGGGAGGATCAGAGGGGAATCCACACAGTGACCTCACTTACAGGGGCACAATTAATTTAACTTGTTATAAAAAGTTATACAAAAGCAAACAAAAGAAATATATATTAAAAGAAAAATATTTTGCTTTCATTTTCCTCCTAATTACTCAGACCAGGTTGTAAACTCAGCAACTCAACTGGAATGGATATTATTAACTGCAGGAAATGCAGTACACTTTTCAAAAGGGCAGTTACAGAGGATTTAGGATGCAGTCCTACATGTTGGACAATTGGAGATCTAAGGGCTCAGCTCCAGGCAATGTGGGCAGAGATTGCACACCTCAAATCACATATTCAGGAGGAAATATGTTTCAAGAACTGCCTGCCATTTTCCCAACATCCAACTGAAGCTCCTTGACCACAGAGGGTAGTTGGTCCGGGAGGTTGGCAGGTGATTAGGAGGGGTAAACTGGATGCCTCATCACTCAATGCTCACCAACGTATCACCTCCACAAACCATATAAAAACTACAAACAGGTATCTGCTTCTATCTCTGAAATCAAACAAAGGGGCAGAAGACACAGCAGAGCAAGACACTGCAGCACAGGAGCTAGCACTACAAAACTTGTGCAAAACAGGGACCAAAACAAAAAAAAGCAAAAAGGAAATCCAAAACACTTCTGCTCATAGGAGACTCCATGATTCCGAGAGTTAATACCTTCCTCCGGCCAGGGGTAATGATTAGAGATGCAGCAAATTTTTAATCCACTGGCGAAGTGAACGCAAAGTGGCCACTTCACATTCGCAGTGCTCAATGTGAAGTGGGCACTGTAAAGTGCTCACTTCATGTTATCATTATTACTTTGCATTGCCATTATGCCTTAACGTGAAGTAAGGCAAAGTGACAAGTAAATAGGCAGCTCCCCCCCACACAACACTTGGCTTACAGTACTGTAAGTCACATGCTTTAGCCAGGCAGGAAGGAAGTGAGTTAGAGAAGCAGTTTCACTTTCTCCTTTGCATTCGTAGAGGGAGAAGGCTTTGTGGAGAACTCAGGAGAGCAGTGTAGAGTCAGTGCTTTATTGTCTTTGTGTGAAGAAAACAACAGCTTTTTTAGAAGCTATATCTTTATTTAGTTTTTGTATTGTGTTTGTGATTTTTTTTTGGTAGTGAATTTTTTTTATAAATTTTGTATTGTTTTGAGTGTGTGTGACTGTATGTCAGAGAGTGTGTGTGTGTGTGTTGAGGACTAGTGTGGGAAGGATGGACCCTGGAGAAGGTGAGTCGCTGGCCTGTGGGCGCGGTCAGAGGAGGGGAGTTCGGACACGTGGGGCTGGTCGTGTGATACTGGACCGCTCCCGACTCCTGGGTGTTGCTTCCCCCCATATGGAAGCAACAGCAGCAGCAGCAGCAACAGCAGCAGCACCAGTACCACCAGTGGCTGCTGTGCATCCACCTTCTCCACCACTACCACCACCACCAGTAGCAGCTGTAGGGGCTCCAGCAGCACCCCTCCACCACCTCCGCAGCCACAGGAGGTGCCCCTGGAAAACATAGGTGGTGTGAGGATTGTGTCTGGTCCCCTATGCAGCTCCCCAGTGTGTGAGTTTTTTAACTCTGTGGGGGGAGACAGCACATTTGTGGTGTGCTGGTGTGCCGTGGCTCCCGGGGGACACATTTGGGGGCTGGTGGCCAGCGCACCCACATGTTCAACCACCACAAGGTGAAGTGGCAGGCTGCCATGGAAGGGGCCTGGCATCCACCTGCTGGCCCTTCTGTGGCAGTGGCCAAGGGTGATGCTGGGGTCAAAGTTGTGCCTCACTGCCACAGCAGGAGAGCCAGTACAGCAGCTGCACCACCACCACAGCCACCAGCACCACCCTTTCCACAACCACCACTACCTGGATTTCCACCTGAAGTGGACCCCACCACAGTCCCTGCAACAGAGACCGACATCGCCCTGCTGTGGGCGGCCCTGGAGGATAATAATCAGAGGGTCAGTGCTTTGCAGCAGCAGGTCAACACAATACAAGAACAGCAGCAGCAGCAAATAGTCACAATGCTGCACTTGCTGCTGGACCACCACAGCATCCCATGGCCACATTAAGGGATTGTTTTCTGCCCCCCCACCCCACTACTGTGTTGTACTGTTTTTGTGTGTTTTTTCTTTGTTGTTGTTTAATAATACACATTTTCCCTTCCAGAGGAATCTTTCTTGCTCCACATAGTGCAATACATTTCTGTGAAAATCGCCCATAAGTTCATTACAGTGTGTCACGTGATGGAGGAATTCCCATTCTGAAAAGCCACCCACATTCTTCCCCCCCTTCTCAGCAACATTAGGACGTGATGCCAGAGAGAGCGCGGGTTCGTGCTCCATCACAGTGAATGTCCGATTGTCCGGCAGCTTTCCAAATTTTTTTTATGTTGTATTGGTCAGTTTGTGGTGAAATGTGTGGGCACGTTTCCAGTAAGAAGAGCCTTGTTAGTGGAAACGTTCCAACATTTCACCACAAAGTGAACCTTATAACATAAGAAGACATTGGGATAGCTGCTGGACATTCACTATAGTGGAGCATGCACCTACGCCCCCCCTGGCATCACGTCCTAACATTGCTAAGAAAGGGGGGCAGAATGCGGGCGGCTTTTCTGAATGGGAATTCCTCCGTCACGTGACACACTGTAATGAATTTACGGGTGGTTTTCCCAGAAATATATTGCACTCTGTGGAGCAAGAAATATTCCACTGGAAGTAAGGCCCCCACATATTAGGTTATGTGCATCACCATAACTATGTAACGTGGTGAATCTCTGTAAAGCAGCAGCACAACAATCTGTTGAGAACTCTGACCTATATTTTTTAATGCTATGTTACAACTTCCTTTACTTACATCCTGACTGGAATGATATGAGAATTTCCAGTAGTTGAGTCTGTTGTAATACCTTTTTTCATGTGTGAAATAATGAAAGGAGCATTCCTTTTAAATTGGTGCTGACCAGGTCTTCGTCATTGTTTTCCTCTGCTTTTTTCCCTCACATCAGTTAGTTGTAATATATCACTTATGTTGTAAATTAACAGTTATGCACCAGGCAGTGTTGTATGACACCAAAGAACAATATTTATTGAAAAGCAGCAGCAAATAAATACAAACCTGGTCAGAACAATATTGAAAGATGTGCTCATTTTTTGTTTCATACATGAAAAAAAGTAGTCAATTAAGTAAAGCAGACAGAAATTGTGAAAAGAAGCGTATCATTCAAGTCACGACTCGGAGGTAACTAGTGGCTGTGGCAATGTAAAGTAGCATAAAAAAGTACAGTTCAAAATTGTCATGACATTCTTGCAATGCTGCTTTAATTGATAATGCCAGTATGACATCATGAGCTCACAACAATCACACAACACACAAAATGCATCCCCAGAATTAATGGCACACTCAGTCAAGCATGCAGTGGTAGCATAGAGTCCCCAGATTTTTTCTGCAGGCCAAAAATGCATCCTCCTTGTGTGCATAAAATTGAAAAGTGGTAACACAGTGAAATGAGAGTGTTTCAGCACACACAAGGTCCCCCAGAATTAATGGCCCACTCAGTCATGCACGCAGTGGTGGCACAGAGTCCCAGATTTTTTCTGCAGGCCCAAAATGCATCCTCATTGTGTGCAGAAAATTGACAAGTGGTAACACAGTGAAATAGGAGTGTTTCAGCACATACAAAGTCCCCCAGAATAAAATGATGACCGTGAGCATCCTGTTGCTGATCCAATGTATTCTGCGAGTCGATTCGAGCAAATGCAATGTGATCATCTCAACTGGATGGAAGGGTGCCCTTTGGCTCTACACTAATAGTAGCTTTGGTATAGATATATATATATATATATATATATATATATATATATATATGTTTCTGTATTTTGTAGGTGAGGAGGGGGGTTGACATGAACATGTACTCATGGTATTGTTCCATATCACAGGTCACAGAGACTGTTGGTGTGCACATTCCAGTGCTCAATAAGAATTTTTTGCATTGAAATTGGAAATGGATAACTCTCAAGCACATGAAGGTAAGTATTTTTTTTGGGGGGTGCGGGGAATCATATTTGCAGGTTTGTCTGTAATGGTTTCCTATTTCGTTACTTCTTCACAGATTTCATCTGCATCCTTCTGGAGTCTGGTTGTTAATGATGGTCATGGTCATCTAATGAAACAACTTCTGGTGTTTCATGTGTGCCCAAGCCCAGGGGAGGGGGGTGCCTGATGTTGAAGAACTTTTTGGGATAAGGCCACTTTGGCAGAACAACAAAGCATCTGGAAGTTTCCTAAAAAAAAAGAACTTAATGACTTCTTACAAACTTAATTGTTATTTGTCCCTCCCTTGTTCTCAATCTCAAGTCAAGTTACATTTCAAACCCACATCTTGTCAACTAACACAACCTGTGTGCAATATTTGCTGTAGTCTTTCCAAAACAATGAAATGGATGAAATAAAATCTTCATACTTATCAGGATGGATTTCACATGGATATTTCATAGGTTCCTCTCTGTACAGTACAGCTGCAGTACCATTCCCACCCAGTTTTAGTGATGGAGACTTTTTTGTTAACCTGTTAAAGAAATAAAATAAGTGTACCATATGTGTTTTACCATTGCGGCTCTGAAAAGCTACAGAAAACAAAACATACAACTAAAGGAAGTGAAACAGCTTAACAAACATGAGTACACATACTAACTTTATGGTTAAAATATTAAGAAGCTTTGTGTCTGTGGCTGATGGATGTGGTGGTCTGGACAGACTCATTCTCAGTGGTGGCAGTGGCTAACATCAGTCCTGGTGGGGGTGGTCCAGTGGGTGCACATACTCATGCTCCATGGTGGCAGTTGCTAACATCAGTCCCGGTGGTCATGGTCTGGGGAGTGGACAGATTCATGCTCAGTGGTGGCAGTGGCTAACATCAGTCCCTGTGGTGGTGGTCTGGGAGATGGACAGACTCATGCTCAGTGGTGGCAGTGACTAATATCAGTCCTCATGGTGGTGGTCCCGGGGTCTGACAGACTCATGCTCAGTGGTGGCAGTGGCTAACATCAGTCCCTGTGGTGGTGGTCTGGGGGGCAAACAGACTCATGCTCAGTGGAAGCAGTGGCTAACATCAGTCCCAGTGGTGGTGGTCCAGGGGATGGACAGACTCATGCTCAGTGGTGGCAGTGGCTAACATCAGTCCTGGTGGTGGTAGTCAGGGGGTCAGACAGACTCATGCTCAGTGGTGGCAGGTGCTAATATCAGTCCCAGTGGTGGTGGTCTAGGGGATGGAAAGACTCATGTTCAGTGGTGGCAGTGGCTAGCATCAGTCCTGGTGGTGGTGGTGGTGGTGGTCTGGGGGCTGGAAAGACTCATGCTCAGTGGTGGCAGTGTCTAACATCAGTCCCAGTGGTGGTGGTCCAGTGGGGCAGACAAACTCATGCTCGGTGATGACAGTGGCTAACATCAGTCCCAGTGGTGGTGGTCCAGGGGATGGACAGACTCATGCTCAGTGGTGGCAGTGGGTAACATCAGTCATGGTGGTGGTGGTATGGGAGGTGGACAGACTCATGCTCAGTGGTGGCAGTAGCTAACATCAGTCCTGGTGGTGGTGGTCCAGGGGTTGGACAGACTCATGCTCAGTGGTGGCAGTGACTAACATCAGTCCCAGTGCTGGTGGTCCGGGGTTCAGACAGACTCATGCTCAGTGGTGGCAGTGGCTAACATCAGTCCCAGTGATGGTGGTGGTGGTCCAGGGTAGCACACCGCCTTTTAACAACTTCAGTTAAAACCTGCCAACATTAACCACATCATCATCCTCATAAAGAAAGCTTCCCTCACAGTCATCTATGTCTGAAGTCTGACCACTGGGAAATTCTTTCTCCATTGTGTCATCATCTACGTCGGTGGTGGGCCGTTTCAGGCAGCCACTGCCAGTGCCACCAGGATGGTCCATTTCCACATCACCAAAACCACCATGACTAGGCCGGAGTACAAATACTGAGGTTGCAGTCTGTGCTGGTAAGTGCCTCTCATTCATTTTAATGAATGTTAGCAAACTAACATTTGCAGGAGACAGGTTTGTCCGACGATCCCTGACTATTGCACCTGCTGAGCTGAATACCCTCTCAACACTTACACTGGAAGGTGGGCATGTGAGGTACTTCAGTGCCACTGCAGTCAGCTCTGGCCATTCACTGACCTTTCCACTCCAGTACAAAAAGGATCTTCAGTTATTGTCAGATGCCTGTTTTCGGACAAATATGACTCAACCATTCTCTGAGCCACGTTAAGTCCAGTTATGGATGCATCATCCTGTTCTCCTAAATTATTTATTTCACAAATACCCACTTGGGACAAAGCCTCCCAAAGCAGGTTGACGCCAGCCACTTTGGATGGCAGACCACCTAGAACTGCTATCCACTTCCCCTTGCAGGATATGCTTGATAGTCCTACAGGTACACATTCAGATAGATTATGCTGCTGAGGTTTGCTGACCTTGGCACGTGACTTCTGTGCCCCATGAACCAAGCTCACCAGTTGACCACTGATATTTTTTACCTGTTCAGCCCCTCCCTGCAGTACTGATGCAATTCGACATTTGTATCGCGGGTCTAGCGTTGTTGCTATGGCAAAGTTATCACTACGCTGAATGCTCACAATGTGACAGTTCTGGTTGAATACTGTCAGCATGTGTTGCAGCAACATACTGCTACCACCATCTCCGGCAACATCAAGGCTATGCTGTACATTCACCAATGTCTGCCTCAGCACCCACAGCAGTGGAATTGATTGGCTAATGGAGGCAGATTCGCCACTCACTGCCTGTGTGGCATGTTCAAAAGGCCGCAAAATTGTTATTACAGAGTCCATGACATGCCACTGTTCAGTTGTCATAGACATGGAGGCCCCAGAACTGTCACAGGTAGTGTGCATCACAAGATATTCTGAGATGGCTTTGTATTGTTCATGCAACCTCTCTGCCATGTATAAAGTGGAGTTCCATTGGGTGACAACTTCTAGCTTCAAGCAGTGCTGAGGCAGGCTGTTTTGTATCTGCAACTGCCGCAGTTGGTCACGGGTCTTTCCAGATCTTGAAAAGTTAGACCAAATATGTCGTGCAACGGTCAGCATTTCCTTTACATCAGAGTGCTGCAAAAACTCCTGCACTACAACATTTAAGCAGTGGGCCATGCATGCAATATGAAAAAACACATCATTCATGATGCATTTCACCATATTTGACCCACTGTCACTTGCTATGAACCCTGCTCTCAGGGACATAGGGATTAGCCATTTGTCAGTTTCAGTCAGTACCACGTCCAACATGTTCTCACCAGTGTGTGAACAGGTCACATTGCGCATAGCAATCATTGCATGCTGTTGAATTCCTGGAAGATTGCTACTGCTACAATCCACCTTACTGCACTGATTATTCACTCTACCAACATCATAAACAACCCCCAGCACCTGCGCCCAGTGTGCAGTTATACATCAATATGAACTCCCCGCTGTTTTGCCACTTGTCCACATATCCATGCTTAAATGGATGAATGGAGAGGAGGAATGTTGAAGGGCATGTCTTACTGAGTCAGACACAGTGCGGAACAACTCGAGGACAGCATGGGTAGAAAAGTATGTCCTGGATGGGACTTTCCATTTTGGACAGGCATGTGCAGCAAACCTCCGGAACCCAGAATTCTCCACAAAAGAGAAGGGCAAAAGATCAATTGCCAGCATTTCTGCTACAGCAGCATTAAGTTCATGTGACACTGTATGATTCGGGTGGTACTTCAGCTTGTGTGCAAAAACACTCTGTAATGTGGGCTAACTTAAACGTTTTACATGGAGTGTGATCACAAATGGTTGTGCTCTGTGATGAATGGCATTCCCAGGGGGTGGAGTGTGGACGTTTGATGAAGACAGTTGCACAGGTGATGATGACAAACTCAGAAATGCAGTTATTTTGCCAGATTTGCCAACCGGGGTTGATATACCACTTGCACTAGACATACTGCATTCACCACCACCACCACAAAAGCTGCTACTCTCACCAGCACTAGACAACATTTCAAAGTCATTATGGTCCTCCACCTCATCATGCTTGTAGTAATCCTCTGCTCTTATTACCACAGTACTGCACACGTTTAATTTATTACTGGACTTAACAGTCATGGAAGGGGATAACATGCTCGCTATGGTTGCTGGTGATGAGGGTGAACGCCCTACTGTGGTATTAGCTGCCAGTTTGTGCTGGGTCCACAGTGCGAAGCACCTATTCTTAAGATGTGTATGCTGTCCTCCTGTTCCCAGATGGCTCCCCTTTTTACCTTGACTAACACGCATATGGCAAACCTGGCAGATTGCAACTGACTCATCATTTGCATCTTGAACAAAAAATCCCCAAACAAGGGATTGTGATGCTCTGCTTTTAACATATCCATGATGTGGCTTATTTAAGTCTGTTATTTTAAGCACTGAAGTGGGGGGGGGAGCGATGATTCAGGCACTGCACATCTGGACTGCAACTGACCGCCATTACTACCTATCATATTTATTACTGGGTCACCATCATCAACTAAAACCGATAAATCACAAGTTTTTACTGGGGGGTGATTCCTGCAAACAGACTCAAACACAGCCACTTTGAATTTCTTTTTCTCCAGTTCCCAGCTTGGGTCCATTACATCATCATTATATTCATCAACATCACACATATCCACATCTTCTGCTTGGATGCCAGCATGTGGACTGCATTTTGCAACAATAGCAACATCATCATCATCATCACATTCATCATCAGCATCTACACCACCATCACCTGATATTTTTTCACCACACTGTGAATCACTGCATGGAAAATGCATGACATTAACTGCCACGGTAGACGGAATATCACATTGTATGCTATCGTTGACATGATTATCAGAATCCTCAGGTTCAGTTACTGGAATGTTACTGGGAAGTATGACGTAATCTATGCTGCCACTCACTTGCACTGCTTCATACTCAATGTTTTTGGATACGGTACACTGGTCAGAATTCGAACTTAATGCACCAATACTAATACTACCACCACCACTAACACCAATAACACTAACACCATCAGCTGGAAAAACATCATCTCCTCCAACTATGAGTGAAGTTACTGACTGGGCTGTAAAAAACATTGCAGGAGAAATACCTTTCCTCACATCAGCAATGCACTTCTGTATCTGCATACTACCATGCCAACAGACTATCTCACTGCCAGCATTGCCATGGCAAGAAACAGCTTTGCTTGCATGTCTCTTTGTGGGCATTTTATAACCAAATTTAAAATGTGATACTTTCACTCTCTGATTGGGGGGATGCTGGATGTGAAGCCAAAAAAACAACTGTAGCTTCAGCAACAGGTAAGAGACTAGTCCGTCACAAATGAAAACAACTTCAGTAACCAGTGGTGCTGATGAGGTCACAAAAACAATCCAATCTGGTAAAAAATTCCTTTTCCCGGTTGGGGTGAAGGGGTACTGACTGCAGATTTTTATGGCAGTACAAGCAGCAAAACAAAGAACAGATACCAAGACCGCAGTACAAAATCAGGTAGCTGCAGTGGATAGCAGGTTCACACTGCTGCGCCTGCAATTACACTAGTCTGTGGTACAATAAACGGTGTATTATTTGATGTCACACAACATAGCACACACGCTCACACACACACACACACACACACACACACACACACACAGAACAGTTTGTCTACAATGCTGAATGAGTAATGTGTAGCAAAATCAAAAGTTCAGTAATATGCCACGTATTGTTATGTAAACAACCTGAAATTATGACCTGCTGCACCAGATCTACACAACAGACAAATAGCAAGAAAATATCAACAATTACTGACAATATTACTGTGTGTTCATTAACACAGTCAGTTATATAACAAAAATATAACCAAAAAACAAAGAAATCACTATTACTCCAACTTAAATCTACCTACACCACAGATACGCCCCTCCCCCAAAGCACACTTTCACTGTCTTTCACTACACACACTCAATGTTGTACATTAACATTCAAAATCCGCACACAAAAAAAAATGCTTGATGATATGAGCACAGGAGGGTTTCCTACAATTGATGAACTAACGTTTGAGCCCCCAGAAAAATGCAAAAATGCTTTTTTAACAGCTTTTAGATGGTTTCAATCACAGCCAGCTCTCAGAGCACACTGTCTCCTACTCCTTCCTACACCTACTACCCCAAACTGAGGCTGTGCTGATCAATATAGAGCCCATGTGACCTGAAATCCCATGACTCACTGCAAAATTTGTCTTTGGAGCTCATAAATAAGGGGACGTGAGGCGAAGTGCATTGCCCTAAATGTACTTCGCCATAAATTTGGTGGAGTAGTGGTCTGGGGAGGCAGAGTAACACAAAGTCATTGTTCTCAATGGACTTCGCGTTATTCATTATAATGTGAAGTACTCCACTTCGTGTTGTGGAGCACTCTGCGAATCTGCCTTTGCTCCATGAATCACTTCATGGAGCGGATTGAGCCCACTTCGCCCACCACTAGTAATGATCAGATGACTCCCAGGTACATCAGCGTGGAGAGACACTGACCTCATTGCTAAAATCATGCAGAAAATCAGAGAAAACATCAAAGTCCTGGTACACATAGGAACTAACAATCTTACTAGCCAGTCAGTTGTGGAGACCAAGGAACACCTGACTAGACTGGGAGACAAACTGTCATCCATTTCATCTGGCATCTCCTTCTCTGTGAGCCTGCCAGTCTGGGAAAGTGGGGCAGACAGATGGAAGGTCAGAGTAGGGGAGATAGGGGTACCAAACATGTGGCTCAAGGGCTGATTCCAGGGAATTGGACACAAATTTGTAGGTAACTGGTAACAGTTTTGGGAGGAAAAATTCTTTAAATATAATGAACTGCATCTGACTAAGGAGGGAGTCAGTGCACTGGGTCAGAAGTTTGATGTCTTTGCAGAATACTTAAACTAGCAAATGGGGAGAGGGGTGCAGCACCCGATATATCAAATGAGAAGAACACCCCTCCCTCTTCAACTAGTGATTAAACAGGAGTTAGGCATGTTTGTAGTTCATTTGCATCACCAGGTAAGGAAAAAGGTCCTGCTCTCCATACGATGCGCAGGGGAAACACCGGACCCCACTCAACAACTAACACACCAAAATCTGGCCAATGGAAAATCATGTACACAAATGCCCACAGTCTGGAAAAAAAGATCCCAGACCTGGAGGCAACAATGACAGAGGCTAAACTGCACATAGTAGACATTAGCGAGGCATGGTTCACCAGCAACCACATTTGGGAGACTTCAGTACCCAGCTATGTACTGTTCAGAAGAGACCAAGGTGCAAAAAAGGGGGGGAGGGGGAGTGACCCTTTATGTCAATGAAAATATCAAAGCTACAGAAGTTCAGAATACATATAAGGAGCCAGAAGAACTGTGGGTCACCCTGGAAACAGGAAATGGGACAGCCAAATGAACTGGGGATGTCTACAGGCCTCCAGACTGGGGGGGGGGCATAGACACATTACTGTTAGAAGATATAGAAAATATGACAGCTAAAGGGGAGATTCTGATAATGGGAGATTTCAACATGCCAGATACAGATTGGTCAATATTAGCAGGATCATCCATCAGAACTAGACACATAGTGGATTCCCTGCAGGGGGAGGGCCTCAAACAACTACTACAACAACCCACAAGAGACAAGGCTATCCTGGATCTAGTACTGATTAATGAGGAAAGGATCACAGATCTCCAGGTAGAAGGTCACCTGGGTGCCAGTGACCATCACATGGTATGGTTCAATTTGACCACTAGAATTAAATCATCCCATTCCAAGGCAAAAATATGGAACTTCAGAGGAGCTGACGTTGATAAGATGTCTAACAGAGTTAAGCTAGCCCTGACAAGAAGAAATACAGGTAAGGGGGTACAGGCAAAGTGGGCAAGTATTAAGGATGCAGTACTTGAAGCAACATCCCATTGTGTTAGGGTGAAAAGCAAGAGCAAAAGAAGGAGGAAACCACTTTGGTTCTCAAAAACAGTAGCAGAAAAGATCAGAGCCAAAAGGTTGACCTTCAAGAAATATAAGGAAACACAGTGGGACAAAGATAGGGAGGCAGACCAACCTTCTCTAAGGGAAGTAGGGAAGGCAGCAGGGTAGGCAAAGGCCCAAACTGAGGAAACACCAGCACAAACAGTAAAAGAAGAGTACAAGACTTTCTATAGATACATTAGTGAAAGGAGAAAGTCTAGAGGGTGTATTTCTAAGATCAAATGGGATAAGGGGGAGTGTGTGGAGGAGGACCAAGGAAAAGCATCTATCCTAAATAGATACTTCTGCTCAGTATTTACTTAGGAGAAGGTAGGGCAGGGTCCATAGCTCAGCACCACTGACATGGGGGGGGGGAGAGGTGTGCACAAGTCCCTTCACAAAAGAAAAGGTCCTACAAGAGCTTGCTAAACTCATGGTAGACAAGGCAATAGGACCTGATGGCATACATCCCAGGGTACTAAAGGAGCTAAGGGTGGAACTAGCAGAGCCACTATCAGAACTGTTTAATGAATCTCTGAGCTCAGGAGAGGTCCCAGAAGAATGGAGAAGGGCTCATGTGATCCCGCTTCAGAAGAGTGGCAGCAGGGAGGAGGCAGGGAACTACAGACCAGTCAGTCTTACCTCAGTAGTGGGCAAGATTATGGAGGCACTCCTTAGGGAAAGAATAGTGCAACACCTGGAATCCATAGGAGCACAGGATCCAAGACAGCATGGGTTTACAACAGGAAGGTTATGTCAGACTAATCTCATAGATTTCATTGACTGGGTAACCAGAGTGGTGGACCAAAGGGGTACAGTTGATGTTGCCTACCTTGACTTCAGCAAAGCTTTCAATACTGTTACACATAGAAGATTGATTAATCAGCTGGGTAGGCGCGGGGTGGGTCAGAGATTGGTAAACTGGGTGGCAAACTAGTTGGTGGGCAGAAAACACAGAGTGGTGGTAAATGGTATACAGTCAGAAGAGATGCAAGTCACAAGTGGGGTACCTCAGGGATGATTCCTGGAACCAGTCCTCTTCAATATCTTCATCAGTGACATTACAGATGGACCGGAAGGTAAGGTTTGTCTGTTTGCAGATTACACCAAGATCTGCAACAGAGTAGATCATCCAGATTGGGTGGGCAGAATGAGAAGAGATCTGGATAATCTAGCAAAATGGTCAGAAGAGTGGCAACTGGGGTTTAACGCAAAGAAGTGCAAGATAATGCACATAGGGAAGCCACCTATAGGTTGGGAGGGGAGTTGATGGCAATCACAAGGGAAGAAAGAGACTTGGGCATCATCATCATCACAGATGACCCAAAATCATCCAAGCAGACCACTAAAGCAGTAGGTAAGGCTAGAGGGATGTTGGGGTGTATTAGTAGGGGTATCACAAGTTGTAAGAGGGAGGTAATAATCCATCTTTACATGACACTGGTTAGACCCCATCTGGAGTACTGCATGCAGTACTGGAGGCCGCACCTGCACAAGGACACTAACAAAATGGAGGCAGTCAAGAGAAGGGCAACCAAAATGGTGCAGGGACTACATCAGAAAACATATGAGGACAGATTAATGGAGCTCAATATGTATACCCTGGAGGAAGAGAGGTGATATGATCGAAACATTCAAACATCTTAAAGGCATTAACAAGGTGAGAGTCTAACATGTTTCAATATAAGAAAAATAGCAGGACAAGAGGACACAGCATTAGATTATAGGAGGCCAATTAAGGGATAATGTGAGGAAGTTCTTTTTCACAGAAAGGGTGGTAGATGCTTGGAAGGCCTACCTCAGGAAGTGGTGGATATGAATACAGTGTAGGGCGTCAAACAGACATGGGATAGGCATAAGGGAGTAACACAGATGAGTATGAATAGATAGGCCATTAACAGAATAAAGGCCTATGGCGCATTCAAAAGGTAGAAAAAATGGTCAGACTGAATGGGCCTTGTGGTTCTTATCTGCCATCAACGTCTACGTTTCTAAGTTTCTATGTGAGATACTCAGCATGGGGCCTTTTTACCTGAGTCCTGCGATCATGTCCACTACCTAATACTCAGCTATGAAGATCCATTAAAATCCTGGTAACCCTGGCACTCATTGGAAAGCCCTACTATGACTAATGGAACCAGATGTGTCTAACCACTGGCTATTTTGTATGTATGAATTAATAGAGTACAGCAACATTTTGCACAAACAGTACTGCACATACTGTGTGTTTTTATGTTTAGTGGTCATGCAACACAAAATGTATTTTTGTTTTCAGTTTTACAACAATGGTTCCCAGGTCTTTATCAGGTGAGTGCTATGAGGGCAGAGGGGGTGAGACATGTATTTGAACTGGCAGTGTCAGGTGGTGGTTTTATACAATGGCTAATTAAAATGTCTCAACACTACTATGTACTTTATAGTATGACTAAAAAGTACTTACCAAAGACTCCTAGCACCTCCTGGTGGAGGAGGAGGAGGGTGGTGTAGTGCTGCTTCCTGAAGGCCCAAACTGACTCTGAAAATAATAGAGAATGATGACTTTTCTTACTGTACCTTATATCACTACAGTTTTCAGTAAAGGAGAAGTGCCTTTTGTGAGGAAAATTATAACCTATACTTTTTATTCCATTTTTGATTGTCCCTTACCTCCTTTCTTATGTGATGCTATTCTTTCTCCTTTCTGCATCTGCTTTAGCATTGTTTTAATACTTGGAATAATATGAAGCGCACTCCTCTAAATAAGGCCCAGATCAGGATTCTAATAGTATTGTCAGCTGTTTTTTAATTGTCCCACAGTTCAGGGATCATTGCTACATGATAGTTCATTAGGGCTACACAGCAGAGCTATGCAACATATTGCTGTTATGCAGAAGAGAGAGAGAGAGAGAGAGAGAGAGAGAGGACTATGGAAGCACATGACCAGATATCTCAACTGTGCCCTTCCACAGTGGAGTTGAAACACATGTAGTCTTCTCTTACTACAGTGCTGTTGATCCCTCCACACACTACTTTCCTGCTCTGCACTCACTTCCTGTTCACTTTGGGGTCCGGAGCTACTACTTGCTTTGCTTCCCTTATATATGCAATAATGTTTCTGTGATGTCTAGTGGCAACCCCCAGCCTCTGATTGCTGTCCCCAGTATTTAACAATAATTTCCTGGTGTCTAGTGGCATGTCCCACCCTCCAGTCACCATCTCCATTATCTACTAATGTTTCACTGCAGTCTAGTGGCACCCCCACCCTACTCCAGCTGTTCCCATCATGTAGTACTCTTTCCCTGGTGTCTAGTGGCCCCACCACCCTCCAATCACTGCCCCCTTTATCTACTTTTGCTTCCTTGGTGTCTAGTGGCACTCCCCACCTTCTTATTTCTGTCCCCATTAAGTAGTACTGTTTCCCTCATGTTAAGTGGCACTCCCCACACTCTAATCACTGTCCCCATTATGTAGTAATGTTTCTCTGGTTTCTAGTAGCACTCACCACCCTCTGATCACCATTCCCTTAATCTTCCCTTAGTGTCTAGTAGAATTCCCCACCCTCAGATTGTCATCCTCATTATGTAGTACTGTTTCCCTGGTGTCTAGTGGCACCCCCACCCTCCAGTCACTGTCCTTATTATTTAGTACTGTTTCCCCTGGTGTCTAGTGGCATCCCCATCCTCGAATTGCTATCGCCATTATGAAGTATTATTTCCCTGGTGTCTAGTGGCACCAACCGTCCTCTGATCACTGTCCCCATATTAATTTTCCAAATGTCAGCTGAAATAAAGAAAACCACCCTTGATGCTTTTTTTAAAAACTTACAAAAAAAGATAATGATCCCTTGCCTATCTGACCCCCCTCCTCAACCTACCACTCAGCACACATCACCTCACACTACCACTACACCCCACACATACCCTCACTCACCTGAACATGTCACAGTGCGAAGATCCACTCTCTAACTGAAGACATGTCTTGCTGCTGAAACAGCCGACGACTGCAATATGAGACACTAAAGTAAGTGCAGTTCAATTTATTTCAATAGGGTTTTGAACTTTGATGCATAACTCTACCATTTTTGCATATTTTGGCCCCAAATTTTCAACATGACCTTTTTGGGACCCCAGCTCATGACCAAAGGTGGGTTAATTATACAAATCAGACCCAAAATGGGATTGTGTGGTCACATTGTGAAATCATGTTTCAGGTAGGATTTGCACATTTTCACCAGCCTTGTTCATGAGGTGAGGTTATAAGAAGGTTATGTTGAATATCTGAGGGCAAAATATAAAAATGACAACGTTACAAGCACACAATGAAATATTTCTACGCTCTCTTATGACTTTGGTAATTTAAAATATTTTGACTTCCCATTTTCAGCATAGTCATTTTTTCACATCACCTCATGAATGTGATAGCTGACTTTTTTCAAATCCTGGCCAAAATGTGTTTTCACACCTGTGGCCCGGAATGACGTTTTTGCAGCACGGAATCACATTTTGTTGGAGAATTATAAAAAAATAATCTGTGTGGTTCATGAGGTGGGTCAATAAGAAGGCTATGCTAAAAATTTGGTGTACAAATATGGTAAAATGCCCAAGGCATGATGCAACATTGCAGTACTTCAATTTTCACTCATACAGTAAGTTTATTAATTTTCAGTATTTCACTCCAAACATTGAACATATCCATTTTTTTCATACCACCTCATAAACGTGACAGGTATCATTTTTTAAATCCTGGATGAGACGTCTTTTTTCACTTGTGATACAAAATGAAATTTTGACCAATATACTATAAATGCTACATGTCATGTTTATAAGGGCAGTCATACAATGACTATCTTAAAAATTTGGGGTCAGCAATAAAAAAAAAAGACAATGTGTCACAAGTGAATGTGTGAGCAGTTAATGTGTAAAGAGTGAATATGTGAAGACTGAATGTGTACTGAATGTGTGAAGAATGAATGTGTCCTGAATGTGTGAAAAGTGAATGTGTGAAGAGTGAATGTGTACTGAATGTATAAAGAATGAGTGTGTAAAGAGTAAATGTGCCATGCCCTATACTTCTGTAGGTGGAGGGAATCTTGCCATAGCACACAGCCCGAAGCACCCTGCACATCTGCATCTGTTCACCCATCAATGACATCTTCAGCTTCTTGGATCTGAAGCTGCCTCTCACAGTTTTGGCTGAATCAGTGACATAATTGTGCAGCCATATTGGCTCTGTCCAGAGTTTGTTTTATTCACAAGGGAAGTGAAGTTAAACAATGGATGTTCAAAAACAACCAAGAATACCAATGCAAATGTGGACCAAGCCATATAAACAAAAGTGCTCCTTTAATTTTTTTAAATGTAAAAACAGTGCTGAAGCAGACTCAGAAAATATAAAAATACATACCATTTTTAGACAATAGATAAGGATGTCAAGAGCTAGACAGGGACAGGGTGGGAACATTCATGTGGTAGCTCAGTTCTCCACTGCTGTTCCATGATAGACACTGGTAATCCTGTAATGATATAGACTAGATGGGACACTGACAATATTTCTGTGCAGCCATCTCTGAAATTATGCATTGTTGTACAGTATACAGATGTGACAGCCAGGATGCAATGCAGAAATGCTGCAGGATATCACAGAATGTTGCAGTTTACTGTAGGGGCCATTGTAAGTCAATGGCAATTAAGCTCTTTTGTCAAGTAGGGTGTTGTGACATGTCATTACTTCAAGTTACTGCACTTCATCATGGCTGACTCCACTGTAGCATGCACACAGTACTGCACATGTGAACAGTACTTACTGGTATAGGTGGAATTACATTCTATATTCCCCCTCCATGTCCCTGTAGTCAAACCCATTGAGGTGCAGGGTGAATGGCAGACTCACCTGGAAGCAAATGCCCCACATGCTGTGGTGCAGGGATCAAGTCCTTTTAGTTTTTCCCAATTGTGCAATGCAGGACAGAGTGTGACCGTCAACCCCATGCTTGTCTGTCCAAGCAGACCAAGCTCATGCTGAATTATATGTGCATTTTTATTTACATCAGTTGCCTACTAAATTGTACAATGCTGTACTGTAGGTGGCATTTATGCACATGTTGCTGCTGGAAGAATAAACACCGCATTGACATCTGGGCTGAAAGGAAGCCCCCTTTGTGAGTGTGCTGTAGTAATAATAAATAAAATATCCTCAAATTAAAATGTTTGTGGAATGTTGAGACTTGAATCCTCATGATGCAAGCTGTGTTTTTTTTTTTTTTTTTTACTGCAGCCTATTAAGTCACTTTTATTAATCTATTTTAGACCCCAAACTCTGTTCAGGCCTTCAGTAAAAAGTACTGAACAGCATGCAGCACTGTTTCTCCTTAGGAAACCCCACTTGTGACTTCCGTTCAGTCTGATGTTGTCCAAACACCTACTACGCAATCAGTACTGGAATGTGAAACAGAAACCATGGTTCACTGTGTAATATTAAGCAAATCCCTTGACTACACTAACTTTTAATTCCTCCCATCTATAAAACTGGGTAGAAACAGCACCCCAGCCACTGAATATGTGATTTCAGAATATCAGCACAACGATCACTCTACCTCTTATTCTATATACAGTGGTCTCTCATTCAAGAGCATTTGGAGTAGAGGAGTGGACCATTCCACTTCAGAGATGGGGAAGGGACAGGCTGCATTAAATTTTTGAAATATATATATATAAAAAACCTTAAAACACATAATAAATTACCATTGCTAGGTCAACAGAAATAAATTAGTTGCTGTATTGATCCTTGTAAGAACAGATCCAGAAGCAAATGGTTTGATACCCTTTATTGGACCAACGTAGATGTTACAAAAAGAAAACCATGGCCCGGATATTCAAAAGGGTTGCGCCATACGTAATAGGGTTGTACCAGCGCAAGTCCGAAAATGCGCCATTCCGCGATATTCAGCAGGAGGCAGTTGCACCACTGAAAACATGCTGAGCAACAGCGCAATGCAGATGAAGACATGTGCAACCGAAGGGTGTGGATCCATGCATAAAGAGCGCAATGCAATATTCAAAGGCTTGTGCAATGAGCAACAGTGGATTAGCCAGAAGTTGCGCCACGGCTGAAATGAGCCAAAATAAAAAGGCTCAAGGATGAGGCGCAAGAACCCGACAGGGAATGCTCATGAGGCAGCAACAGAGAGCAGGCCCCAGCAGCAGCCAGTGCAGGCCAGGGAGTAGGCAGGACAGAATAGTGACAGCCGAAGGCATGTGGGGCCACAGAGTTCAGAGGCCAGTAGGTGTACCCGGTGCAGTGGAGGTAGTAGTAAGGACAGCAGGGGGAACAGAAGAACAACAGCTGGGGGGGGACACCAGCCAGGGAGATGGACAGTGCCACCTTCCACATGGAAGCTGTAGTGAGGGGGGTGAGAAGGCATGCTGCAGGGGGATGTGGCTGTGGAAGGGCCCGTTGGCGGTACGCCCCCAACAGGCAGTACCGTGCCCGCATCAGCTTTGAGCTGTATTTGGATGTCAAGATTGTGGGCCAGTACCACCTGAACAGGGCAATACTGAGGCGGCTCTGTGAGCTGTGCAGTGATGTGATGCAGGCACCCTCATGACGGAGTCACACTCTGTCAGTGGAGACAAAGGTAACAGCCTGCATGTGCTTGC
This sequence comes from Neoceratodus forsteri, assembly GCA_016271365.2. Classification (NCBI taxonomy): domain Eukaryota; kingdom Metazoa; phylum Chordata; order Ceratodontiformes; family Ceratodontidae; genus Neoceratodus; species Neoceratodus forsteri. The sequence goes on along the minus strand of CM057452.1, from coordinate 1,564,965,571 downwards.
TCGCCACGGGTACCTTCCAGAGGCCAACAGGGGACACCACAGGCATAACACAGTCAGCCACGTCACGCATCCTCACCCAATTCCTCAGCGCACTGCTGCCACATGCTGAGGAGTACATCCATTTCCCCAGCACCGTGGCAGAGCGTACAGCAAACATACAGGAGTTCCAAAGGGTAGCACTTATGCCTGGCATGCTAGAGGTGATAGACTGCACCCATGTTGCTATTTGCATGCCATCTGGCCCTGATAGGGCCGCATATCACAACCGGAAGGGGTACTCCAGTGTCAACTGCCAGATGGTGTGTGATGCCAGTGGGCACATCATCAATGTCTGTGCCATGCACACTGGCGGAGCACATGATTTATTCATATGGTACCAGTCTGCACTGTGCCATTGATTTGAGAGTGGGGACATCCCCACAGGACACCTAGTGGGTGAGTATGTATGTAGGAGCGGCAAAGTTGGGGACAGGTGGGCAAGCCACAGGTGCCATGGGGTGGCACACAGGGCTAGGGACAATATGGACCTGAACATGACACTAACCTCCACTATCTCCACACAGGTGACAGTGGATACCCACTCCGCCCCTGGCTGCTCACACCCTACCGGCGCCCCATGACCCCATCGCAGCAACGCTTCAATGAGGCACATGCCACCACACGCAACATCATCGAGTGGGTGTTTGGGATGCTGAAGGCACGCTTCTGATGCCTAGACATCTCTGGCGGTGCCCTACAGTACAGCCCCTCAAAGGCCTGTGGGATATTCTTGGCCTGTTGTATCCTGCACAACATGGCCAAAGACTGTGGGATAGCCGTACAGGTCAAGGAGGGGGACAGCGATGGGGATGCCGATGACACCGGTAATGATGGGGATGAGCAGCCTCCCTTGGACGGCGTGACCTCCAACTGATCCAGCAGGCCCAGCTGTACTGGGACACCATCACAGAGGAGCACTTCGCACAACACAGGTAAGTCATGGGGCTATGTGCAACCAACACTGTATAGGCGCAACCCACATACACACAGGGTAACACACCAGGGGTGCATGATGGCAAGGGGAGTGGAAGGGTACAGGTGCACAAACACACCACCAGGGAGGGGTGAATAATTACACGCTACATGGACACACACACACACACACACCAGGCACACAGTGCACAGGGGCAGTTGCACAGCAGAGCAGGAACAGACATGTCAAACACACAGATCCACCGACCACCCCCACCACCTGTACTGTCCATGTACATGTGTCAGATGCTGGGCACCCTTGCACCTTGGTGTACAGTACAATGCAGGCATCATCATGCACACGCACCTGTGGACAGCAGTCGGGTGGGTGTGCAGGTGGTCCGTGTGTCGGCGTGTTGGGCAGGGCACCCACTGGTGCACTGCCCACCAAGACACACATTGCACACAGGGCAGCACCAGACAGGGCCCGCACTGGAAGACAGGTCATTCAGGTGGCACTGAGCCATGGCCACCACGGATGCATGGGTGGCCCCGCTGTGACCCAGCCGCACTGGCAGGCTGAGCATGGGCCACATGGGGTGGCACTGATGGACCACCAGGGGTCCCACTGCATGAGCATGACCTTGTCCACACAGGGGTCTGCAGCATGCCAAACATACCTGCACCAGGGGTGCTCGGGATGCCCACAGCAGAACCCGGCGTCGACAGGCTGGGTGTCGCACGATGCAGGGAACATGGAGTGGAGAGCATACTGTATGGGGTGCGTGGTACAGGGGCACCTGACTATGTGCCCAATGTGGCCACGACAGTGACCAAATGCCTGGGTCAGCCTGTCAATGGCTGCGGTCACATCCGTTCACATTTGGACCATCTCTGCCAGGATCATTGCATTGTCTCTGCTGTGCCACTCCACAGCCACACACAGTGCCTCCACGGATGTTGCAACCCACATCTGCTGCTGTACTGATGCCCGCAGCAGGCAGGTGTGCTCATCAAGCGGGTCATCTGCCAAATTGGCAACCTGTCCCCAGGGGATGGAAGGGCCTGATGCTCAACACCCCTTGAGGGTGGGCGCTGTTCACCAGGACCAGGTATGGGCAAGTCAACAGGCGGTGTGCATACGCCACCGCTGAAACCTGTACCCCCAGACCCGGTGGGTGACTGCCGCTGCTGCCCCTCCACTTGCTGTGCCCAAGGGACCAGTCCTTCCAATGCTGTGTCTGCAACAGTGCCAGGGACCTGCACATCCACTGGTGCTGCCCCACCAGTGCTGACAGGCACAGCCTGGGACTGTGCTGACATGCTGGCACACACATTGGAACCCTCTAGGTCCATGGGCATGGGCTGTCCTGCTGTGTGTCCATTATGTGACACACACGTGTCACTGCCCCTAGCGGCAGTTGCATCATCAATGGTGCAGGTTCGTGACACAGCCTCAGCCACAGCGTGCTGGCATGCTTGCATGCCAGACTGCTGGGACACAGGAAGGGCACCCCCCTCACCTGACTCACCGACATCGGAGATGGTGGCCAGGCGTGCACACTGGTGCAATGCACGCCGGCTACCAGCAGAGGTGGATGGACCCTCCTCCAACTCTGGCTGCATGTCCACAGTTCACGAGCCCACCACCACTGTCCTCTGCAGGTGCACAGGATCTGTAACAGAAAGTGAGAACATGTTAGTGCATGGGATCAACCTCCCTTCCCCACCATGTCATACCGTGCAGTGATGGGCTTCCACCTGTCTGGAAGCCACCTCCTGGAACACCCTCAATGGCACTGTGCTGCATGGATGCAGCAAGACGGTCCTCCACTAGGGTCAGCTGCACCACCTCTGGCTGGCCCCCGCCTGTGGCAGCACATGCCGCCCTGAGTGCTGCCACCTTCTCCTTAACCCATCTCCTGTCTGTCCCCACCTTCTTCTTACATTTCTGCATGGAGCGCTGGTGGCTTCCATGCAGGTTTATGGCACGAGCTACCCCCTTCCTTGCAGCAGCACGGGCCTGAGGGAGGCCCCGCCGTCCACTGAGTAGTGGCTCCTCATCCAGGTAGGCCTCATAGAGTGCCTCTGTTTCAGCCCTTGTGAAGTTGGGCCTCCTCCTCTGCCCACCATCATCCTCCTCACCCAGTCCTTGCTCAGCCATGTCATGGTCTGTATGGGTGAAAGTGGACACCTGTGACTGTGCAGTTCACAGCATTATCCCATGACCATAGTCTATAGCATCACACAGCATGCAACCCATCTATCACCTGCAGTAGCCGAATATGGCCACTGCAGATCACTGTCGCACTTTTATAGCACAATGCATGCAAATTAGGAGTGGAGCAACTTTAATGGGATGCAAATCGCGCCGCTGCACCTTTGAATGGCTGATCAGCTGATTTGCATATGACGGCTGAATATCGCGCTGTTGCGCTTTGCGCAATAAGGTTGAGCCGGCTGAGCCTATGGTGCAGTTCTGTGACTGCGTAGTACACCACACCGCACATGCCCAGGTACCTTACGCAAGCATCTGCCGCACTGATTACATGCTGTGCACGGTCAGCTATTCAGGACACGGCCACCATTGTGCCAGTGGCGCTGCAGTGCTGGTCACCACATGGCACTATGGCACAACTGCGCAATAGTCCACTGTGGCACTTGCATGCAGGCGACCACTCGTGCTGGATGTGTAGACGTCCGATGGCGCTGTGTGTGGCCTTGCGCCAGAGACATGACCTTGTGCCCGACCTTTGGCCCCTTGGCATTGTACTTCTGGCATGTGTGCAGCCCCATCGCGCTGTTCAGTAACAGCACGATAGGGACCAACGGCGCTGCCTGAACAGCATGATAGGGACAGATAGGGTTGTATTGTGCAACATTTCCACATGGGGTCGCCGCGCTGCGGAGCGCCATATTGCCTACTATCAAGTTGATGACATGGCACGCAGGAGAGATCCCCAGTGGAGTGGCTTAGAGGTGGCCAACCTAGTGGCCATGGTGGAGCCTCACTATGGGCCACTGTTTGGGTGGGAACCCCTAGACTTGGCCCGCACCCAAGTGTGGCAGCAGGTGGCTACTGCACTGGAGCAGGTCACAGGGTGGCGCAGGACAGCGGAGCAGTGCAGGCACTGCTACAGTGACCTGTGCAGGAAGGAGCAGGCACTGCTGGCACACCTCAGGTCCCATGCCAGGAGGGGCATTGTGCCTAGGCCAGGTAGGTGAGCCATCTATGCACCTGTATTGTCCACAGGGGTATAACTGTGTATTGGGGCCAGAGCATGGGGGAGGGTTGTTCCATGGTTGGCTGTTTCAGTGTTTGCAGGTGTGTGATGCATGGGTCTGGCTGTGTGGGCAGGCACACTCATTGTGGCAGGGGGCTGTCTGCATTTGGATCTCACTAATGTGTTTCTCAACATTTGTTTCCCACAGGCACGGAGGAGCGGAGGATGGCCCAGGCTGAGGCGGACAGGGGTGCTGCAGGTGTGGCCGGCAGAGGAGGCGGCAGTATGGGCCCGCAACAGCAGCAGCAGCAGCCGCCGCAGCAGTGGCTGGATGAGGGTGAGTGTCATTACATCATGGATTCTATTGCGTGCAATGGGGGGGATAGGGCATGGCCACCATCCATGGACAACATTGCCATGCACGTGACGTGTGACAGTCAGCACTGTCCAGTGGCACTGCATGTCTATGAGTGCGTCACTGGTGGTCCATGCATGCACTGGGCACATGGCTGTGGCACTACCTTCCCACGACGTAGACATGTCACTGTACTGCCTTGGTCATGCTATGCTGGGCATGGGTGGGATGTATGTGTAGTGGTACACATGGCTGTTGCTGCCTGGTTGGGCTTGGCCCATGCATGGCCACTGTGAGTGTGTGCAGTCCATCACAGGGGCCGGGCACTTGGCTGTATGCCATGCATACTGGGTGGGCTTCAGGGTTGTGTACAGTCCTAGCCATTGATTCTGTTTCCTTGCCCTAGGTGTACAGGTCCTGCGCAGGATCAAGCAGGCCATCCACCGCCTGTTGGAGATATCCCAGGAACCGATCATCATCCTCAGGGAGATGAACCGGAGGGGTGTGCGATGCCGGAGAGGGACACGGGGTCCGAGCTGGCCTGCAGATCTGCAGCCTGGGGGGCAGTAGCTGCCTCACAACTACAACCTTTACCTTTCCCTCATACCCTGCCTTCCCTCACCAAGTTCTTCACCCCTACCCCACACCCACCCCTACCTTGTACCTGTACCCCCACCCCTGTATTGTATATATTTGTAAATAGTGTTATTGTTGTTCCTGTTGTTGTTGTTGTTCTGTTTTTCATTGAATATATATATCTATTTTGTTATGAATACTGTGGTGGTCTCTGATTTGCAGCTGGCTATAGGTGCTCAGTTGCAGTGGTGTCCATGGCATCTGGTGTGGTGTGGTCCTGGGATTGTGTGTGTGTCTGCGTGGGGGGGTGTCCCTGGTGTGGTGGTGGCTGTCAGCCGGTCTGGCCATGTGCTGCCACACACCACTGTGGGCTCCTGGTGAGTCTGGCTTATATGGTTCTGTGGTACACACGGTTGCATTGTGCCAGGTGGGGGGGTATGGTGGTTCCGGCAGTGCCAGTCACAGTCACTGCTTATGGGTGGTGTCTTGGGGTTCCAGAGCAAGGTGTGCTGTGCACAGTGGGGGCTGTGGTACACCTGGGTTGTCAGCCCCTTTGTGTGGCATTATTTGCTTGCCAGTGGGTGTGCTGGGGCACTGTGTCCCAGCTGTGCTTGTAGGCTTGTTCCCATGGGCCAGTGGATATTCCGTCCCTCCACCAGTGATGCTGTGCTTCAGGTGTGGGGGTGTGTTGTTAGTTCTACACTGTGTTCCTGTGCCCGTCTGTGGCATGGGTGGTGGGCCCCTGCCTACCTCCCTGGATGTGCAGTTCCATTGCTCTGCTGCTGGGAGGGCTCCCCTGCTTGCACTATGGTGCATCTCGACTGCTCAGCTGGGCTGGCCTTGTTGCGCTATGGTGCGACATATGTGCTCAGCTTCCCCTACCTGGTTGCGCTATGGCGCAGGTTGTGCGATTTTCGGACATTGGCTGGTTGCTCAATTTGACTTGCTCCACGTTTGAATATTGCATCTGTTGCGCATGTGCGCAATTGACTTGTGCTTGCCCCTGCTATTGCGCACATTTTGGGCACAGTTTGAATATCTGGGCCCATGTCTAAGCTTTTGGACCAACCAAGTACTTCCTCAGAGACTTATGACAATTGTTCAGAGAGTCACATTCTATTAATACCCAGATCATACATAAAAACTGATGAAAAATTCTCAATGGTTAAAAGTACGTAATTAAAAAAATCACAATTTTACATGGAATGAATAGCATTCCATTAGCTTGCTGTTACTAAGAATCTTTTCAAGGACATCCATTAGATACGCTGAACATTAAAGCAGGCAGGGCCTCTAACTGAAATTATTAATGAATGAGTGAGTTATAAGAATACATTCAAAATTGAAAGCAAGACTGTAAGAATTACTATCACAAATGTCCAAATTAAAACTTAATAGTACTGTATTTGATAGTACCATACGATAAAAAACTGTACAACAGAAATGTATGTATAGAAATAAGAGGGGGATAAGAAAAGTGTACATTGTATGAACAACTGTTTAAAACATTCATTTCATTTTCATTTCATACTGAAAAATCTGTGTGTAAATAATTCATTTTCACAGATGTCCAGTGTTACAAATACATACATTAGACATTTATACCAACAACATACAAATACAATAGTTTAAAATCAGATATTGCACTTTTTTACAGAATTTGTCAGGATATGACTCTTTAGCTTTGTCTTAAAAATGGTCATTGTAGAACAACCTATTATACTGTTGGGTACTCTATTATAATTGATAATAGGTAAAATGTTATGGAATTCTGTGCAAACTTTGTATGGTATAGAGGAACTTTATACCAAAATCTGCCTTGCATTCTAGTGTTTACTGAATGATCATTTCTGGTAAATAGTGTAGTTATACTATAGAGGAGCAAGCCAAGTTGAATTTTATAGAGAAACAATAAAGAACACAAATTAAGATGGTGATTTAGAGGTAAACAGTGAAATAAATTATATAATAAACGATGGTGTGTAGACCTGGGACAATCAATGGCAAATCGAAGTATACTATGATAGGTTAATCTTATTTTAGCAAACATACCTTCGGTTGTATAAGAAAATATCACTGAACCATTATCCAAGACTGATAGTAATAGACTAAGAGTTAGCATTTGCCTAATTTCAATTTGAAGATTTTTCGTATTCTAAATAGATAACTCAATCTCTTATGCAGCTTATTAACTAAGTCAATAACATAAGACTCATATGAAAGGTGGGAGTCTAACAACAGGCCAAGATACTTAAAGAACTTCATTTCTCAATTTGATTACCAATATTATCACTTAACTGCAGTTCAGATGCCAGACATTTCCTAGCACTAGAGAAAACCATTGTTTTAGTTTTACAATAATTTAATACTAGTTTATGACCTTCAAACCAGGGGTGAAGTAAACTAAATTCAGATTGCAATATTACTTGAAGTGAGGGTAAGTTATATCCAGAACAAAAAAGTACAGCATCATGCGCATATAGAATAAGTCCAGAGGGCCCGATTCTAGAAGCACCCCTATGCATGTCACAAGTTGAGACATGTGAGGGGTGCAGTTGCAACATGGACCCTGCACCTGATTCAGTAAAGGGCAGGGCCCCCAAGGCCAAGTCCCTTGACATGCGACAAACCCACATGTACTCCAAATGAAGGGCATACCTGAGGGGCTTGACACAAGCCGCAACCCCAGACATGAAGAGTGCAAGTGCCCCCCCAAACTCTGATCCTCAAATGTGGTGGGTAAAGCCCCACAGGGCTACACACCCCCAAGCCCCAATGCCAGCCACATGCAAATGATGCTTCACTGTCCTGTACAACTATAAAAAAATAGACAAATCCTTACCTGTAATCACTGGTAGTCTAGTGGCTCCCCACCTAGCATTGCCCGACCACCCCACAACCCCCGAACCAGCCAGCAACTGGCACAACCCACCTTTCACCACTGCAGACAGCCACTGACTACGCTCCATCTGAGCGCGTACTGTATATGCATACTCAATGAATGAACTGCCATTCATACATTGAGCACATATATACAATACATGCTCAGATGGAGCTCAATAAATAGCTGACTGAGGTGGTGAGAGAAGGGCTGTGCCATTCACCGCTGGCTAGGGTTGCTGGGGTCTGGCAATGCCAGGTTGGGGGGTGGGGTCACTAGACTACCAGGGATTAAGGGTAAGGATTTATCTATTTTTTGATATTTGCACAGGACAGTGAGGTCAAGTGCCATTTGCACGAGGCTGGCATCGGGGCTTGGGGGTGCCATGTGTAGCCCTGCAGAGCTATACCAACCACATTTGGGGAGAGAAGGGCTGGGGGGGCAATTGTAACCCTGCAGGGCTTTACCCACCACATTTGAGAGTCGGGTCTTGGGGGGGGCCATTGCAGCCCTGTTGGGATATTTTTCAAGTACTGAGAGTTGGGGGCATGCAGTAGCCCTGTGGGGCTATATTGCAAGTACTGGGGTCAGGGGCATGCTGCAGCCCTGCGGAGCTTTGTGGTGTGGGGGGCATGGATTGCCCTACAGGGAATTCCTATGCTGTTTCTGGGTCGGGGCAATGAGGGGAAGGCAGATCTAGCCCAGCAGGGCTTTTTATGTTGTCTGGGGTCAGGACAGTGTTGGGGGCAGGGTGGCATACAATTGAGGGGATGGGGTGGACTGCACATACAGACAACCTCTAGAGGTGTAGGTACAGTTATACCAGCTACATGCTGGTGTAACCTACGTTGATGGTTTTCCCTGGGGTTGTTGGAGAACAGCACCCTGTGGGACTTTGGTGCTGCCCTTGCAGAATAAGGTGCAACTGCTGCCATAAACCCCAAGCGCTTTGTCACAGGAATTTATGACATAACTGGTGGTATCCACTTTAACCATAAGCAACCTGCGGCATGTCACAGGGTCATTTGCAGAATTCCATGTCGCGAATTGCTGGTATAACTTGGTTACTTTCACCATTTTTGTGGTGTAAGTCAAGTTACGCCAGATGTAACATTTTGAGAATTGGGCCCCAAGTGTTTAAATAAATCAGAAAGAGAATTAACAAAAAGAGAAAAAAAAGTAATGGTCCCAGTATCGAGCCCTGGGGGGCTCCACAACTTAAAGTAGCTTCACTAGATAATACCCCATCAATAGAAGATATTTAATTCATATAGAATCAAACTTATCTGAAGATATTTTCTAAACTACAGGTATACGCTCAACCAGTTAACACACTCCATAAGCATTAAAACCAACAGCGCTGTAACAATATTTTCTAGAAGATAATGTCAATTGTCAGTATTATTGTCAAATAAAAAAATAAACCTCTCAAGGACCACCTAGAAAATGAGTTCATGCATCTTAAAGTGTTGAAAGTTCAATAATGAGTCAGTATATAATCAGTTGACTATATGAACAAAACAGTCTTAGGAGTCTGTATAAAACCCCAATGGAATTAACCCTCCCCGGAAAAGATAACTAGAAAAGAAGTGTATATTCACTATGTATGTGAGCCAAGAGTCCTAACACCCTGTAGCATAATTATGACATGTACCTGAATATATGCCTAAGTATGTAAGCACAAGCACAAGCACAACCCCTCCCCACACACAGCCCCTTCCCATAAAAACACCATCCTCCAACACCCCAAAAACCCACAAAATTACCCCCACACACACTAAACTCCCCTACATACACACTCACCTAAGACCACTCAACTTCCTCCACCCCACATGTGTATATTTGGTGAGAAAGCAACGTATTGATAACTAGTTAAAAGGACTCCATGAAAATAAAAACAAAACAACAACACACTGAAGTTCTGTTGAATGTTCATCTTATGAAGTAAAAGTCTGTGTAAGTTTAAGTAGGGTAATGAGTCATGAAACCCAAATCATTATTCGTGCCATCTGGTACCATATTGAGAAGTAAAATAAGCTTAATCTCAAAAAGTGTGTTTCTGTTGTGTATTTTTTCAAAAACCCTTTAAGACCATTACTGACATATCTGAGATTGAGTGGTCGTTGTAACAGAAGTGTCACCCACTGGTTTGTCAGTTATCTACATATTAATGGTATGTCTGTGTGCATTCATTCTAGTGCAGACAGCTTGGCTTGTCTCTCCAACATAACCTGTTTGTGGACATCTCTTAGATTGAATGAAATAAACAACACTACGTGATGTACAGGTATAATTCCCTGTATCCTGAATAGTCTGTTTTGTGATGAAACTCACAATCTGAAGTGGAGATGAGCTCACGTGTCCTACATCTGTGTTGATTACAGGGTAATGTACCATTTAGTGTCATGGTACCCTGTTCTGGTGCAAGTTTACTCCAAACAGTCAGGTTGGCTAAATTAGGTGGTTGTTTAAAAGACAGTAGTGGTAGTTCTTAAAAATACAATTAAGGGTCTCATCCTCACTAAATATAGGGTGAAAGTTCTTAATAATTTTACATAGAAGTTCAAGGTCAGGATGCTAAGTGACTACTAAGGGTATTATGTTGGTAGTGGTCCTTTCCTTATACTGAAGTAGTTGTTCTCTAGCACCTGTGTTGCACGTTCTATTGCTCTATTTCCCTGGAAGAATATCCCTGCTTCATAAAGGTGTTTTTCAACATAGCCAATGTGTATCTCTGTCTTCCTCATTTGAACAGATATAATGATAGCATAGTGCCTGACTGTACATAACAGATTTTTTTGTGTGGCTTGGGTGATTACTATTTCTGTGTAAGTATCTCTGTCTGTCTGTTGGCTTCCTGTAAATACATGTATGTAGGGTTCCATCCTTGATGGTGACAGTGATGTCCAGAAAATTAACACTGGAGGCAGAATATTCCAGGGTAAGCTTTATGGTAGGGTGGAGGTTATTAAGTACCTGATGAAAATCCTAGAAGGCCAGTGCCCTATGTCCAAATTATAAACAAATCATCAATGTAATGGAAGTAAGCAAGTGGTTTGTGGGGACAGTGCCTTAATAAGACTTCCTCCAAATTCACCATAAAGAGATTGGCATACAGTGGAGCCAACCTGGTGCCAATTGCTGTTCCCATAGTTTGAACATAATGATTACCATTGAAGCTAAATACCATTGAAGCTAAAATATATATTTTATGGTAGAATAGAATTATATGATAGAGCAGAATTGCTAGCACAAGAAATTTATAAGTTAATGGGCCTCCACTGGGTGTCTCTTATGGTATATGAGACTCCTCTCATGATGTTTGGGCAGCCTAAGCTGCTAGGCTTTATTTTGCTGTCCTCTCAGCCAGACCTCTCATTTGAAGTCTCTTACACCATATGAGATACCCAGAGGAGGCCCTTTTAAATCATTATATGTAACCATCTCTGTTGGGCTTTCCTGATTGACACCATTTTGAAAAACAAATAAGAAAAACATAAGACTGATTTACAGATTTGTATTTTGCTTCAGACACAGTACCTTAATATAAAAGTGGTGGAATTTCACCTTGTTGTAACACCCTGTATACAGTATTGTTGTTCTTAGACATGCCACATTTCTCCTATGTTTATTTATTTTTATTAATTTATGATGGAATCAGAATTACAACCTTTGAGTCAGGGACTCCTTTGCAAAGGTTTCATGTCAGATATACATACATTGCAAGAATAAACAGGATATGCAGTAAGAAATATACTGAGAACATATCAGATATACATACATTGCAAGTTTAGAAATGGGATATACAATAAGAAGTATACAGTGAAAACAAGTTACAGTTCAAGGCTGGAATAGACCAACCCGAGTCAATAATGGTGAGGCAAGTATATACAATAACAATATACAACAGTCAACAGGTTACGGTATCAAGGGGTAGTTCAGGAAAAGAAAAAAGGAAGCTATGATGTAGGTCATAATACACTGGTCAGATTAGGACAGGGGAGAGATATAGGTAATGGGGAGGTTGGGCATGTGCACAAGCGAGGAGGAAAAGGACTAAGTGCATGTCACATTTGGAGTGGGAGAGGATTTCAGAACAAAGCAGGAATTTAAACGGTCCTAGTCACTATTCCAGGGTGATGGCTGATGGCATTTCATTCAACCAGAGGAGAGCCCTGTAGAAAAAGGAGCATTGGCCCAGAGAGGTCCTGCAGTGGGATCCTGTAGAGAGAGAGAGGCAGATAATGAGCTCCATGTAGACTGTGGTTGAGTGGAGGGCTGAACAAGGTGGTGAAGGCCCAGGAGGAGGTGTTTTGAAAGAGCTTCCTGGCAAGGAGACAGGTCTGGTATCTGAGTCTACCTTCAAAATTAAGCCAGCTAGTGCATCTATAGAGCTCACAGGTGTGTGTCCACTGGTTACATCCAGTAACTAACCAGCAGGCTTTATTTAGGGAGACCATGATTCGACGCAGGGCAATAGGGTCGGCCGAGCCATAGATAACAATCCCGTAGTCAATAAGGGAGAGCACCGAGGATGTCACGGCATGACTTAGGGCATCAGGAGGCATACACCCCTTGTGCCTATACAGGAGACCTAGCCTGAAATTGATAGCTGAGCTGAGCAGATTGATGTGCTCACGGTATGTGAGAGAAGAGCCAAGGGTGATGCCCAGGTATTTAAAGGTGGGCACCAGGTCAAGAGGGGAGCCCTGGATGTTAAAGATGTTGAGGGGAACATTTCTATGCTTATTTTGTCTGTGGATGAAGAGCATGGCCTTGGTCTTTTTGTAGTTCAGGACAAGATGGTGTTCTGAGACCCAGGCCTCAGCTTCAGAAAAGGAACACTGCAGGGAGGATTGAAGGGAGTGGGGGTCCAAGTGGCTGGCAAATGCAACCGTGTCATTAACATACAGAAGCAACTGGCCCAAGCAGGCCTTTGGCAGAGTATTCAGGTACATGATAAATAGAAGGTGTCCAAGTATTGAGCCTTGGGGAACCCCCAAAAGGACCTGTTTACTGGCTGAGAGTGTAGATCTTAACTTGATTCTCTGGGTTCTGTCACTGAGGTAGCTTTTAAACCACACAGTATTATCCAGAGACAGACTCATGAGAGGCAGTGATTGGATTAGGAGTAAGTGGTTGACAGTGAAGAATGCCTTGGTTAAGTCCATATAGGCAGAGCCAACTAGGTGCCCGCAGTCAAGGGTTTTGTTTATGAAAGTGGTATATTCAAGAAGGACAGTTGTAGTATTGTGACCCTTCCCGAAGCCATGCTGTTCAGGGCAGAGAAGGTCATATTTAGTAAGATAGTCTGAGAGTTGGTCTGACACTATTTTTTCTAGTGTCTTGGAGAGGGAAGGAAGAATGGAGATGGGGTGGTAGTTGTCCGAGGAGGCGTGGTCTCCACTTTTTAATACTGGGGTGATGACAGCTGCTTTTCAGCATGTGGAGAATTGCCCATGGCAGAGGGGCTGGTTGAGGATATCAGTGAGCGGGGAGGTAATGGAGTCTAAGATGAGGAGGATTAGCTTTAGGTCCAGCAAGTCACTACTAAAGTGCGTTTTCCCAAGGGCTTTGGTTAAGTATGGTCTTGCTTCTAGGGGACTGATTGTTTGGAGCCTGAAAGTGGAGATGGACATTTTATTGGGTAGGTTGGAGGGCAAGTCCAGGGCCAGGTCAAAGAAATTAGGGGGATAAGGACACAGCTAAGATTAGAAAATGCAGTGTTAGGGGTATAGGCAATTAGCAGGGGGTCCCGGGAAAGTGATCCGTTTACTAGCAGCTGGGTGTGGGGAGATAGATTTTCTGTTCAATTCTTTAATATAGTTCCATAATTTTTACCCTGAGCCCCAAAAGGAGGCGAGTGCCTTCTGGTAGTGGGCAGCTTTGACTTTCCGAATTTCCCAGGTATATTTGTTCCTAAATTCCCTATAGAGTTGCTGGTCATGTGGATGGCCGATTTATTAGCTTTGTGCCACTGATTGTCACTTCATAAGGTCAAGTAGGGCATGGGAGAGCCAGGGAGTGTCCTTACTTTTGACTTTCAGTTTGGAGTCAGGGGCACAGTGGTCACAGGTGGAGTTAAACATGGAGATAAAGTAATCCAGGGCATGGACAATGGATGGCATGGTGTTGATGGGGGACCAGTCACATTGTAATAGATATTGTTTGAGATGAGAGAGAGATCCCTTCTTTAAGCAACGTAGAAAGGTATTTTTGGGTGGTCGTTTTGGGATTTTTATTGAGGACCATCTGCAGAGAAATGGTGCATGGTCACTCAGGGCATCTGGGAGTACTGAGACCTCAGATATGCGGGTGTGCAAATTCATGAATATGAGGTCAATGAGTGTGGAGGTGCCTGTTTTATGATTGAGCCTGGGGGACTGGATGACTTGGTCACATCCAGTGCTGCGACAGTGTCCTTGTAGGGGGCAGAGGAGGTCGCTAGCCAATTGACGTTATAGTCACCCAGGGCAATGATTTCATTGGAGGTGGGCAGCTGGGCAAGGCAGTTCATTACCAAGTCAAATGCTGACTTTCAGTGCTGGGGGGGGGGGATATGCACTGTGACTATGTGTAGGGCTTTGCCAGATGTGTCAAGTTGCATCTTCACAGTGAGAACTTGGGCCCGTGGGATGGAGTGTGAGCACCAGGGACTTGAGAGGTCTGAAGGGTTTCTTTATAGTAGAGAGAGCATCCCCCACCCCTCCTAGCTAGTCTGTCAGTTCTGAGGATAGAGTACCCAGGAATATGGACAGCTGTGTCCAGGGTATCAGGGTCAAGCCAGGTCTCTGTAACCACTAGGATATCAGGGGAGATCAGTGCCATCCAGCCTCGAAGGACATCAAGCTTTTTTTTAAGGCTACAGATGTTGATAGTGGCTAGAAGTAGTCCATTCGATGACCCGTTGGAGGTACTAAGAGAGGGGGATGGGCCCAGGTTTAGGTGCACATTGCCTGATAGGAGAAGGAGTAGGAGAGCATGGTGGAGAAGAACAAGTCTAAATAACTTCACTTTAATATTGGGGTTACGGGGCTGGGGACTGGATTTGCAGGCAACCACAGGTATGGGTAAGGTGGATATATGCATAGCCGCTAGAGGGCTAGTGAGATACGCTGGGTTAGATTCTGGAGGGTGGGGTGACATGACAGGGTATGCAAGGTGTGTGGAGCATTGTTGGTAGTGTCGCATCTAGTGGCATAATGTTGAGTGCCTACCACACTGACTAGTAGATGACTTGATGGAGGGAAGAGAGAAAGGAGTACAAGGAGCTCACAGATGATTAAAGAGAGAGGCGTGGTGGAATACAAACCAAATGAAGGATGGGAACCACAAGGGGGCAGTGTTCCCAAAAGGCCACAAGACTCAGAGTTAATAACGTGTCCTCTTAAGTGATCTGAGGTCAGAAGGAGTAGCAGCAGGATTGAAGTCTATGATGCACAGGGTGCAGGGTTCAAGTCTGGGGTGGGGAGCAACTAGGACATTAAAAGGAAGGGCCAGAAGCAGTAGTTGTAGAGAGGTAGGTGAGAATGAGATAAAAAAAGGGGGTATGAGGTATGAGCAGAGGGGTGGAGGAACAATAGAGAGACTAGAGGCAAGGGAGCTCAGTACCGACCCCTGGAGGTCAAAAGTGATAACCTGCTAGTGAAGAAGTGGCTGTTTAGTCACATGACCATGTGATAAAATATATTGAGGGCTGGCCTTGGGTGGGAGGGGAGTTGATGCAAAGCATTGACTGGCAAGTACTTCCCAAGAAGTAGCTCTACAGGTAGGGAGAGAGGTGAATTACCTTTAAGCCTGCCCAGCTGTCAGCTCCTGATTCAGGCTGTGTGTATTGTGGTGGGTCCTGGCTGTGGCCTAGAGAGGAAAAAGGCAGGGAATTAGCACAGAGTGAAACTGTGCATGTGCAGCTTTCCTACGGAGAATGGGTAAGAGGCCTCAGGGCGTACCAGACAGCAAACAACCCAGAAAATGTACAATTTCAAGTAAAACACCAGAGAAATGTTCAAGTAAGCAAGCAAGTACTGCAATAACATGGTCTTAGTAGCTAAGCACTGCAAACATTACAGGATATATGTTATGTAACCACTGGCATGCCTTGCAGAGATGTCTGGCATGACTTGCTAAAAAGGGCAACAGTGTGTGCATAAGCATTTAGCCAAATAAGTGAGAGCTTTTATCTCCCAGCCCTCTTCGACAAAACTATGCACAATCAAATTTCAGCAGCTGGCAAAATAATTAATTTCAACAATGCTTTCACCTGACATTACCTTTTTTCCATTGGAACCATTGTCAGCAACAATAACACCATGAGAAAATCCTAGTAATGTGTGCCAGTACTGTAAGCTATTAGCTTATTCAGGATATTTTTTATGATGTATCATCAGCATGGGGGTACTACATTTTGGAGGGTATCCAGTTTTTAGTGGGAATTAATTTGTACCACTACAGGAGATTAAGGATACCACATTTGATCACTGTGAAATAAAGGTTTCTGGCTGAGAATGAGTGTAAATATATGTGGCTAGATCCATTCTAACAACACCATCTATAAAGGCATGTTTTTGTTTTTGCAAACAGTGCATAATGTATTTCAAATACACTACTGTTTTATAGTTGTTTTTTTTGGATGGCATGTTTTACTGTAGTAATCGATGGTTTAAGAGCCTCAGAAATTAAATAGAAGCCAGAATCTCATAAATTAGTATTGTACAATAGCTCCTTCACAATACCCATGTGGATTTTTGGCCTCCCTTTCTCAAGTCTGTAAAATGCAGAGGTGTCATTTAACTGAAACTACTAGTCTTAAAACAGTAGCAGATAATGATTAGGGGAATACTAGACTAGATGGGGGTATTATAGACATATCAGGATGCAGCAGTCCTAATAGGACTGCTGCTGACTTAGACATTTCTTCTTGCTGGCATCAGCATCTCTGTCAATGTGCTTTAACCTTTGCCTGACCCAAACTCTAACTTTAAACCACTGTGCAACCCTTTTCAAAATAGTCAAAGAGTCTTATCCTGGCAGCCATGGATAGGATATCCTTTTTTTTATTGTGCAAAGTGCAGAGATGGAAGAAATCTTCACCCAGTATTGCGTTACCTAACTATCACTTCATCAGGGTGACATACAAGTGATGGGGTACTTATTTTATATACCACCATGCACAGATTTTAATTAAAAGGGAGGGGGGTCATTCTGATTTTTATGGCTCAGAAAATCAGTTGAAGTGATGGCCAGCAATAGTAAAAGAGGATGGCACTGTAAGAAAATTATATGCAAAAAAGGTTTTTATGCATAATTTTTTATGTAAATTATTCTGAGCTTGAGGCAGTATTAAAGAACTGCCTCTACACTTGCACAATGTGCATTTAATAGTAGCATTAACCTTACTATATTTTGTAGATAAAGGACTACTACTTTAATTCAGCAGCTTAAAGTTGAATTCAATTTGAATGTGAAATTGGGTTCAAGATGGATGTAAGTCTGAGCTTTATGAACTTTGAAAATTTATATATGTGAAGCTTTAATTGCTAACTCAGTGGTGTAAGTGCTACAGTGTTTTGGGTGTTTGACTGGTGATAGCTTAGAATGTGAGCACCCCTCTATTCAAGTGCTGGATAGTGAATTTTTCCAGAGGGAAGAGGCTTTTCTGAAATAGAGTAGTCTCCCAACAAAATTGCCAGTTGGGTTTTGGGCTAAGTCCTGTGGGTGGTTCAAAGAGGTTGGAATGGATCCAGAAAGGGAGCAGCAGTTTTTTAAGATGAGTGTTCCAAATGTGATACCCCACTGGAGGTAACAGATATACAGGAAAGCTCAAAGGAGGTGGGGGGGAGTCTGGTCCTACTGATAATACCCAAGGGCTCCATATAACCTAGTCCACTAACTGAGACAAAATAAAACTCAAGTTCTGACCGTTCAGAACCTGTATAAGACAACAAAAAAATAATTGCTCCAAATGAACAGCTGGATAAAGGATATACCACTGCTTAAAACATGAGCCTTTAATTCTGATGCAGTTTTAAAGGCTGACAGACAGATGGACAGTTACTGGCTAGGATACGCTGTTGGGAATTCAGCCTTGAGAAAAGTTCCCCAAGGTGAAACTGGAGAATTACCATGCTGACAGGGGTAGCCCAGAACACCTGCTGGTTTGGCTTCTAGTTTTAAAAGCAAGTCCTGAGTCAAAAGATTACAACATAGTTTACTCAGTCAAAGAGGTCAACCTGCTCCTTTGATGGCTCACACATGCTTGATCAGTGAGCTCTTCATCTATTGGTCCCAACAAAAGAGTTATAGGAAGCAGTGTGAGGGCAGCCACTGCTAGCCAGGATTTCTATGGGGAGACCACCACCCCTGCCCCAACTGTTGGAGGGGGATTTCCAGTTTTGAAGAGACTGGAACTAAAGAGTCAGAGAGAAGCACCCGATATGTTTAGGGACAGCTGGGAACCTCATGCTGCCAACTGCAAAGGCCAGAGAAAGGGATCCATGGCTAAGGCTCCACGAGCAGCACTGTAGCAGGGGAGAATGTTTCTTTGGTTGGACCCTGTTTCTTCTGTGGTTCCTAGTTCTCAGAGCCACTGTTCAATTGCCAACCAGAGGTTGACAGATCCCTGCAGCTGGTAGCATTTCTAGCCCAGTTGGAGTTCGAGATGCAGCAAAATGTAATTTCGCAGGGGAAGTTCCAGCGAAATGGGGAATTTTTTTCCCGTGAACTATTTTGCAAATCTTTTGTACTTCGTGGAATATTTGGATGGTGTAAAATGTGACATTCCACCCAGAAATGTAGAATTTCACTTGCAAATGGCAGAATTTCACCTGTGAGTGGCAACCTCCACTTGCATACTGTGTGACTCTGAGCAAGTCACTTAACCACCCAGAGCTCCCTGGTCACCCCTGAAAACAGGCACTTGTTCCTAGTGGGCCTTACCTGGTTACCAAAGACTAAAATAAAAATAAATAAATAAAAAGATATTCTGCCATTTGTGGGTGAAATTCTGCATTTTGTGTGCAGGATTTCATATTTGTCTCTCTTTAAATATTTCACAAAATTTGCGACATTTGTGGATTTCTCCCATCTCTAGTGGGGAGAGGGGGTGGCAGTGGTATCCATCAGTGTGGGAAGTTGGCCTTGGGGCAAGTCAAGTCTCCCTGTCTTAGCTCTATGACTGCTAAACCAGGTAGCTGTTCAGTGATGGTGGCTTCTGATTCGGAGGATTAACTCTCTTAGGGCACTTCATTCACCAGGATCTGCAAGCAGGCAGGAAATCTTAGGGGAAACTTAATGCTTAACTGCATGAGCTACTTATTGGCATTGGTAAAAGCCAATTGTTTCTGGGTCAGATCCATAGAAATCTTGTACAGGCTAACATAGTGGCCTTGCAGACTGAGGGTACAGAATGTTCTCCTTGACCGGGTATTATTTGGCTAGGATTGTTTGCAGTTTGGCTCCTGGTGGTGGCTTGGGAAACAGTGGCCTGGGGGCCCTCTCAATATCATTCAGGGGGGAGTGGGAGTTCAGGAAATGACAGTAGTAGAAATCTGATGAAATCAGACCCCTCCTCCTGACCAGGACCCAACAAACCTGATATTGTTCCATTGGGAGGGTTTTCTAGGTCATTTACCTTCCATAGCAGATAACTTTTCATTGAGGGCTGTTCTTCTAAGAAGCGTTGTGTGTGCTTCTCCAAGTATCTGACTTCTGTGAGCCCAGTTTCAGTAGGAGCCACTCTGGTGTTTAATGCCCCTAAGTCCTGAGCTGTCAGAGTGGCAGCTGCTTTAAGGTCAGTGATATTGTTAATTATTTGTGCTGGCATCATTGTTATTTCTTGCAGGGTCCCCTGCTGGGCTGCCACTGTCGCCATGAGGAGAGCTGGATTGGTCATGGCTGGAAGCAAGGTGATGTGGGGTAATCATACAGGCCATGGCCATGAGTCCCTCGACTAATGAGAGAACTAGCGACTTGTGACTAACAGGTAAAAAATAACACCACAGTAAGCATGAACACAAAGGAAGCTGAATATGCTTTTAAGGCTGGTGTGAAACCTTATTATATAGTCATATGAGGTATGATTACAATAGGGGAAGGAAGACAGAAAGGAATTATCCTGCCGTCTTGGCTGCTGCGAAGGCACACCCTTGCAGCTTAATTTACCTCTCATATCAATCACTATTTCAATGCCACACCACCATAGATCACCACTCTGGAGAGTTTTCATCTTAACAAAAATGAAAAAGATGTAATTCCCTGGCAGGATTTGACATGTGTCTCTTGCAGAAAATGCAATACACTGTGTACCTACCTGGATTCAAACCACTGATCCTTTGCCTGTTAAAGAAATACACATTCAGTGTGTCATGGAGCTGCAGGGAAGGGAATAGCAGTTCTTGTGGTGTAGAGGTTAAGTCACAGCCTGCAAAGATGACAAGCAGGGTTCCAAACCCACCATGGGATTATAAATTACAAGCTATGGCAAAGTCACCTTTACTAAATGTATGGTCTGAAATGTGCTAATAAAGGCGACATGACATTTTCCTGTCCTGGCAGAACAGCTTTCTACCTTCCCAATTTTTTCTTCTTAGTTAAATTTTCTTCTCATATAATTTACTATTCCAACTCCACATCACAACAGATTGCCACTCAAGTGAATATCCATCTCCAAATTAAAAAATAAAAATAAGACCCTGCCAGGATTTGAACCATATCCATTGCAGAAAATACAATATACTTTATATCTACCTGGATTTGAACCACTGATCCTTTGCTTAGAAACATAGAAACATAGACATTGATGGCAGAAGGAGACCACTAGGTCCATCTAGTCTGTCCATTTGTTTTAGTCCTATTTTGACACTCTAGTTGCCCTTTGTACTCAGGGCTCCCTTGTGTCACTCCCATGCATTCTTGAATCCCAGGGCTGACCCCCAACATCTAGGGGCAGGCTATTCCAAGCATCCACCACTCTTTCTGTGAAGAAAAACTTCCTGGTGTTGGTAGGGAACCTCCTTCCTTGAAGCATGAGGTCATGTCTCCTGGTCCTGGAGCTCTTCTTGAAGTGAAAAATTTCCTGTGCCAGTACCTTGTTAATGCCTTTTATGTACCTGAATGTTTCAGTCATGTCCCCTCTCTCTCTTCTCTGCTCCAGGGAATACATATTCAGTTCTCTAAGTCTTTCCTCATAGGACATGTACTGCAGACCCTGAATCATTTGTGTTGCCTTTCTCTGTACTGTTTCCACTTGGTCAATGTCCTTCCTGAGGTGAGGCCTCCAGAAATGGACTCCATATTCCAGGTGAGGCCTGACCAGTGATCGATACCGTGGTAGTACCACCTCTGTCTTCCTGCCCGTGATTCCCCTCCCAAAGCAGCCCAGCATTCTGTTGGCCTTCACTGTTGCTTTCTCACATTGCTTAGTAACCTTCAAGTCATCTGAGATTTTGATTCCCAGATCTCGTTCATGGTTTGAGGCTGCTAGTCTTTCGCTTCTTAGGTAATACTCCTTTCTTGGATTTTTCTTTCCTATGTGCATGACCTTGCACTTTTTGGTATTAAATTTCAGCCGCCACTCTCCAGATCATTCTTTTAGTTTCTTGAGGTCAGCTTCCATCTTGCTCACTCCTTCTGGGGTGTTCACCCTGCTACATATCTTGGTGTCATCTGCAAACAGACACACCTTCCCTTCCAGTCCATCTGTGATGTCTGATATAAAAACACTGAAGAGCACAGGCCCCAGCACTGAGCCCTGGTGCATTCTGCTGGTCACCCTGCCTTCTGTTGATTGCACTCCATTAACCTGTACCCTCTGGGTTCTGCCTTATAACCAGTTTTTTACCCATCTACTTCTGGACCAACCCCTGTGTGGTCAAGCTTCTTTACCAGCCTTCTGTGTGGAACCAAGCTGAAGGCCTTACTAAAGTGTAGGTAGAACACATCTACTACCCCACCGTTGTCCATTATTTTTGTAGCGTAGTCAAAAAACTCGAGCAGATTTGTCTGGCATGACATACCTGCTGTGAAACCATGCTGTTTAGGGTCTTGTTGGCTGCTAGTTTTGAGGAATGCTATGATCCTCTGATTAAGTAGTGGCTCCATTTATTTCCCTACTATAGACGTGAGGCTCACCGGTATGTAATTATTAGCCTCTTAGCAACTGCCTGATTTGTGAAGTGGAACCACTACTGCCTTTTTCCGGTCTTTGGGTACCACAACTCTCTTCAAGAATTTTGTGATGAGAAGTGCCAGAGAGACTGCTAATTCTGCTCCCAGTTTCTTAAGGATCCTGGGATGCATCTCTTCTGGTCCTATGGCTTTGTCTGCTTTTAGTTGATTTAGCACCTCCAGTACTTCAGCTTCTGTAAAGGGACTCATGTCTACCCCTGGTCCTGAGGTGGTGTGTTTTTTCAGGGCTGGGCCATCCTCTGGATCTTCTTTGGTAAACACCGAGCAGAAGAATTTGTTGAGGATTTCGGCTTTCTCTGGATCATGTTTGGTGCATTTCCCTTCTTCAGTAACAATCTTTACTATCCTCCCTTTTATCTTCATATGTTCCCTAATGTATCTAAAAAATTATTTGTCTCCTCTCTTTACCCCTTCTGCTATCTTTTCCTCATCTTGGCTTTTGCCTTTCTAATTTGTTTGTTTGAGTCTCTCATTTTTTCCTTGTATGACTCCCAACCTTTCTCAGTCTTGGTTTCCTGGTATATGCTGTGTGCCTTCTTTGTTTCTTTTACTGTGATAGCCACTTCCTTGGAAAACCATGGAGGATTTCTTTTTTCCTTTTCCTGACCCATCTGGCACATTGATCTGTGGCATTATTTATTGTTCTCTTGAGTCTAGAAGGCAGTATAGCACAATGGTTTAAGGTTCTGAACTGCAAACCTAGAGACCTGGGTTTGAATCTCACAGCCCCCA
The DNA here is from genome assembly GCA_016271365.2 of Neoceratodus forsteri. NCBI lineage: Eukaryota > Metazoa > Chordata > Ceratodontiformes > Ceratodontidae > Neoceratodus > Neoceratodus forsteri. The sequence continues at coordinate 1,564,942,668 of CM057452.1, read as the reverse complement.
CTTGCATACTGTGTGACCCTAAGCAAGTCACTTAACTTTCTTGTGCTCCCAGATCACACCTGGAAACAAGGTTGAGCTTAGTGTGCCTTTCCAGGTTAAACAATTTCCTCTTTCCCCTTCCCCCCACAAGACCGTCACCTCCTCAACCTCTATTTCCATTACCTGGCTACTTATGTTGTTCCTCATTTTTTGGAAGTCAGGCTTTCTGAAATCTAGCATCTTTATCTTTGAGTGGCTGGTGTCCTGTGTTACATTTACCTTAAAGCTTACCATGCAATGGTTGTTGTTGCCCATATGACATCCCACTTCAATGTCCTTAATCCTTTCCAAGTTTGTGAGGACAAGATCAAAAATGGCATCTCCCCTTGTTGGGCTTTTAACAAGTTGGCACAGTCCTGCACCTTGTAGTGACAATAAGAAGTCCCTACTTATTCTTGTTGCTGCCATTAGTGTGCTTCAGTTAATATCTGGTAGGTTGAAGTCTCCCACCAGTATTTCACCTTTATCAGACATTTTGTGGATTTTCTTTATTAAGTCTTTCTCTCCTTTATCTCCTTTATTTGGGGGGCCTGTACACGACAACAATTCTGACAGGTTTTCCCTTGCCCATGTCTACTGCTAGCCACAGTGACTCGAAGTCCCCAGGTTACCCTTTTACTTCTGTGGCTTTTGTTTCCTCCCGAATGTAAATGACTATGCTCCACCTCCTTTTTTTTTGCCCTGCCTATCTTTCCTGAACAGATTGTAACTGGGAATGGTTGTATCTCATCTGTAGTTTTCTGAGAACCATGTTTCTGTTACAGCCACACAGTACAACCTTTCTGTTTCCAAGATGGCTGTTAGTTCAGAATGTTTGTTGGTTAGGGTCCTAGTATTTGCAACCATTGCCTTCCAGGAATGTACATGCTCTTTGGCATGAGGTTGTACCCTCTTCCTGGACTGCTTCTGTTTTCTCTTTCTTGCCAGGTGATTATGGAGGTTCCTGGTTTGGGTGGATGTTAGCTCTGATTTGTTTTCTGAGGATGTATGAGTGCATTTGACATTTTGGGGAGTGATGACCAGCTCACCAATGGCAGGGGTGTGAGCTGCATCATATTCCTTCTTAAGCAAACATACATTCAGGGTGCCACTGAGCTGCAGGTGATGGGAACTGCAGTTCCTGTGGTGTAGAGGTTAAGTTACAACCTGCAAAGTAGGCATCCAGGGTTCTAATTGCATGCTACATAAATTGTAATGAGAAAGAAGAAAATGGCTATCCTGGAAATTGAAGCCAGGCTTGCGTAGGTCTAAACATTCAAACATTATACCAAGCTCCAAAGGTCTCATCTCTGACATCAGCAATAGCATCATACAATTGAATCATTCAAAGTGAATAACCTGACTAAATGCGAAAAAGAACATGCATTAACACAAGAGGTGCTTTGCAAGCTATGATTGTTCTGTTTTTTTGTGTGTATGCAATATATATTTTCAATGCAAAAAACTAAGTTTTTTTTTCCACCCTCCGTGCTCACTGGTCTGCCACTCCTTCGGGCTCCACAGGCTCCCTCCAGCCCCACTGTTTTACCCAGCCCTCCTGGTCCCCTATGGCAGCCGACCTCAGGATATCCCAGTGTATCCCTTCACCGAGTAGGGTCCCTCCTCCGAGGGGGAAGGCACCGGGGAGAAGGGATGACCCAAGCACACTAACTACTAGGGCCCGGGGATGCTGCTGAGGAGCAGGAGGCCCTGGAGGCACTCAACGAATGGAGAGCCATCATCCGGTGGCCAGCGAGCAATTTTTCTCTTTTTCTGTTGGGGGCAGTGTAGTGATGTCACAGCATACGCCGACATCCACTCCTTCCCCAGTTGACATTTGGGCCATGCATCCTGTGATACTCCCAGCCTCCGCTAGGAGCCAGCAGGTGCCAGACCAGTCCCTTCCCCTCCCCCTGGAGAAGGAGAGCTGTCCATGGGATGCTCACTCCTTCTCCACCTGGCCGGCCCTCCAGCGACCCGTGCTTGTTCCCGAATCCAGGTCACTGGCATCACAAGCGGAAATCCAACCACTGTGCCGGCAGGCTGGCATGCAAAACACTATGTTAGTGCAAAAATGAGGGTTGAAGAATGCAAATCAGACAAAGACAGAAAATGAAAATATTAGGAGTTTGAATCACATGAATTTGGGAATTTCAGATATGTGGTGTTCCTTGTAGTTCTCAACCCTAATACCCACATCCCATGTTCAAGCACCTAGCCTCATGACCCAAGCACAACCTACAGGTTTGGGGAATGCCAGAAAGACTCTTACTTTGGTGCCAGACCTATATTGCTATCTATGTCTTGTAATGCATACCTTCTCACCTTGTCACCTACAAACAGTAGTGCTGTAGAAATGTATGTATTATGGATGTGTATGTGCAACTGCAGAACTGAAGGCCCAAAACTGATGTACAGTTGAGCCAGCCAGGAAGAAGCACAGTGTCACAGTTCCCTGCAAGGAATTAACTCCCATTGAAACTGCTATGTTTCCTGCAGTGGTTCTGCTGCAGAATACTGAAGAATTGGGTTTCATTGTAGTGGGCTTCACTGTATGTGTAAAAGTGTCTAATAAGGTGGGTAATGGTAATAAAAAACTTTGCCTTTGTTGTTTTATTTTTGTTCTTTGCAGAGATGTGCAAGAACAAGGGGGCACAATTTGAAGATAGAGGAGGGATGGCTCAGAGGTAATGCTAGAAAGTATTTTTTTGCAGATAGGGTTGTGGATGCATGGAACAGCCTTCCTGAGGAGGTTGTGGAGTCAGGAACAGTGGAGAATTCAAGAATGCATGGGACAGGCATAAGGCAATTCAAGTCGGGGTAGGAGGAAGTAAGCAGTTGATTAACTAGAATCCGTAGCTTATCCGACAAGTAAGGAAATGGGCAGACTAGGTGGGCCAAGCGGTCCTTATCTGCCGTCAAATTCTATGTTTCTATGTTTCTGTGGTCTCCTAGAAGTGCTTATTATAGCAACTGCTTCAGATTGGTATGTTTGTCAGCAACCAGGCAAACTCTTACCTTGGTGTGTTGGCGTATATCCCTATCTATGTCTTGTAATGAGTGTCTTCTATATGTGAAACACTACTTATGACTGCATTTTTACAGCTGTGGGTGTAGCCTACTGCTGTTTTGTCATGTCTTGTCTTAAAATGGCCAATCGTGGCACATTCCATTGGACTTTTGGAAGTATCCTTCCAAAAGTCCAACGGAGCTTGGCATACTCCACCACAATCGGCCGCTATGGAGTAACTGCTGTACTATTTCGGCTGTTACTTCTGAATTCTGGGGCAAGAACTGTACATGCATGACTCGTGTGCATGCACAGTTCCCCTGGTGCTGCCATCTTGTGAATGGCCCAATGCCATTCATCGCAACTGCGCATGCATGAGTACCATGCATGCGCAGTCATGTCTCCACTGCTATCTTTCAGATGGCACTCCTCCTGCACCCTCCCACTGCTCCTCTCCTCCCTACTCCTTCCCAGCACTGACAGCAAATAAAACCCTCCCACTTTCTCCCACTGCTGCTGTTCTTTCCACTCCCTCCATTCCCCATAACCCACACCGACATCGAGGTGCCCAATCCCCATGTCAGCATCTTGTACCCCCCAACTCATGTGGCACACTGGGAGCCCACCCCAGTGTGCCAATTGTATGTTCCCCCGCCAACATTGGGGTACCCAATCCCCCGTGTCAGCATCGTGTACCCCCCAACTCATGTGGCACACTGGGATCCTAGTTGTCTCAGTGGTGCAGCTGGTTAGCGCAATCAGAGTGGTATTCCAGGTGGCCTGGGTTCAAGTCCCAGCTGAGGCGTTCACTTCTTTCTCACCTCTGTTTGTATGTGTTCCATAAATATGCACACTGCACTCCTGTGTGATTGTTACAAGTAAAATATTTGTGTTGCCATTATGTTGTACATTTTGAGAAAGAGTAATGTGCTCTGGGACACCCCAGGTTCCAGTTGTCTCATTGGCACAGCTGGTTAGGACAATTGAGGCAGTGTTCTGGGTGGCCTGGGTTCAAGTCCCAACTGAGGCACTTACTTCTTTCTCACTTCTGTTTGTATGTGTTCCATAAATATGCATACTGCACTCCTGCAAGATTGTTACATTGGGAGCCCACCCCAGTGTGCCCAAATTTATGTTTTTTGTTTTCTACTGTAAATAAAGAAAACTGTCCTCTGACGTCTTTTGCTTTTTTTTACTTGTAAAAAAGAAAACAGTCCCTCATCATTGTCACAGTCCCTCCTCCCATATCCCCATCCTCCCACTGAGCACCCACATCCTAACACCCCCCCCTACCCAATACTTACCTCCAGAGATTGGCGCTGTCATCTTCTCTGTACCAGGACATGTCTGCACTCTTCAAAGTTGAACCATAAACTGAAGAATCAAAGGTGAGCATCGTATAATGGCAGCCAAAGGGTTTTTAACTTATGTTTATATATCAGCCATTTTTAGGAATGTTGGCCACAAATTTTCAACTTGGGGTTCTTGGGATCCTCACCTCGTGAACACTGTCACTGTCATTTCATTACTCGGTCCCGAAAGGTGATTTCACGGATACTGCACAGAATCACCTTTCAGGACCAATTAATGAAATGACAGTGCCACTGTTCATGAGGTGGGGTCCCAAAAAGTCCATGTTGCAAATCTGGTGAAAAAATTCCCAAACATGACTGTGCTACGAGCGTGCGTTGTGCGGTTTCTACGCACGCTCCTAACTTCAGCAAATTATATTTTCACTTCAGATTCTCAACATTGCCATTTTTGCACACCTCCTTATTAACAGAACAGCTGTCATTTTTCACATCCTGTGCAAAACGTGTTGTCACACCTGTGGCACAGAATGGTGCAGTCTCTCGGCAAAATCACCCTTTGGGACAATTGAACAAAATGACAATGGCACTCTTCATGAAGTGGGGTCCCAAAAAGGCCATGTTAAAAATCTGGTGAAACAACTCCCAAAAATAGCTGAGGTACACCCGGGCATTCAAAATTTTCTACACACACATGTAACTTTGGTCATTTGGCAGCTCTCCACAGCCGTATCAGCTCTGGCTAGAATTTGTTTTTTTTCTATGCTGATAGTTGTTGTTCAGCCACAGGGAAAAATACACAATATACAAATTAAGTGGCTACTTCTGGCTGCAGATGAAAACACTCTTTTGATACAGTGGTTATGTAGACACAAATGTAAATGTAATTTGCAAACATGCACAAACACTTATGGCTGCATAAGAGGTATCATCTTGCAGTGCTGCACACACACACACACACACGTGTATGCCGCATTCAAGAACCTACCATCTTTTGGTTTCAGATTCTGTACATACATGTCACTGTATATATCATATAAAAATCACAGCAGCACTTCTTCATCCACTAATACTCAGTGCAATTCAGATAAAACAAGTTATGTTTCTCACTCTATGATACTGGAGTTCTTTATATAAACATATTTAGCTGCAATATCAAAATGAAATGATACATCTTGCTCCAGCAGGGCAGAACCATGCAGGGCAAGCAGTTCTGCAGAATAAGGTAAAGATGGAGACTGCAAAACATTTATATAGCCATGCCTTACTGCATAATTAAAGGACCCATGTGGTCCTTTCTGAAGACACACATGTACAATACATAGATTACAAGAGTACTTCTACCTAGCAGTGTGTCTGCAGCCAGAGAATGATAAACACAATAAAAGACAGACACACACACACACCCACATCTGTCTGCAGATACACATCCACAATACATAAACTACAGCGGCAGTATTGTCTGCAGGTGAACAGGCCAGTTATAGTCCAATGATTCTGTAGCTAGAGATACACATGGTCATCGCAAGATATATACACTATCAGAATCAGTCTGGCATACCCCAGACCAAAAGGTTGTGTTAACACAAGGCTTCAGTACTTAATCATTGGGGGCATCAGGACTGAGAACTACTTGGAACACCACACTTAATTACCCAAAGTAATATGTATCCAACCACTAATATTTTTATTTCCTGACTTTTTTGCTTTGCTTTGCACAACCCTAATGTTTGCATCAATTTAATTTCCTTGCAGTGAACTTCCTTGCTTTTTGTGATAGTGAAATAAAACCAAATTGGCTGTGTGAAATATTTCCATGGTATATCTATATATCTGTGTTCATATACTGTAGTTACATACACTATGGCACTATAAATATGTTTCTTTCAGTATAAATGAAGAGAACAGGATAAGTCATTTGACAACAGTGAAATAATAGATTATGGGAAATGAAAGTGAAATTCTGTGTTGTGATGTCATGATGTGTTAGTACATCCTATTTCCAGTTCTCACATCATGTGTCATGAAGACAAAATAATAAAAGTAAAACTGCATGATGCAATATCCTGTCTGAACCAAAAGTGAAAATCATGTCACAACAGCGAGAAATGCTTGTCAGTGGAAAATGAAAGCAATAATTTCATTATCGATGTACAAAGTACCTACTGTTTATTTTTGTTTTTCTTTACATGATGCAGTGAAAAAAGCATGTGATGACAGTGAAATATTCATCGGGCACCAAATACTCTCTCACATTGGGGAGGGATGGTGCCTGAGCTCCACTGCACTACCGTGAACTGGGTGACCACAGCTGGCAGTGCACAGGAGCCGAGTCAAGGGATGGAGGACGCTGATGTGCTCCACCTTGTGTGCACACAATTGCATGCAAAGGCATTGCATGGCAAGTCGCAACATCCGGTTGGGGAGAAAACATGGAATAATCCTCCAATTGTGGCAGGGTGACATCAGCCGCTCACCACAAGCCCTGCACTGCCGACCATGGCTCTCTCACTGATCACCTTCTAGTCTCTGCTCAGGGGTAGCCCCACTTCCCAATGATCCTACCCTGGGGGATAAGCTAGTGTGCACTTGTCAGATGAGATAAGTCCTGGAGAAAGTGAGTGATGCGGCTGGGTGATGGGGTAGGACTGATGGAGGTCGGTTGGTCATAGGGGAGTAAAGCATACTATATAAAAAAAAAAAAACTACTGTCATGAAAGGAAAACAAAATGAAACTGAATGATGAAATATCCACTCACAAAACAGAAGTAAAAAATAGCTGCTGGTGTATTCCATTCAGTAAACTGTGATGCTATTGGATAACATGGTGTCAGGTGACTTCTTTTTAGTCAATAGTAACAGAGATTACTGTAGACAGAGATAGCAGAGGGATTGTCACTGGCCACCTGGGATTTGTAAAGGGGCGGGGTTTGGGCAAAAAACAGAGGTAGCAGGGGACGAGGAGGAGCGGGAGTATATTGACATCACTAGGCAGTGAGAAATTGACAGGAAAGGTCATTGGCCGGAGGTCCATAGGGGAGGAGTTGGGCAAGGGGGTAGAAAAGGGGCTGCTGGCAAGAGAAATCCCTCCTTATCCTGCAGCTGAGCTTGACTTTGGACTTGCACAGCTACACAGACTGCTTGAAGAGGGTAGATTCGCAGGATTGGGTAAAGTTTGGTAGACCAGTCCTTACCAGGATAGATTTATGTTTTCATTGTTGGATCCAGGGGGTGCTAGGAGTACGGAGGTTCATTAAAAAAAAAAACATAGGGAAAACATTTTCTGAACAGCTTAATAATTGTGTTCTGTTTTTTAAGGTTTTATTTCACATTTTCTGTGTTTCTATTGCTGAATGTACTGGTTTGTTCTGATATCCATTGTTGCTCTACCCTGATGGTAGTTTGGCCTGATGGGGACATAGTACACATGGGGTAAGCAGGGCAGGTTTGTATTTTCATAAATTTGTGACGTTTCTATGTTTTTACCTGATGTAGAGCTTTCCAGGACTCCTTGGGAGTGGGGCCGCAGCGGGTGCCCGGACCACGTGGTGCCTGTGGTTGGCAGGGTCCTAGGTACTGCAGGGAGCAGGCTAGAAGGAATTGTTTCTTGCTGGTAACACAACACAGGTGATGTGGCGGGTCTGCGGGAGGGCCACAGTGAGCCACACCACAAGCAGAGCAGGGGCCTGTTTGTACTTGGTTTTGGCATGCATGTTGGCCTACAAAGGGGCGCCAGGCCTTGTGGTGGTTGCTGTGAGTTTTCCATAGGCAGAGTAGGCCCATTTTGGTACTCAGTGGCATGCTGCATTCAAGCAGGCCTAGAATAGGTCACCAAGCCATGTGGCGTGGCCACAAGGTTTTTGGTCCCTTTGGTATGCCCTGTTTCTGGGGGGCACACAGGGTTAGTCGGCCCAGTTTGGGTCATCAGAGCAGGACCAGCCACCAGAAAACAGGGGGCATCTTTACAGCATTACTGTGGTGGGCCAGGCAGACTAAGTGGCTGACCACCATATCAAATAGTGGAGGAGTCGGGCACTTGGCGTCCTTTGACGTTTGGTCATGGGAGTTCTCAGCCAGGATGGACCTAGTAGTACAAGCGATATGAGGGAGGTGTCTCTTGAGCTGGCTAGCACAGCCGCACAGTGGGCAAAGCCCACGGGGGGTGGGGTTTGTCACAATGAATCATCAGTCCTTTGGGCAGATATATGAGCATTGGGCCGCAGATGGTTGGCCGTGGTTGTACAGGCTCCAGGCTGGAGCAAATAGGAGAGTGGGCCATTCCAGATATCAGGGGTTTCCAACTAGTCTGAGGTTTTTTACTTGGGGAGCCTGAGATTGGACAGTGGGATATTGGGCTTCTTGGAGAAGCAGACAGGGAATTTTCAAATACATAAGACATACCAATCAGAAGCAATCTGTGTTTTCTTTTTTGGGGGGGGCAGGAGTGAGGTGTTTTGGCCACAGCAGTAATCAGCCCGAGAGCTTTCCCTGCAAGCCTGAGGCCATGGATCCATTGTTTTCTGTGGATGACATGGGAGGCTCTGGCCAACGGGTGGCGGCCACATGGGTAACCGAGGGGGTGCCTGGCAGTCAGCAGCCAAGGGAAGGACAGGCCGCAGGCTCAGATGGGGGCCCCTGGAGCATGGGGGGGGTGTTTCTGTTTGATCTCTGGTTTAAGAAACTGGTAGCGGGGCCTGTATGTTGAATGAGGGCAGAGGCCCAACACAGAAAGGATCACCAATGGGGTTGAAGGTGAGCTCGTTGTTGGCTACCATCTTGATGGGGGCTTGGGCAAGAATTATGGCCATTGTTGGGGTGGCCTAACCCTGCTTTGCTACAGGCGAGGTCGGCTGGAGGTGGATTGGGCAGCCTAGCTGTCTGGCCAAAAGCAACAAAAAAAAGAAAAATGACAAGGAAGTTGAGAGAGGAATTTACAGCAGTGGTGGGGGCATACAGGCAAGACAGGGAGTTGTGATGCAAACCATGGCAGGCTGGCCATTACCGGCAAGTGGGGTGGGGGGAGTGCTCAGTAACAATAGGCATTAGGGTGGATGAGAGGGAAGGCATTGGCACTAGCAGCAAAAAAATAAAAAAGAAGAAACACATAATCAAACAACAATGGGGTGACGGAGTCCTCGAGAAGGGATATATAAGAAAGGGGATAATTAAGATGTTCCTATAAGTACATGCATGAGTTACAATACCCTCATTAGCAAGGGTGTTAGCCATAGCAAAGGCTAGCCAGCTGTAGTGGAGTGCTGGGTTGGAAGATTCTTGGCTCAGGGTCTCATCTTTGGTATTTTAGTTACAGGATGGCACCCAAGAATGCTCCCAAGCAGAAGACCAGTGAGCTGCTGGCTCAGAAGGTGGCTGAGCTGATGGACCAGTTGCAGGCAATCATTGAAGAATCAAGGGCTGAGGAGGAGAAGGAGAGAAGGGCGGACAAGCATAAGGACCCACCACCCCAGAAAGAGTGCATAAACAAAAGGTCAACCAGGAACAACCCAGACGAAGGTGGTGAGCATCAGTGGGAGAAGGGTAATGACCCTACTGTGAACCTGTTGGTGGAAGGTAGTTTGAATAATTACCTGGCAAGTATAATGGATGAGCAGGGTGATAAGGGTTGGGAAGAAGTGGACAAGGCATGGAAGGAGTTGAAGGAAGAGAAGAAGGTGGATAAAGGGGATCAGAGTGCAGGGCCTGAAGAGAGGAGTAGCCAGGGTTGCTATGGGTGGCCTCTGGAGATGACACTGGGTGACCACGTGTCTCAGGCCCTTAAAGAAAAGATATGGAAGGGGGAGTATGTGGACAAGTTTGCACTAAATGACAAGGATACTGCAAAGAAATATGAGCAGGAGTAGGTGGGAAATTCAGAAATGGTGGTAGCACTGGTCATAGTGGGTAAGACCAGTGAGGACATCAGCTACAAAGGGAAAACATTAGGGACATGGATGGATAGTTTTGTGCATTTTAGTGCCATAATGTTACAGAAGAAGCCTGAATTAGCCATCCCTTTACTCACAAGCTCTGCCATCATCAGGGATGCATATAGGGTTAAGAGTGGGTATGGGTGGTTGATCTATGATGAAAAATTTTGGCAGAGGGTAGCATCACATGGGGATGTCCGATGGGATGTAACATTATCAGAACTATGAATCAGAACTTTGTTAGCTCCAGGGGGAATCTAGCAAAGGGAAGAAAAGTGTGTGTGTGGGGGGCTAGTATGAAGACATGTTGTGCATATAACAAGGCAGCCTTAAAAACTAATTTGTTCAAACAAGCATTCAGTTAATTCTCTATTTAATCTTTTAGTCTGTATTGTTAGAATTTTATGGATCCTATTTAATCTTGTGTTTTATATTTTTACTATTTTATAATTGTACAGCACTTTTTCTTGTAGAATTGCGCTCTATAAATAACATTTATTATTATTATTATTATTAACTATACATGGACTAACTGTAAATTCAAACATGCCTGTTCGGGATGTGGGGGAACGCATCCGGTCAAAAGGTGTAGGATGTACGGGGACAAGAACTCATCACAGGCCTAGGGACAGTCTTTTTGTGGTGGTTGGGGGGGGGGCAGGGGAGACACAATGGGCAAGGGAACAATTTTAGATGACAAGCCAGAAGTGGAGGTTATGGGGGTCAGTGAGCCACCTCAAGTAGGGGAGCTCTCACAGGCGACGATTACCATGGCCAGTTCCCCCATACTTACTGACAGAGGCATTGCATGGACTATGGAATACCCAAACATGAGGGCTGTAAAAGTGTTATGGGAAGGTTTCACAGTGGGGTTTAATTTGTATTTCACCAGGTACAGAAAAAACATGAGGGTCAGGAATTTGAAATCCATAAAAGGAAAGGAGGACATCATGGAATGAAAGATTAAGAAGGAGCTGACAGCTGGACGGGTGGAGGGCCCTTTTGAACACCCTTCTTTTCCCAGTTTTAGGGTTTCCCCATTGGGGAAAGTGCTGAAGAAAGCACCAGGGGAGTACTGGTTAATCCACCACCTATCTTATCCGGATGGTGACTCAGTGAACAACACCATCACCCCAGAACGAAGCAGGGTGTCCTATGCCACATTAGATAGTACGGTAGATTTGATAAAGGCCAGTGAAGGGGTGTGGGTAGCAAAAACTAATATATAGCCAGCCTTCCATCTGCTGCCAATCTGGCAGCAGGATTGGGCGTGGCTAGGTTTCCAGTTTCAGGGGAAATACTATTTCAACAAGGCTATGCCCATGCGGTGTTTGGTAGCCTGCACCACTTTTGAAGCTTTTAGTACCTGGCTGTAGTGAGAATTTCGAGTCCAGACACAGGAGGGGGGCGGTCATCCACTATCTTGATGATTTTTTGTTTATAGGGGAGGGGAAGGCAACAGCACAGGCAACGTTACATGATTTTCAGGCTATGTGCACAGAACCAGGGGTACATTTGGGCAATGACAAGACAGAAGGGCCCAGCAGGAGGATGGAATTTCTGGGCATTGAGCTGGATTTAGAGAAACAGTGTGTTAGACTCCCTCAGAGCAAGGTGAACAGGTTGAGGGGTCTTCTGCAAGGGATAAAGAGGAAGCACAAGGTCCAGCTCAAAATGGACCAGCAGGTTTTGGGGCACATGAATTTCACATGCAGGGCTGTGGCCCCAGGAAGGGTTTTTAACAGGTGGTTGGCCAGGGCCTCGGCAAGGCCAGGTTGCCCCATCATTGGGTTGACATCAGCAAGGGGGTAAAGGACAACCTGCTAGCCTGGGAGGGGTTTTTAGCTGGGTATAATGTGGTCATCTTCTGGCAAGACCAGTGTGAGTCCGATGAAGACCTGTGGCTGTTCACAGACACAGCTGCGGTTTTCGGCATGGCGTATTATCTAGAGGAATGGGTGTCAGAACAATGGCTGGCCCATTGAGTGGAGCTGGGTCTGACCAAGGACATAATCTTCCTAGAGGCATTTCCCATATGGGTGGCCATGGTGGTATGGGGACAACACCTGAGGAATAAGAAGGAGATATTCCGATTTGACAGTATGGTGGTTGTGTCAGTTATAAACAGACAATCTGGGTCCACTGAGGTGGTATTCAGAGTAGCGCATATTCTGGTATGGGAAAACCTTAGGCTAAAGTTGGCTTCCAAGGCAAAACATGTGTAGGGGTGAAGAACAACATAGCTGACAGCCTTTCACGTTTCCAGTTGGACAGGTTCCAGTCAATTGCCCTGAGGGTAGCTGCCCGCAGAAAACAGGTGCTATCACGCCTTTGGGAGATTGGATGGAGTGAGCCCAACATCTAATTTGGAGTGCCTGAGCTCCTAACTTGCTGAGGGCCTACAAAATGGTATGGAGGAGCTTCTAGGAGTTTCGGGAGCGAGCGGGGCTAGAAGTAAGTGGCCCAGTATCCTATTTACATGTTATCAGGTACATGGTGGAGAAGTGGAAGACTGGGATGTTGGGATCCACCATTGAGATACGTCTAGTGGGTATTGGCATGGTGTGCCAATTACAAGGGTGGGGGCTCCCACCAGGGCCCCAGCCATTCATCAGATGCAGCAAGGGTAGCTCAGGATTCAAGGCCAGTGGTTAGACAGGCGCCGGCCTGTAGGTGGAGATTTGCTACACAAAGTGGTGACCAGTCTGAAGCACAAATGCTCATCAGCATATGAAGCCACGTTGTTCACAGCCACATTTTGGGTCATGCACAGAGGGGCTTTTTGGGTCAGTGAGGTAGTGCCAAGGGGAAATGGGACATACGGGGAGGCCTCCAGGACCAGGACATTTCCTGGGCAACTGGGTCCGCCACAGTGTGACTTAGACAGACTAAAATGGACCAGGCCAGAAAAGGGGTGAGGATAGAGTTACAACAGGCAGGTAAGACTGGGGAGGAAGTAGTAGAAGTCAAAGAAGAGTATATGGCCAGCGGGCCTCAAAGACAAGGGTGGTTTTCAGGCATGGCAACGGGGACCTGGCCAACACAAATCGTGTCACAGCCATACTGAAAAAGGGAATGGTATTTATAGATGAAAACCCCAAAAGTTTTGCATCGCACCCATTCAGGATTGGGGTGGCCTCAGAGGTAGCCTGATTAGGGGGCTCCCCCATGGCAGTGCAAATGGTAGGGAGGTGGACCTCCCAGGCTTAAAAAGAGGTATGTGCGGAAATGATATTAAAGATGATTTTTCTGTTTTCCAGGGGATGTGCGGCAATGGGTGGTATGGATTGTCAGCCATCCTTTTATTCACTGGGCAGAGCTGTGGGCTGAGACCACAGCATGGGGTAGGCAGCTAGGACAAGATCCGGACAAGACTCTGATCATGTGGTGTGGGAAGAGGGGATTACTATGGAGGCAGCTGTTGCCATTGCTGGAGAACAGAAGCAGGTTTTGGCCAACACTGGATCTGATTATAATACATGTGGAGTGGGGGAATGATCTGGGGAACATGCCCTGGGTGTCATTGGAACACAAGATAATAATGGACATTGGTGTTATAAAATCTTGATGGCTGCACGCTAAAATTGGCTGGTCAGAAACCAAACCCAGATGATGCTAGAGGCAGATGAGAGATGTACTAGCACTGGATAAGGCATGGAATAGGCTAAATAGTAAACTTATGGATTGGGTAAGGAAGGGGGGAGGGCTATTTATCAGGCACGAGCTAATCACTCATGACACTCCAGGGATGTACAGGACAGATGGGGTTCACATGTCAGTGGTAGGTAACACAGCACTCAATATGGCAGTTAGGAAGACTATTGAGAAATAGTGAGGGGTCTTTCCCAGTTTTTAGTGGGGGAAGCCCAGAGGCCAACCGCATGGTCAGCTTTATGAGCTTGTGGAAAAAATGGGGCCCAGATGTAAGGAGGTATGGCAGGGAAGTGGAGGGCTCCTCATGGGGTATCACCTCAGGGGGGACAGGGCGGAAGATCAGGTGGGACACCTGAACCCAGAAAATCCTAAAGCGGTGAAGAGGCATCAGGCCTTTTACACCTGAGCCCATAAAGATATAATATCATGCACTGTTGTAAAAGTTTGTGAATATTGTAAATAAAGGGGCAACCCCAAAAGATTGGTTTGTATTATTTAAATGTTGGTGGATGGTATATATGGAAGAAATTTGCTCATAACCTGAGACTCTACCTAATAAACTTTATGTGATTGAACCAAGATTGATTTGTGAGTGTGGATGATTTCAGGGGAGTCCAAATGACAAAAGGGGTTGCCCTATTAAAGGGCAAGCTAGATTGTCATTGGCTCCCTAAGATCTGCAAAGGGGCGAGGTTTAGGGGACAGGACAGGGGTAGCAGAGGGATTGTCACTGGCCACCTGGGATCTGAAAAGGGGTGGGGTTTAGGGGACAAGGCAGAGGTAACAGGGGAAGGGGAGGAGCAGAGAGTATATTGACATCACTGAGGAGTGAGGTCACAAGGTGGGCAGGGATAGTGATGTAGTGGGATGATTGACAGGAAAGGGCATTGGGCGGAGGGCCATAGGGGAGGAGTTGGGCAAGGGGGTAGGGACTGATAGCAGGAGAAATCCCTCTCTCTCCTACAGCTGATCTTGACTTTCCCACCCACCCATGCATACTTTATGCTATGGAGGCATATGGGTTGCCAGGTGAGGGCAACAGGGACACTGAGGTTTGTCAAGTTGGGTTGTTATTGAAAGCAATGGGCATGTGGAAAAATGGGTCCCAGCTGGAAGAAGATATGGCAGGGAAAAAATGGGGCCCAGCTGGAAGGAGGTACAGTAGGGCAGGTGAGGGCTCCTCATGGGATTGTCACCCCAGGGGGGACAGAGCTGTGGATCAGGTGGGACACCTGAACCCAGAAAATCTTAAAGTGGTGAAGAGGCAATGGGTCTTTTACACCCGAGCCAATGAAGATATAATATCATGCAATGTTGTAAAAGTTTGTGAATTTTGTAAATAAAGGGGCAACCCCAAAAGATTGGTGTGTATTATGGAAATGTTGGTGGATGGTATATATGGAAGACATTTGCTTGTAACCTCAGAATCTACCCAATAAACTTCAAGTGGTTGAACCAACATTGGTTTATGGGTGTGTATGATTGCAGGGGAGTCCAAATGACAATGCTAATTTGAATGCCTCGGTAGAACTGTTGATGGGGGGAGGAAAATCTAAATGTCAAAATGGTCTGGTAAAAAATAAACAGTGCAAGAGTTTCTTACTGTGTTGGAACAAGAGGAAATTGTGCTATAAAAAAGAAAAGGTTAACCCGAGGTACAAATGAGCAGAGTGGGGGGTACAGAAGTTCAATACACAGACTCCTCAGATAATTGAGGGAGTCAGGACTGTTAAGGGGTCCCCCCATGGACCAAGGCTATAATGGACCAAATTGTGCTATTATCAACAGAAATGGCAACAGCAAATGCAAAAATTGATTTATATCAAACTTCGGTTACCTAATCCAATGTACCATCCAAAGAATTAAATCTGAATATAGATCAAATTCAGTTTTTCAACCAGATCAGAAACAACAAGGTCCACTTAAACCAATTATTGTAAAATTCTTTAATTCACAAGATAAGGATAATTTGATGAATGAGGCATACGAGAAAAGAAGAGTTATGGTGAAAGGAGCCTCTATATCCATATATAATGACCTCCACAAGAACTCTTGCAGCAGAGAAAGAAATTCGATAATATAAGGAACAGACTTTGGCTGAAGGACATAGGGCATCTATAATTTATCCTGCTAAAATGAAAGTTAATTTGGGATGCCAGAGGTTGGTATTTGAAACGGTGGAAGATGCAGAAAAAATATTTAAGGAAAAAAATTGGAGTTTTCTGAAGTGTGCAGTTTTTTTCCCCCAATTTTCCTACATTTTAGGAGATCATTATGGAGTTAACACTGCAAAAGGGAGAGAAGGTTAAGAGGAATAAAAACAGTATGCATCTAGGCCCTATGATCTATGTCGGTCTGAGGGAGGTGGGGGAGAAGATGGGTGGGGAGGGTAGTTTGTCAGCATAAGGGCTACCTTGGAGACATATTAAGGTGTAATATGTTAAGTAGATCCATTCAAAGAGTTACTTTTTACCATTACAATGTGGAATCAACATTTGTTGAAATGCGTGTAATTGAACATAAATGGGATACATTCACCTATTAAGAGGGCAAGATTGTTGAACTATTTGAGAAAAACGAAAGCTGAATGTATGGCATTAAAGGAGATCCATTTGGATAAACAAGAATTCCTAAAATTAAAACAAAAGTGGATATCAAATATATTTTCTGCAGGAATCAGAAAAAAAAGCCGGTGTGGCAATTTTAATAAAAAAATCATCCCATATAAAAAATATTATAAACTAATGCAGATTCCAATGGAAGGATAGTTATACAAACATACATACGAATGTACCAGCAGAAATAGACCATCCGGTCTATCTAAGGCTGCTCGAGTGTGCAGCTTGCACCCCTGGTTTGCAGCTGCCCCACCTCCCTCCCCTTTGTCATCCCACTGCCACCCCCACCTTCCCCACCCTCACTCTCCCCTATTTCCTGCCCCGTGCCCTTTTGAAGCTGTTCACAGATTTATAGGATACCACCCATTCTGGAAGTGCGTTCCATTTTGCTACCACCCTGTCTGTGAAATAGTGTCTCCTAATTTCCCTCCTAAATCTTTCCTCCTCTATTCTTAGCCCATGCCTCCTGGTGTCTCTCCCCCTCCTTAGCTTAAAGACCCCATCTGCCCCATCCTTATTGATTCCCCTCAGATACTTGAATGTCTCTATCATGTCCCCCTCCATCCCTTCTATCTTCCAGGATGTACATATTCAGGTCTCCCAGCCTGCTCTCATAGTCTCTCCCCTCCATTTCACATATTATCTTTGTTGCCTTCTTCTGCACCCCCTCCACTAGCCTGATATCACGCTTTAGGTATGGCCTCCAAAACTGCACTCAATACTCTAAGTGTGGCCTTACCAGCACCCTGTAGAGGGGCAAGATCACCTCTCTTTGCCTGAATGAAAACCCCCTTGCTATGCACCCCAGCATTTTGTTTGCATTTGTAGCCACTTTCCTGCACTGGGAAGTGTTGTTCATGGTCTCTGTTATCATTACCCCAGGTCCTTCTCCTCAGTGATCTCCAGCTTAACTACTCCCCCAGCCAGTATTCTCTCCTTGGGTTGTTCGCCCCAAAGTACATAACCTTACACTTCTTTGCATTGAACCCCAGCTGCCACCTCTCTGACCACTCCTCTAGCTTGCTAAGGTCTCCCTGCAGCTGCTTCCATCCCTCCCCTCCATCCACCACTGCTCCGATTTTGGTGTCATCAGTGAACAGACTTACCTTGCTCACCACCCCATGTGCAATGTCCGCTATGAAGAGCCCAAATAATACTGGCCCCAGCACAGAGTCCTGTGCAACCCACTCATCACCGGCCTTGGAGTTGAGAGCTCCCCTCTCACCACTACCAGCTGAAGCCTCCCACTAAGTCAGCTTGTAATCCAGTTCATCCTTTTTGCCCCTACCCCTACACCAGTTAGCTTCCCCACAAGCCACCCATGAGGCACTGAATCAAAGGCCTTGCTGAAGTCCAAGTAAAGAACATCCACTGCAGGACCCTTATCCAGCTCACCTGTCTCCCAGTCATAATATCGTATCAAGTTGGTTTGACAACACTTCCCTGAAATGAACCCATGCTGCCTCACATCCTGGAGGCCATTGTCCTCCAGGTATGACACCAGTCTTTCCTTTAGTATCATTTCCATGAGTTTGCACACTGTGGAGGTGAGACTTACTGGATGATAATTACCCAGTTCATCCTTTGGCCTGCTCTTGTGTAATGGTACTACATGTTCCATCCTCCAGTCCAGTGGCACACATCCTGACTCCAGTGAGGTGCTGTACAGATCTGCCAGTGGCTCCACCAACACCTCCGCCATCTCCCTCAGCACCCTGGGGTGGATACCATCCAGCCCTGATGCCTTGTCTACCTTTAGTGCCCTCAATCCCTCTAGGACTCTACTTGCCTCAATTCTTCCATCTGTCACCTCCTCTCCCCTGTCCCCACCCTCCCAGCCCATGGTGGTAGTGGTCCCCCTTTTCTTCCATGAACACTGAGCAAAAGTATTCATTCAGTGCTTTGCCTACTCCTCCCTTTTCCATCCACTCCCACCCTTTTTATCCTCACTATTGCCTCCTTGCACTTCCTTTTCTCCTGATGTATCTTAAGAATTCTCCCCTGCCCAATTAATTCCCTGTGCTATCTCAGCTCCCTCTGGTCCTTGGCTTCTTTCACTTTTCTGGTCACCTCCCTGGACCATCTTGCATATTTCTCTCTATCCACTTCCTTCCCCATCCTCCTATACCCCTGGTGCGCCCCTCATTTTGCCTTCACCACCTCCACAACCTCACTGTTCATCCAGCATGGTTTTCTTGCTCTGCTCCTCTTACTCTGTGTCTTGGTGCAGCCTTCTGTTACCTCTGTAATCCCCCTTTTAATAATATCCCACTTCTGCTCTGTGTCCATCTCCTGACTTATGCCATCCAGTTTTCCTTTCAGTACTTCCTGCATCCTCCCAAAGTCCACCCTTCTGAAGTTTACTACTCGAATAACTGATTTCTCTGGCTCCCCACACATTGTGATATTAAACCACACCATTTGGTGATCGTTATAGGCTAGTGGGTCCTCCACCATAATTTCCCTTACTGCCTCCCCATTCGACAATACCAGATCTAAAGTGTTCTTTAGCCTAGTAGGTACACTAACCAACTGTGTCAGGAGACCCTCCTGGATCACATCCAGGAGCACTTGCTCTCTAGCACTGGAGATGACCAGAATGCTCCAGTCAACCTCCGGCAAGTTGAACTCCCCCACAGTGACCACCTTCCATTTTATACATACCTGTCTGATTTGTCCCACTAATTCGCTGTCAAGCTCCTCAGACTGGGACGATGGCCTGTATCCCACCCCATACCTCTGTTTTCTACCCCTTGAGTCTAGGAGCTGCAGCCATATTGCCTCTGTTCTCCTTTCTTCTTCCTTGTCCCTTGTGCATTTGATCCCATTCCTCACATAGACTGCCACCCCACCCCCTCTCCTCCTTCTGGTCCTTCCTGTATAATTTGTATCCTAGGATTGCCAGATCCCAGTTTTGGTGCTCAGTTGTCCATGTTTCTGTGACAGCTACAATATACACCCTCCACACTGCTAAGATGCCTGTAGCTCAGCTGATTTTTTTCCTAAACTTCTTGCATTCAATGAGACCACTCTCCATCCTGCCCCTTCCCTTCCCTGGCCTCTATCTCCTCACTTCTACAATATTATCAAACAGTGGTAACAGTGGCATTGGTGTATGCTCCTTCTATCGAATATGCTGATTTTCTGGCAGAAATTGTAAAGGATTAGTTTACATAGAAGCAGAAATTAAGATAGAATTGACGGACTTTAATCTTTTAATCAACCCTAAAATGAATAAACTCTCTAAATCACAGACCTATAATAAGCATCATACAAAGTTAATCAACAATTTAATTTTAAACAGGAAATGATAGATGGGTGACAAACAATTAATCAAAATATTAAACAGTGTACCCATCAGGATAAAAAAAATAAACCTTTACATGGATTGATCTCATTTTGGCTTTCAAACTATTGGTAAACACTATTTAAGAGGTTAAATATTGTTCTATAATAATCTCTGACCATGCATTACTTCAGATTGATATAAAAATACTGGATATAAGTAGGAGTTACTCTAGGTATTGGAGATTAAACAGTTTTTTATTGAGAGATCAAGATTACATTGATAAAATTAATAATACAATTAAGGAATATTAGACATTTAATAAAACATCAGAAAACGTAATAATTAATGTATGGGACCCATTATAAGCAGTAATCAGGGGGTATCTATTTCTTATCAAAGTTATATAAACAAACAAAAAAGACATCTAGAAGAAGTCAGGAAAAAAACTGAATTAGATACATTAGTGACACAGGATTATGATAAATATAAAGAATGGGAACAATTTAAATTAAAATGATTAAAAATTGAAACTTACAATGAAGAAGTTAAAGAAAACATAACTAAACTAAAAAAGATTAGGTATATACAGTACGATAAGTCTGGAAAACTATTGGCTTCACTATTAAAAAAACAAAGGGAAACAAATATAACTAGTGTGGAAGATGAAAACAAGAAGTATAAACATAAAGATACTGAATTGACAGAAATAGTACTGAAAGAATACAAAAGTATTTATCAGAGGACAACAGTGGGGAAACAATGGAGATGTAAGAATATATACAGGGTGCTCAACTAAATCAAATATAGTACAATGAGGCTTCTATTACAGATGGGGAAATAAAAGTATTAAGTAAATGGCAAAAAATAAAAGTCCAGGTTTGGATGGGTTTATCATAGAATTTTATAATACATTTTAGGAACAAATGGTACCCAAGTTTAGACAATTATTTGTGGAAATAAGATGGGGGGGGCAATTTCAGAATCTATGAAGGAGGCCTAAATGATAGTGATTTTAAAGGAAGATAAGGATCCAATTAAAATTGGAAATGATTGGTCTATTACCTTATTAAAGTCTGACTACAAGCTACTAAATAAAATATTAGTAAATAGAATAAAGGGGGTCCTTGTCCCACAATATACAGTACATCGAAACCAATTTGGATTTATTAAAGGAAGAAACATGTACCAGACCACTAGAAAAGTGCAAGCAATAATACACTTTGCAAGAAATAACCATCTGGAGTTGCATGCTGTGGCCATAGATGAGACAAAGGCTTTTGATGTGCTAGATAAACATTTATGAAGGGATGCTAACAGGGATGGGACATACCCTAATCAATATTATGGCCCATTATGTTGATTTACCATACAACAGCAGTTCAATTTGCTAGTAATTCCTACTTGACAGAACCAATACCTATGTGAAATGGGGTGAGACAGGGGTGCCCTCAGTCTCCAATCTTATTTTTGTTATGCCTAGAACCTCTTTTGAACTATGTAGAATGAATCAACAAATTCAAGGCATTAATAGCAAGGGAGAATATATAAAAATTAATGCATTTGCAGATGATGTATTATTATTTATAACAAAGATTAATGAGTCCATGCCAGTTTTCCTGGAAGAAGTAACTAAATATTTAAGGTTGTCAGGATATAGTTTGAATAAGGCTAAATCAGTGATTATGCTAATTATGGGGGGGAACCAAACTGGATAAATTAATAAGAGACAATTTTATAGTAGAAAATAATGTTAAATATTTGGGGATAAACATTTATATTAAACAAGAAGATACAATTAAGTTTAACTATCAAAAGGCTAAGATAAAAATATAAGGCCTACTATGGAATTGGGAAAAACTATCCTTATCGTTATGAGGTGGATTGAAACAATTAAAATGATGGCTTTGCCCACCTGATATTTGCCATACAGGTGGAATTAGGGTTTCACATGCTGATTGGTTTGATAAAGTTAAGAGAAGTTTGAAAACATTTCTATGGTGGGTGGGTGGGGGGTTAAACACCGCATTGCATGGGAAATGTTGTCTGCTCCCCAGAGGACTAGAGGATATAGCTGTCATGACCCACTATACTACACACTGTCCAATCAAATAAAAATATGATGGAATGGGCTTTTCTGGATGGAAAGGAGAGTTGTTGGGAATCCCTGTTTTGGGATACACATACTAAATATGAAAATGAATGTATTATATGGGATATAAATAATAAAATGAGTATTCCCAAGATCTAGTCATCAATAGAAAAATAATTGAAAAAATAAAACAATACAAACATAAAAGGAGAAAATGAACTGCCATGGCTTTATCTGAACATCTGGAAAGGGTTTTCAGTCTGGAAAGGAAAGAGTAAAGGACCAAAAAAAAAAAAAACAACAGAAAATTCATATATAAAGAGATGGTATCAACTATTAAGAGAATGAATGTTTATTTCCTGTCCAAGATTTAAGGAAACTTTTGAAGGAATGGGAAGAACACATTTTCTTCATTATTTGGCCCTGAAAAGTAAATTGGGAGTGTTAATCAGAACAATAAAGTCACAGATTGACAAAGATAGGACAAAGGAACTTAAAAAAACAGCAACAAATTATTGATTTGGGGTCAGAAAAATTACTACAAAGAATTTACAATACAATTATTCACTATAGAAAGAATATTTGAAAAAATTAATAAAAAATGGAAAGAGGAAGTAGGATTAAAATATACAGAGCAACAGTGGAAAAACCTTAGAATCACAGCAAATAAGGATTACTTATTCATAAAAAATAAAGTAATACAAAAAAAGTGATAGACAGCATACTTCACACCTGAGATACTGGGAAATTATTCAAAGGGAAAAAAGTCAGTAATGCTGTCATATGTGTGAAGAGAGAGGTAATCTGGCCCATTGTTTATGGGTTTGCTCAAAAATGAAGCTATGGTGGAGAAGAACATTTTTATTGGAACGGTTACTTGGGGTTGAAGTACCCAACAGCTTTCTATATATGATTTTTAATGACATATCATATTTAAGGTTGACAGCATCTCATTATAAAATCTTTTGCATAGCAACTATGTTTACAAAGTGGTTAATATTGGAACAATGGAATTCTACAATGATAGGGAATTTTCCAGAAAACAAATGGTGGTATGGTTTAAGGGAGGCAATATTAT
Organism: Neoceratodus forsteri; assembly: GCA_016271365.2. Classification (NCBI taxonomy): domain Eukaryota; kingdom Metazoa; phylum Chordata; order Ceratodontiformes; family Ceratodontidae; genus Neoceratodus; species Neoceratodus forsteri. Next base: position 1,564,919,675 of record CM057452.1, on the reverse strand, counting down.
ATGACAAATTGTCAGAGGAAATAAGTACGAAAGAAGAAGTAGATTTGACAGTATGGAAAGATATAGAGGCTATGTTGCCACCATTATTTCAGTGCTAAAGTCTCCATGGTAGAAGGGAAGGTGGGGGGATACTGTTTGTAATATAGGGGAAACATAATAGAACTATTATAATCTAATGTAATGTTAAGGATGAATGGACATTGTATGATGATGTTATAAAAGAATTAACTATGTATTGTAAGCAGATTACAAACAATAAAAAATGTTTAAAAAAAAGTTTCTCAATTTCCTCATAGTCAGTGATAGCTTTCTGACTGTTGCATAGTGGGTACAATGGTGGGTCCTCGGGGGGGGGTAAATCACTTATAAGCAGAAGTGCTCTATGGTATAGAATATCCATTTTGGCAAGGTGCATAGCTTTTGCGCTACTAAAGGAATAATGCCCGACAGGGTGGGTGTTATGCTGGGATAACATCCCACCTTGGGTGGTTGGGCCAGGCCCAACGGTCGAGGGCGTCTCAACACCCAAGGCGGATGTTATCCCAGCATAACACCCACCCTGGAGGGCATTATTCCTATTATACAATGGCTAACCTTTAAATAAAAGAATAAAAATAAAAGATATATGTTTTAAAGAGTTTTTCACTCATTTTTTTTTTGTGTGGAAGAATATTTATCTATAAAGAAGTTCCTTTTCCTGTTTATCCTATAGGTGGAGCTGTGTGGGGGATTGGATTTTTTCTGTAGTTCTGTATCTGCTTGGTTGTCTTACAGTACGTGTGCTTTCACTTCATTTACGTTGGTCCCTTCTTCCTATCCAGTGTGTTGCACTTCAGGTTGTCCTGGTAGAGTTTTGTATGGGGAGATTTTTAAAGTTGTGATATTTTGCCCCGAAGAGCAAGCACCGTTGCAACCTCCCATTAGCGCTGCTGCTGCCCACTCGGTGCCAGTGCCATGAAAAGTAACTGGTAGGTGAATGATTTTACTGTTTCTGTTTACGTGCTGAATTAAAAAAAGAGAGTACCTATAAAAAATTGAGTTGAAGAGCGAGCGAGCGTTATGGAGAAAGGGACGTGGTGACCGTTGAAAGGCTCGCTTGCTGGTTCAGTCCATCAGTGTGCTACTTCCGTGAACGCGACTCTAACGTCTTTTTTTTTTTAAATAAGAAGATATTTTGGGAATTTGGGGAGAAGTGCCACGGTTGCTACATTAGTTTGTGCCTTTTTTTTCTGTTGTGGGACTCGGGATTTGCAGTTTTGTGGAGAAGTGGAAATTCAGATTTTTGTTGAGAACGAGAAGTAGTGAATACGATTGGAGGAATGGCTGTGCAGTGTTTTTTACCACTTAATGCGGTCAGTAGAGTGCTGGGACTAGAGTTGGGATGTTATGCTGGGATAACATCCCTGGTCCAGCCCCAGACTGACCAATCACAGCCCAGCATTCTTTCTTGCCATTGTATAATGTAGATTAGATCACCACAGTTGAATAGTGGCAGGAATATAGCTTGCACTATTTTTTATGTCTCAGCAGAGACACAGAAATTATTTCTAAAATAGAAGCTTAGTCTGAGGCAGAGCTTCTTTTGGAATCTCTCTATACTGTATGTTTGTTAAATGATATCTTACTATCCAGCCAAAGACCAAGTTATTTACAGTAAATGAGCCCACAAGTTCCAACTTGTTTTCCAACAAGGTGGTAGTTCTGGGGGGGGATCCAGAGGCTGTTTAATCTTGAGGTAAACACCTTTATCTTCATTTAAGAAGTACTGAGGAGAGGTTTAGAGGTAAAGAAATTGAGTTACAATGTGTTAAAAACAGCCTGTAGGTCATTCCCAGCAGCTGTTAAAGTGGATCTACTGATATACTGATACCAATACTGAAATTGATACTCCATGCTCAGCTAGTACAAGCAAGTATAGGGTTATCTCTGCTGCACACTCAACTCAGTAGGAGCTCACCCCTACACCTCCACTCTCCACTCCCCCAGAGTCCCACTGGTCTAGAAGGGTGGAGGGTGGCAGGGTGCAGGGGGGGAGGGGCAGCCATAAGGAGGTTGTCCTGTCCAGTACCATCCAAATGGAGAATTGTTTCATAACCCTGGAGGAGGTTCAGGCCATTACTCCACCAGAGGGGACTCCAGGTCAGTCGAGCGGAAAGGACAGGACATTACCTTGGCATTCAAGGGGAGCAAGGCTAACAGAAAGATCCTAATGGTTAGGGATTCCATGGTCAGGGGGATAGACAGGGTGATAGGGCAGGGGTCAGATGGGAGGTGAGGGGTCTGATGGGAGGGGCTTAGTCTGATGCCTACCTGGGACATCAGTACCAACCAGTACCAGTACCAACCAATGAGCGCATATTATTTACTGTACACATTCAGGTGCAGGTCAGTTAGCAACTGTCCATGGCAGGGTGAGGTGAGCTGTGCCAGTCTCCAGCGCAGGTTAGTATGGGGGGGTGCAGGGTGGTGGATTACTGTCTACCAGGGTGGGGGACACTATAGTATGGAAACAGAAATAGTTTTTTTATTTTATTTCTTACAGTGATCAGGGCTGGGGAGGGGGTCCCTACACTATGAAAAACAGGCTAAGGAGAATATTTTATTTTACGGTGCTCGGGGCTGGGTGGGGGACCCTACACTATGGAAAATGGGCTAGGGAAATGAATTTATTTTATGGTGATCGGGGCTGGGGAGGGGGGACTCTACACTATGGAAAAGGGACTAGGAAAAATATTTTATTTTACAGTGATTTGGATGGGGAGGGGAACCCTAAACTATGGAAAAGGGGCTAGGAAAAATAATTTATTTTACAGTGAGTGGGGCTGGGGAGGGCAGGCCCAGTGCATTCAGCATGACACAACCATGCTAATGAGCCCATAATGGGCATGCATGAGGCCCCTTTGCACCATTCATGCCCAATGTACTTTTCTGCATGTCTGGGCTAAGTATCACCCATGGAGGACATGGCACATCTACAGTGGCATCCCCAGAATGAAACCCACTTTTAAAGCACTCTGCAATATGCTGCAGCAGACCTATTGAATAAAGCAATATAATTTCAATGGCAATTAGTCCCTTTGGTCATGCAGGAAACTATGGCATTCACTTCATCCTGACAGTGTCACATTTTCCTGCATTACAAAAGTGACTAATTGCCATTGAAATTACATTGCTTTATTCAGTAGGTCTGCTGTAGCATTTTGCAGACTGCTGCAAAATGCTGCAGAATTGGGTTTCATCCTGGGGGATGCCACTGTAGGTATTCGCCATGCATTCTCCCACTGACGGTTTTCAGCCCCGCACCCTGGATGTGCTGTGTCATCCATAGCAGCTGCTTGCTATGCACCATGCATCCATAGTCCGATATTCAAACAGAATCTGTTCTGATTATACATTCTGTTTGAATATCATGTCACAGCTGGCCGACCCAACATCAATTTGCACGTGCATCCAGCCAACTCTGAATATGGAGCCCCTGATAAATAGTTCCTAAACCTGGATGCAGCCTTATGACTAATACCTAAGTCTGCAAGTTTATATAAAAATGTGTTATGATCAACTATATCAAAGGTCATACTAAGGTCCAAGAATATGGTAGCATTTGTAAGTTTCTGATCAAGTACAGCGAGACCATTGTTGGAGACCTTAACCAGGGCCGTTGAGGTACTGAGCATAGTTCTGAAATCTGACTTTGCAGGAGTAATAATACTGCAGTGACTGAGATTGTCTAGTAAAAGATCATTGACCCATTTTTCTAGTAGCTCGGCCAGAACAGGGAGGATGGAGATTGCAACAATAAAAAATAGGCAGAACTGTCCTCTACCAGAATGTTGCTACAGAAGATATTTATGTGCAAACATTACTCAGATAACTGGTGTCATAGGAGAAATGCCACTCTCATCACCAAAAGGCCCAACCACTTTCACGCATCAGTGCTTCATCAGGGAGGCCGACCTATGTCTCAAACATTCTTAAATAGTTCATACTTAAAGTGCTAGTTCTAAATAATGTCAAAAAACATAAATAAATATCTTTTGTAGCAACATTCTGCTGGTAGATGCTGCCATCTTTTTTAATTTGTTGCAATCTGCATCCTCCCTGTTCTGCCTTGTTAGAGAGAATTGGCACAGCAGCATCAGAGCGACTGTTCATTGTTTTAAGTGAGGATGGAGATCAGCCCGTAGTTATTCAAGGGTGCTTTAAGATCTGATTTGAATAGTGTGATTATGTGTGCTGTTTCCAAAGCAAAAGTATCTCATTGTTTTTGATGGAGAGGTTGAAGAGATGGTTAGGGAGTGGTCAACACATAGTGCCCAGTTTTTAGAAAGAATGGCTGTAAGTTATCAGTCCCTACTCTTTTCTTGGAATCCAGGTTGCAGATGAGTCTTTCCACTTGTGAGAAAGGGAATGACTGACAGTAAAAGGAGGTCTTGGTGTCATGGGCAGATTTAGTTTGCACTGGATCAGGTAAGGGAATGCAAGCAGCGACTGCTACACCAAATGCTGTTCCGACAGAGGTGAACTGGGACTCTAGCTCATCTTATAATTGAAGGGCGCAGCCTGTAGTTATGTGGGGGAAGCGCTCCTCCCCCACATCCTGTTTAATTCAAGCTGCAGACTGCCACTCTGCTTTGAGTGAGTCACACTCACTGTTGTGTCGTCGCTGGTCCGTGGCTGCCCCTTTGCTTGTTTTTGCCCCACCTGTCCTGCCGTTTGTTTTGTTTTCTCGTTCCTCCCTCCCCGTTTGTTCTCTTCCCTATTGTTTGTTCTTTGGGGGTCTAGCTCCATTCTGCCTGCTGCCTGTTCATTTCTCCCTGCTTCCGTTTTCTCTTGTGTTCCGTCCTTATTGCTGTCTCCCCTTTCGGGCAGCCTGGCTCCATGCCTAGTCCGTTGCCACTTCGCTCATTGCCTCAGGTTCGCACTGGGGTTTTCTTTAACTCACCGCCACGCTGAATACCTGCTCCTCAGCAATACAACCTCTGCTGCCTCACCTTCAGCTGCTTCCTGCTCGACTGGCCACCTGTTTAGATTGTCCGCTCAGCTGAGAAGCACCTTGTTTCTCCTAATTCTGCACGTGCCTGCTATTCTCTATGCTGCTCAGCTCACCTTGTGATCAAGCTCCACCTGTACAGCCTACGCGCTCCTGCGGGTCACTCTCTTTCATGGCTTGTTCTTACTCCTACCTCTCAGCCTTTGCCTCTGAAATGAGGACATGGCAGTTTTGGTCGCTCGTACTGGGAAGCACTGTGGGACTCATACCTCGGAGTGGGGGACACATCGCAACATGAAGCTCCTGGCTCTGCATTCTGTGCAATACATAGTGTTTCCTTGTACAAGTTGTTTGGCTTTAGTAATTATTTCTCCACTATCTGTCAGCACAGTGCATAGCAAGTTGACTCAGCAGCTGAATTTCCTTCTCTGCCTTTCCAGCAATCTCACCTTATGTCCTGGATTATCCATCCCATGCCTCCATACTTCTCCCCCCTGCCTCATAAATCAGGGACTGGGCATTCGTGAATCAGGGACACAGGATCAAACTCGGGGACCCATCTTCAAAATGGGTGATATCCACTCAGCAAGCAGGTAGACTATGATGCTTAGTGTGCAATGCATTTTCCAAGGTGGACCATATATGTAGCCTTATAGTTTGGCTTTTGCTTACGATCCCCACTGTTTAGCTGTGGACTCACCAAATTTAGGAGGGACAGGGCACACTTTTAAGGCACAGTCTAGAAGTCCCTAAAAATCAGGGACAGTTGAGTGGTATGCATGCCTCTCACCTGTTCTCCCTGTGCTTGGCGCTCTGTGTTTGGATTGCTGTTACCTTCGCTTGTTCGTTTCCTGATTCTTCATTATGCTACTTTTCTGGATTTATGGACTGTTTCTGTTGTTTCCGTTGACGGACCCTTCCCTGTCCCTACCTATATGGGGCCTGCTTTTGTGGTCATGTTCTGTTTCCGTATCGGGCTTTGCTCCACCTTCTGGCTATTCCTATGAATTGCAGGCTATACTCTAGCTCAATGCTGGGGACTCGAGAAGGGTGATTCTTCCCTTCATGGCTATTCCAATGCCCTATGGCTCCTCGGCTCCTACGCTGCTCCTTCCTGCCTTAGCCTCCATTGCTTCTTCCCTATATGGCTTCTGCAGGGCTTGTATGGTTCCTCAGGCCTTCTCATTAAGTGTACTTCTGGATGTTCCATTCTGCTCCTCGACCATGGCTGCCTGCACTGCTTTACGTGATCACACCTTTGCCTCGCTCATAGACTACCAGATTCCGGATGTTCTTTGCCTCTGACAGGTTGCCTACTCTTCTGCCAAGATGATCACTGTGATCCCTACCATCCTCGATCTACAGGATACATCGGCCTACAGCATCATTTTACTTTCATATGTCTGCTTTCAGTTACAATGCTACTTTGCACTTAACTGGCTCAAACTACTGCCTCCATTACAATACCTGCTTCTCCTCTACCCCCGCCTTGCCCAGCTCGGGGCCTTGAGATTCACAGCTTCTATGACCTGCCTTCGCCCTTTGGGCTGGAAGGTTTACCTGCTTCTACTCTTGCCTGCCTCACTCAGCTCGGGGCCTGGAGATTCACAGCATTTACGACCTGCCTTTGCCCATTGAGGGCAGGGAGGTTTACCTACTTCTGCTCTTCTTCTGCCTTGCCTGGAGATTCACACATTCTACTATACACCTACCTGCTGCTGTGTCAGCCTGCCGGAAGCTCCTTTCCTGGATTGCATCTGGACATTTCTTCATTCATCATCTATTCTTTGATGTTTTGCCCTGCTGCATCAGCCATGGAATTACTGCTGCTCACCTTTCCAGGACACTTAGTTAGCATCTCCTGCAGATCTTCAATATCCTGATTGTGCTCTACCACTTTTGGACCCTGTGACAATGCTACTTCATTTGATTCAGCCTCTTCCGTTATCTCCATCTAGGACTCTTCGGGTCTCGTCTGGTTTTCCTGCCTCGAACTTTGCATACCTACAGTTTCAGATGTTATTCCTCTCGTCCAGTTGCCATCTCTCTGCCACGGTCTCTTCAATGCGATCCTTGCCATCCTTGATCTACTGGATACATCAGTCCTCAGCTCCATTCCATCCTCTAGGTCTGCCTTACAACTGCAGTACTACTCTGCTCTGAACTGATTCAAGATATGTCTCCTGGAGGCTCTATGCCACACTTATTCCTATTTGCTGACCTCCGTAGGTCTAGCTGCATTTCCTGGTACCTGGAGCTAGTTGCCTCTCTACTTACCTCACCAGCTGATGGATTTGCTGTGTGTCTCATCGAGGGACTACCTACCATGCTCTATTTCTACCAGCAGACATCCCTGGGTCTGGCTGCGCTTTCCAATACCTGGATTCAGCCACCTCTTTCCTACCTCACCAGCTGTCGGTTAAGCTGTGCTTTCTCCAAGGGCTAGTTGAAATTTCCATTCCTTCTCACCTGCCTTCGTTGTTGCATTCCTTGCTACCTGCTACCTCTCTCTTCGGGGTCACAGTCTACCGCCTTGCTTACTTTTTGGGCTCGCCATATTCTACTACTTGGATGCTTCCTAACCTCGCACCAGTGCCTCCGATAATCCTCTACAGCCTGCCATTATTCCAGCTCAGCTCTACAGCCATTGCCTTTATATCAGTTCCTAAGACTATAATCTACTCCTATCGTATTTACCAGAACTGGATTCGTCAGTCTGTAGCCTGGCTCCAAGCCTTCTCCCATTCCACGTGCTATACAAGCCCTCTATTAGTAGAAACCTGGAAGTCATACTACTTCTATTCATCCTGCCTCGTTTGCATCAAAGTTTGGAAGCAACTATCTTCGTCTGGTCACCTTTAATGAGTTTGTCAGTCATCAACTTCATCTCCACCATCATATAATTCCCTGGATTCTTATGCCTTCTATCAACTGAAGTCCGGAAGATGGTCATTTCAATATATCCACTCGCCATCATTCCAAATTGTCATGGATTCTTGAACTCGGAGTTTACTAGGAGGAGAGTGCTTCACTGGACATGATATAATTCAGTACTTTCTTAAGCTCCATTTCTCTGGATTAAATTCTGCAATTTAGAATTCAGATCAGCTGACTAATTTAGTTGTTAATTAGGATCGCTCTCCTTTAGTATGCCCAGAAGGACGGGCAAGTCAGTAGCCATGGATCCTCAGAGGTTTCCCCCCATGGGGGGTTTTCCTCTCCTGCGTGCTACTGGTCACACTCTCCAGAGTTGGAGGAGGTGATCGTCTATTCATATCATTATTAGGGGTGTTTTCCTTCTTGACTCCTTCATCAGTCAGTTACAGAACAATCATTGATATCATATTCTTTTTGGGGGTCTCATAATACTAAACCAAGCTTCCTCCCTACAGGTGGGATACTGAGAAAGGCCAAAACCATCAAATAATATCAAATGACTCAATTCAAGCATCCAAGCACATTGCTCAGAATATCTGATTCATATGTACTATTTCATTGACTCTATTATGCTCAAGCTGAAGTAGCTAAGCACAAATCATTCTTTACTACTTGTACCTAGTAAATCATTGCTGGCCTCTGTATCCAACAACCATTTACATCATCCAGCTACAATATGTTACATAAGCACTGAGCTATGAACCACACATAATTGAACAGCATAGCCCGTAGATATGTGGAGGAAGAGCTCCTGCCCCACATTCTATTTAATTCAAGCAGCAGACTTCCGCTCTGCTTAGAGCGAGTCGCACTCATCCACCATCCTCCCTGACACCTCCTCCTTCTGGGGCACTCTTATCCCACGGGGGGGTCTCATAATACTAAACCAAGCTTCCTCCCTACAGGTGGGATACAGAGAAAGGCCAAAACCATCAAATAATATCAAATGACTCAATTCAAGCATCCAAGCACATTGCTCAGAATATCCGATTCATATGTACTATCTCATTGACTCTATTATGCTCATGCTGAAGTACCTAAGCACAAATCATTCTATACTACTAGTACCTAGTAAATCATTGTCCTCTTACCTGCTGGCCCATGTGTCCAACAACCATTTACATCATCCAGCTGCAATATGGCACGTAAGCACTGAGCTATGAACCACACATAACAATCGTTTATCTGAGATTAGTTTATTATCAACTAAAAGCAGTTTTAGCATAGATGAGGAAATTATCCCTCCTTCTAGTGCTTTAACCAATTTCCAGAATTTGGATGAGACTTTTTAGTTATGTTACAGAAGCTTCAAACAATAATTGGCTTTTACTGCACCGATGAGTTTAGTGCAATAATTCCTCTTTTGTCTGAAAACCTGCCAATCATACAGTGATTTAGTAAGCCTAGCTTTGGTCCAGTGAGTGTCTCTATCCCTCATTGCTGATTTTAATGCATGATTAAACCCGGAACAGCGTTTCCTTTTGCCCTATATTTCACAAGGAGTGCATGTGTATTTATAACCTTAAATAATTGCTTATTAAAGATTTAAGCAACTATGTGAGTTAGTGGGGCCAAATAGAACTTCTGCCAGTTTATAGTAGCTACCATGTAAAAAAATCTGATTCACAGAAATGGGTAAGACATCTTTTCTATACAAATGTTGGCTGACCACTCAGGTCATGAGGGTTGCCAACAACTTGTACATGCTCAGTATGTTTTCCCTGAAAAGAAGTTCTGATCAGAGCCAGCACAGCTGCTTCAGAGCAATACGTTTGAGTGAAAACTATTCAAAGGGGCTGCTGCAGCCGACGGTGTCTCTGTGCCGCTTCAACAAATCAAGAGGAGGAACAACAGGCATAAGACTTCAGTCCAGGATTAATACCAATTTGTAGAGGTAAAAAAATCCAGACTAGATCAGTACCTTTAATTGTTACCTAGCGCTTCAGACATAAACTCAGTTATGTTCTTTGTCAGTGGGACCCCGATGAAGAACTGAGTTTATGTCTGAAGCACCAGGTAAGTGCAGTGCTCTCTGTGAGGTTATAAGTGCTCTCTGTGTGGCTATAACATAGAAACATAGAAACATACATAGAAGTTGACGGCAGATAAGGACCGCAAGGCCCATCCATTCCGGCCATTTCTTTTTCTACCTTATAAATGTGCCATTGGCCTTTGCTCTGTCAGTGGCCTATCTATTCATACTCATTTGTATTGCTCCCTTATGCCTATCCCATGCCTGTTTGAAGCCCTGCACTGTATTCATAGCTACCACTTCTTGAGGTAGGCCATTCCATGCATCCACCACCCTTTCTGTGAAAAAGAATTTCCTCACATTCCCCCTTAATCGGCCCCCCTCTAATCTCATGCTGTGTCCTCTTGTCCTGCTACTTTTCTTATATTTAAATATGTTAGACTCTTTCACCTTGTTAATGCCCTTAAGGTGTTTGAATGCCTCGATCATATCACTTCTCTCCCTCCTTTGCTTAACATAATAAAATGTTCCTACAATTGAAAGTACTGATCCAATCTGTTTTTTAACCTTTACAAATTGGTGTTATTCCTGGAGTGTGATCCCCTGTCTGCTTTAACAATAAAAACACCCTTGGAGCAAAATAGCTTTCAAGACACTGAGCCACTCAGGTGGTGGGGTCCCAAAATGCTGCAAGCATTTCTAGGTTTAGTTTAGGATAATAGAATTGAATAGGATTTGGAATATGCTTGCATGTACAGTTACTGTGTGTCTTACAGTACATTCTTGAGTTCTTCAGGTGATAGAACTACAAAGCGAATCTGAGCAGTTCTGTGACACAAAGGACTTGAGCAGAAACTCTTGTAGCCATATAATACATGGGCACAGTACAGTAAATATATTACAAATCATGTTGAAGATTTTGGTTAAAAAATGCAGCTTGAATTTAAAATACAATTGTTAGATTTTGTGGAAAATTAGAGAGACCCTTGTGTGACAAATGGACTACACTATCTGAACTTAGAACTGTAGCATTAAAACTGTTTGCATGAGTTGTTTTGTGGGAAAAATAGTATTTGAAATGTTCAAAAATAAACAATCCTGATTAGCAAAGAATGATGTCATAATTTATAATATAGTGTATGGTGGAACGTTGTTCTCACCTGAAATCCAGCCTTACGGAAAACGCTGTTCATCCTCACACACTCTTAAATGAGTGGAATGCTGTTCTGACTGTACATGCAGAACAGCATTCCATTCATTTAGAATTGATAGCATGAGCCAGGGTTTGAAAGCATATACAGAAAACCGCAAGTGCATCAACATCACTTACGGGTATGGGCAGCGGTTTTCTAAAATGGGAACATATCATTTGCCATAATGCAGACTGGAGGATCAACCAGATATGAAATGTTAACTTCGTTTTTCACCACAGTGTCTATTTCTGCTCTTGCTTAGTGAGAGGTTCCGCTGCTATGTATTTTTTTTTGTTAATCCCATCTACAGCAGAGTGCCAACCCATGTACATATGCACTGCAACATTAGGGAAGCCAAGTCCCTAGCAACCATCCAACCCTGTCTCCTAGCAAGGGGGCAACAACAATTTCTTTTTCCATAAATTACATACACATTATAAGCCTAAAAATGTATTAAAAATATTTTGTGGGGCACCATACACTATAAAAAATACAGGATGGTTAACGCAATGCAGAACCGTGTGTTCTGCCACCAAGAGGTCTGATTCCCAAGAACCTCTCGAGCTTCACTTTCGAGGTCACAGGAATCAGACCCCTCTGTGGCAGAACACACTGGTTCTGCATGGTTATCCATCCTGTATTTCCTATGGTGTGTATAGAGGATAATGGATGGCCGCCATGCAAACCAAGCCTGTGTTATCACTGACCTCAAAAGTAGTCAGAGCCATGCTGGCAATGCAGGCTTGTTGTGCATGTGACTGGACATCCACTGTTTTATACAGTATATTTTTTTACCTTTAAAAAATACATTCTTCCCCACCACAAAAACACACACAAAAGACACATAATTAAGGGAAATTTTAAAACTAATAAAGCCACCCTACACTCAACTGCTAATACTCCTTGCCATGCTACTGACACTTTATTTTCTTTTAAAATTATTTGAAAAAAGCTTACTTCATCAAAAAGGAAGAACTGGGTGATGAACGAGAGCAAGATCTGCACTTATGTGCATCCATTTAAATCAACACGGTTTCACACAAATATGTTATAGTGCAGATCGTGCTCATGCTTATTTACCAGTACCTTTCATTTTTGTAAGTAAGATTCTTTTTAAATGATTTTGAAAGCAAAACACTATTGGGGGACCTGGGTGGGACATTAGCAGCTGGGTGCAGGGTGGGTCTATTATTTAAAATTAATATAGAAATGTTCTGTGTTTGGGTCTATTCGTACATGTGTGGTGAGGGAAGACAACAACCGTGAAAAGAAGAGAGCACTGATGTTCCATTCTTATTAAAAAAGTATTACATGACTGACAAATGCAACAGTCTAAGACCTTTGTCCTTTGGTACCAAAGCTTTTTAGTTTGGATGGAAAGCCATGCAGAACAGACCCTAACTATATAATATAATGTCTTTCATACACTCTGTAACCCTAAGTGCTTTACAAAGCACCAAGTTACAGGTAGTAAGGGTTATGTGCAGCACACGTACTGTACAGAGACCACTGAGCATACTCATATGATACACCCAGGCATACTTCAATAAACCAGTGGTTATCAAACCACATATCTGGAGGGTCAGACAGAGCAGCAATCAGAAATAACTAGTGGCCTTGCTCTTTACATTTTTCATCCCATCCCCTTAATCCAGCAGAACTCTTTTCCCACATAGTATTGTACATTGCAAATGACATTCCTACTGTATTCTGTCTTTTTCCAGTAGGAAAAGGCCAATGGCAGGCATTGGTACAGTAATAGAGCTATCATTCCTAGGGTCATCAACCTGAGTTCTGGAATAAGCCAGAATCAGTCGAGGATGGCCAAGGAGTGGAGGACTGAGTGTCTCACAGGACATTCCCCTCCTCCACAGTGGGAAAGTCTCTGTCTCCACCACAGTGCCGCTATCTGGGTGAACACAGATGGAAGCAGATCAGAAGCATTGTGGGGGGGAGTATATGCTGGACTCGCAGAAGGCATACAGATGCGCATACTGCTGCTCTGAGCCCTGTGTGTGGATGGTCCAGGGATAAGGAGAAAAAAAAATAGCCCCAACTGTAGTCAAAGGTGATCCTCCAGTATATCTGGAGGACTCTGCACCACTCTTGCCATGCTGCTTTATGCAACATTAGAGATTTGGGGAGGCTACTGGCTACTCCCATCCCTGTCTGTGGTGCAGAGCCATGACTTGATGGAAGTGGTATATTGCAGTCAGAGGTGATAGAGGTCTGGTACTTTGGGGTGGCCCAAAAAGAGCTGCACCTGAGATTGGAGGGAACATAAATATAAAGATAAACAAGCAATGGGGTGCTTACCATTTGCAAAGTGTTTAAATAAAATGTTATTGGTGGGGGGGGGGTTGAGGAGGGTGCAGTCATCCTTGACTGCTATATCCCGACATAAAATTAGACAGAATTTCAATGAACACTGCCTGGTGCCAGTAAAGACCCAAGCACACTGCAGAGGATCCGAGGACTGGGAGCTGGAGAAGAGAGGGCCAAAGAGGGTAGGATATGTGATTTGTGGACTGACAGAGCAGGCTGCATAGCTGCTTCTGCAGCCCATAGGTAGGCGCAGCTACTGGCCCCTTCCACTGGTCCTATGCTTCATGGGTTTGTGTCCTGGATCAGGCGGATACTAGCCTATGCCCCCTGGCAAGTCTCCATCCCATCAAACTGCATAGAGAGGTGTGCTGGTCAGACACAGGGTACGTAGGGGACACACTAATACTGTGGATATTCTATAGTACTCGGATGGTGTGCATGTGGTGCATAGGGGACACTCCATGCTTTTTCCAGGACCTCTGCACTCATGGAGGGCAGCAAATCATTTGATGATTGGACTCTGAATATACAGGTTGCTGTAGATACACTAAACATTGTAATAAAATGAGATGGATGAACAAAAGTTGAGGTCCGCACCAGGGTCCTGTGCTCAGCGTCCGACACATACAAATGAAAATTGTTATTGCCAGCACCAGTAAATCCAGCAGAACACCACAACAGAGCTTATGGATCCAAACAATGTGCTAACCTTGCACAAAAGGGAAGCCAGAAACCATAATATGTGCTATTTTCAGAATTTATTTTTGCACATAACACAATCAATACATGCTGCCCACCTCCTCCAGTAATACAAACAAAGTGTTCTAACGTGTTTCGCGCCACCTAGTGCTTAATCATAGGAATGACACAACCAAAGTACCAGCACCATTTAATATACTAAATTTAAAGTGACTGTGCATATTTTTTTAAAACCATTAAAAACTTATTCTTTAATAAACATTCTTAAAATTCAAGATACCAATACATATATATATATATATCATATCATCATTAACCATTAACCTTACATATATTCAATTTTTAATTTTACCACTATGTACACCAGTGTCCTCCTCCAATGAGAGACATAGGAATCCACAGAGAATTTTTTTAGCCGTAGTATCTATATGTAACCCCCTTGCAAATGGGGTTCCTGAACGCTTTCTCGGAGCTCATTTCCATGCTTCATGCCTGGTTGGTGATCGGCATAAAAGCCGTTTAAATGGGTAGCAGTTGAAAGCTTTTAAAAGCCTCTGAAAGCTGTCTCTTTAAGGGCTTCCTGTTGCAGCCGTAAGTAACTGAAATGGAGGGGGGCTGTGTGGTTGTATGTCCGAGTCCCGCCCGGGACTCTGGAAAATAGCTCACATCTGCCATCACTAGTGGTGCAGAGGGAGCTCTATTTGAGGATGTAATTGTTTGTGGGAAATAACGTACAGTAATAATGTTAATGCAGCTGTTTTAACCTGCTTTCCTTTGCAGCAAGAACTGTTTCGATTGTCTCCTCCATTTTGGTCCAGAACTGCTGAATTGGACCAATCAGTGCCTTGGGACTTTACAGAGCCGACTGACCAATGGGGAAACTGCTTGTAATTTGGGAAAGGCATTATAGGCTATGGCGCTTTTTTCGCACCACTGAGAGCAGGAGAAGTTGACTGGCAGGTGCCGCCAGCCAATAGGAGTGGGTAGCGCCCGAACTGAAGGAAGAGCCCCTTGTTGCTGGGGGCAGTGGCGTAGTGCCTGAGGTGAAGGAAGGAGCTGTGTGCTTCTGCGCTTGCAGAGTGTTCATGCGGGAAGTGCGTGAAAGGCCTTAGGTGGCCGTTTTTGCCCTTTCAAGCGAGTCGGATTAAATCCACCGCTGGCGGTCGGAGGAGGCTGGTGCCAGCCCAGCTACCTACCAGGCTCAACCTGAGAGGACTGGAGAGAATTGCTAAATCGCACTCGGTCCACCCATGATGTTGAAGCTGCTGTTTGCTGCCCGAGTTCTTCTGCAAGTTCGTGAAAGCCTGAAAGCAGCTGCCTGGTATGGTACCCCTCTGTTGTTTGCCATATAAATGTGTGAGGAGGATGGTGAAATTCAGGCTCAGCCCTGCCAGTATCGAAGGAATCGTAATTGCTGGAATTGTGAGTACTGAATCAGGGTAGCTCCCTGCCAAGTGCGCAAACAGTGGTTTCCAGTTGTGTTATTATACTGCTGACTGCCTAATTAAACTTTCTTCCTATTCTGGCTTGCTCCAGATTGTAACGATTATCTGTGTTAAGGGCCCCAACCAGCTGCCACATTTGCACTAGCTGTTAGGGCTTGGGTACCCAGGGACAGCAAATCTTAGGGTTAGGCCTGTGCACAGCGCCCTAGGTAGATAATTATAGTATAAGCCAATTAACCTGATTTTCCCCCTTTCCTTGTTATCTGCCCCCTTTAATAAATCAGATTATTGTGTTGCAACTACATCCTGGCTGGTTTGTGCATCCCTGGTGAACTGCTACATAGTGACTGTGATATAACTGTACCTTACTTTACACGGGGTCCCCAGAGTGAGCTGAGAGATACTACCCAGGGGGTAAGTGTACTGGTGAAAAGAATTGTTGGTACCCAGTGTGAGCCACTAGTGGGACAAAAGGAGGGTTGCAGTAACCCAGAGGGCTGTAACCAAGGCAGTCTCGACCGTAGTAAACCCAACCTCTGGGTTGAGGCACCTGCCAACGGATCTGGGCCCCTCATCCTGTCTCAGTGGAGGCAGGCAGGGGTAGTAGCCCTAAGGATAGCGCCCCCTTGGGGTTACATATAAAAGAAAAATTAGACAAGATATGATTAGATATTTATACAGTACATATTAAAAGATATTTATCTAATACTTTGTACCAAAATGACTCAGAAACAGATATGAAAACAGTGCATTTCTCATTTCTTAAGGAAAGGTTTAATATCAATTATTTTATTCAGGCCTGGTTTTTCTGGCCCTCCTGTTGCAAAAATCCAATATTGTTCTCTCTTAAGGAGGACATTATCATAATCACCCCCTCTGGGCCATTTGGTCTATCAAGTCTGCTTATATTGCAGGGTCCACAGTAAAAACAAGTATAAGACGCAAATACAGAAAAGAAGAAATCCAAGTACAGAGTACTGGAGAAAAAGGAAAAAAAAAGAATTAGAGTTACAAGTACAGTGCAGTTCAAGACCACAGTAACATTTCATGCAATATAATCGATCAATCAGAAGTGCACAGACATACAGAGCACAATATAGGCTGCTAGGCAAAGCTATTTAAGATAAAAGCATAGACCATGATATCTGTTTGCAGGATGCTATACAATAGAGAAACTGCTGGAAGACATCAGCCATCTAGGGAGCTTATTGGGGGGGGGGGTAATTTATAATAAAATACAGAGGCCACTGAGCACACTCATATGATACACACAGGCCTACTACAATAAACAAGTGGTTTTCTAGCACATATCTGGGGGGCCACATAGTGTGGCCACCAAAAATTACTGGTGGCCTTGCTCTTTAAATTTTTCATCCAATTCCCTTAATACAACAGATCTCTTTTCCCACCAAGTACAGTACATCACAAATGAAGTTCCTATTGTCTTCTGTCTTTTGCCGGTTGGAAATGGCCAATGGCTGGCATCGGTACAGTAGTAGAGCTACAGTTCATAGGGTAATCATCCTGAGTTCTGGAATAACCCAGTCATTCACGAATGGCCAGGGAGTGAAGGACTGAGTGTCTCACAAGACGTTCCACTCCTCCACGGTGAGAAGGTCTCTGTCTCCACCACAGTGCTGCTACCTGGGTGAAAACAGGGGTATGCAGATCAGAGGCATGGGGGGGCATCTGATGGACTCACAGCAGGCAAGCAGATGTGCATACTGCTACTCTGAGCCCTGTGTGTGGATTGCCCAGGGATAGGGAGAAAGAAAACCCCCAACAGTAATCGAAGGTGATCCTCAGTATGATTGGAGGACTCTGCACCACTCTTGCCATGCTACTTTATGCAACATTAGAGATTTGGGGAGGTTACTGCCCACTCCTGTCCCTATCTGTGGTGCAGAGCCATGACTTGATGGAAGTGGTATATTGCAGTGAGAGGTGATAGAGGTCTGGTACTTTGGGGTAGCCAAAGAAGAGTTGCACCTGAGATTGGCAGGAGCATAAATAGTATATTAAATAAGCAATAGGGTGCTCATCATTTGCATATTGTTTAAATAACTTCATTGTGAGGGGGTTTGAGGAGGGTGCAGTCCACCTGGACTGCCATATCCCTACAGAAATTAAACAGAATTTCAATGAACATTGCCTGGTGTCAGTGAGGACCCCAAGCACACTGCAGAAAATCCGAAGACTTGGAGCTGGAAAAGATAGGGCAAAAGAGGGTAGGATATGTGGTTTGTGAAAGGCAGAGAAGGCTGCATAACTGCTATTGCAGCCTTTAGGCAGGTGTAGCTAATGGCCCCCTTCACTGGCCCTATGCTTCGAGGGGGTTTGTGTCCAGGATTGGGTCTATAATGGCCTATGCCTCCTGGAAAGCATCTGTCCTACCCATCTGCATAGCTGGGTGTGCTGGTCAAGCACAGGATATATAGGGGCACACACCAATACTGTGGATACTTTATAGTACCTGGATGGTGTGCATTTGGTGCATAGGGTACAGGCCATGATTTTTCCAGGAACTCTGCACTCATGGTGGACAGCAAACCATTTGGTGATTGGGTTTTGAATAAGCAGGCTACTGTAGATGTACTAAACATGGTAATGAAATGAGATAAATACTGTACATTGCACTATAAAGATACAGTCATGAAGCGTCCTTATACCTTTCCCCACTGGCTGTGAAGTCTGATCAAATAAAAATAAATAAAATGTAAGTGGAGGTGCACACTGAACAACATTATTTTTATTTATTGATTTAAGTATTTGTTAACCATGTGTGTGCACTGGTCCATTGGACCTTTTTCAGGCACTACCCAGGCCATGAAGATGGCACAAGGATTACAAACAAGCACAAGGTACAAATACAGAACAGAAGAAATCCAAGTACAGAATATGGGAAAAAAAAATAAAAAAAACATGAATAAGGGTTACAAGTACAGCGCAGTTTAAGAGCACAGTAGCATTTTGTACAGTATATTCAATCAATCAATTAGAAGTGTACAGACATACAGAGCACTGTATAGGTTGCTAGGTAAAGCTACTCTAGATAAAAGCAAAGACCATGTTATTCATTTGTAGGATGCTATACAATAGAGTAACTCCAGAAAGACATCAGTGACTCATTGAACTTCTTTGGTGTGGGGGGAGGTATTTTATAATAAAATACAGAGGCCACTGAGCACACTTATATGATACACACAAGCATACTACCAGGGCCAGATCAAGCCTTAGGGGGGCCTGGGACACTCACAACTTGGGTGGCCATGTAAAACGTCCAACTTTTCATACCAAAATGTTGTATTTTGCGCAACATTTACTGAGCACATTGTTTATTAACCATAACAACCACCATATGGGGAGACGACCCCCATTATTCACAGGAGAAAAAAGTAACTTGGAGTACAACACCCTGTCATGTTGTCATTGTCTGTAATGTTATATTTATTGTACTGTACCAGACATGAAGGCCGCCATGCTCCAGATGCTCTGGGGGTCTCGATGCTCTGTGGTGAGTTTTGGGGCTTTTATTGAAGTCGCTCTCCTCCAGACCTTGTCCAGAAAAGCAATGTAATCTTTAAGTAACCTCTTTAATCACAAGTTTTTTTTAAGGAAATAAATTAAATAAAAATAAACAGTGCTTTACTAAGAGGTATGCATCCTACTCCAAACAACAGTAAGTTACTGTATGCACCCATTGTACAGAAGTGTGCAGTTCCAATGTACAAATGCTATGACTCCAAATAAACAGACTGATGTCATACCTTTATCTGCTCATGGGATATCAAAGGAATGATTAATTCCATTTCTTTCAAAGTTTGGGATCCATGCATGTATACCACACACCCACGTCCCTTTATCTCTTCTTTGAACAAGCTCAGATCAATTATCTCAGCATAAAAATAAAATACAGATATCAACTTTCTAAGCCACTTACTGAACTCAAGCTGTCTGCTGTTGCTTGGTGCTCCTTTTGAAACTCCTTAGTTTAGCAGCAGGTAGCTTGGAAACAGTGCATCAATTAATCATGCTGCTAGCAATAGAGTGGCCGTGGCGTACAGATAGCGAGTGCAGGTGCTGCTGCTGGCAAAGTGCATGCTGAGCCTCAAAAACCACCAAGAAAGAGTGGTTTAAAAATGCTGCCCAGATGGATTGTATGCAAAGCTCCTGGTCCTGGCGCCACTCCTTGTATTATGCAGTGGCAGCCCAGGTCTGGTCGCAACTTGCACTGGTCCAGGTCCAGTCCCAGACTCAACAAAATTGAAAACCTGTCAGTATCCTAAGGAGGTAGATCACGGTGCTTGCATAGTTAGCCTTCTTCACTTCTTGTGCCACACAGTGCCAGTTAATTTTTCTAGCAAGAAGCCTGACCCTAGCTGCAGGCAGCAAATAACGGAGGAGGAAGGGGATCAAGAGAAATCTTCTGCATTGTTGGCTTGCCGGGGGCCTATCTGTAGCAGGAGGGTCTGGGGGCTTGTGTTTTGTTTTCTTTTAATTAAAGAATGCCTCTCCAAAGTCATTTTTTTGTTTGTTTTGTTTTATGGAGCAAGCCCGGGGAGTGTGTTGATTCATGCTTGACTCATGCGGGGGCATGATTTATTACAAACCTTACCAGTACCACCTAACTGAGGGAAGGGGATCGAGAGAAATCTGCAATGTAGGTTTGCGGGGGCCTATCTGTGGCAGGGGCTTGTGTGTTTTTAATTTTATTTAACAAATGTGCCTCTTCAATCGCTGCTTTCACAGCGTTTTAAAGGAAGCGAGCTGCGGGGGCCTAGGGGAGGTTGAATGTGTAACTCCACGCTGCAGCGAGGGGAGGTGGCATGATTTACAAACCCCACCAGTCCACCTACTAAAAGTGTCTCGCTTCCGACTACTGGGGGGCCAGTCTATGGTGGGGGGCCTGGGGCATTTGCCCCACTTGTCCCCCCCTTAATCTGGCCCTGCATACTACAATAAACCAGTGGTTTTCAAGCCAAATATCTGGAGTGTCATGCAGTGTAGCAACCAAAAATTACTGGTTACCTTGCTTTTTATATTTTTTATCCCATTCCCTTAATACAACAGATTTCTTTTCCCACATAGTACAGTATATAGCAAATGTGCATAGGGAGTGGTATAACAAGTAAAAGGTAGGAAGTCATGGTACCATTGTACAACTCCCTAGTAAGGCCTCATCTGGAGTACTGTGCTTAGTTCTGGAGGCCCCATCTCCAAAAAGACATAGACAGGATGGAGACGGTACAGAGGAGGGTGACAAAAATGGTATCTGGGATGCAGCATAAGTCGTTTGAGGAGAGACTCAGACCTCCCAATATGTACTCCCTGGAGGAAAGGAGAGAAGGGGGGACATGTTAGAGACCTTCAAGTATCTAAACGGGATCAACAGGGTACAAGAGGGCAGCATCATTCACATGAAGGGAAATAGCAGAACATGGGGACGCAGCATGAGACTAAAAGGGGGAAAACTTAGAGGGAACTTGAGGAAATTCTACTTCACTGAAAGGATCATGGAGAGATGGAACAGTTTTTCCCAGGAAGTGGTAGGGCGGCCACGGTTCAGGGATTCAAGAATGCGTGGGATAGGCACATGGGAATGATCAAGCTTGGGCCGAGGGGGGGGGGGACTTGTAGCATCTAGGGTATCTTAAGCATTAGAAAGAGGGGTAGGGCAGACTGGATGGGCCACAAGGCCCTTATCTGCCAACAACATCTATGTATCTATGTATCTTCTCTCTTTTGCAGGTAGGAAATGGCCAATGGCTGGCATCAACACAGTAGTAGAGCTACCATTCATAGGGCCAGCAAGCCGATTCAGGAATAAGCCAGAGCCATTTGAGAATGGCAAGGAAGTGGAGGAATGAGTGTCTCACAGGAGGAAGCAGAGAAAAGGCATGGTGGAGGAGGACATCTGCTGTGCTCACAGCAGGCATACAGATGTGTATACTGCTGTTCTGAGCCCTATGTGTGGATAGCACAGGGATACGGAGAAAACAAAAAAAAGTATCCCCATCAGTAGTCAGAGATGATCCCACAGTATATCTGGAGGACTCTGCACAACTCTTGCCATGCTGCTTGATGCAACATAGGAGATTTCGTGAGGCTACTGCCCACTCCTGTCCCTGCCTTTAGTGCACTGCCATGGCTTGATGGAAGTGGTATATTGCAGTCAGAGGTGATGGAGGTCAGGTACTTTGGGGTAGCCCATAGCAGAGCTGCACCTGAAATTGGAGGGAACATACAGTAAATAGTGAGTTAAACAAGCAATGGGGTGCTTACCATTTGCATAGTGTTTAAATAACATTTAATTGGTGGGGTGGGGTGAGGAGGGTGCAGTCCTCCTGGACTGCAATAAACCCAAATGAAATTAAATAGAATTTCATTAAATACTGCCTTTTGCCAGTGAGGACCCCCCGCACACTGCAGAGGCTCCAAGGACTGGGAGCTGGAGAAGACAGTGCCAAAGAGGGTAGGATATGTGGTTTGTGGACAGACAGAGGGGGCCACATAGCTGCTACTGCTGCACTTAGGCAGTCATAGCTATTGCAGCCCTCCACCAGCCTCATGCCTCAAGGAACTTGTGTCCAGGATCGGACGGATAATGGTTTATGCCCCACCATCCCACCCATCCGCATAGAGAGGTGCGATGGTCAGGCACAGGGTACGTATGGGGCATACACCAATAATGTGGATACTATATTGTACCCGGATGGTGTGCATGTGGTGTATAGGGGATGCTCCAAGGCTTTTTCAGGACCTCTGCACTCATGAAGAGCAGCACAGAATTTGTGGACTGGGCCCTGAATATACAGGTTGTGCAGATGCACTAAACATGGCAATGAAATGAGATAAATACCGTACATTGCATTATAAAGATACAGCCGTGAAGCTTCCTTCTACTTTTCTCCACAAGCTGTGAGGCTTGATCAAAGAGAAATAAAAAAAGTATAAGTGAAGCTGCACACTGAGCAGCATAATTTATTTTATTTATTTATTTATGTATTTATTTATTTATGTATTTGTTAACCGTGAGTGTGCACTGATCCATTGGACTGTTTTCAGGCACTACCGGGCCATGAAGATGGCACAAGGATTACAGACAAGTACTTGGTACAAATACAAAACAGAAGAAATCCAAGTATACTGCATGGGAAAAAATGAAAAAAAAATGAATTAGGGTTACAAGTACAGTGTAGTTCAAGACCACAATTACATTTTGTACAGCATAATTGGTCAATCAGTTTCAAGTGCACAGACATACAGAGCACTGTATAGGTTGCTAGGCAGAGCTACTCAAGAGAAAAGCAAGGACCATGTTATTCATTTGTTGGATGCTGTACAATAGAGTAACTGCTGGAAGACATCAGTGACCTAGTGAGCTTGTTTTGGGGGGGGGGGGTTATTTTATAATAAAATACAGAGGCCACTGAGCTCACTCATATGATACACACAGGCATACTACAATAAACCAGTGGTTTTCAACCCACATATCTGGAGGGCCACACAGTGCAGCCACCATAAATTACTGGTGGCCTTGCTCTTTACATTTTTCATCCCATTCCCATAATACAACAGGATCTCTTTTCCCACATAGTATGATACATCGCAAATGAAGTTCCTATTGTCTTCTCTCTTTTGCCTGTAGGAAATGGCCAATGGCTGGCATCGGTACAGTAGGAGAGCTACCATTCATAGGGCCAGCAACCTGAGTTCTGGAATAAGCCAGAGTCATTCAAGGATGGAAAGGGAGTGGAGGACTGAGTGTATCACAGGACGTTTCCCTCTTCCACAACAGGAAGGTCTCTGTCTTCACTGCATTGCTGCTACCTGGGTAAACACAGGTGGAAGCAGATCAGAGGCATGGTGGGCATCTGCTGGATTCACAGCAGGCATGCAGATGTGCAGACTGATGCTCTGAGCTCTGTGTGTGGATGGCCCAGGGATAGGGAGAAGAAAAAAACAAATAGCCCCAACAGTAATCAAAGTAAAAGCCAATGCAAATGTCTGGTACTTTGGGGTAGCCCAAGAAGAGCTGCACCTCAGACTGGAGGAAGCATAAATAGCAAGTTAAACAAGTAATCGGGTGCTTATCATTTGCATAGTGTATAAATAACATTTCATCAGCGGGAGGAGGAGGTTGAGGAGGGTGCTGTCCTTCTGGACTGCCATATCCCCACAGAAAATTAAACAAAATTTCAATGAACACTGCCTGGTGAAAGTGAGGACCCCAAGCACACTGCAGAGGCTCTGAGGACTGGGAGCTTAAGAAGATAGGGCCAAAGAGGGTAGGATATATGCTTTGTGGACAGGCAGAGTGGGCCGCAAAGCTGCTAGTTCAGCACTTAGGCAGGAGTAGCTAACGGCCCCCTCCACTGGCCCTATGCTTTGAGGGGTTTGTGTCCAGGATTGGGTGGATACTTGGCTATGCCCCCTGGCAAGCCTCTGTCCCACCCACCTGCATAAAGAGTTGTGCTGGTCAGGTACAGGATATGTAATGGGCACACACCAATACTGTGGATACTCTATAGTACCTGGATGGTGTGCATGTGGTGAATAGGGGACACTCCATAGCTTTTCCAGGACCTCTACACTCATGGAGGGCTGCAAACCATTTGGTGATTGGGCTCTGAATATACAGGCTGCTGTAAATACACTAAACATGGTAATGAAATGAGATAAACACTGTACATTGTACTATAAAGATACAGCGGTGATGCTTCCTTCTACCTTTCTCTGCCGGCTGTGAAGCTTGATCAAATAGAAATAAAACAAGCATTTTTTTATTCCAAATGTTGATTGCGTTGATCTGTTGAGCTCGCTCACTGCCCCTCTGTCACTCGCTCATTCTGTTTCTCCCAGTGCTGCAAACTGCTGTTTTGTACTGGGCTCCTGCCTGCGTTGGCACCCTTTTCTGTCACAAAGAAATCTGCAGCTGTCCTAAGTTCCGTTGAGGTGACTCACTCCCCCTCTCTCACTCGCTCATTCTTTTTCTCCTGGCGCTGAAGGCTGCCCATTTGTACTGGACTTCTGCCTCTGTTGGTGGCTTTCTCTGCCCTCAAAGAAATATGCAGCAGTCCCAACACAGGTCCGTTGAGCTCACTCACTCCTCCTCTCTCACTTGCTCATTGTGTTTCTCCCGGTGCTGCAGGCTGCCATTTTGTACTGGGCTCCTGTCTACGTTGCCACCTTTTTCTGCCCACAAAGAAATCTACAGCTGTCCCAACAGAGCTCCGTTGAGGTTGCTCACTTCCCCTGTCTCAATTGCTCATTCTGTTTCTCCTGGTGCTGCAGGCTGTCCTTTTGTACTGGGCTCCTGCCTCTGTTGGTGCCTTCTTCTGCCCACAAAGAAATCTGCAGCAGTCACGATAGAGCTCCATTGAGCTCGCTCACTCTCCCCTCTCTCACTCGCTCATTCTGTTTCTCCCACCTGCAGGCTGCTCTTTTCTACTGGGCCCCTGCATGCATTGCTGCCTTTTTCTGCCCACAAAGAAATCTGCAGCAATCCCAAAAGAGCTCCATTGAGCTCACTCTGTCCCCCTCCCTCGTTCGTTCTATGTCTTCTGCTGCTGCAGGCTGCCCTTTTGTACTGGGTTTCTGCCTGCGTTGGTGGTTTTTTCTGCCCACAAAGAAATCTGCAACAGTCCCGACACAGCCCCGTTGAGCTCGCTCACTCCCCCTCCCTCGCTCGATTGCTCATTCTGTGTCTTCCGCTGCTGCAGGCTGCCCTTTTGTACTGGGCTCCTGCCTGCGTTGGCATCTTTTTCTGCCCACAAAGAAATCTGCAGCAGTCCTGACACAGGTCCATTGAGCTTGCTCACTCCCCCTCTCTCACTCGCTCATTCCATTTCTGCTGGTGCTGCAGACTGGCCTTTTGTACTGGGGTTCTGCCTGCACTGCTACCTTTTTTTGCCCACAAAAAAATCTGCAGCAGTCACGATAGAGGTACGTTGAGCTCACTCACTCACTCCCCCTCTCTCACTCGCTCATTGTGTTTCTCCCGGCGCTGCAGGCTGCACTTTAGTACTGTGCTCTTGCCTGCATTGGCACCTTTTTCTGCCCACAAAGAAATCTACAGCTGTCCTGACAGAGCTCCGCTGAGGTCACTCACATCCCATCTCACTCGCTCATTCTGTTTCTCCTGGCGCTGCAGGCTGCCTTTTTGTACTGGGCTCCTGCCTCTGTTGGTGCCTTTTTCTGCCCACAAAGAAATTTGCAGCAGTCCTGACAAAGCTCCATTGAGTTCGCTGACTCCCCCTCTCTCTCTCTCTCTCACTCGTTCCGTTTCTGCTGGTGCTGCAGGCTGCCCTTTTCTACTGGACTCCTGCCTGTGTTGCCACCTTCTTCTGCCCATAAAGAAATCTGCAGCAGTCACGACAGAGCTCCGTTGAGTTCACTCACTTCCCCCTCTCACACACTCATTCGGTTTCTCCCTCCATTGCAGGCTGCACCTTTGTACTGGGCCCCTGCATGCGTTGGTGCCTTTTTCTGCCCACAAAGGAATCCACAGCAGTCCCAACAGAGCTCCGTTGAGCTCACTCACTCCCCCTCCCTCACTCGCTCGTTCTGTGTCTCCTGCTGCTGCAGGCTGCCCTTTTGTACTAGGCTCTTGCCTGTGTTGTTGGTTTTTTCTGCCCACAAAGAAATCTGCAGAGTCCCGACACAGCTCTGTTGAGCTCGCTCACTCCCTCTCTCTCACTCACTCGTTACGTTTCTGCCGGCGCTGCAAGCTGGCCTTTTGTACTGGGCTCCTGCCTGCGTTGCCACCTTTTTCTGCTCACAAAGATACCTGCAGCAATCACGATAGAGCTCCATTGAGGTTGCTCAGTCCCCCTTTCTCACTTGCTCATTCTGTTTCTCCTGGCACTGCAGGCTGCCCTTTTGTACTGGGCTCCTGCCTCTGTTGGTGCCTTTTTCTGTCAGCAAAGCAATCTGCAGCATTCCGACAGAGCTCTACTGAGCTCACTCACTCGTTCATTCCATTTCTGCTGGCGCTGCAGGCTGCCCTTTTGTACCAGGCTCCTGCCTGCATTGCCGCCTTATTCTGCTCACAAAGAAATTTGCAGCAGTCATGATAGAGCTCCATTGAGCTCGCTCACTCCCCCTCTCTCACTCGCTCATTCTATTTCTCCTGCTGCTACAGGCTGCCCTTTTGTACTGGGCTCCTGCATGCATTGCTGCCTTTTTCTGCCCAGAAAGAAATCTGCAGCAGTCCCGACACAGCTCCGCTGAGCTCGCTCAGTCCCCCTCTCTCACTTGCTCATTCCATTTCTGCCGGTGCTGCAGGCTGGCCTTTTGTACTGGGCTCCTGCCTGTGTTGCCACCTTTTTCTGCCCAGAAAGAAATCTGCAGCAGTCCCGACACAGCTCTGCTGAGCTCACTCACTCCCCCTCTCTCACTTGCTCATTGTGTTTCTCCAAGCACTGCAGGCTGCCATTTTGTACTGGGCTCCTGCCTCTGTTGACACCTTTTTCTGCCCACAAAGAAATCTGCAGCAGTACCGACAGAGCTCCGTTGACCTCACTCACTCACCCCTCTCAGTCGCTTGTTCTGTTTCTCACGCTGCTGCAGGCTGCCCTTTTGCACTGGGCCCCTGCATGCATTGCTGCCTTTTTCTGCCCACAAAGAAATCCTCAACAGTCCCAACAGAACTCCGTTGAGCTCACTCCCGCATCTCACTCGTTCGTTCTGTGTCTCCCGGCGCTGCAGGCTGCCCTTTTGTACTGGGCTCCTATCTGCGTTGGTGCCTTTTCCTGCCCACAAAGAAATCTGCAGCAGTCCCAACAGAGCTCAGTTGAGCTCGGTCACTCCCCTCTCTCTTACTCGCTCGATCCTAATCTGTCCCAAACACTGATTTCCAACAGTGACTACGGTATTCTATGCCAGAAGCATGAAAACACATTTCGGCCAGGATGTGAAAAATGACAGCTGTACTGTTCATAAGGAGGTGTGGAAAAATGCCGGTGTTGAAAATGTGGCATGAAAATATTACTAATTTGCAAAGTTACAATGGTGCTTGGAAACTGCACAATGCATGCTCGTAACACAGTCATTTTATGGAGTTCCATCACAAAATTTTCAACATAGGAATTTTAGGACCTCTGATCATGAACAGTGTCAGTGTGATTTTCTTAATGTGTCCCAAACACTGATTTCCCACAGCGATCACACTATTGTGCGCTGGAAGACAGAAAAACACATTTCGACCAGGATGTGAAAAATGACAGCTGTACTGTTCATAAGGAGGTGTAGAAAAATGGCAATGTTGAAAATCTGGAGTGAAAATATTACAAAGTTGCGAAGGTACAAGCGTGCGTGGAAACTGGGCAATGCACGCTCATAACACACTCATTTAATGGGCTTTCATCACTGAATTTTCAACATAGGCATTTTAGGACCTCTGCTACCGAACAGTGTCATTGTCATTTTCATAATGTGTCCCAAACATGGATTTCCCACAGCAACCGAGCTATTCTGCACCGGAACTGTGAAAACACATTTTGGTCAGGATGTGAAAAGGGACCGCTGCACTATTCATAAGGAGGTGCAGAATAATGGCAGTGTTGAAAATCTGGAGTGAAAATATAAATTCGCAAACTTACTAGCGAGCATGCAAACTGCGCAACACACGCTCGTAGCACAGTCATTTTATAGAGTATTATCACCAGATTTTCAACATAGTCAGTTTATGACCTCTGCTCATGAACAGTGTCACTGTCATTTTCGTAATCTGTCCTGAACACTGATTTCCCACAGTGACTGCGCTATTCTGCGCCGGAAGTGCAAAAACATATTTCAGCCAGGATGTGAAAAATGACAGCTGTACTGCTCACAAGGAGGTGTGGAAAAATGGCAATGTTGAAAATCTGGTGTGAAAATATTGCAATTTCGCGGAGTTACGAGCGTGCATACCAACTGCTCAATGCACATCGAGAAACAGTCATTTTTTTGATTTTTTCCACCAGATTTGCAACATAGGCTTTTTGAGAGCCCACCTCATGAACACTGGCACTGTCATTTCATCATTGGTCCTGAAAGGTGATTCCGCGCAGTGAATGAGAAATCACCTTCAGGGCCGAATAACACCATGACAGTGGCAGAATTCATGAGGAGGAGTCTCAGAAACCCCATGTTTAAAATTTGGTGCCAAAATTCCAAAAAATGCCTGAGATATGCATCAAAGTTGAAAAACCCTATTTCTTCCATTATACAGCTTACTGGCATTTCCTCAGTTCTCGGTCAGCTTTGACGAGTGCAGATGTGTTCCCGGTCCACCGAAGATCGCCGCGCAGGACTCTTGAGGTAAGTATGGGGTGAGGGGTGTGTGGGGATGCAGAGTGCACAGTAGGTGGGCACAGGTTGTGGGAGGGGGCAGGGAGACCACGAGGGACCATTTTCTTTTTTACAGGTGTAAAAAAAAAAAAATCATGGGATGGTTTTTTCTTTACAGGGGCATTGGGCATGCTGGGGTGGGCTCCCAGCATGCCACTGTTTTTGGGGCCAGCAGCCGATGGGGACTACACCCCATCTGCACATACAGGGGCATGAGCCGAGGGGATTGGGCACCCCTCAGCAGAAAATTAAGGTTTTTTTGGGACATTATGCCGATGGGGAGTGGGCTCCTCAATCAGCCATAGTAACTTCTCTGAAGGAGGGACTGAATCCGACAGGGAGTGGCTTCCCATCAGCAACAATAACTGGGACGGTGATAAAGCCAACGGGGAGGGGCCCCATTGGCAAACAAAAAACTGTCTGAGGGAGCTCATGCTGCCAAGGGGTTTGGGCACCCCTTGGTGAATTGGGGTTGATTATTGTTTGTGAACACAGTGGCAAGCCGCCATGTTCACAAACAATATTACAGTAGCAACATTCCGCCCAGCAATGACTGGTCACTCCCTCATTGCAGCGAATCACTGACACTGCAGTGATGAGGCTGCCCCTGATTGCTCTGCTGAAAATGTTTCAAAGTTGTGGCATGCTGGCTGAACTAGTGTCAGCAGCAGCATGCCACCCCATTGGGGAATGGGGCCAAGCCTCAAAAGGCAGTGGGAGCATTGGCCACAACAGTGCTGTACCGCCACAACCTGCTTCTGGAGCAAGCTGCCACAATATGTTTCTTGCGCATGCGCGCAATCAACATGAAAATAGTATAAATGGAGGTGCACACTGAACAGCATAATAAATAAATAAATAAATAAGTTAATTTATTTTTTTATGTATTGATATATTTGTTAACCAAGTGGGTGCACTGATTCACTACACCATTTTCAGGCATGACCCAGGCCATGAAGATCACACAAGGATTACATACAAACATACGAAGAAGCCAGCAGAACAAGGCCATTTGATCTACCAAGCCTACTCATATTGCAGGCTACACAGTACAAACAAGTACAAGGTATGGATCTGGAAAAGAAGAAATCCAAGTACAGAGTATGGGAAAAAAAGAAAAAAATGAATTAGGGTTACAAGTACAGTGTAGTGCAAGGCAACAGTAACATTTTGTACAGTATAATCGATCTATCAGTTAGAAGTGCACAGACATACAGAGCACCATATAGGTTTGCTAGGCAGAGCTACTCAAGATAAAACCATAGACCATGTTATTCATTTGTAGGATGCAATACAATACAGAAACTGCTGGAAGACATCAGCAACCTAGTCAGCTTGTTGGGGGGGCATTTTAGAATAAAATACAGTGGCCACTGAGCACACTCATACAATACACACATGCATACTATAATAAACAAGTGGTTTTCATGGACACATCTGGGGGGCCACATAGTGTAGCCACCAAAAATTACTGGTGGCCTTGCTCTTTACATTTGTCATCCCATTCCTTTAATACAACAAATTTCTTTTCCCACATAGTACGGTACATCTCAAATGAAGTTCCTATTGTCTTCTGTCTTTTGCCGGTAGAAAAAGGCCGATGGCTGGCATTGGTACAGTAGCACAGCTGCCATTAATAGGGCCATCAACCTGAGTTCTGGAATAAGCCAGAGTAATTTGTGGATGGCCAGGGAGTGGAGGACCGAGTGTCTCACAAATCATTCCCCTCCTCCACAGTGGGATGGTCTCTGTCTCCACCACAGTGCTGCTACCTGGGTGAACACAGGTGGAAGCAGATCAGAGGCATGGGGGGGCATCTGCTGAACTCACAGCAGGCAAGTAGATGTGCATACTGCTGCTCTGAGCCATGTGTTTGGATGGCTCAGGGATAGGAAAAAACTAAGAAAATAGCCCCAACAGCAGTCAAATGTGATCCTCAGTATATCTGGAGGACTCTGCACCACTCTTGCCATGCTGCCTAATGCAACAATAGAGAAATGGGGAGGCTAGTGCCCACTCCTGTCCCTGTCTGTGGTGCAGTGCCACAGCTTGATGGAAGTGGTATATTGCAGTCAGAGGTGAGAGAGGTCTGGTACTTTGAGGCACCCCAAAGTAGAGCTGCATCTCAGATTGGAAGGAGCATAAATAATAAGTTATACAAGCAATGGGGTGCTTATCATTTGCATATTGTTCAAACGACATTTCATTGATGGGGGGTTTGAGGAGGGTGCAGTCCTCCTGGACTGCCATATCCTCACAGAAAATTAAAAAGAATTTCAATGAACACCGCCTAGTGCCAGTGAGGACCCCAAGCACACTGCAGAGGCTCTTAGAACTGGAGCTGGAGAAGATAGGGCCAAAGATGGTAAGATATGTGGTTTGAGTGCAGGCAGAGGGGGCTGCATAGCTGCTGCTGCCCTTAGGCAGGCATAGCTAACAGCCCCCTCCACTGGCCCTATGCCTCAAGGTGTTTGTGTCCAGTATCTGGTGGATAATGGTCTATTCCCCATCATCCCACCCACCCACCTAGAGAGATGCGATGGTCAGGCACAGGGTATATATGGGGCACAGACCAATACTGTGGATACTATATAGTACCTGGATGGTGTGCATGTGGTGCATAGGGGATGTTCCATCTCTTTTCCAGAACCTCTGCACTCATGGAGGGGCAGCAAACCATTTAAGGATTGGGCCCTCAATATACAGGCTGCTGCTGATATACAAAACATGGTAATGAAATGAGATAAATACTGTACATTGCACTATAAAAATACAGAAGTGAAGCTTCCTTCTACCTTGCTCCATCTGATGTGAAGCTTTATCAAATAGAAATTTAAAAAAGTATAAGTGGAGGTGCACAATGAACAGTATTTTTTTTTTTTTTTAGTTATGTATTTGTTAACTGTGTCAGTGCATTGATCCATTGGACTGTTTTCAGGCACTTCCTAGGCCATGAAGATGGCACAAGAATTACAAACAAGTACAAGGTACAAATACAGAACAGAAGAAATCCAAGTATAGAGTATGGGAAAAAATGAAAAAGAGTTACAAGTACAGTGTAGTTCAAGACCACAGTAACATTTTGTACAGTATAATCGATCAATCAACTAGAAGTGCACAGACATGCAGAGCACCGTATAGTTTACTAGGCAGAGCTACTCAAGATAAAAGCAAAGACCATGTTATTTGTTTGTAGAAGCTATACAATAGAGTGACTGCTGGAAGACCTCAGTGACCTAATGAGCTTGTTCGGGGGTATTTTATAATAAAATAAGACAAGTGAGGAATATTCTATAAAAAACACAATGTCTTTGATCTAGGTCTGATCTGAACAGAGAAATACAAATAAAAGCATACCATTACACGTTTCTGAAGATAAACTACCAGGATAATCAAGGGTTAAAAGTTCCCTAGAAGGGAGTGGGAATGATGAAAACCAGCTCTGTATTTTGATTCAGCTCACTGTGTGAGAGCAAGCAAGCCAGAGAGAGAGGGAATGAGAGAGAGAGAGATATGCAACAGAACATACGAGGTGTGTGTGTGTGTGTATGTACGCATGCATGCATATGTGTGTGTGTGTGTGTGCACAGCTAGAGTGAGAGAGAGATAGGAGAGTATGGTAGACAAAGGCATTCCTTTCAAGTAACTCAGAGTGCTTTGTTCTTGTTTTTAATGTTGTTAACATTCAGAGTTTGGCTGGCTACACCCCTTTTGTTCCAAGCTCTTTCTGCTGCAAAGCTTCATGGGACTTTCCTGTTCTCAGAGTTATCCTGTGTAATGCACATGCTCTGCTTCATGCTTCACTTTTCAAGCACAGATTACTATATAAAAGAATCATAATTTAAAAAAAAAATACTATATTCTGAAAATCTGTGCAGTTAGGACTATACACAACACTATCTGTCTCACATGCCCTCAGAATGATGAATATGTGTTTAAATACGAATCACAGCAATTACTACCTAAAGCTGTCTTAACAGGCACAATTATTAAAGGGGCTGTAAAAATGGCTTAAAAGGAAGTGATCATTGAAGTACCTAACTGAAACGTACAGTCCAGCAATGAAATACTGCAGTCTAGTTCAGGCAGAGGTGGAGGAGGGGCTAGACATAAAAATACCACTGTTATAAATGGAGACAAAGGCAGAAAGTTGTGAGTCATACCAAACAAGAGAAAGGCACTGGGATGGTGGTGCAACCCAACAGTAAAGTACACACTGATTGACTGATGGTCGGTGCACTCACCCCTTCGAAGAATACAACAAATGCTGCTAACTTTTTAATGCAAAAGCATGTTTATTGCAGCCACAGCCCCAGGTTCATAGCTGCCAAGGAACATCTTACATTTCACATCCTTTGGTGTTTCATCAAAGATATCCATTCACATAACAGTCAATTATTTATACATCCAAAGAAATTCAAAAAATGTGTTAGACCAATCACAGCACATTATGCATTAATCAGTTAATGATGTCACTTACTGTGGCATTTCATTGAAAAAAAAATTGTAAGCATAATACACATTGTCATCTAGTGGATACTACTTATAATTGCAATCTACCAAAACTGCTATATAATGCATACACATCCATACAAAAAGAGAAAAAAACATTTTTTGTATAAACATTTAATAGATTTCTTAAATGTTGTCTTCCGCTGTTCATAATAAATTCTTCACAAAGTATGTGATCATGATCCCTTCCATTACTGTAGACTCATGTAGCACCTAAACAATACATATACATAGAACATGTCTAATCATGTTCTTGTACAACATCACTGTTATTAAAGAGAATGAAGGGGAGGAAGAGGATTATTAGAATTAAAAAAAGGAACAATTCAAGGGAAAATCATGTTAAATTTTAAGAAAACCATGTTTAGTTTTTTTACTTCTTTTTTAACAGGAATGGTGTTACTTAAAATTTACCATTTAGGCCTGGTAGTTTTAATGCACTCAACTTATAAATCCAATCTTGTTCTCTGCAGTTCAATTAATTCGGTAGATCCCGCCCCACGATATTAATATTGATACAGTCAATTCCCATAGCAGTGACTTTGTGTAAGGACCTATTGCTTTGTGAATTAATGTGCACTGCCATGGCATAACTGATGTTATTATTCCTAATGGCTAGAATGTGTTCATTAATTCTAAAATGAAATGATGTCTTGGTTCTGCCTATGTAGAATTTGCCACAGGAGCAAGATAATAAGCAAACAACTTCTTTAGTATTACAATTGATCTCTCCTTTTATTTTTTCATATGCCCCTGTTTCTTGATTGTGAAATTCTTTTGCTTTTGTAACAATGTTGTATGTGCTACACTTTCCACATGGCTTACATCCCCATCTATTTATATCTTTGGTAGTTGCCTATCTCTTTGGTAAATAACTATGAACTAACCTATCTCTCAGGTTAGTACCTCTCTTATAAGAAATCCTTAATGGTTTCTCAAAGAGCATTTGTATCTTTGCTGTCTGTCTCATCATTGGCAAATTATTTTTAACAATGTCCACCACTTGTTTTGACCCTCCCCCAAATGTAGCAACAAAAGCCATGCTTTGTTCTCCTTTTCCTTTAACTTTAGGTGTCAATAAAATATCTCTTGTTAACATGTCAGTGTGTTGTTTTGCTCAAGTTGCAACTTTGTCACTGTAATACTAACATACTAAAATGCCAGCAGAATAGGCCTAACGGTCTTTCGTGTCTGCTCGTTTGGTCAGTCCCCAACCTGGGTGCTGACCTTGCTGTCCCCCTCGCCTTCTCTGGCTTCTCCCTTCCCAGTTCCGGATATTTCTGCTGCGTTGGATTTTGCTTACAGAACCCTTCCCCTGTACCTGTCCCAACCCCTTGAACCCCTCCACTGTCACTGCCTCCACCAGCCCCCTAGGCAGTGCATTCCATGGCTCCACCACCCTCTCAGTGAAGTAGCACCTCCTCCTTTCTCCCCTGAATCTTCCCCCCTCCAGCTTCCAGCCATGCCCTCTAGTGGCCCCTTCCTCCTTCCTTCAAAGCACCCTGACTGTTCCTCCCCTATTTACCCTCTTCATGTACCTAAAGACCTCTATCATGTCCCCCCGGTCCCTTCTCTCTTCCAATGTGTACATATTTAGCTCTTCGAGCCTCCTCATAGGTCCTGTCCCCAAGCCCCAAATCATTTTGGTTGCCTCCTCTGGACCCTCTCCAGGAGGTTAATGTCCCGCTTAAGTGTGGCCTCCAAAACTGCACACAGTACTCAAGGTGCGGCCTCACCAAGCAGTTATACAGAGGAGTATCACTTCCTCCTTCTGGAGGTGATCCCCTAGTGATGCATCCCAGCATCCTCTTGGCCTTGGCTGCTGCCCTCTACAAGTCTCCGAGTTGTTCATCTTGACATCCACCACCACCCCCAGGTCCCTCTCAGCCATCGAGACTTGTAGCATTTCCCCCCCAGGGTGTACACTTGGCCTGGGTTTCTGGCCCCCAGGTGGAGTACCTTGCATTTCCCTGCATTGAACCTCAGCTTCCACTTTCTAGATCATCTTTCCAGAGCCTCCAGGTCCCCCTGTAGGGCCACCCTCCCTCCCTCCCATCCCTATCTCAGCAGCCTGTTCTCTTATTCTTTTGCTCTCTTTGAATACAGAGTATCATTCTCACAATTTCTATGAACCCTGATAAACTGTCCCTTTGGTAAATTCTGGATGGTATGGCCTGGATGACAACTAAGAGCATGTAACAAGCTGTTCCTGTCAGTGGTTTTTTTGTACAAATCTGTCAAAATTGTGCCATCTCCCATCTTATGAATCATTAGATCCAAAAAATTAATGCTGTATCTATTAACATGTACTTTGAATCTGAGATTGGGGTTAGTTGCTTCCAAGAACAGTACAAATTCCATTAGCTCTTTTTTATCGCTTTTCCATACTAAAAATATGTCATCAACAAAACGCTTAAAAATAGCTATCTTTTCTCTGTATGGATTATTATGTTCATCAAACACATATCTCTCTTCCCATTCACCCAAGTATAAGTTTGCCAAATGTGGAGCTAATGTTGCCCCCATCGCTGTTCCTTTTAGCTGCTGGTAGTTTTTTCCTTCGAACATGAACACATTGTTTTTGAAAACTATTTCTGTCATATCAAGCAGGAGATTAATTTTTGGCTGTGAAATCTCTGTTTTGGTAAGCAAGTAATATTCAATGGCTGCAAGTCCTCCTTCATGGGGAATGTTAGTGTACAGATATTCAGTATCCAAACTAACCAGTAACCATTCATCCTCCAGCTGTACATCATTTAAAATGTCCAACAAGTGTCCTGTATCCCTAAAGTGGCTGTGAAGCTGAGGAACCAAGGGGCAAATGCAAGAATCAACATATTTAGAAATGGGCTCAGTGAGACAACCTATCCCTGAAACAATGGGATGCCCAGGGGGTTCTGTAACATATGTGTGGATTCTGGGCAATGTATAGACTGCAGACTTTTTAGGAGAAGCAACAGAAAGATAGTATAATTTGTCTTGAGAAATCAGATCATTATAAAATGCATCAAGAAGAAAGCATCAATGTTTTTTGAATTTTAGATGTGGGGTCAGAGGTCAAGAATTTATAGAAATTATCTGATAGTTGCCTATGAATCTCCTGTGCATATTTATCTCTATCTTATATCACTATACAACCCCCCTTATCTGCAGGTTTTATCACAATTTCTTGGTCCTGCAATAAAGCTTTCCATGCTTCTCTTTCCTCCCTGGAGATTTTACTGAATGGCATAGTCAGTGGTGTTCTATATAATTCGGATAGATCTTTAATGCAACATTCTAAATAAATACTAACACTCGGGCATAAGGGAGAACAGAAAGTAGAAGGGGGTCTAAAATGACTTCTATGAATTTTTTCAGTCTCATTTACATTATTCTGAGATATCTGGCTCTCTCCATCATTACCAATAACACCATTGCTTTTGTTTGCAAAAATACTTTTAAATTAAGTTTTCTAACAAATTTGTTAATATAAACAAAAGCATCAAACTCTGTTAGTCTATTGGTTGGGATAAATGACAGTCCTTTACACAATACCTTTTTCTCAGTGTCTGTGAGGATTTTAATGGAGATGTTAATTACAGTTAGCATCTGTTCAGTGTCCCTTATAACTGAAGTTCCATGCCGTGCCCTTTTGCTCTTCCTCTTCCTCCTCTTCATCTTCTGCGTCCTCTTCTTAATTTCCCTCTTTCTTCTACATGGAACTGAAATCTTGTACATCGAGTGCTTCTCTTGAGAACCACCCCAGGAGAAGTACCCCTATAAAAGGCCCCTCATTTTCACTATCATCAAACTCTGAATTACTTTCTCCTGTGCTATAATCCACACGTTTGGTCTGTTTCAAAATGGACCAAATAGCAGTGTCACTATTATTTGCATCTCCCACAATAGTTGCATTATCAAGTAAACCAGTCTCAGATGTTAAATTAAGAGGATTACCAGCATGCATAGTCTTTTACCAAATAAATAGCATATTGTTCTTGAAGTCATTAAAGTCCCGAACAAATTTTTTCTTTTTCTGTGCCTGTATTTTTTGCTCGTAGCTTTTCAAATAGTCCTTCAATTTTGACTTACACCTATTAAAATCGGTATGTTCTTTAAAAGTTGCCACAATCAGTTCCTGGTCCTTTAAACCCTGCTGTACTTCCTCATGCATATCTGCACTCACTCTGCAAATTAAATCCATCAATTTATTGGATGCCTCTAACATAATAGTGTCACATTCTTTAATAAAACACTGTCTTCAGCAAAGGTCAGTCTTTTTATCAGTCTTAGACCCCTCAGGATATGTTTAGCAGATAAATAAGTGGACATTGTTTTCTCTTTCCAGTGTCGACATCTTGCTCTTGTTGCTAGCTTTTCTAATGTAAAGAATGCATTCCTTATATTTGTTTCACTTGAATCAGAAATGTGAGTTGCAATAGTGGTACTCACATCAACATTGGTCTCCAAGTTTTAAAAAGTAGGGTTCACCATGTCACCAGCAAACAGGGAATCAAAATGCGTTCCCCTCGGTTGTTTCCTTGT
Organism: Neoceratodus forsteri; assembly: GCA_016271365.2. Taxonomy (NCBI): domain Eukaryota; kingdom Metazoa; phylum Chordata; order Ceratodontiformes; family Ceratodontidae; genus Neoceratodus; species Neoceratodus forsteri. The sequence goes on along the minus strand of CM057452.1, from coordinate 1,564,881,743 downwards.
ATGCAGCCTTCATTAGCTGGATTTGCCATTTCTTAGTAGCGGGGCTGATTCTAGGCATTCAGAAGGTATTTTGAATTGAACCCGTGCCTTATCCACAGCAATTCTAAATGATACCAAACAACAGGAAGGCACTGAGATGGTGGTGCAACCCAACAGTAAAGTACACACTGATTAACTGATGGTCAGTGCACTCACCCCTTCAAAGAATACCACAAACGCTGCTAACATTTTAATGTAAAAGCATATTTAATGCAGCCCCAGCCCTAGGTTCATAGCTGCCAAGGAACATCTTGTGTTTCACACCTTCGGTGCTTCATCAGAGATATCCATTCACATAACAGTCAATTATTTATACATCCAAAAATTCAAAAATGTGTTAGACCAATCACAGCATATTATGCTTTAATCAATTAATGATGTCACTTACTATGGCATTTCATTCAAAACATGTTTTGTAAACATAATACATACCCATTTTGTGGATACTACTTATAATTACAATCTACAAAACTGCTAAATAATGCATACACATACATACAAAAGAGAAATAAGTTTAACGTATGAACATTTAATAAATTACTTCTCCAGGGAGGAAAGAGAAGCACTGAAAGCTTTAATGCAAGACTAATAAATTGTGATAAAACCTGCAGATGGGGTGGCTCTATAGTGATACAAGATAGAGATAAATATGCACAGGAGATTGATAGGTAACTAGCAGATAATAATTTCTACAAATTCTTGACCTTTGACCTTACATCTAAAATTCAAAAGAACATTGAGGATTTCCTTCTTGATGCATTTTATAATGATCTGATTTCTCAAGACAATTGTACTATCTTTCTGTTACTTCTCCTAAAAAGCCTGCATTCCAAACATTGCCCAAAATCCACAAAAATGCTACAGAACCCCTGGGTGTCTCATCATTTCTAGGATAGGTTGGCTCACTGAACCCATTTCTAAATATATCGATTCTTAATTTGCCCTTGGTTCCTCAACCCTTGATCACCTTAGGGATACAGGACACTTGAACATTTTAAATTATGTACAGCTGGAGGATGAATGGTTACTGGTTAGTTTGGATGCTGAATCTCTGTACACTAACATTCCCATGAAGGGGACTTGCAGCCATTGAATATTACTTGCTTACCAAAACAGAGATTTCACAGCCAAAATTAATCTCCTGCTTGATATGACAGAAATAGTTCTCAAAAACAATGTGTCTGTGTTTGAAGAAAAACTACCAGCTGCTAAAAGGAACAGCGATGGGGGCAACTTTAGCTCCAGGTTTGGCAAACTTATACTTGGGTGAATGGAAAGAGAAATATGTGTTTGATGATTATAATAATCCATACAGAGACAAGATAGATATTTTTAAGCGTTTTATTGGTGACATATTTTTAGTATGGAAAACAATGAAAAAAGCTAATGGAATTTGTACAGTTCTTGGAAGCAACTAACCCCAATCTCAGATTCAAAGTACATGTTGATAGATACAGCATTAATTTTTGGATCTAATGATTCATAAGATGGGGATGGCACAATTTGACAGATTTGTACAAAACCCACTGACAGGAACAGCTTGCTATATACTCATAGTTGTCATCCAGGCCATACTAACCAGAATTTACCAAAGGGACAGTTTATCAGGGTTTGTAGAAATTGTGGGAATGATACTCTGTATTCAAAGAGAGCAAACGAATTAGAGAACAGCCTGCTCAATAGGGGTTACAGTGAAAAAACTGTAACTAGAACAAAACAACACACTTACATGTTAACAAGAAATACTTTGGGAGCAGCATAAGAAAAGGCTCTACAGCCAGATGAATTTAAACACACTCTCAGAATCTCTAGCAACCCCTCGTCGGCCGAGTGGAGAAATCAGCCAGGGCAGTAAGATACAAGAAGAACTTTCAGATAAGCTGGACCCTGATCATGTAGGGCTTTAAAAGTCAGTAAACAGACTTTAAAGGTGATCCGCCACCGAACAGGAAGCCAGTGCAGTTCGCGCAGCACCGGGGTAATATGACAAGACCTACTGGTTCCCTTCAAAACCCAGGCTGCCGTGTTCTGCACTAGCTGAAGGCGGTGGATTTCAACCCCAGAAAGGCCAAAATACAGGGAGTTGCAGTAGTCCAGATGAGAGGACACAAAGGTGTGGACCAACATAGGTAACATGTCAGACGAAACAAGGTGTTTCACTCTAGCGATATTCCTTAGATGGTAAAAGGAAGTCTTGATGACCGCTGACACCTGCAAATGCAGTGTCAGCCTGTCATCCAAGATAACCCCTAGGTTACGCACCTGTTCAGAGGTCGGAAGTGACGCACCCCCAAGAAAAATTCCTGACGGTGCAACAACAGGCGACCCCTCTATCTGACAGCCTGGGTCCACCACCAAAACCTCCGTCTTTTCTGCATTCAACTTCAGCCAGCTAGAATCCATCCAACCCTGGATTTCTCTCAGACAGCTGTTAAACACTGAGGTAGCTCTATCCTGGTCAGGAGCAAAAGACAGGTATAGCTGGGTATCATCTGCATAGCAATGAAACCTCAGCTCATACCATCTTATAATGTCTCTCAGGGGCAGCATATACACCGCAAATAACATGGGTGACAGCACAGACCCCTGAGGCACCCCGCATAACAAAGGTATAGGGCCGGAGGAAAAAAGTCCCAACGCAACCCTTTGTGATCTCCCAGTGAGGAATGAGGTGAACCATCAGAGGACGGTTCCGATATTCCACAAATCTCCTCAGGCATGCTAGCAACACCACATGATTCATGGTGTCAAAAGCTGATGAGATCAAGAAGAACTAAGATAGAATGTCTCTTCTGGTCTCTCGCCCTCAAGAGATCATTAAGTACCCGAACCAGTGCAGTCTCAGTGCTGTGTCTTTTACGAAACCCGATTGGAAGGGTTCGTAGATGCCATGGATGGTTAAATGGTTCTCCAGTTGGGACGCCACTACTTTCTCAATCAACTTCCCAATAAAGGGAAGGTTTGAGATAGGTCTGTAGTTTATGAAACAATCAGGGTCCAGGTAGCTTTTTTTCAAGAGGGTGTCACCACCGCCTCTTTCAGGAAGCTAAAACTCACCTTATTCCAAGGAGCACCAGACTATTTGCTCAAGGATTGGGCCGATGATATCACAACAACCCAATATTAGGGAAGTCGGTCCAGGATCCAAACTACAGCTCGTAGGGTGCACACATGGATAATCCTCATGACATCCACAAAATATGGTCTGCTGAAGGAACACCAGGAAGACAGAGGTACTGTGAACTCATGCTGTTCAACGGCATCCCCCTTAGAAGCCACCAGACACAAATCCATCCTGATGTCAGCCACCTTATTAGCAAAGAATCGAGCGAGCTCCTCACACTCTAATTGTGAAAAAGCTTTCCGAACTTGTAGACAGGCTGGGTTGCACAGCCTGTCCACAGTTCAAAAAAGTTGAGCCGGTCAATTCCTGGCTACTGCAATCTCCCTGGACAGGAATTCTGCCTTCTTATGGGAGATTTCAGATTGATAGACAGAATAATGGTCCATCAATCTAAGGCGGTCGGCATCAAGGGTGGATCTGCGCCAGCAGCATTCTAATCTTTGCCCCTGTCTCCGCATCTCCCTCAGTGTCCCATCAAACCAGGGCACCTTGGGATGAAGGGAGAGGGGGTGTACACGAACAGGAGCAATAGTATCCAGAGCCAGTGTAACAGCCTTGTTATAGGCTGTCACCACAGTCTCCGGACTACTGCTCGTCAACGCAGGGGACGAGAGGTCGAGAACCACTGCAAGGACCTGGGGTGTAATATCGCATAAAGGGCAGTATCTCACCATCTCCACAGGGGTAGGTCTTCTCAGGGGGGTACTAAAATTGAACCTCACCATGTAGTGGTCCAACCAAATGACTGGTTCCACCCCCAAATCGAAAGCATCAATCCCAAGGAGAAAGACTAAGTCCAAAGAGTGCCCAGATTTATGAGTAGCAGTGGAAACCACCTGTGTAAAGCCCAAAGAAATCATTAATTGGAGGAAGTGATTACCAAATTGTGAGAGTTCATCATCGAGTTAAAGGAAAAAGAGAACAAAGCATGACTTTTGTTACTACATTTGGGGAGGTCAAAACAAGTGGTGGACATTATTAAAATAGTTTGCCAATACTGAGAGGGACACCACAGCTACATATGCTGTTTGAGAAACCATTACAGATTTATTATAAGATAGATACTGACTTGAGGGGATAGGTTAGTTCATAGTTATTTACCAAAGAGAGAGCAACTTCCCAAGATGAAAATAGATGGAGATGTAAGCCATGTGGAAAGTGTAGCAAATGCCACATTGTTTCAATAAGCAAAATAATTTGTCAATCAAAAACAGGGGCATATGAAAGAATAAAAGGAGAGATCAATTGTAATACTAAAGCAGTTGTTTACTTATTATCTTGCTTCTGTGCAAATTCTACATAGGCAGAACCAAGAGATCATTTCATTTTAGAATTAAATAACACATTCTAGCCATTAGAATAATAACATCAGTTATGCCATGGCAGTGCACTTAATTCATAAAGCAATAGGTCCTTACACAAAGTCACTGCAATGGGAATTAACTATCAATATGAACATCGGGAGGAATCTACAGAATGAATTGAATTGCAGAGAACAAGAAAAGGTTTATAAGTTGGGTGCATTAAAACCACCAGGCCTAAATGGTAAATTTTAAGTAACACCATTCCTGTTAAAAAGTAAGTAAAAGACTAAAATGGTTTTCTTAAAATTTAACATGATTTTCCTCGAATTGTTCCTTTTTCAATTCTAATAATCCCTCCCCATTCTCTATAATAACAGTGATGTTGTACAAGATCATGATTTGACATGTCTCTATGTATATGTATTTTTAGGTGCTACATGTGTCTACAGTAATGGAAGCAATCATGATCTCATACTTTGTGAAGAATTTATTATGAACAGTGGAAGACAACATTTAAGAAATGTATTAAATGTTTATATATAAAGCTTTTTCTCTTTTTGTATGTATGTGTATGCATTATATAGCAGTTTTGATAGATTGTAATTATAAGTCGTATCCACTAGATGGATATGTCTATTATGCTTAATTTTTTTTTTGAATGAAATGCCATAGTAAGTGACATCATTAACTGATAATGCATTATGTGCTGATTGGTTTAACACATTTTTTGAATTTTTTGGGATTTATAAATAATTGACTGTTATGTGAATGGATATCTCTGATGAAGCACTGAAAGGTGTGAAACGTCAGACATGCCTTGACAGCTATGAACCTGGGGCTGTGGCTGCAATAAACATGCTTTTGCATTAAAAGTTAGCAGTATTCATAGTATTCTTTGAAGGGGTGAGTTGTAAGTCATGTCCAGCTGAACCACTCAGGGAAGAACACAGTCTTACTATCCTGTCACAGTCATTTATATCTCTCCTACTCATAGCAATATGTAAGCATATTGACATCACCATACATCCGTAAAAGGACTGCCATGATGTTGAAGTGTTGTAAATGCCAAAGAAATATACATTCCTTCAGATCTGCTATACTGGTGGCCAAAATGCCAGATTTTAGTCATGTTCGCCAAATACAAATCTGCATCTGAGCATCCGTAGTGGGATTACCCTGTCAACTCATGTTCTGCAAAATACTTATCAAGTCTCATCTTCATAGTCATTACATTATCATCTGATACCATGTGCTTTAGCAGTTTGCTCCACATGTTCAACACTCACTGTAAGAAGTCATTCTTCCTGAAGTTCCCCTATAATCTTTCTACCTTCAGATACATTGAGTGTCCCCATCTCCATTTATCCTTGTGCATCTAGAAGATCTGTATTTTTCCTATTGGCATTATCTCTTTTAGATACTTAATTATTGTACCATCATCATGTCTTCCCTTAGTCTTCCCTTTTCCATGGAGAAGAGTCCTGGTTCAGTCAATGTGTCCTTATGTTGCAAGTTTCCAGAGCCATTAGTCACCTTTCTCAATCTTCTCTGGGCACAGAAACCTGGGTGCAGAGTGCAAAATAGATGGAGTGGTATTGATGATTATCAAGCAGGAAAGATCGCTGGTGGTAATCATATTGGATGATCAGAAGAGAGCCAGGCAGTGCAAGAAGGACATTGGGAGGACTAGTGGGATGCTGGGGTGCATAGGGAGAGGTATCACTAGCAGAAAGAGGAAGGTGGTGTTGCCCATGTATAGATTGCTGTCAAGACCCCACCTTGAGTACTGAGTCTGTCTCTGGACAGTTCTGTCCAGCTCTGATAAACAGAGGTGGAGGCATTCAGAGGAGGCAACTGAAATGGTGCAGGTTCTGCTCCAAAGCCCCATAATGAGAGACTAAAATACCTCAATATGTACACCCTGAAAGAGGAGACATAGAGCAGGGATATGATAGAGACTTTTAAATACCTCACAGGGATAAATAAGGTACAGGAAGAAAGTATTTTTCAGAAATAAAGGAGCTCAACAACAAGGGAACATGCTATGAAGCTGGAAGAGATAGATTCAGGAGAAATGTGATGACAGGATGGGACTAGCATTCCTTATCTGACATCAAATTCTATGTTTCTGTGAAGTACTTCTTCACAGAAAGAGTAGTGGATTCCTGGACAGCCTTCCATCAGAGATAGTGGGAGCAAAAACAGTGGTGGGATTCAACAATGCATGGGATAGTCAAAAGGGAATCTTAGTAGAAGGGAAGGGGAAGGAAAAAGAGGCAGAAATCGAGTAGGTCTGAAGTGATACTGTAGGTAGTGAAAATGGGCAGACTGTGTCGGCCTAGTGGTCCTTACCTGCTGTCAAATTCTATGTTTCTATTTTCTCATCATGTCAGCATCCTTCTTCAGAATCGATGACTAGAACTGCGTACTCGAGATAGGACCAGACTATGGATCTGTATAAGGGCATACATGATTTGTTGACCTTAGTAGCCAGGCATCTGAAGATGTACAGTCATAGCAAAAATATTGGTGCCCTTGCACTTTTTCAAAAACTCACAATTTCCTCTAAACATAAGTTAAAATTAACAGTATTTGGTCTCCACAATTCTTTATTTCTCCATTAATATTACAGAACCTTTGTTTTTGATTCAGAATTTAATGCTGTATATCCTTTTAAATCAGAAAATGAAAAGAAATGGCATTGACAAAATTATTGACACCCTAGAGTTAAGATTTGGTAGCATAGCCTTTAGTCAAAATAACTGCAATCAACTGCTTCCTATAGCCATGGATGAGCTTCCTGCACCTCTCTACTGACAGTTTAGCCCACTCTTCTTGTGCAAACTGCTCCAGTTCTCCCAGATTTGAAGGGTGTCTTCTCCCAACTGCTGTTTTCAGATCTTTCCACAGGTTTTCAATGGGATTTAGATCAGGACTCATTGCTGGCCACTTCAGAACAGTCCAGCGTCTTGTCTTGAACCATTCCTGGGTGCTTTTTGAAGTGTGTTTGGGGTCATTGTCCTGCTGGAAGACCCATGACCTTCGATGGATACCCAGCTTTCTAACACTGGGTTCAACATTGCACTCCAAAATGGCCTGGTAATCTCCAGATTCCATGTTGCCATGCATATATTCAAGGCACCCAGTGCCAGAGGCAGCACAGCAACCCCAAAACATCACTGAACCTCCTCCATGTTTGACTGTAGGGAAGATGTTCTTTTCTTTGAAGGCTTCATTTTGTTTTCTGTAAACATAGAGATCACGTGCTTTACCAAAAAGCTCTAATTTGGTCTCATCTGTCCACAGGACATTCTCCCAGAAGGATTTTGGCTTGTTCAGGTGTGTTTTGGCAAACTTCAGTCAGGCTTTCTTATGTCTCTCTCTCAGCAGTGGGGTCCTCCTGGGCCTCCTACCATATAACCCCCTTACATTGAGTTGGCGATAGATATTGTGAGTTGAAACTGTCATACCTTGTGTCTGAAGGTCAGCTTGAATCTGTTTGGCAGTTGATCGAGGTGCTTTCTCCACCATTTGAACAATCCTGCTCTGCAATCATCGATCAAGTTTTCTCTTGTGGCCATGTCCAGGGAGGTTGGCTACAGTGCCATGGGCCTTAAACTTCCTGATAACATTACATACGGTGGAACAGGAACATCAAGGTCTCTGGATATTGATTTGTAGCCCTGAGATTGTCCATGCTTGGCTACAATCTTCTGTCTGACCTCCTCAGACAATTCTCTGGCTTTCTTTCTTTTCTCCATGCTCATTGCAGTACACACAGTGACACAAAACAGGAGAATGAGTCCTTTTCTCTATTCAAACTGGTTGAATGAGTGATTTTTATATTGCAGGCACTTGCAACTCACCACAGGTGAGTTCAATTCCAAAGTGAAGGAGAATAACCTGCCTGAAATCTAATTATTTCTAACTACTTCTAAAAGGTGCCAATAATTTTGTCCGGGCCATTTAAGGATTTCTGTGTGGAATAAGCTAAGACTTAGTAAATTTTTCTGCTTTTTGTGTTTTATTCCACTGCAAACCAAAGAAATACATATGTGGATACCAAAATTGTTTTTAATTTCAACAATTTTCTGGAAGGAATGGTGCATTATTAGAAAAAACTGCAAGGGCGCCAATACTTTTGGCCACGACTGTACTACTAATGTTGTTCATGCTACGTTTATGTTATGTTAAGGTAATGTTTAAGTTAAGGAAAACATAAAAGCAATGAATGTACAGGGAATTCAAGGGAGGAGCCAAAGTGTTGTGGATCATCCTCGAGTCAAAAAACAGAGTTGCTACTCAGCAGGAGTGGTCTACAGGCCTCCAACACAGGGGGAAAGCTTAGATAAAGAAATGCTAGAAGCAATTGGAAAAATGGCTGAAATGGGGAGATGGTGCTGGTGGGGAACTTTAATCTGCCAGGTGTAGAATGGAGCCTCCCTGCTGCAGTGTCAGCTAGAAGTAGAGACATCCTAGATTTCCTGCAGGGGACATTCCTCAGGCAACTAGTCAGTGAACCCACTCGGGATGGGGCAATGCTGGATGTGGTGCATACTCACAGGGACAATGTTGCAGACCTCCGGGTGGAAAGTTGTCTGGGGACAAGTGATCACTGCACAGTGTGGATCAATATAAGAACGGTGGCAGAATCCAACTACACAAGGGCAAGGGTCCTGGATTTCATAAGCGCTGACTTTACAAATATAGGAGATTCCTTCCAAAAGGACCTAGCAGGAGGAGATGTCTTGGGTGTGGCGGATGGCAAATGGGCCCGACTAAAAGTGGGCATACTGTTGTAAAGGCAGCAAACCTTTATGTCAAGCAAGCAAGCAAAAGAAAAAGGAAGAGGAGGTCATTATAGTTCAAGAAGAAGGTGGCAGTAAAAATAAAGGCAAAAAGAATGGCATTCAGAAGGTACAAGGAGACCCAGGAAAGGAAAATAGGGAAGTGTACCTGGGGAAATTGAGGAAAGCAGGCAAAGCAGTAAGGAGCCCAAAAGTGAAAACTGAGGAAAGAATAGCCCAGGCAGTATTTAAAGGGAACGAGACATTTTGTAGGAATGTTACTGAGAAAAGGAAGACAAAAGGAGATAGTACAGGTAAAAGGTGAGGGGCTGTACTAAGGGAGACCAAGAAAAGGTAAATATTTTAAATACTTCTACTCAGTCTTCACAGTAGAAGGGGAAGGGTAGGGCCATGAAAGGCACCAGGAACTTTGAGGGAGGGAAGTGGACACCTGTCCTTTTTCTGAGGAGAGAGTCAGGAAGGCATTCACTAATCTGAGGGTGACAAAGCCATGGGGCCAGACGGGTGCATCTAAGAGTGCTCAGGGAGGTACTTCCTGCACCCCTGGCAAACTTGTTTAACAATTCACTGAAGAGTCTGGTGGGGTCCCAGAGGACTGGAGAAGGGCATATGCAGTCTCACATCACAAAAGTGGTAGCAAGGAGGAGGCAGGCAATTATAGGCCTGTCAGCCTGACTTCGGTTGTAGGGAAATTAATGGAAACACTATTAAAGGAAAGGATCGTGGAATACCTGGAATCCAACAGACTGCAGGACCCAATGCAGCATGATTTCACAGAAGGAAGGTTGTGCCAAACACATCTGATAGATTTTTTTTGACTGGATAACCAAGCTTTGGATTAGGAGTGGTGGTGGACGTGGCCTACCTTGATTTCAGCAAGATGTGCATTCACTTACTGTAGAACTTCAAATGTTCACTGTCAAATAACTTTCACTATTTTCACTGAAGCACCAATTTGCGTGAAAATAAATTTGTGCTAATCAGCACTTTTAGTATTTTTTCATTATAGAGAATGTGGTGATTATGACTTGCGCTAAAATAAATTTATGCAATTATGGTTGCATTTGTGTTCACAAAATTTACTTTGCATGCAAAGAACTTGTTCTACAGTATATCCTAGGCATAAAACATTTACAGTCATGAAGTAGTCCATTCCTATAAGGAATGGGTATGTGCAATTTGTGTTCTTTAAAATTTGGCTCTATGACCAATATCCTCCAGGATAACCTCATGCCCCATTGCTTTTACACTGTTGTTATTTTGTAGTTCTCTCCTATCTCTACTTTGGCTGCCCATGACCCAAGCAAATAAGATCCCATATAGGCTGGGTCCTTCTCCCTGGGCTGAGATGCAGATATGGTGCACTGAGTAGTCCAAATGAGGATGAAATACATGTCTGTGTCTGCTGTTCTCAGCCTTTGCTGATTGTATTGAGAGGCCTTCTAACACCATGCAATTTTGTTTAAAGTTGAGCCAGTCAAATTAATTCATGTGCATTTGCATATGCTTACCATGATGCTTTGCATTATTGGGTATGTGCAATTTGTTTTATAAAATGTGGCTGTATGGCCAATACCCTCCAGGATAACCCTTGCCCCATTGCTTTGCCCTGGGTCCTTTTTAGTTCTCTTCTCTATGTACTTTGGGCTGCACAACCCAAACAAATAAGATCCCCATAGGCTGGCTCCCTCTCCTGGGCTGAGATACAGATATGGCAAACTGAGGAGTCCAAATAAGGATGAAACACATGTCTTTGTCTGCTGTTCTCAGTCTTTGCAGATTGCATTGTGAGGCCTTCTGGCACCATGCAATTTTGCTTAAAGTTGAGCCAGTCCAAATTAATTAATGGACATTTGCATATGCCTCCCACGATGCTTTGCATTATTGGGGTATGTGCAATTTGCTTTCTTTAAAATTTGGCTGTATGGCCAACATCTTCCAGGATAACCCATGCCCCATTGCTTTTGCTCTGGGGTTCTTTTGTAGTCCATTCCTATAAGTCCTGTAGGAACACAATGACCACTCACTAAACTATGCATTCAGGTTTAAAAAAAAAGGTTTTTTTCTGCCAAAAAAACACCCCAAGGCCCACCAGCATTTCAGGGTGCCCAAAATACCCCTTCCTTAGGGTGGAAGAACATGTTTCTGTAATCAAGTGAAACAATTTTCATATTCAAAATGTTATCCTAAAGAATATATATATAAATGCATACATCCAAATGGATAAACTGCATACTGTACCTTATGGCAAACAAAATATTTGCACTGCCTCCATCCATAAAGTTTATCTATTAATTCTCTTAAATTCACAAGAAAAAGAAAGGGGAAGGGATAGTCAAATTATATTACATGTCTATAAACTTGCAAACAAGTGCGTAAACCAAAAATATTTGAAAAACATAAAAAAAAATGGTTATATTTCTATAGACCATTTCTCTGTTTCATGGTTACAATTCTTTGCATTTGAAATTCTACAATAAAAAGATAACTTATTTCACTTCTCACTCTGGGTTCTGCTGTTGCATAACTGTTCACCTTTTTTTAAAAGTCTAAAGTGGAAGTTTTGTAAAGGTAACATATAAAGTATACAGACTAGCCCTTTCAATTACTTGTTGCCATTGAATCCATCCATATTTTTAGAATCACTTCCTCATGTTTCTTTAGCATGTTCACATCCTCCCACATTTTTGCTTTAAAAACAACTAGAAATTATTGCATGTTATGCAGAGTTTACAAAATCTTTTCACACCTAGATTTTAGCAAAGCCTTTGACACTGTTCCACATAGGAGACTGGCAAACTAGTTGAGTAGTATGGTGGTGGACAACAAAGTGCTGACCAGGTTAACAAACTGGTTAGGGGATGGGAGGCAGAGGGTGGTGGTAAATGGAGTTCTCTACAGGGAGGGGAGCATGATCAGAAGGGTACCTCAGGGGTCAGTGCTGGGACCAGTCCTCTTAAATATCTTCATTAGTGACATAGTGCAGGAGCTGTAAGGGAAGCTGTCTCTTTGCAGATGACACCAAGATCTGCAACAAGAGTCAACACTCTGGAGCGGGGTGCAAAGGAGGACAAGAGATTTAAAATGGCTGAAGGAGTGTTCAAAGGTAGAGATGTGGAGAAATTAAATTTCAACTGCAAACTTGTCACAAAACTGTCAATTTCACAATGCAAAACATTTTGCAAAATTCAGCCATTCTGCAAATATTTTTGCCAGGAGTGAAATTGAGAATTTTCACCCATGGAATGCAAAATTTCACTGGGAAATGCCCAATTTCTCCTGAAACTGCAAAATTTCACCTGGATTTCACCATTCTGAGGGTGAAATTTCACATTTCTCTGGTGGCATTTCGCATTTTGCAACTGCAAACATTTTTGCAAAATGCATGAATTTCATGAAATATTTTGCATGATGAAATTTCCTAATTTTGCAGATCTCTATTCAAAGGTTTGGCAGCTAGGGTTTAAAGCAATAAAGTACAAAATAATGCACTTGGGCTACAGAAACATGGGCAGAGTACAAAATGGGACAGAGATACTTGCAATGACGAAGCAGGAAAGGGACCTGGGGTTAATCATATTGGATGACCCAAAGGTAGCCAAATAATGTGACATGGCAATCAGGAGAGCTAGTGGGATACTGGGGTGCATAGGTAGGGTATCGCCAGCAGGAAGAGAGAAGTGATGGTGCCCTATATAGGTCACTGGTAAGACTCTGCCTGGAGTACTGTGTCCAGTTCTGGAGACCACATCTAAGGAAAGACATGGACAGAGTGGAGGTGGTCCAGATGAGGGCTACCAAGATGGTCCAGGGTCTGCATAAAACACCCTACAAGGAAAGGCTGAAGGAGCTCAATATGCACCCTGATTGAGAAGAGCGAGAGGATATGACCATTGTTTCAGTAAGTCCAGTTTACAATCAGATTATTGTATGTTGGATTGGCTATCCAAAGAATATACCACAAGCAGTATGTAATAAAAAGCAGTTTTATTACAAATACTCATGCAGACATGTGATAATGCAATCACAACAGAGCTGATGTCTCACCATTCCTCGAGTATGGTCTCTTTCTCTCCAAGGAACTGGTGTGCATACACTATATATATATATATATATATAGATATATATGACAGATAACAGTGCAGTTACATATATAAGAAACATGCAACATTGGATAAGGCATGTAAATAAGGTGGCTCCCTTGGGCAGTTATATAGGAAATAAAGTTGCAAAGTAACTAAGTAAGAATCTTGGAACAAAGAAAATGCATTGTCAGCTATATGTTATGAACCAAGAGAATGCAGCCTAAGCAGAAATGCACATGGCATGATACTTTTGTATAAGACACAAATTACACATGATTATATGACTATATCAGAACATAAAAGGAACACACATATGACCTAGGTAAACACATTACAATAAAAGATATACATATCAGGTGTAATAAACATAAAACATGTATAAAACCATAAAATGATGTAAACATAACATACAGCAGCAAATATCAGTGGCAGGCATAGTCCTACTACCCATGCTTGTACAATGGATACCTACAGTATGTCTGTATATTAGTGTAATACAGTAATATCACAGTAAAAATAAACATGATTATTTATGGTATAAGCACATATTAGTATATGGGGTGAAACCCAGGCATAACAATTCCCTCCTTGTTTCCTTGCAGAAGAGGCAACACAACAAAAAGAAGATGTTAGATTACGTATCATTTACAAGCCTGAGGCATGAGCTGCCTTAGATAAGGGAATTCCAGTGGATGTGATATTTTTGGATTTCTCCAGAGCTTTCAACAAAGTATCACATAAAGTGTTATTACAGGAATTGGTCAAAATTAAGTTGCAACCTAATATTATAAATTGGATACAATCATGGCTGGACAACAGAACACAACAGGTATCAGTGAAGGGTCACCTGTCAGAGGCGGGTATAGTAACTAGTGGTGTTCCCCAGGGCTCTGTTCTGGGTCTGATATTATTTAATATTATGGTTTCTACAATGCCTACAACTGATAAGATATGGGTCTCAAAATACTCTGATGATTGTAAATTGGTAGTTTGGTAAGCACCTTACATGATAAGTGCATACTGCAAAAACATCTAAATAACTTATCTAACTGGACAAAAGCTTATGGAATGTTTTTTAATGTTGACAAATGTAAAGTTTTGCATCTGGGCAAAAATAACATGGCTTTCGACTACTCTCTAAACAATGTTATATTAAAAAGTATTACTGAAGAAAAGGATTTGGGAGTTATAATCTCAAATAATTTAACCTTTGAAAGAAATAATATAACCAAAGTTAAAAAATGTAACAAAATAATTGGCTCAATTTTAAGAAATATTAAAAGCAGAGACTCTAATGTTATTATACCACTTTATACCAGTTTGGTACGTCCCCACTGAATACAGCTCTCCAATTTTGTGCACCAACCTCAATTGGGGGTTTAAACTAGCCGAGGGTGTTCAGCGCAAATTTACTAAGAAAGTTACAACTTTACTTAATAAAGTTATGAAGATAGATTAAAAAATTAAAACTATTTTCTGTTAATATCGACAAATAAGGGAGATTTAGTTTTGGTATATCAAACTTTAAAAATGATTACTTAAAAACAACAATTGGACTTACCACAGCTTCTAACGTAAAATCAACTAGAGCCATGGATATAAACTCATTGGAGAGAAATGCATATCCACTAAAAGGAGTCTATTTTATACACAAAGAGTTGTGGGAATGTGGAATAACTTACCCGAAAATGTTGTTAATAGTACTAATCTAAGTACTTTTAAACAGAGATTAGACAAATATATGGGTGACAAAAAGTTTGACTTCCACCCATAGGCTATATGGGTGGCGAGCACATTAATGGGCATCCTCTACATTTGCCTACGTTGCTCATACTCTTTTATTAACCTATGAACCTATGAGCCTTGTAAAGGAAATTCAGCTGTGCACAATGTTGTTTAAAAGTATGCCTCAGACAGCAAAGGGTTAGTAGTGGATGAGTTAAAACAAGATGCAAATTACTCTTAAGCTTTAAAACATCAATTTGAATATCTGGTTTTCAAAGCACATAAAAACCTGTAATGTAAATGAATTATATTTCTATAGCATACAAATAGTCAGGGTAACTGTGAAAGTAGTCCTATTCAGGAGTTGGCACAAGAGTAATCACAGATGGTCAGATCATAAAACACAAAACACAAAACCGAAACTAGGCATGTCAGCACCACAGTGGATATGTGTATAAGAAAAATAATTAATGTGTATCATCATTGTTTGTAAAAACAGTGTTAAAATCATTGTCCATTTGTAAAGAACAGTCCATATTGAGAGTGGAAAAGGCAGATAACGGTGGCTCAAAGGACAGAGGCATATGTTTTTGTTTGCAGAATCTAATAGCAATGTCCTTAAAGAGGAACCAGTCCATAAGGTTTGAGTTGGTAACCACAAAGCAGTGTAGTCACAATTGAAATGTATTTTGTTGTAACCCCACATGGCACTTGGGCTGTGCAGATGTGTACCAGCATGATAAGAAAAGTAACATTCATGTAGCTGGCAGCTGGTTGGCTGGATTGGCAAAGGCCTTGGCAAGGGTTGCATGAGATTGCCCATTGAATGTTTCAATGTAATAGCCACACACACAAAGGCACAGCATTTGTAAAAAGAGCACAGTTTTGCACAAATATTGACAGTTCATAACAGAACAACAAAGAACACCATTCATGAAAGAGCAACCAAGAGCACAGTCCATAAAAGAGTAACCAATTTGTATGAGGTGCCAGCCAAATTTTGAAAACCAGCCATGAAGAAAAGTTTCATGTGTTGCTAGAAGATCTTTTCAGTACCACTCTGCAGAAACCTAAAAACTTGTAAAACTTTGTCAAACATTTAGTTTTAAAACACACATATAGTCATTTTTACAGGATAAAGGAAATGCTATGGTTATTAGCAATGACTTTGATTATGATGTGGTGTGACAGACAAGAGATGGCATTGGCTATGCACTCGGAGGTGCAGGTCGAGGTCCAATAATGAGAATATACCATTTATTCACCCCGTTTCCAGGTCTCAGGAGAGGTTGTAACAGTAGGGGGAAAATACAGTTTCTGTCTTTGTGTTGCTATTTGGTCTAGTTTAAGCTTATCTCATGAAATGAAAGTGTGATAGTATGCTTGTTATATGCACTTTGAACCTTTATCTTATGGCAGTATGCCATTTTTACCATGTAACAATGGAATATACAATAGTGCCTATTGCTCCTGTGAGATTTGAGAAGGTCCTTCTATTAAGCCTGTTGTCGGGTGAAATACTCCTAGATATTTAGTAGTGTGGTGCTCATATACTGGATCTTTAGTATGTATCAGATCTGTTGCAAAAGGGTCTGGTAACATGGTGCTATGAAACCTAGAAGTGTTTGTACTGAAGCAGACTCTACATTCTGCCATATTATGTGTGTATTACACAGTATATACAAGGGTACCTGGGAGTGATGAGGCAATCAGACCACTAGTTGGTTTGGGTTTTCGCTTGGAACATTGGGTAGGCTTTTCCTCTGTTGGGGTAACAACAGTTGGAAACATGGTAGTGCTAGCAATGGAATGATGTGTACAATAACATTATTAATCTGTAAAAAGAAACAGCCAATTTGTTTCTGAAGTTGCGATGCATCCCATCCCCCCATATCAGGGTGACAGATTTAACCTGTAATACACTCCCCATCAGGCCTGTTACACCCACATTTTCAGGGGACATTTGAGTGGAGCATTCCGAAATGTGGATCAAGTTCCTGAGCTTATACTTGATAAGCTACAACTATATGTAAAACATAATAACTTGAAACTCAAACATATTTGTAATGATGCAATGACCATAGGGGGCATAGTGCATCACAATATCCTTAAGTTTGCAAAGACAGAAATGTCATGAACATTTGAAATTGCAGTCAGGCCTTCCTTGTAAAGATTGTAGTTGAAGTTTGTGTGCATTCATTTTATTGTGCTCTTATTTGGATGAGTGGCAGAGGGAGGGATATTATTAAGTGTGAGGGACCACATGGTGTTGCATGTCTTAGGTAAATGAGAATTATTTTTGTATCCCACCTCTCTGTGTTTGTGAGTTTGAAAAAGGGTGCCTGGCCTGCACGTGTTGCCAGGCACGTGGTTTAGAATTGGCAGGGCCTTATCAGGATATGCCAGTTGAAACCAAAGAAAAATAATGTGTGATTATAGTTGTTCAAGAAAGGATATTTCTTCTTGGTCAGTCGAAGTATTTTGCATTGTCCTGTGGAGACAAAAAGGAATAGATGAAGATACAACACCCCCTCCCAGCACAACTAGTTACTTAGTAAGAGCTTTGGCCCTTAAACCAGACAGGTGCTGGTTGGCATAAAGCCACCTGTGAATAAGTTTTTGTGTGGTTTGGTCACTGCACTTGACAAACAAATGGGCTGAGCTGGTGTACAATGTTAGAATAGTTTGGACCTTTTCAAGCTGTAAGCAACAAATAGATTAATTTCAAACACACATTTTTCTTTTCATTTGCACCTATTGGAGGGACAATGGGTTTACCGGCATCATTTCTGGATCTGCTGGCTGTGGCTCACTCAGGTCCAGAGGAACTTTTGTTTGTTTGCAACCACTGTAAGCGTTGCATTGGAAAGGGGCATGGTCCACCCCCCTCCCATTGAGCTCCTTGTATGGGTCGGGAGACTTGGCTGTAGTATGTCATTGTCCATGGAAATTTTAAAGACAATGTGAATCACATCAAGAATGATAACAGTTGCAGTATTACACAAATCCATCACTGATGAACTGCAAAAGCCTTCTATCAATGAGTGTGGCCGGAAATAAATAGCACACATACATCTGACACCATTCCTAGAATGTTATTCTTAAACAAATAGGCATGAAGTGATTTGTTAGTATCTAATTGTTAATGTAAACATGTGATTAACATTTTCAATAATAGAGTCTACTGTAAATGATCAGTTAATGGGGGTGGGGCACACATACAATTCATGTCTTTGTCTCCCACGAGCAACTTCTTTGGTGAAATAGGCATCTTGAATACTATAGTACACTGTGGGTAACCAATGCTGGAGCAGAGGCCAGACAATACAATAGTAAATTCTATTAAATTTACCTTTAACAGTTTTCCACATAAATGTTAGATAACACTTCATTCACAATAGTGGTGTGGATATTTATACACAAATATTATGGCAATCTTTCTTTGCCAGTCAGTCATCCCCTTAAAGGTTGCATGCTGATGAAATCACTAATGGGTAGACCTTAATTTTTTATAAAAATAAGGGCAATACAGTATCCGACTATTACTTAAATGGTAACAATATTATATTGAAATCAGACTACTGGTTAAAACATTTTATACATTATCAGTGGTTGTCTTTTCCCTGCAAGAGAGGAGACAGAAAGAAAAAAACAAGCCACAAAAGGGAATGTCTTGTCAGCATGTTCTCCCTGTGGAAGGTTAGCATTGATTTTAAAAATGCTTATACTTATATGAACTCTGTACAGATGTATGCCTTGGGCTACCCTTGGGGTAGGTATTTGGATTCTTGAAAATCAAAATAAGGTTACAACTAATGTCAGAGAAAGAAGTGTCCTAATTCTCTGTCTTTAACATCCAAAAACATGTCACTAAATTACGCATCATCCAGATTAATGCCACTTGCTGTATTTCATGGCATCATGTACATACATTATACAAAAATGTAAAGCCAGGCCCGAATTCAAAAGGAAAATTATTAAGTAACATAACTGGTAAAATTCTAATACAGTTTTAATATTTCTTGTAGCAAGAAAAGTAAACAGCTTATTACAAATGCTGGGGGTGATTAGCTCTCCCTTGATCACCTTTGCATGGCATGGGGATCATGTGATACAATACATGGACAGAGAAGCCATGTGAATAATGAATCTATGTGAAGAAAGGCATATGTAGGGATGGGCAGGGTTATAGATAGCCAAAAAATTATGGCTGGAAGCCCAGGAGAAAATGGCAGTCCTTACTTCTAAGGCAGAAGATGAGGACTGTAAAAAAAGTAAACTTTTTATAAATCATATTTGATGTGCTCCCCCAATTAAAATGGGTACTTAGATAAGAAATAGTGATTTAATTAGGGAATCACATAAGTTCTGAGCTGGAAAACAGGTACAGCTAAAAAGCACAAGGAGATCAAGTGACTTGCCAATGGTCACACAGTAGAGTTAGTTTATGTATTCATTTGACTTTAAGTCATTACAAAGTAATAAAAAGTTGTACAATCATTCAACATAAATAAAATCCAGAATACATTAACATATACATGACAAACCTGTTAAAACTTCAAATAATTATTAAATAGTGCTATATGTTGAATGCAACTGAATCGTTTGGGGAATTTCTTGTCATGATGCAGACATAATACAAATCTGTTAGAGATTCCAAAACAACCTATATTTAAAATCCATCTTCTTAATAAGTCTCTAGATAACTGGTATAGAAGCCCTAAAACATGTTTCAGTCCTATAGATAAGGCACAACTATCTGGGTCCAGAGATCGAGGTACAATGACATGCCCACTTTCAGGTGAGAAACTTAACTAAATCACACATATGTTACCATATAAATTCAGCCTTCCTGTTACTCTTCTGTAGTCCTTTATGTTACATAGATTCTAAATACAATATCAGGGGACCTCGTAACAAAGGGACCCGCCGTGTGCCATTACGGCAAACATATAGTCCACTAACTCCTTTGGGTGATGATAATCCAATCGGATCTTACACCACCACACATTAGGAATGGGACCCTAAGAAGCCCAAAAGCTGATTAGGAATAGGATTTCCTTTTTTCCCATCTCAACATGTATAATTCATCTCTGCAAACATTACTTGGTCTCAGAATTTCCAGGCCTAGCTTCGTGGCAACAACACTCAGAGTTCAGCCAAAGTAATCTCCCTTACTTTAGGGAACATTATAGCCCATCCCTGACCACATAAATCATTCCCACTAAGGAAATTAAACAATAAATCAGGACATTATCAAACCCATTACTTTATGCTCATAGGTTTGTTAAGGTAGGTCCAATTTAATGGGCCAAATATTATCAGTGAGAAAGGGTTTACACACTATGTTTAGACAGTGATCTTTCTTTATAAATGAAATTGTGAGAATTAGGGCCTTATAAGGACTAACCCTGCAAAAGAACAAAAATCAGACATCAACATTGTTAAAACAATATTTATATAGATTTACAGTAGCTGTTTGCTTGACGAGAGAAACCGAGAGTTGTTTTTTCATAGGAGCGACACCAGAGCATTCGAGCTCAATTGCCATTGATCTGTAGTTAGGTTAAAAATTCAGTCAGTAACCAGAAAAAGAACAATAGCAAAACTTAACATCACCAGGAGTCGGGGCAGTAAGCAGTATAGAGAAAATCCAAAGAGCAGTACCTCTAGGCAGGAAGTTTCATTGCTGAGGCCTAGAAGCAGATGTTGTTTGCTGGTTTCTCAAATATATGTTACCTCTTGGTACCCAATTTTAATCCAGCAGAATGAGAACTCTGTCTGCTTTTCTGAGTCAGTTCCAGTCTCCGTCATATAAGGATCTTTTCAGCATTACTTTGCCATCTCTTCTCTGCTCAAAACACTTCCTGCAGTAAACCCCCTCTCTTTTCTCCAGCTCCAAAAATATATTTTGCAGTACCTGTTGAAATAAAACATGAAAAGCGCTCCATTCTGAAAAGGCCACAACGCTCCACTCGGAAAAGGCCATAAAGCTTATCAGCACCAACCGTGCTTTTTGTAGTGTTGGCCTTCTCCTCATTATCCATCCTCCAAGTTCTGTTAAGTTGGGATACTTCAGGAAAAATCCACAGATCACCGACTAGTCACCAACTATACGCCGATGGCACACCGGTAAACAAGCCACCTGCCCAGTTGGGATGACTGCTTAAAAGTAACGATGAATACAGTATATTATAAAACTCACAGTGCTGAAGGCCATCGATCAGAAAAAGTAACATTTCTTTCATAAAGACCCATTTAAATATCAATACTGTTCATTGGGAATAAAATGAACGCCACTCAGAACGCCATGTGCTAATGCTCGGCAGACAAATGTTCGTAAGTCATGGGTCTCATTACAATCTTTCTGTGGCTCAAAAGTGCTTACTCAGTAACAGAGAGCAATATGACTAGGGCTTCATTCACACAGTATACAAACAATGGCTTCTGGGATAGAAACTCAGCGGTAGCTGCAGTGTCCTTGAACACTGTGGTGTATGAGAGTTCTTACTGATAAAAGAACAATGAGAGCTGCTGGCTGAGGCAGCAAAAAATATTGCTTAATACAAAACATTTTGCATGATGGCCGATGGAGAGGCTATATGTGATACACAAAAAAAAACCTGTAGAAATACTTGTGAGATGCTTTGCCTTCTTGCTGTTAATCAACAATCTACAATTAACTAGAATCAACCTTAATTAAATTATTTCAAATCTAGCTAAAATATACACATATGCCAATCACGAACCACTAGCAATGTCTCATCAGAATGTCCAAAAAGTTTGCAGCATTACAGAACATATGGTCGTGCTGAGGGTGTAAGCACATCTAACAAACCGGACTACACTCTTTGCAAAAAGCCAAATTTGTTGGCTATTTTACTGGCATAATTTTTTCTGTAGAAAATACACAAAAACACTAGTTGCTTTATTAAAACCCCTGCTAGAGGCATTGCTAACTGGTTACGATGACATTTGACATAGCAGTTGCCTAATTTGGCACATTGTCTGCAAACTGCAAATCTTTTCCACAAATTACAATCCAAAACATCATATCCCTGCACCTACAAAAGAACATTTTTCAACCCTATAACACTTACTAAAGCCAGTCTTTATCTAGCAAACAAGATTCTTCTAATTTAAATTTAATTAACTCTAATGACCAAAGCCACATGACGTAAGCAGTCTAAAAGACAGACTTGACTTTTGCTGCCTAGGGAACACTAATAACTGTAAGCAAAACAGTTTTAAAACAAACACACAATAATAGTCAATGAGGCTAATACTATTAAACCTTAAGTTACATTGCAGAATACAGTACTGTCTGGTGTTTTGAGCATTCACCAGTTAGCTATTATCTCAGCTGCAGGGTACAGAGCAACCTTGAGAGAGGAAGATCTTAATTTAGCTGAAAAAGTAAACATTGACATTCACCTAACAGAGAACAAACCATAGTGTATTAATGTTACGTCTTACTGCTTCTTAAAGTGAGTAGCAAGGAACATTTGTAATAGATTAATGTTTTACCCCTAGAACTGTTGTAGATTGAAGTAGACACAGAAGGAAAGGTTGATCAACCAAAATATATAATTAAAAGTACTAACCATGGACAAAGTTGAAAAGAAGCATTAGGACAGGTTTAGCACCCAGCCAGAGAGTTTTCTATTTTTTTTTTTTTATTTAACCAGGGTCATAACAGACAGATGTTTGTACCAAGAACTCCAGTAGTTTCAAGTACGCTTCATGAAAGTTTATTTGAAACTTTCATGATGGTACAGCAGCCGACCACTCAACAGTCATTAACTCTGTAGGCTGCAAAGCCAGAGTTTTGGATGATTGGAATACCTCATCTGGCCTACATATAGCTTGTACAGGATTATCTTTAGTTTTAGCTACTGAAGCAAAATCATCCCACCCACCATGAGCAGTGAGATAAGCTGAGACATTTAGTCTCAGCTCTGCACATATTTTAAACATGTCAGTAAGTAGGGACATTTTTAACCATTTGTGGCTCAGTAACTGTGTTTTAAACCACAGTAGCTGAAGACACACAGATGGCTCTTACATATGTGGGTGCCTTTAAAAAGGACACCACAACCTACGAGAAAGCAGCCCAGCTTCACAGAGTTCCAAAGCTGCATAAGGTTCAACCAAATGCAGAGCAGCAGTCTGCCTGTACAGAGGTTCAAATCTTCCTAACACCCACTCAGTAGGGGAGTGACAGCATGTTGTACATTGGAGTCCCTAGTGCCAGTGCTCTAGGAAACAGAGAACTGCTGTCTGTGAATTTAAACCAGACTCCCAAGCTGTAGCTCGCAGCTACTTGTAGGGGAAAATTAATTCCCAGAACTCAGTTCCCAATAGGAAATGAGTGTACCTTAGTTAGCCAAACAACATTTGCCACAATCGCCAGCATTATGGTAAGTCCAGCTTATCATCAGATTCTTGTATGTTGGATTGGCTATTCAAAGAATATACCACAAGCAGTATGTAATAAAAAGCAGTTTTATTACAAATACGGCAGACATGTGACAAAGCAATCACAAGGGAGCTGATTTCCAGCCATTCCTCAAGTATGGTCTTGTTCTCTCTTAGAAGCTGGTGTGTATACAATATAAATATATATATTTTTTTATGTATTTATTGAATTCTCGGATTACAACCTTTGAGCTGCAAGCTCATTTACAAAGTTTCCACGTCAGGAAAAATAATGCGAATGTACAATAGTAATCACAGAGATGCAAAGAATTAAACATTTAACAATGGTAAAAAGACTATAAAGAAACTGGGATAGGGATGCTTTAGTGGACAGGCAAGGATAGAACAGCAGGAGTAAATTGCCTGGGAGAGTGGGGGAAGGAGGTGGTAAGGATTTATGGGAGAGGGAAAAGAGGGAGGTAGTCATCTTGAAGCAACCCTAGGTTAGGGGGTCACCATGTCTGAGAGAGGTTGGGGGAGGAGGACGGGGTTGCAAGTGAGGTGGGGAATGGAGCCTGGGGGAAGGAGGTAAGAACCATGATGGGTAGGGGGCTGTGGGCTAGGGGTTGGGGGAAAGAGGGAAGAAGAGGGAAGAAGCAAATTAGGTGTCCATGCATTGCAAATTGGTGGGGTAGTCGGGGTTTTAAGCAGGAGGGTTGGTCAGGTAGGACAGGTGCATTTCCTTTGTGAGGAAAGGTGGGACCTAAGTGCAGATTTGAACTAGTCAATTTTGATAATTGTGGCTAGTTCTGTTAGGAGTGAGGAGAGCCATAGAGATGCCTGGTACTCAAAGGAATGCTGACCTTGGGTAGTGCGATGATAGGGGATCTTGATAGAGATCTTATTGGAAATCCTTGTAGTCCTGATCAGAGCAACCTGGTGTATGAGGGAGCTGAGCCCAGGAGGCAGTAAGTCCAGGGTTGCTTTTTGGCAAGGAGACAGGTTTGATAGCAGGTCCTATCAAACAGATTTAGCCAACCGGTTTGCTGGTAGAGGTGGCAGGTATGAGTCAGGTGAGGGGCTTTATTGAGCATGGAGGTGAGTCACCTCAGTGTGCTGCACCGTAGATGGCAAGGCCATAATCAGTGGTTGAGAAGACCAAGCTGGTTATGGAGAGCTGGAGGGCTTTGGGAGTGAGGCTGCTACGGTGCTTATATAGCAGGCCAAGCTTCCTGTTAGCTGCAGTGGCCACCTGGTTGATGTGTGCTACATATGAGAAGGAGCTGTCAAGGGTGAGGTCCAGGTATTTGAAATTGGGGACCATTTCAATGGTGATCTTATGTAGATTCTGTATGTTATGGGTTGCGTCTCTGTGGCAGCTGTGCGCTGACACAAAGAGCATGGTCTTCGTCTTTTTTGTGGTTGACTAGGAGTTTAGCTTTGATAAACCAGGCTTCAATGTTGTTGAAGTCATGTTGAAGACATTGTTCCAGAATGATAGGGTCAGAATGACTGGAGTAGATCACCACATCATCAGCGTAGAGAAGGATTTTTTGTCGGCAGGCTAGTGGTAGGTTATTTAGAAAGAGACTAAAGAGGAGAGGGCCAAGGATGGAGCCTTGGGGTACTCTGAGGGACACTTGAAGGGGGTCAAAGAGTACATTGTATATTTTTACCTGCTGAACATGCCCTGAGAGGTAGCTCCAGAACCAGCACAGTGAGTCAGAGGAGAGTCCTATTACCTCTAGTTGTGCCAAGAGGAGGTCGTGGTTGACCATATCAAAGGCCTTGGTGAGGTCAATAAAGGTTGCTCCCACCAACTGCCCCTGGTTGAAGGCACTGTGAATGTAGCCCGTGAACTTGAGAAGTGCAGTAGTAGTGCTGTGGTGTTGACAGAAGCCATGCTGCTGTTGGCATTGTAGTTGGTATTTATTGAGGTGAGCTGTCAGCTGGTCGTAGACTATTCACTCGAGGGCTTTTGAGATAGGTGGTAGGACTGAAATTGGGCAGTAGTTGGCGTGGTCTGACTTACTACCAGATTTATGGACAGGGGTTACTATAGCAGCTTTTCCGAGGCTTGGGAAGGTATCTGTGGTGAGGGATAGATTTACGATGGAGGTTATTGGGGTTAGCAGTTTGTCAAGGGTAAGAGAGATTAATTTTAGGTCGAGGCCCCTCGGAGCTGTGCCTGGATTTCCCAAGGACTTTGACGAGGTATTTTTCCAGTTTAGATAGGACTTGAGGAAGGGGCTTGGTGTGTTGTGGGGAACTATGGAGTGGCTGACGGAATAATAAAATGAACATTTGTTAAAATATAATTACGTACCACTGCTGGAATCAATGAAATACATTTCAAGGCTAGAACAAAATACCATTATCTCTTTTGGGTGGAAGTAAACATGATTAAAGTATTGGCAACCTCATGAATTTCATACCTACTACATGGTTTATTGATACCCTTTACAGAAAATTGGCTCATTGAAATTAGTAAGCTATTTAAAAATGATGGGCTGTATTCTCAAGGAGAGCCAAAAATTCCATAGTTGTAGAAAAATGACTTGCAGCACTGTGGAAATTCAGTTGTGGCATATTAACAAAGAAATGTTCTACAGTTGCAGATAATTGCAAAACTGGCAATTGTGAAATTCCGCAAATGCTGAAAATCTGCAACATTTTTTCCACAGCTGTGAAAATAATATTAAAGGCCCAGCAGACAGAACAACTGTAGGTGCTCCATATTACTGTAAGTGGAGCAGAAACCTTTGACAGTCTTGCAAAAGTTGCAGCGGAACCAACACTCCCAGTGAAGCAAGCAGACAGTCCCACAACTGGGAGCATGGTAGCTCCACCTGTACCAGCAGGACCTTGCATCCACTGGTAATAAGAATCTGTTGGTTATGTCTCTCTCTGAGGTGTTTCTTTCTCCTGTGTCTATAGCACACACTTCTGGCTGTTCCCACTTCTGCCTCTGTGGGCTGTACTGGATCATGTGGTTGCGGTTTGTTGCCTTTCAATGGAAATGTGTACTATTTGTGTTGTAACAACTGACACTACTATACAACTCACAGATTTGCAGTTGCTGGTGCCTGAACCCCACTATAATTGTATCCCAATTGTTAGTACACTGCTTTTTTGCTCAGGGTGAGTTACACCTCACTCTCTGTGGTGCAGCATATGCACAACATTCTTTCCGCAATGCAGAAAAACAGTGGCTGAGAATAGCCTTTAAAGGGATATGCCATACTTTTCAATGGCTTTTTTTTGCTCAGGAACTTTTGCAGCTGCACTTTTTTCTGCAGTCCGTAGTGTAGTTTTCCTGCAGCTGATGAAGTTTTGTGTATACCACTTAATGCAATTACCCCTTTTTTTTCTGGAGCTGCTCAACCTTTCGGGTCTTGCACATTTTGTTACACCTTCCAAGTGTTTGGAGAATCCAGCCCTATATTTGAAACCGTAAAAAACCCAGGCTCTCCTGGTAGAAACTGTGCTTATCTAAAGTGGAGGGAGGACTGTCCTGTCCAGACAATGCTTATTATGAATTAGTATACAAACTTAAAGTAGCTTTATGTTGGGCCTAAGATGATAATTTAGATTTAACAATAGAAAACAACTGTGCAAACATAAATGAAAACCAAATCTATGAAATCAACAGTATTTGGTTTAATGCAGATTATTTTAGTAAATGCAAAAATACAATAATAGCTATTTTAGTAAATCAATTAAGATATGTTACTGTTGTAAAGTGGAACACAAAATCTTTTTTTTTCTGATTCATTATGGAATAATCCAAATGTGAGAATTAATGGAAAATGCATCTACCATAAACAATAGGTATGTATAACCTGAAGGATATAATGGTGTGACCCAGATTACAATAATGACACACCATTCAAAACAAATATAATTTATTAGCATCAGATCACTTCAAATATATACAAATAATGAGCATCTTTGAAAAAGACTTCAAACAATGGGAGAGGATTCCAGAGAGGAAAAAGGAGGAGGGTGTTTTAAAGAAAATAAAGAACAGAAAAGGTTTATTTGCTCAATATATTTTTAGTTAAATATTTATAATTGTCTAAAAACCCTAAAAGAAAAATGGAATGCAGATGCACAGTTATCATTTACAGACAGTGACTGGGTTACAATTCTCTGTACAATTTCACATTACCACACATCTGGATGTAAGACCATTCAATACAAAATTATTAATACTGCACACTTCACTCTTTATAGATAATATAAAGCCAAGCTGATTATTAATTCAAATTGTTGGCACTGGGACTCAGACACTGCTGATACATATCATGTGTTTTGGGGCTGCGAAATGGTAAAATCATGGTGGAAAAAGGTGCTTGCTATTCTTAGAAAGTTATGTATTTACTTTCAAAATATCAGCTGCACAAGTATGATATATTTTTTTTAGTTGTTTAACCAGGAGTAGCACATTAAGCTGAAAGCTTTTTTATAGGTGCAACCTGGAAGTTAAGTGACTTGCTCGGGGTCATACAGTATGCAAGTGGAAGCTGTGGGATTCAAACCCAGGTCTGGTCTGCTGGAGGCCACCAGATTTGCAGCTCAGAGCCTTAAACCACTGCGCTATACTTCCCCCCCTTGAAATATTTGAAATCTTTGATAAGAAAAACTATTTTCCAAATTACAGATATTAATAATCTCAGCCATAATGATTCCAACCAAATGTATTTTATTAAAATATTGAAAGGAAAAATAAAAATACTTTCCCTAACACAGAATGGCCAGGGTTAATACTTTCTTCTGTCTTTGATCAATGTTTTTTTTCCACCCCATCCATGGCAAGTTATTGGATTATATATTTATAATATTGATGTAAAAGATTGCAACTTTAACTCATTTTTCCCTGGTTAACATGCAACACATTGTATGGTCATTTCTAATTGCAAAATCTATTAATCTGTATTCATCTTATCTTCTCTCCAAAATGTATATTTTGTACTTTGAATCTAATGTGAATTCTAATTTTGTACCATTTAATTCTGCATACATTTCTGCCCTGTGAGAACAATAAAAATACTACGGGGGGGAGGGGTGCCCAGAAGTTTCTCAACTACCCCTTTTGTCTCCCCTGCTTAATATTATCTTACTGTGCTTAGATAGTAAGTCCAACACAGATATGGTGTACTCTGACAAGCCTCTATGATGAGTACTGAAATAACTCACTTGTAAGTTCTTGCTATGCAAAAGTAGTCAGCTTTATTTTCCACTGTCTCTTTGTGTCCTCCTGCGACTTATTTGCTGGTGTTTCTGTCTGTGGAAAATATAATTGACTACTTATGGACTAGAACTTTCAAGTGAGTTATTAAAGCACTCATCACAGACAGAGGCTTGTCAGAGTGTACCATATTTGTGCTCAACTTTGTGTTTCTCTGGGGCTACCTACCCCATGGCAGCACTGGTTACCCACATTGAGTGAGCATGGGTCCACCTGTAACAGACTGTGCTCTTTAATAGTAGGTTGTAAAATCATGGGAAGATTTGGAGGTTACCTGGTTGGGAAATCAAGATTTTATGTAAAGTGATTGGAAAACTTTGAAAACACATTTTCATAACAAAAATCATACAGTTGTTATTCGTTTTGCTTATATGAAGAACGATTCAAAAATGTTAAAAAAAGGCATTTAAAAATGTTTGAAAAAAGGCTATCAATACATTTTTAGTATATCGATACACTGAAAGTGTATTAACAGAATGTGTCAATACATATTGATATATTTACTTAAAAATAAGGTTTCTAGACCTAATGATTTAAAACAGGTGATTATTGTTTCATTGTCTAGTCCATTGATCCAGACCTCCACCACCCCCTCTCCCATTTCTGTATATTTCCATTATGCAACCTCTGCACTTGGAAGATTAGATAAGGTTGTCTGCAGGTTTCTCAGTGGGGAAGTTAATGACGTGATGCCTGTCCCTAGAAAGCATTAGCATGACTACACTGTATGGACCATGAAGCCTCCTCCTGGGACCGCGGGCCATCCTTTGCAACAATCAGATGCACCAAGGCAATAACAAGAAGCTTCACAAACCTATTATTTCAGTTGAATTGAAATGCACCTCTCTAAGCTTTAAACTGCTTGAATGCAAAAGTGTCTTGGACAAGCAAACATTTCATTTTCATTTTCCTTTTATTAGGAAATATTTTGAGCAAATAAGCACATTTTCAAAGGTCTGATGTCATGAAAAGACAACAAACATATAGTAAAACAAATACAAATCAGGTACAGATGCAATATATTTAAATACAATTGTGTTTAATTGATCTATATAAATTTCTTGAAGCTCATTTTAAATTGACCAAGTCATGTCTCGTAAAAATGAAAGGGTAATTCATTCAGAGATTCAGTGGCCTTAAAGCAAAAGCAAAATGTTGCAACATGCTTTTGGGAGGGACTACAAGCAGAATCATATTGTTTTAATTTTGTTTCTGATTTATTTCCAGAAAAGACCATACAACATGTTCTTTCCAGTGGGGCCCTACTTCTATCCATTTAAACAGTTAGGTGGTATGGGGCAGTCGTGCCTCCAGTATGGCAGCTACCCTCCTCGTTTCTGAAATGAGCACTGCCTGCTGCTCAATCATGGTGCACTGCTGTCGCACGATACGTCTCAGGGGGTCCTTGGTGCCTTCAGATGTCTGCGGCATCGTTGCCCACAAGAAGGATCAGAGTGGACCTACAAGAGAAAGGGGGAGCATGTGAGGACCAGCCAGGAGTCATACATCAGCCACAGGTGGCCATACAGTGATAGATAGCATGTCCCGAAGAAGAATCCCGAGTGGAGGTGAGTGCCACACTGGTGGACCAACCCAGAAGGTGCCCACACAGCAGGCCTGGGTGATACACGCACCAACCGAAACTGCAACACACACGGTGAAGAGAAGCCAGACAGCACCAGGGCACAGGTGACACCTCCCACCCTAGCACAGCACACAGACAGACAGACAGACAGGGCAGACACACTGCTGGACCACCAGAGAGCTGTGTGCAAGGGCCATGCAACAACACCCACAAGGGCACCCACACATCGGGACATGTTGCTCACTGACAGATGGGAATGAACCATAAAGCAGAGCACAACAACAACAGCAACAGAAGGGTGTGCTGAAGCAGCACCAAACCATGACAGTGGCCTGCCAATGAGCAACCCACAATAGGGCATAACAGGTACACAGGGTGCAGGTGGTGGCAGAGATGGTCCAACGCACACCACCATGCATGTCCCCTGAAAGCATACCACACAACTGTACCACAGTATATGGAATGTGCCCGATCACGGGTTAAAGGCTCTCTGCACCACCCTGTGAGGACAGGCACCACAGCCCAGGCAACTGTGTGAAGCAACATCCCATACTAAATGATGCACATAGTATGATAGCAATGGAACAACAAACACTTGGAACATACATGCATCGAGGTACCTGTGACATGAGTACCACAGGTAGATATCCCAGTACATGAACTGCATAGTGCCAGTAAGCACCATAGTATGACAGGCAATGAACCACAGTAGGTGGAGAGTAGGAGGAGAGGTATGGCTGGAAGTCTTAGGGCGGGGTGTCCCGCAGCCACAACAGGCATGTGTGTGGCATGATGCAGGCCCGTCCAGGGATGGTAATGCCACCCACATGCAGGTGGTCGGGGGGCCAGAGGATGGATCACACTGCACCACAGAGGTGGCCATGCCAACTGACAGTGTGTGTCCCCACTGAACACCCACCACCAGAGCCCCCCCACCAGCAACTGGCACCCCCACAGCCATGCAAGCCAACAGTGCCCCACAGCCCCTCCCAGGGCACAGCAGACACACAGCCAGCACCAGGCAGTGGTGTGCAATACAGGTGTGCAGCACAGCACAGTGCCACTGGCCCATTGCCCATCCCAGCCATGCCACCAGAACATGCACTGGCAGAACACAGAATGAGACACCAAGCACAGTGTAACAGCACACAGTATAAAGGACAGTACTCACACAACAGATCCCTGCTCTCAGGGCTGCTCTCCTTCGCCCACTGTGGCATGGCTGTCACCCTCGGGCTGCCCTCTCGCTGCTAGGTCCATGTCCGGTCCCCATCTCCAGTCCTGGGCTGCTTGATCCACTCTACAGGAAAAGGGAAACATTGACTTAAGTGACTGACACAGTATACACCACATGCAGCACAGCAAGATGCAAATGCAACTCCATCAACACTGCACACACAGGGACACCCAGGGCCAGTGGCTGGACATGGAGGACACCCACACAGAGTGCGTCTTGGCCTATGGAACAGTCACTAGGAACAGGCGATGTAGTCAAGGCAGCGTCATGTTGCGACAGTACCGGTCGCCCAGCGGTCATCGCGATGGTCCACACACCCGTGTGTGACATTGGGCCAGGAACAGGTCCCCTGCGCCATGGTGCTGCACCAGGACCATCCACCAACCACGCCCCAAGCAGCCACTCATACCCATGACAACCCCATGGCCACAGAATGCACCATGGCCCCATTGTGTGCACCACCACACACCCTGTACTGGGACGCCCCCCTAAGGTGCCATCATGTGATGTACCGCCCCTGCCACATGCGCGCATGCACTATGCAGGGTGGCACACACACAGACACACAGTTACACACAGATGCACATACACACACACATACACACATATGCAAACACGGGCACTGGTGCTGCCTGACTCACACATGGGAGTGGGTGTCAATGTGCATCGCCACTTACCTGGCACAGGCACAGTGCCTTCGCACACCATGCACTTGTAGCACTCCAGCTGCTGATGCTGCGGCCATTGCAGGTCTGTGTACCAGTGCCTGCACTCCTTGGCATCATGGGTGATGCCCATGCCGGCACACAGCTTTCTTGCCACTGTGGCCCACACCTGCATGCATGGGAGATAACCCCCCTGGACCTCCCCAATAAGCCTCCGGTGCCTTTTCTGTACCAGCTCTACCAGGTTTGCCATCTCAATGTCCCCACAACATCTGTCCCGGTGCTCCCTCACCTGCTGGTGCCTACCCTCTGGCATCACTACTGTGCATGACTGTGACTGGCACCAGTACCACACCAAGGAAGGTGCACCCCTGTCTGATCCCCTCACACTCAGTGCTGTAGCACCACACTAGCACATGACGTAACATGGTGCTACCCAAAAATGGCCCCAGTGTGCATGCATGACCCTGCATGACCCCTGGCACAATGCCATGCATGTGCATTGTTCCGCACTGTGTGTGTTAGCACCATGCTATGCCAGCTCTGCCTGCCTGCTAGCATGGACATGAGGCCTCATGGGCATGCCTGGTGCATGCTTTATGCCACATAGCACCGCACTATCAGGACAGTGGGCGCTGGCCACCCCATAACCCGGCACTGCCATTGGCATGGCACTAAGCTGTTAGCCGCGCTAATCAGGCCCATATTCAATGGGAATATGCAAATCAAGCCACTTGTGTATACAACATGCAAACACTATGATTAGCATATTATTATCCGATGATTTACATGACTAACAGGCTGGACTGCCTGGCTGGGCTATAAAGGGCAATCAGTGCACCACTGGTGTTGTGTTGTGGGAATGCAGCATACAGCAGACACTGCAGTACAGGGAACAACACAGATGACGACATGCAACAGGAGAGAGAGCAGCAAGTGGAAGGTCAGTATCACTGCAGGACAGCTGTTGTAATGGTACTGGTAAGGGTTGGGGCATATGCATTGTGAACCTGCTGTCCATAGTTGTACCAGCTGGGGACAGTTCCACCTACTGCAGGGCCACAGGCATGCACGGTGCTGCACAATGGTGCACAGAGCCAGAAGGCTGCCAGCCCAGCACACATGACCTAGCGCCATGACTGTGCTCCTGCATGAGCCTGCGCTAGCTGGGACCGCCTGCAGTACTGTGGGTGACAGGCAGGTGCAGGGGGGGCAACACCACGGTTTGCAAGTGTGCAGTGCAACTGTGGCTGACTGACATGCGGTCCATGACACCACTGTTGCTGCTCTGGATGTGGGACATGCAGGTTTGCAAACACTCAATCGGTGATACACAGCTACAGAACAGGGGTCACAGGGTCCCAGCAGTGTGTAGCTGAGAGTTCCGTGTGGCCTGTGCTTGGTAGCCTGCCATTGCATGCCAGTCCCCATGTAACCACCCTATGTGCAGTACCCATGTCTACTAGGGGTGCACAGTACAGTGCAAGGTGGTGGCCATAGGGGTGGACCCATCCTTGGGTGCACATGTCAGCCATGGGTGACGACAGTGCTCAGCGGGTCCAGTACATGCTGCCTGGACACTGATGGCGTGCAGTGGCACAGTGCACACAGGGGTTGCCGCAGCACATGCTGAACAGTGCTAAAGCCATGCAACTTATGCCACAATAGGTGGTCGCATGCACGTGCTGTTGTGCATGCGCAACCCAACCCAGGCATGCAATAACTGATGACACTTATCCCTTTCCATCCCTCCCATAGGTGGTGCAGCACAACTGGAGTGGATACATGCCCATCGATTCTCACAGGAGGAACTTAAGATGTTAGTGCGTGGTGTCAAGGAGAGGGAGCAGGTACTGAGGCAACACAAGGCCATGAATGCAGTGGTGCGCCGGGCTTGGGAGGGGTCACCACTGGGGTCAATGCAGTTGGTGGTTGAGGCAGGACAACAGAGGCAGTGCACAAGTGGTGGAATGACATGCTGCGCAGGGCAAAACGGGGGAGGCACAGTGGCTTCGTGAGAGGATGAGGACCAGTGGTGGACTGCAACCAGCACAGCTGCGGGAGGAGGACCCACTCATGGCTGTGGTGGCATCGACACTGTTCCTAGTGGCTGTGGCAAGTGTCCTGGGTGGTGGGTGTGAGATGCCTCTCACACCACCCAGGGCAGGTCTGTACCCACATGTGTGTAATCTGCATGATGTGACGGCACAGGGTGTTAGTGTTGGGGCTGAGCCTGGGGTGCACTGTGGGGCTGCATTGCTGTGCACACTATGTACAAGGGCTGGGTATGCATGTGCACTATGGGGAGATTGGGTGCATGTGGCCACTAGATATTGCCATGGGGGTGGTGCGTGGGGTGTGCATGTCCACAGCGGGTGGCACGTGTACTAGGGTGTGCATGTTCGGGTGGCGGAGGTGGAGGTGGTGGTGGTGGGGCGCACAATGCATGTATGGGTGAATGACCCTGTCCTGTTTTCATCCACAGTGGCATGTGCAGGACTAGCAGTGCACCAGGACCATGCTGGGATGGCTGCCTCAGGACAGCAGGTGGAGGAGGAGGACATCCAGCCGTCAACATCTGGCCTGGGAGGTGGATGCGTACATCCAGGGCTGCCCTGTGTGTGTCACTCACATGGAGGACTCATTCAGCTGACAGGGGAGGGGGGCCCTGCTGGAGCTGGAGAGCTTCAATATGGAGACACCATGGAGGATGCCCAGGTGGAGGATCTGTGTAGTGTGCAGGTGATCCTCCCGACTGTTACCAGTGACATTGACACAGATGTGTCAGAGGGCTCCTACCTCATGCCCTTGGAGGGGCCTGTGGAGCGGGGTACAGGGGTGGGGCTGGGCACAGGCAGAGGCTCAGGCACCAGGGGGGTGGTCAGCCTTACTGGCATGGGTACTGCCATGCAGCTGGTGGGTGGCCAGGAGGGAGATGTGTGTGCGCCATTGGACATGCGGTGTCCCCCACAGGTTGTGGGGCAGGTCCCTCCAGCACAACTGATCATCACCAGTGGTGTACAGTGGCAGGACATCCTGCCCATGCAGCAGCATCCTGACCCATTTGTGTTGCAGGTCCTTGTGCCAGCCACCACTGGGGAGGCTGCACCCTTGGAGCAGGATGCCCCAGGGTCCTGCCCACTGCTTCAGGCTACCCTGACAGCACAGCAGGAGGCATAGATGGACCTGCATAGCCTCTGGTGGGAGCTCAGGCATGAGCTTTCGTAGCTCCATGAGTCTGAGTCCCTGGGCTTCGCCCAGGCAGAACAGCGTGCTCAGGACAGGGTGGGCTGTGTGGTTGCGGTGCTGGACCATGGCTTTGATGGGCTCACAGCTGCAGTGGTAAATCACACCACTGTGCTAAGCGGGGTGCAGGGTGGTCACCGGGATGTGTAGAAGGGGGCAGGGTAACCGTGGCACAGGGGCCCACAGGCATGGAACCTGTGACCGCAGGGGTGCCACTGGCTGCAGCTCATATACATCTAGCACATCCACTGGCACCAAGTACCACCATGGACGTCCACTCATCCTGTCTGGTTCCACCAGTTGGTGGGGGCACAGGCAGACCACCCTGCCTGCCTCACTGTGGTCCTCCCCCAATGTCTCCTCTGCACAGAACACTCCTGGGTCTGTGACTGACTCCTGTGGTGTGTGTTGTGTGCATGGTTGTAGCCACCATTGATCGGTATGGACATCCTGCACCCGTGCACAGTCACCACCCCTGTGTGCACATTGGCACACCCACACCCTGGTACACACATTCACACACACAGACACATATGCACACACCCGCACCCCGTCACACGCACCACCCCACTTGCACAGCCATGGAGGCCCTCCTCACCCTGCCACCACACATCAGGCATCGACCTTCCTATCACACCATGGCTGTGTATTCACTCTCTGTTTGACCTGCACACCCCTCACGTCACACCGAACACACCCACATGCATTGTGATCCACTGTTTTGTGCACCTGCTCTGATTTGTGTTGTCACTGTTGTGGTTGTTTGTGCACATTAAAATATAAATCATTGTACTGTTTCTTGTTGCTGCAGTCTGTACCACCCTCTGGCTTGTGACAATGTTGTGATGATGCTGGCCCTGTGTTCTATGGCCCTGCAGGCCATGCGAGGATCCCCTCCTCCAAGTTGCTCCACTATCCCCGACCGCTGGCTCTGGCTCACTGTCGGCCTGTTCCTCAGGTAGAGGTGCCTGTATCCCATGGTTCATTGCAATGTTTTGCAACATGCAACAGGCTAGGAAGATACGGCCTACCTTCTGAGGCCTATACTGTAGGGCACCACCTGATGTGTCTAAGCATCGGAAGCGCATCTTCAGTATGCCAAACACCTCTCTATGATGTTTCTGGTGTTGGAGTGTGCCTCATTGTTCTGCTCTTCAGCTATTGTGGCTGGCTGTGGTACCAGTGTCAGCAGTCAGGGTCGCAGGGATAGGCTGTCCCTCTTGGGAGATATGGCCTGTTAGTGTTGTACTGCTGTCTGCCAGTTTCTGTCATGCATCCCGTGTTGTCCTCCCACACCCATCCTGACCTCCCATGCCTGTCCCTGTCCATGCTGTGGTGTGTGTGCCTGGTGTGTGCTACTCACAGACTAGGTATCCACTGGCTATCCTGCCCTCCTCAAATGCCTGGCACAGCTGGGACTGGTGTCAGATGAAGGCGTCGTGGGCACTGCTGGGGTACTGTGCATAGACATTGTTGATCGCCCAGTCTCACCGCACCACCCTGGCAATTGATGGGTGGTACCCCTTCCTGTTTATGTATATGTCACTGCCAGCACCAGGTGGTATGCGGATGGGGACATGGGTGCAGTCAATGGCACCCAGTACTGCTGGTAGGTGCACAACTCAATTGGAATTGCTGCATTGTTTCTCTGCGCTCTGCTGCTGTGCTGGGGAATACTATGAACTCCCTAGCATGTGGCAGGAGAGCCTCTAGGAACTGGGTCAGGAGGTGTGAGGTTGCAGACTGTGATACCCCAATGGTGTCCACCATTGGTCGTTGAAATGTCCCTGTGGCTAGGAAGCACATCGCTGCTGTCACCTTTTCCTCTACTGTCATGGCATGGCTGCGACTGGTGTTGGGATGCAGCTGCTCATGCAGGAGTTCACATAGCTGCCTCAACAGTCCCCTGTCCATCCTGTACCGGCCAGTGATGTGCTCATCTGGCAGCGTCTCAAAGGAGACCCTGGGCCGGTACCACCTGTTTGCAGCATACCGTCTCCTCGGCCTGCTTTGTGGCTCATGCTGGGCCTGCTCCCCTCTCCTCCTCCTCCTCCTCCACTACAGCTACCATGAATGGCAGCATCACTGCTAGTGATACTGCACTCATTTCCACTTCCTGCTGTGGCCTCTCACCCTAGCTGTTTGCCCTGGGTTAAGACCAGCCTTTTATAGGTGGTAGTAGGCACGGTGCTGTGTGTCGTGCTATGAGTCCTAGTGCAGCGCTATGGCTTTGAATATCCCCTTGCACATGTATGCAGGTACTCCCTCTCTTTGCCCCTTGCATACATTATCGGTTTTCCCCTTGCTAGGGTGCTTTGCACGCTAACACGTC
Organism: Neoceratodus forsteri; assembly: GCA_016271365.2. Taxonomy (NCBI): domain Eukaryota; kingdom Metazoa; phylum Chordata; order Ceratodontiformes; family Ceratodontidae; genus Neoceratodus; species Neoceratodus forsteri. The sequence goes on along the minus strand of CM057452.1, from coordinate 1,564,843,924 downwards.
CTTTGAATATGGTCACTCCGCACTATTTCTGTGCTATTCCCAAGCTACTGGTTTGCGCGCTGTGCTATGCTTTGAATATCTGGGCCCCTGATGTCTGTTTGCTTTAGCTATTGTATATTGTTTGAACTGCTTTGGTCTTCTTGATGTGGTGCCTGTGTGCCTAAACTATGTAATATGTTTATATACTGCTACCCATGTATCTCCAGTGAATGATTGTTGTAACTGTCTGCTCTCCGAGCTATTGTTTTTTGACTTGTTAACTGTGCTGTCTTTGCATTAGTTTTGATGAGGTGCTTTTGTAAATGAGTCTGTGACTCATAGGTTTGTAAATCTGATATTTTTTAAATAAAATTAATAAATGTTTATGTTTAAGCCCATGAAACACCCTTATCTAGTTAATGCATTCACAATTGTAGTGGCTCTGCCAGAGCTTGTTATGATCACAGGAGGTCTGCAGGGCTCCACCCACTGGGTAACCCGTGATATGAGCGAGTGAATTTGAGCGACTAAATGTGGTGAAAGGCAAAAGAGAGAAGGCAAAATGGGCTACATGGATTTGTGAGTGCAGTTAAAATGAGCTACCTGGATTTATGAGCGTTGTGTATTTTAATGATTGTCCTAACAGGGAGTAGTATATACAGTAGCTAGAGAATATAGATTCATGTTGGTGGAGTCCCGTCGGAGCTGACCAGCTGGTGCAATGGTGAGAATCACCACCTGTGTGGCCGAGGGTCCCGGGTTTGGATCTGGTTAGTGGCAATAATTTTGTTTCTTATTGTTGTTGTGTTGTGGGCTAGGTCCCTTTCTGTTTGTCTTCCTGATCTTTTACCTCTCTACCCCCCCATGCTCCCTTGCAATGTTCTCCCCCCTCCCATCCTCCCCTGGTGCTGTAGCCCCATCCTGAGTGTGTCCCTATTCCTCAGTGTCTGCCCCCTCTGGAGTTTGTTATTCATAGTTTGGAGGGTAGGGGGAAAGCCCCCCCCCAATGGCAAGTGCAGGGGTGTAGCCCCCCACAGAAAACAAAGACAAAATCGCTAGTTTTGTGGAGCAGTGTTTTGTGGGTCACCATTTTGTTAGGGGCTGTTATTCATTCGCCTTTAGTTGTTGGTGTCATTTTTAAATCGCTGTTATCATACGGCATCTGCCCGCTACAGCCCTAAAAAGACAAGAGTCCAAAATGTATCTGCTCTCAGGAGACAGATGTGTCATTCATTGTTCTACTTAATGAGAGTAATTATGTGGTGAAAAGTATTGTTGGCAACTTGGGAGTAGTCCTTTAAAAAGTTTGATGCTTGATTCTCAGAAGTTTGCTGTAGTAAAGCGATGTTTATACTGCTGCCAGATTTCATCCCTTTTTTTGACATTGAAGATATTAATTCTTCTGGATGTACCATGGAGCCCATTACGGGCCTGAATGGGTGAGTACTGAGCCAAACAATTGAGGGCTGCATACCTGACCCCTGCCAGATAAGCATGGCTGGGATTCCTGAAACCCAGCTGGTCTGATGTGCAGCCATGTAACTCCTCACATCAGGCTGTGTCAACTGGGGGAAAAACATGGTCTAGATTATGGACTTCCACTCTGAAACCCCAGATGGCCTTGCAGTAGATTCCTTGCTCTTCAGGAGCAGGGAATCATGGGATATGGCAGTATCCGTAGGGATCGCTATGTCCTCCAGTACGTGAATGTATTTTGTTCAGTGATGGACATTTGTACTTACAGTCATTATCTGCTCCCCAGTCATATGTGGCATGAAAGAGGGCCAGGGTCTGAATTGCTGTGGGTAGTGTCAGGACCTCTGGTCACTGGTCAGAGAGTGCACACCTTAACCACAGCCCTCTGGCTGGTATAACAAACACCCCATCACAGCCTAGTGGAGGTCAACCGCATCATGCATGCCACATTTGCTGGCCAATGCAGGTCTGCCCACTCCCTGTCTCCTGCACAGACTGGCTATACAGTTTTATGATAGTAAATGGATGCTTGTCCTATGTTTTTGTAATAATTAGGCATTTTAAAGTATGACTGATCAGTAGATCTCATTTTTGTATTAGGCAAGGGTGGTTTTCTACCATGAGTTTTAAGTTGCTTGGTACATGATCAGTTGCCATGTTCCATGACCAGCAGCCCAACTGTTGACTGGTTCTTTGTTGTAATGATTGCCAATTTGAGACACTGTGCAAAAAGCAGGTATTGTTATCTGATGGAAGGTCAATTCCTCACCTACATGCTTTATTAACAAGAAGTTAAATTTTATGCAAAGATGTTTTACTTGCAGAAGAATAAATAACCAAACCGTAGTCTTTTAATGACAAAATGTGTGTTAGAATAACCATTTTTTAGCACCAGGTATAAAACTGGATCTATTTCTATACAACATACTAAGTCTCTGATTAACAGATTTTACTAAAGTTTTGATGTGTTGTTGATAAGCAAGACATCTGTCCAGGGTCAAGGCAAGATATTTGTATTCGGTGACTTGTTCCAGGGTAGCTCCATCTAAAGTTTTTAAGGAAAGTGAATGTGATACATGACTGTCTTCTAGAACAAACAAACATAGTTTTGTCTTTTTGGATTTAAACTTATTTCAGTGAACCAATTCTGTACTGCAAAAACTGACTAATATATTTATTAAATTATTCTGATCCTTAATTTTGAGTAAAAATTACCATATCATCAGTGTACAGCAGGATTCTTGAGGACTTAATAACAAAAAAGAAGTTTGTTCAACAAAAACTGAAAATAAGAGGACCAAGAATTGATCCTTGAGGATCACCTAATGTTACAGGAAGGGTTGTGGAAAGTATGTTTCAAATTTTCCCCGCTGTGTATGCGGTTGGTCAGGTAGTCCTTAAACCATGTAATAACTGGCAGAGAGAATCCCAATTTATTTAGGCTTCCTAAACGTTTTTGTGCTGTACCTGATCAAACGCTTTAGAAAACTCAGTGTAAATTGAGCCAACTAAGTCACCATTATAGTGACATCATCTTCTGCATATCTCAGTACCATTGATACTGTTCATAAGCAGCAAAATTGACCTACATCTCTGCATTCTATTTAGATAGTCCCTTATCTCCTAGTTTGTAAGATACCATTATTTACATATTTCAATTCTGCTCTAGCACATTTTTACATTTTAATAATTGGGAGGCTACAGATGTTCACTCCTTGGTGGCTTCAGTATCAATTGGCTCTCACTGGATGCTAACCCCTACAAAAATGCTGCTGCAGCTATTGATTTCACACAGGTTGTGACTACCCCAACCAGATTCAATTACAGAACTGGAAATTGCACCCTACTTGACTTGGTTTTTACAAACCACGCAGAGCAGTTAACAGGTGCAGAGGTCCTCTTGGACTCCCTCAGTGACCACTTCCCTGTCATCTGATACTGGTCCAACAGGACCACCAAGCAACCCTGCAAGTGGTCGAACCAACGTGCCCTCAAACAGGGACAACTTAAACAACTACAAGCACACCTCAAGAACTGTGTCTGGGCACCCTTGGACGCTGCACAATAGCATTGATCAGGCCCTTGAATACTTTATTTCCCAATTCAACACCACTTGTGACATCCACGTCCCCTACAAAAAAAACTGAAGATAAAAAAATGCTAACAGCACCTGGATCACCTCCAACACTACTAAATCAAAGATCTAATAGAGACCACCTGTGGCACAAAGCCCAGGCCACTGGAAAACCAGCTGACTGGCAACAGCACAAGGCAGCCAGAATCACCTGTATCCAAGCCACCCACCTAGCCAAACCTACATACTACAAGGACTCACTAACCAATTCCTGGAGAGACAGCAGGTAATTCTGGGCAATCTCAGGGAACTGACAGGGAAGCCCAGCAAATCCCTCCCCCCCCATGCTTAACTTAGATGGTGCAACCATTCTGGACCCAAAACACATAGCAGACACCTTCAACTCTGCGTTCACTGACCGAAGTGGTGTACTCCTCCCTGACTTTTTCGACACTCATTCTAAACTGTATGGCCCCAAGAACTCTAGTCCACCATCACTTAATCCACTCTTCCACTTAAGAATCACTAAATAAATAAATAAATAAAATAAAATCACAATCACAGAGTCCAAAAAATAACTCCTTAGGATACTTGGCAAGGCCTGCTTTAGTAGTGACTCAATGGACCTAAAGCTCCTTCACCTAGCACTAGATGCTGTGCTCCTGCCTCTCACAAAAAGTCTAAACCTATCAATGTGCCTTAGTCAATTTCCCATGTTATGGAAAACAGCATTAGTGACCCCAACATTTCCATTCTCCCCCCCCACTTTCCAAAGTCTTGGAATGTATAGTCATGGACCAGCTCACTGACTACCTTACCAAGTACAACATCCAATGTCTTGAACAGCATAGCTTCAGGAGGGGCCATAGTACCAGATCTGCCCTCCTTCAGTAAACAAATTTCATCCGCCAGGTAATTGATTGTGGGAACTTAGTGGGGTCAATTTACATTGACCTCACTAAGGCATTTGATACTGTTAATCCACCCCCTCCTACTCAAATCCCTTCTTGACATTGGTTATTGACAGATACAGCAGCCTGATTTAAAAGCTAGCTGTCTGGCTGGTTCCCCAAGGCTCCATACTGAGGCTGCTGCTTTTCAGACTCTTTCTAAACTCCCTCCCACTTGCCTGCTCCCTGCTCCAGTAATCTCCTACTATATGCAGATGACTCTGTAGAATATACTAGCCACTTAGATGCGCTTCCATTAGCTGTTAGCCTACAACACAGCTTCACAGCAGTGGAGACCTGGGTTCTCACAGCACAAGCTGGTTATGAACTACAAAAATAAAAATCAGTGCTTTTCGACAGTCCTCATAATAGAAACATAGAATCTGATGGCAGATAAGGACCACTTGGCCCACTTAGTCTGCCCATTTCCCTATCTAATGGATAAGCTGCAAATCCTAGTTAACCAACAGCCTACTTCCTCCTACCTCCCCAAATTGCCTTATGTCTGTCCCATGCATTCTTGAATTCCCCCACTGTTTTTGACTCCACGACCTCCTCAGAAAGGCTGTTCCATTCATCTACAACCTTCTCCATGAAGAAATACTTCCTCACATTACCTCTAAGCTGTCCCCCCTCTATCTTCAAATTGTGCCCCCTTGTTCTTGCACATATCTTTTTCTGAAATATGCTACCCTCTTGGACTTTGTTGATTCCCTTGTGGTACTTGAAAGTTTCTATCATGTCCCCCCTCTACCTCCTCCTTTCCTTGAGGCTATACATATTAAGCTCCTTTAGTCTTTCTTCATACGTCTCCTGGTGCAGACCCTGCACCATTTTGGTTGCCCTCCCCTGGACAGCCTCCACCTTGTCTATGTCTTTGTGGAGATGGGGTCTCCAGAACTGCATGCAGTACTCCAGATGTGGTCTTACCAACTGCCTGTACAGAGGGATAACAACTTCCTGTTTTCTATTGGTGATGCCTCTTCCTATGCATCCCAGTATCCCCCCAGTCTTCCTTACTGCCTGCTCACATTGCTTGCCCACCTTTAGGTTATCTGATATAACTATCCCCAGGTCCTTTCCATTTTTGTTGTTGTCAGTATCTCACCCCCCATTGTGTACTCTTCCCTTGGGTTTTTGTTCTCTAGGTACATTACTTTGCACTTCTTTGTGTTGAATCTAAGCTGCCATACATTTGACCATTCCTCCAACCAGTGACAGCGGTAGGGTTCCATGAATGTGGGTCCAGTTGGACCCGCCAGTACCAGAAATGTGGGTCCAAAACCCATATTTGTGGGTCCAAAATTCGGAATCATTAGAAATGATGTAGATATGCATTAACATTGTTTGTATGTTGATAATATAGACGTTAAAGCAGTTTCTCAATTTTTTTTTGTTTTGGCCTCTTTCAGGTAATGTACCAGTACCAGCCAGGCCAACCAAGTCCACACACACACCCAAGGTTAGCTACACAATCTGTGTGATCAGCTATGCATGGGAAAGAAAGTACATGAAAAAGGCAGAGGACAGACTGCAGATAGCACACCCAGAGTCGAGACTGTAGTCAAGAACAGAGTAATAACCAGCCTGTGCGAGTTCTGCTGCATAGTTCACTACGTCATGCACAGCAAGGCAGCAGGAAGTATGGGAGTCGGGACTAAGTGTGTACTGTGGACAATAATTTAATTTTTTGGCAGAGTGAGATTTGAGAATGGGGGAGCCAGGGAAGACTGGAGAATGGAGATGTCATGTTAAAAACATAATCCGTTTTTTTTTCCCCAGTAACTGTCAGCGCCTGCCTGTCACTTTAATTAGCAAGTATCAAGTTCAGAGACAGTATGACGATGACTAGGACCACTGTTAGTTTGTGATGTGTGTGTGTGTGTGTGTGTGACTGTTTTTGTAATTATAATGTTGTTACTATAGATTAGTTAAGTGCCCAAGCTACTATATCTATCATCATCAAACCACTATTTGTCACAGACACAAGATAAGACAACTCACAAATTAATATAGATAAACATTTTACTTGAGTAAACAGAGAATCTCAAGACAGCAGACAGTTTACTTTGAAATAAACTTAGTGTCACCAACTGTTATGCACATACACTTAATGTCAAGTCAAAAGTAAAAGCAAGTTATAATCATCATCAGATTTGTGCTGTAATACATTTTCTTACAGTCTAAGTTGTATTGTATTCATCATTTAGAATGGTTTTATAAGGTGCTGCTGCTGACACAGATACCTATGGTAAAATTGAGCGATTCCATAGTTAAAAATGTTTCTATTAATACTTTTAACAATGGAAATTTGAATAAACTAACTCCTCCTAGTTACTGCATTAATTATTTTGAACAGTACTAGTCCGAAATGAACCGAGGAAGAGTTTTGTTCAACATATTTTGTCAAGTGTTCATTCATAGTAGACTGACTGACAGTCCGTCCAACACATAATACATTTTTTGTTGTAAAAACTGGCTGTGGGCAGACTAAGTTTAAAAAAAAAAAGTGTTGCCATGATGATCTGATATAGCACAATGTACAACACCGAAAGAGACTCCCCAACATAAGTAACAAACGTTGTAGAAATTATAGTCTACTTTAGACTATAAGTTTTCCCTCAGGAATGTATTACAAAGTCTTCCATCACATCAGCTTGTAAAGGCATACTGGTGCGTGGAACTTAGCTGGATGGGATGGATAGTCTGCAGTGCACAACACAACCGTTGTTTGTTTGCCCAAACAGAAGGCTAGCTGTTAAACAGAAATCACATTTTGCACTGTGTACATGTAACTGTGGTCATTATGACTGACCTAACCACAACTTCATGAACAAAGAATGACAGCAGTAAGAGTAAGACAAGTTAAATAAATAGCTGCTGTTACAAACAAGTCTTCACAAATGTGAAACACTGCAATACGAGGCATTACACAATAGGACTGGACTAGAATGAACAGAAGGAGGAATCCCTCTCTCTGGTTAGTTAGACAGGGTTATTAGAGCCTAGTAGTAGTAGTAGCAGTAGTAGTAGTAGTGGCAGTGGTCGAGTGATAACTCCTATATGTTATCATGACAGATAACAGTACATAACTGATTGCATTTTGCACATGGTACAGCTGTACTGCTGCACTGCAATCATGTTTAAAGTTTCTCACAGTCTTTTTGCACATAGGCTGTCTCAATGCTACATCATGTGGTGTTGGTGATCATCATTCATTATGTGACTCACTGAGGAAAACCCATCCCAGGCCAAATGTATATTGACTGATTCATAATCAGTAGCACACATGAAACTGCTTGAACTTGAAGCTTCAAGAACATCATGCCACAGCAACAGGGCTAAGAAAAAAACATTCCATTGTCGAGATTATACCTACATTAAAATTACCCAGTGAGCAGCACAACACTGCATAAGAACACCCGTCTCTGTATGAGATAGGCAAACACACTAAATAACAGTTTGTAAGAAGCAAGCTAACGAGACTATCCTGCCCCAGTCATCAGCTAGTACTAGTACTTTACTGTCTGAGTCTATTCCAATTTCCAACACACAAATTGCACCATCTGTGAATGGGAAACCACATGGAATGGAAGTTTAGCAGTTCAGCTGAGCCTGCCCATGTCATTGACATCAGCACAAGTTGGGCAGCAAACCTATAAAAGCATAGGCATGCCCACCAGATCATCTGTTTTTTCCCATGAAGACAAATAGGAACAAGGTTAGCTCGGTCTGAAGCCTAGCTGCTGGCTTGTGGGACAATCGAGGAAAGTGAGGGACCCACCCGTACCCAGTGACTGTGCTCTAAAGTTATTGATGGATATATACAACAGCAGATAGCCAAGTACCAACCAGGTCCTGAAAGAAAAGACCAGAAAGAGAAAAGGGGGTTGTCCTTGAAGATCTACTCTTAAGGAGCTACTCTTAGTCTTACCATTATGGTACGTTATTATGTAACTGTTCTGTCCGCTTCAGTGGCATCTCAGCCATCACGCATCACCGTAGGATTAAGACTGAGTGTTCAGCAGCAGAAACCCATAGGAACAGGTGATCTGGGAGGCTGGTTCTACCTAAACGTAACACAGGAGGAGGCAGATGGATATACCATGTTCCATCCAGCCAGCCTATCCCAGTCAGGGACTTCTTAAACTAAAAGACAGAAGACCCTGAAAGTAAAGCAACATGAGCAGAGGACTCCAAACTTAAGACAGAGTCCCTGCAGAACAGTCATGCAAATGGGATGAGCCTTTAAGGCATGACTGTAACCAAATCAAACTGTGCAGTGCATTTCAAAGGTTCAAAAGGAGACAAGGTCATTTTATCCAAAACAAAATTCAAGTCACAAGCTAGGACAGAAGAACATAATGGAGGTTCAACTCCAGTCAATGCAGGATGCCCCCAAGAAAGGTACAAGAGACATCCTGTTTGAGGCTGAGCAAGTGTGTGGTCACGTCAACGGTCAACCTACTGGCAAATGAAAAGCAGAAATAGCAGATATGTCAGTGAACCTTCAACCTTGCTTCTCTGTAAAGACTGCGCATGCAAGTCAATGGTGGGAGAAACCAGATTTGGAAACAACTGAAGAGTGTGCATGACCCGTGTCTATGTACACGTTAACAGGACTGGTGTCTGATGATGCTGGCCGATGTCAACACACAATGGTGGGCAAGCCCAGTTGTAGTGCGCAACATCTAAGTTCCGTATGGATTCCCATCACTGTCTGAAATCACTGTTTTTTGGGCAGTAATGGTGATGTGGTGCATCACTACCATACCTGTGTGAGCATGGGCACAGATATCATTGCTTATAGGCAGCATGTGTCCAATATGCAGCCTGGTAACTGTCTGAAATCACTGTTTTTTGGGGGAGGAATGGTGATGTGGTGCATCACTACCGTACCTGTGGGCATGGATATTGTTGCTTATAGGCAGCAATGGGCGAGCACAGTTGTGTGTGCAAAATCTAAGTTCCATATGGATTCCCAGTTACCAACAGTGAATTTCTGGTTTTTGGAACCCGATAGCCAAGATACTGCCTGTATTGGCACTAAATGCAAAGGTTTGGGCTGGCCTCAGAGTTGCCAACTTGCCAGTCCAGTGTACTTCATTCACTGGTGCACTACCCGCCAGAAGAGACAGTGTGTGACATTTGTCTGGATGGATGAGTGATTAGTAGGTGGAGATGGGCACCACAGTAGCATTCAGGAGACACAGACAGTATGGTTAGTTACACTGCTGTCTGTACCTACAAGGTTGGGCAAGTTCAGACATGGTGGTGGTGCGGTGCTGTGCTATCACTGACTACTAGTCATATATTTTTGATGCAGCCAGGCTCAGTCTCTGCAGCTTTATGCCACATTATAATCACTAGTCATACAGACAATCAACAAATTATTCATCTGAATCAGAAGAAGACAATGATATTGGCTGTTGATTCTGATTTGTAGGAGTAATATCACAACTAGTATCACTACTACTTGCAGTGGTATCAGCTGACAGTGTAGTAGAAGAACCTGAGGACGAAGGCCCGACAACACCACCTGCACTCATTACTCTGCCTCCCAGAACTGTGAATTTCAGCCTGCAGTCCCGTGCTTGTTTCCATTTTAGAATGGCCTTCTCTACATTAAATTCACTGAGAGGTACACCCTCTGCTGCAATTCTCGAGAGCATCTCAAGATATGAATCTGACAGATTACTTCGATACCTAGTTTTGATCCTGTTTTGCAAGGAAAACCCTCGTTCACAGCAGGCACTGTTTACTGGTATGACCAGACACTACGACAGCAACTGAGAAATGTTGGGGTATACAGCAGAACACTTTGAAATGATTATCTTAGCAAACTCTGAGAATTGCATCTGGGAGTAACAAGGTTGCTGAAGTAATCCTTTAACCTGAGACCACTCGATCTCTGTAGCATATTTATCTATGTGAAGATCAATTTCAGCACCGCTTTCAGTGACATGCACTGACCATAATGAAGAAGAACATCCAGTTCTTTCTCACCATAGTCAGGGGAAGAGCTATATCATGGTTTGTTCTAGGATCAAAAATTTTGAAAGCACACAAAATGTCCATCATTTCGTTGGGAAATCGCTCCTGAATGTTGCTTACCAATTTGTCTATGTAGCTGTTTTTCAGTTTTTTAAACTGAGTTTCAAACTGGTCTTTCTCTAGTTTACAAGTCTGTCCTTTCACTTCTAAAACAAGGTAACCGTCTTCTTCAGTTAGTTGTTGTAGAACCTCCCTGAGCTTTGGACCAGGATTTGTTTTCATGTCCATTAAGCTATCTGCACTAGAAATCACTGGCATAATAATGGTTAGGTCTAAGTTATCAGACTGAAAAAGCTTGCTGAGTTTTGTGACATGAAAGCACATCAAGCAATAGTTGTGTCACTACAAAAACTTCACACTCTTCAGCATTTTCAAGATCCCTGTTGCTGTGGCATTTTGTGTGTAAAGCAGCGTCATTTCTAAAAAAAGATACAAGAGAGCCATATTCTACTAACTGTCTCAACTGCTTTATGCAGTGCTAACAGTGAACCTGTTTGGGTTCTTTGAGGCGAAGCAGGGGTCATCAAGCAGAACCTCCAGTTCTGTCAGGACGATGAGTCCTGACAGCACTGCTTGAAAAATATGAAAACATAGATTGTAATGTACTCTGATAGTCCTTCAGATATTTCTCATTTTGCTGCTTGTGATGCAGCAAGAGAGACCTATGTGCAAGGCAGTGAATGGAAATCATATAAGGGTTCACATCGGTTAGTCGCTTTGCTACCCCTATGAGAACCTCTCATCACTGATCGCCATCTGAGCAGAATCCTACACATTTCTCAAATGGGATGTTATGTTTCTGAAAAGAAGTCTAAAATGACATTTGTTATGCTTTCCACTTTACCATCCGATATCTGAAGGTTTTCCAGAAAATGTGTCTTTACAGCTCCATTTACCACTGTTTGACAATAAAGTACAAGCTTTTTGCTGATCGTGAAATCTGTTGATTCATCACGATACCCAAACTTGATCGCGGAAGCAATTTCAGCAAATATTTCTTCTTCTATGACATTGCTGCATGCTTTATGCATCACGCACAGAGTCATGGTGTGTGTGTACATTAGGATTCACTTCAGCACCCAGAATGGCATGAAGATTCAGAAGAGATGCAAATTTTGAAGGGGGCAGCTCTTCCTTTGCTAACCAATAAGCTGAATAGATAGCTGCAGCAGCACATTTCTCAGCTTTCTTAATAGCATTTACTGCAGCTGTATCAAAGGATTTTTTAAGCTGAACTTCTTTTACTGCCAGAACATGGTCAGTACTTGTGTTATGACGTACAAGTGTTGTATGCCTGTAGTTGGTACAGCCTGATATGAAGGTATTTCTTTTACTGGCTGCCTTACAAATGCTACAGTACATTAACACTGTGCTGTTAACAACCTTAAAATCAAGCCATTTATACAGTTTCCTCCACTCTTCCTGAACACCACGTATATATTTCTCTTTTGGGGGCACCATGTGTGATGAATCATCATCTGCCACACTACTACTACTAGGCTCTGATGACTCTGGTCTGTCTGCAGCATCACTACACTGATGAAGCAGTATGATCCATTGTTCCATTTGTAACAGCACAGAGATGTGCCATAATCAGTCAAATTTTGTTCAATGCAACGACCTGTGACTGCATTATTACTTTCAAGTTCAACCTCTCTTTGTACAACTGTTGTTTGTCGCCCAGTTGTTCTATGAAACAATAAAAATTTTTCCATTTTCAACAAAAAGTGTAAGGAGTTTTTGATTACTTGAACCAGAAGGTATGAATGATATTAATATACAGAAACTGTTACTTTATGGACTGTGGTTTCCCTTGTCAGTAAAGTACAGTGAAGTTGTTCTTAATATAAACAGTGCAGCGCAGCGGCCACTACCTTTTTTACTATGCACCAGGCAAGAGCTGTAGCATGAAACCGTGTAGCATCTGCTTCATGCCGCAGCATTTGCTGCTATCAGTTTTGGGAGGAATGGTGATGTGGTACATCAGTACAGTACCATACCTGTGTGGGCTCGGATGTCATTGCTTATAGGCAGCAATCTGACCGATATCCAGCCTGGTAACTGTCTGAAATTACTGTTTGTTGGGAGGAATGGTGATGTGGTGCATCAGTACAGTACCGTGCCTGTATGGGCTCAGATGTCGTTGCTTATAGGCAGCAATCTTTCTGATATCCAGCCTGGTAACTGTCTGAAATCACTGTTTGTTGGGAGGAATGGTGATGTGGTGCATCAGTACAGTACCGTACCCATATGGGCTCGGATGTCGTTGCTAATAGGCAGCAATTTGTCCGATATCCAGCCTAGTAAGTGAAATAACACACAGGCACACAGTCAGTATGTCCACAAGGCCAAGGGATAATGAAACACGATTAGTGGTCAAACTGAGACAACCGGAGGAAAAAGAGTATAATTTTTTTGGATGCCCAAGCCCAACTCTGAAATAAACACTAACAACTAACTGCTGCTGCTAACTACAACCAGAATACCAGATATTATTATTATTATTACTGCAACTGTGTCTGTGTTACATCAGATGATTACTACACACGTAGATAGGTAGTTACTGGGTCACTGAAATTCTAAACTAGGTCTAGAACACAGTACTAGTATGAGTAACATTCATAACGTAACTGTTCTGTTGTAAATCACAAGTGATTATAATGATTCTGTTTCACAAACAGTCTATTTGTTTGGTGAGAGGAATTTACTGGCTGCTGCCAGTAGATCCTTCACCTACTCACGGTTCCACAAAAGCAGTTCAATAAGTTTATGGTGGTGGCTGATGATCGTCAAAGCAAATGACTTGAGTCTTCAGTAACTGCTGCTGCACTTCATCTGCTGTGCCTGCTAGGTCTTCAGTTCAACAGCAAGGAGATCTGCCAAGAAGTGTTGTCAGTTGACTCGATGATTTTAAGTTTGTTTGGACTCTTGACGCAATAATGAGTGCGTTGGCGAGGCTGGAAACACCTGCAGAAAGGTAGTCTCTGCATCTCTGCTGTGCCTCCTGTCAGTAAAGAAAACATATTATTAAAAAAAAAATCTAAACATATTGATAACAGAAACTAGTTAACTTGGAGCAAGAGAGGTGATTCAGTTACCATGTACAGGAGAGGACACAGTTACCATATACAGGAGAGGAAGACAGTTACCAGATACTTTTGGGGGTGGGTGAGGTCAAGAAGAACAAGAGTCAACAAGTTAGTAGCATAGGCACAGCAGCCCTATTCTGCAGCTGCCCTGGCCTCACTCCTTCCACACGCCCCACCCACCCATAATCTCTCATCTTGCCCTGTCTCACATTAACAGCGTTTTTGTTGACTTACCTATTTTCTCTCCTACCAGATGCCTCTCCTTCAGGCCACCTAGGTCACTGGCACAGCAACTTCCATTAACTTCCCAGAGCCCTGGCCTCACCTCATATTGCAGCCAACCCCTGAAGAAGCTCAGCATTAATTAACCCTCTCCTCCAAGGGAAGGCACTGGTAGGCAACACAGCACACTGTATTTTTTCTGCATCCTCTGGGGTGCTGGGAGAACTGGAGGTAGTACTGTATACACTTTTGTACAGTCTGCTGTGCTGCCATGTTTAAAACCCTAGGTCATGACAAAAATCACAATGTTCGTGAGTGTGAGTCCATGACCACACAGTACTGTGATAAAGTCCGTTTCTATTGCAGAGTGTGTAGGCTACCTAGTCTAGGGGCCGGGGGATACTTTTAGTAGGATGATCCCGACCTGTGCTATAGTGAAGGACTGTTTTTCATTAAATTCTATCACCATTTTAGGGTACCAAAAATAATAGGAAATAAGTAGTACATGACTCCAGTGAGAGGTGCTGTAAACTAAGCTCCCCATCCCCAACCAAGGATAGCAAGCAGTCGGTGGCCATGGTGGTGCAGTCAGAAAGGGCAGCTGCAGCCAGCCCAGAAGTAAACAACAAAACAGTGACATACTTACCCCCATATAAGAAAGCTGACTGCACGAGTCAAACATATATCAAATCAGGCACACCCACCAATACTATAACATTTTAGACAGCATTTATTGCTAAAGTAAGTGTAACAACCTGTTGCTTGCAGCCACATTACCACTCACCTCGGCGCTTAGAGATGAAACCCTTCATCAGGAGGCATCGAGGCAACAGAGTTTCATGCTGAATGCCGCCGAAGCAAGCGCCTTGCCTTTGCTGAGGCGATTGGTAATGTGGTTGCAACAGGCTGTCACAAGTACAATTATATAGCAATGCTGTTTAAAACATTTATCTTACTGTTGGCACCTAATTTGAATATTTCTTTGATATGTGTGCAATGAGTAGTCAGCATTATTACTCCCGTGACCTGCTTATTTTAGACATGAATACTTACCGTCTTTCAAAGCACCAGCAAACGGCATGCAGCAACTGCAGCTGCAGTGTGATGTGATGAACAGTTCACCCGTGAGTTGACTGACCACTAGACCGTTACCAGATGACGACGGCGCGGCGCAGGTTCAAGTTGTGGTCTCTGCGAGTCTGCACTCTGCAAGTTTAGAACCTACAATAAAAATATATAAAAAAATCATGTCAGTGAGTCACTATATCCTCGTTGTCACAGTCTAAGTCTATCTACATAACTAAGAACAACACACATTACTAACAAATATTCTAATTAACACACCAGCACCAGTACCTCCCAGCCATGCAAGTGCAACTGCACCAAATCTGGCTGTCAGGCTTGGTCTGTAGTGGTCTAGTACATGAGGCAGGGATCTGTTCCCTTCCCAATTCCCATCCGTTTACAGGGTACCTACTGTAACTACATGGTGCAGTGATCGGACGGTGGGACCTGCTGACGGTTCTTCCACCCCCAAATCAGATGTCTCAATCCCCAGAAGGAAGACCAAATCCAAGGAATGACTGATGAGGCAAGCTGAAACAACGATCCAGCCTCCATTTCGCCCTAGGCATGGTGTCTCCTGGTCCTAACCACCCCATGAGAGAGCTCCCCTCTTTCAACCTCCACTGTCCATCCATGCTCTCCTCCTCCACCATGCCCACTCCCCCCATCTCCTACGATGGCCAACAGTGCCCTGCAGCACTGATAAATAACAAAGGGCAGAGGAGAGGGGGAGAACGGGTGGAGGGCATGGAGAGAGGAGGTTGAATAGCGCAAGACCGAGGGGCCCGGCAGGCACATTCCACCAAATTAAACACTCAAATCCAAGAAAATTATCAAAATCAAGCTGTAATAAACCCCCAAAATACAAATACTAACTACATTAAATCAGCAGTTCCCCACCCCAGAACATGCTCATGGGAGGAAAACACTAAAACAACAACTATTAACAAAAATATAATCAAAACATAAAAACCAGCTGTTATAATTCCTGGTAGTCTTTTCACTACTACACAGGATATTTTTAAAATAAGCCCTGGGCAACAGTCTTTCAGAAAATAATAGAAGTCTGCAGTGCAGTTATTTATGTCCCTCCCAACTCCCAAGCATATAGGGTTTTCCTACAGTAACAGTGCAAAATCTTTTAATAATACCACATGGCACTCTCACTGCCAGAGAATTATAACTTGAACTTGCAGGATGAATAATACATGACAAAATAAACTGCAAAGCAAACCAGTACAACTCTTCAGGGTTAGATCAGCCCCTGCTCCACTGCAGGAAAGCCGGGCAACTAATCACAGACCCCAAAATGGAACCCAAATTAATTGGTCCCCGAAAGCCCTACTCCTCATGAGTGCTTGCTAACGCTAACCCCTAAATTTCAGCAGTAATCCTGAGATCCAAGCTTGCAAACTTTAAGTCTCCAAACTGGACAGCGATGATCGCGATCCTTATGTCCAGATGGCCTGACAATAAAACCGACCAACGATCCCCAGTCACACATTTCCAGCATCCTGATGCCCAATTCCCAATTCCCAGCCAACTTAGTGGCAACAAGCAATCAATCCTGCACCTGCCGATGTCTCTGACTCCACAACACTCCAACACATCTCACTCTTCAAAAGTAGCACAGCAATGGACTGGTTCACCTGTTCCCCCCCCTCAGCGCACACTGCAACACATCACAAAGTCACTATTACGAGACAAGCAAATAAAATAAACAGACGGTCACTAAATAACATAAAAAGCTTACATAAACTTTTTAGATCACTAATGAAATGCAGGGAACAGGCAATCGGCGGCACTCTCAACCTGCACCAGTATTAATCCCCCATCCATCCAGCTCGACAGCTCCCCTCATGATCTGTTTTCTACAATTCAGTCACACAGTGTGGTGGGCCAAAAGTTAGGCAGCAACTTAGCAACTCACCTCTTTCTCGGCTGCACTCCCCGCACCAGTATGAATTTTCACTCCCCCCATCCATCCAGCTCGGCCTCGATGGCTTCCCTCATGAGCTATTCTACAATTCAGTTATACTACAGTATGGTGGGCCGGCAAGTTAGGCAGCAATTGAGCAAACTCACCTCTTTTCTCATCTGCTTTCGGTCCTCCCTGCCACATCTCTTCACAGCGTCCTCTGCTCCTCCGTGATGGTGCCTCCTCACAATTTTTTTGCTGCGCGACAGAATGCTTGGGGAGCATGGGTATAACAGTGATTGGTGGAAAATACATGGTGACAGTAACCACCAATCACTTCTTTACACCTATTATTTTGTTGTAACTGGAGTCTGGGACACAGAACCCTTCCCCTCCCGCATTACACAGAGAAAAAAAAGATTTTACATTAGAGTGCGTCTCTATGGACGCAGCACATCGAACGTACTCCAACAATAGGTGTGCGCAGTCTTTTCCCTTCTGACGCTGCTACCGTGATCTCTGCCTCCAACCTTGCCAAGTCCCTTCTCATCCTTTCCACCCCACCTTGTGTATAAACCCTGTTGCACATCTTGTGTCGCTCTGCAAAGAGACATACTTATCCTTCCAGTCCCTCTGCAATGTCACTTATAAAGACATTAAAAAGGACTGTCTCCAGTACTGAACCCTGCAGTACCCCAATAGTAACCCTCCTTTCTGCACTGTGGACCCCGGTTACTATTACCCTCTATATCCTGTTGTCCAGCCAATGGTTTACCCAGGCTACAGCCCTTGGACCCACTCCCTGGCTGGCTAATTTATTTATTAATCTTTTGTGTGGGACTGTGTTAAATGCCTTGCTAAAGTCTAGGTAGGCTATGTCCACAGCCCCTCCCTGGTCTACTACTTTGGTCACCCAGTAAAAGAAATCTATTAGATTCGTCTGACATAACCTTCCTGCTGTGAATCCATGCTACCTTGGGTCCTGTGCCCCACTGGCCTCTAGGTACTCAACAATTCTTTCCTTCAGAAGGATTCCATAATTTTCCTACCACTGAGGTCAAACTGACAGGTCTGTAGTTTCCAGCCTCTGTCTTGGTCTCACTTTTGTGAAGGATTCACATCCACCCTCCTCCAGTCCTCAGGTACGCATCATCCTCCCTAGATTTGTTTAAAAGGGTAGTCAGTGGCGTTACTAGTTCTCCCCATAGTTCTTTTAGAATTCTGGGGTGAATCCAATGGGTCCCATTGTTATCCACTTTCAGTTTTAGGAGTTCTTTCAGAACCCTTTCTTCTGTGAAAGGATTGATATCAAGCCTCTATCCGCAGTGCTTCTATTAACTGGATTATGCCTCCCTCTTCCTTTGTGAATACTGAGCAGAAGTATTCATTCAGTATCCTTGCTTTTCACTGTCCTCTTGCCCAACCACCCTCCTCTTTATTCAGCCTCAGTATCCCTGCCTTAGTCTTTCTTTGCTCCCTAATGTACCTATAAAGGTTTATGCCCTTCTTAATCAGGTTGGCTATCTTTTTCCTCGGTTTGGGCATTTGCTATTCTGACTGCCTTCCCTGCTACCTTCTGCTTTAACTGGTACAGTTCTCTGTCCTTCTCCTTCTGTGTTTCCTTATACTTTCTGAATGCTGTCTTTTTCTCCCTAACCTTCCCTGCCACTTCTTTTGAGAATCATAGTGTTTTTTCTTTCGTTTTGATTTATTTGCTTCACACAAATGCTTGTTGCCTCTGTGATGGCAGTTTTGATGTTTCCCCATTGTTGCTTCACCTCACCTTCTTGCCTGTTTGCTAGTGCTTTTCTGAGGCACTCTCCATTTTACAAAACAGCCCTCCTGAAGTTCCAGTACATTCACTTTTGTATGGTTTGACTCTACAGCTAAGTTTATCGTGAACCACACTGTTTGGTGGTCACTTGCCCACAGATGGCTACCCAAATCTAGATCTGAGATCCTCTCTCTGTCCCCATTTGAGAGTACCAGGTCTAAGATTGCTCCCTCCCGAGTGAGTTCCAAAACTAGCTGTCTGAGGCATGCCCCCTGTAGGGCATGGAGAATGGCCCTGCTCTTGGATGTGGCTGCAGCAAAGGTACTCTGGTTAACATCTGTCATATTCAGGTCCCCCATCAGCAGTATCTCCCCTTTCTCTGCAATCCTAAGGATGCTTTCTATCATTTCCTTGTCCATTTCCTCCCCCTGAGACGGGAGTCTGTATACAAACCCTGTGCAGATTGTGGTGCTATTTCCAGTCTCCTGGGTGACCCACAGTGCCTCCTCTCCTCCTGGTTTACCCTTTAGTTCCATTGCTTTGATCCTTTTGAACAAAAATCTACCCCCTTAATCATATGTAACAACTAAGATGTCCCCATCGAGCAGGTTTTTACCTTTAAGTACCTAGGTATAACCCTTGACAGTACCTTATCCTTTTGTGAGCATATTAGGAATGTCTCCAAGACACTAACATACTAAAATGCCAGCAGAGTTGGTCTAATTGTCTATCAAGTCTGCTCAAGAATCGGTGCCTGTGACAGGCACTGTTGCTGCCTTCGCCACCTCCTCCTTGGATCCCCCCACCTCCCATCTGAAGTCCCCCACCCCAGTTTTGGCATTACTCAGCTTTACCCTCCTCCTATAGCTGTCCCAGCCTCTCTTAACCCTCCACAGAATCCACATCCACCAGTTCCTCAGGCAGTGCATTCTATGGTTCCACCACCCTCTTAGTGAAGTAACTCCTACTTCTCTTCCCCTGAGTCTCCCACCCTCCCAGCCTCAAATGCCCCTTGGTGCCCCCTATCCATCTGTTGGAACACCCTATCTAGGATTACCCTATTTACCTCCTTTAGATACTTGAAGACCTCGATCATATCCCCTCTGTCTCTCCTCTCCTCCAGGGAGTACAGGCTGAGCTTCGCATGTCTCTCTCCATGGGACCTTTCTCCTAGACCCCATATCATTATGGTCACCCTCCTCTGGACCCTCTCCAGGAGTGCAATGTCCTTTTTTAAGTGCAGATGCCAAAACTGCATGCAGTATTCAAGGTGTGGTCTAACCAGGTAATTATATAGAGGGAGAAGTACAGCCTGGCTTCTTGAGGTTATCCCCCTGATGATGCAACCCAGCATTTTATTTGCCTTGGTCACAGCCCTCCTGCAGTGCTCAGAGTTGTTCATTTTTGCATCCATCACCACCCCAGGTCCCGCTCCCCACTCAAAGTCTGCAGTGTATCCCCTCCCAGGGTGTACACATGAGCTGGGTTCCTCAGCACCAGGTGGAGAACCCTGCATTTCCCTGTATTAAATTTCAGTTTCTGGGTATGTGACCACCTCTCCAGGGCCCGAGGTCCTCCTGTAGAGCTACTCTACCCTCTTCTCCATCCACCACCGCCCCCAACTTTGAGTCATCTGCAAAGAGGCTCATTTCGCTCCTGATACTTTTCTGATGTCTGAGATGTAAGCGTTCAACAGGAGTGGGCCCAGAACCAATCCCTGTGGGATCCCGCTAACAATCCACCTAGGAGATGAGACTTCCCTCCCCCAACTACCACTTTCTGAGTACACCCAGAGAGCCAGTTCCCTATCCTCCTGATCATCCGTTTCCTCACCCCCATTTCCCACAGCTTGTCCAGCAGCCCAGTATGAGGTACCGAATCAAATGCCTTGCTGAAGTCTAGAAAGAGGACATTCACCGGCCTTCCCTGGTCCAGTGCCTTTGTCGCCCAATCGTAGAACTCCACAAGGTTAGTCTGACATGATCTGCCTGAGATAAAGCCATGCTGGCAATCATCCAGATATCCCTGTTCCTCCAGAAACACCCCCAGCCTCTTCTTTAAGATGGCCTTCATCAATTTGCCCACCACCGGCATCAGGCTGACAGGCCTGTAGTTCCCTGGCTCCTCTCTTGAACCATCTTTGTGAATAGGCACAATGTGGGCCACCCTTCAATGCTGAGGCACCCTTCCCGTCTGGAGGGAAGTGTTAAAGAGACCAGAGAGGCGCAGCCAGGACATCCGCCAATTCCTTAGCACCCTGGGATGAATTCCATCTTGACCCAGTGCTTTCTCCATTTTAGGGACTTGAGGGCTTCCCACACCCTACCAACAGGGATTTCAACATCCGTGAACCCCCGTCTGTTCTGCAGGTCCAACCTGCCTCCCCTCATATGGTGCAGCCCCACCGTTCTTCCTACTGAAGACCGATGCAAAGTACTCATTGAGTACCTCTGCTTGCTCCCCTGCCTCCTCAGCCCATCCCCTTCCTGACCTCAGCCTACTAAACTGCCCCTTCACTTTCCTTCTTTCCCTGATATACCTAAAGAACCCTTTTTTCCCTCTCCTGATCCCCTGTGCCAGCCTCTGCTCTGTCCTTGCCTTGGTCGATCTCACCACCCTGGCAACCTTCCTGGCTGTCATATCATACTCTCCCTTGTCCATCACCACATGTGAACACTTGTACCGACTGTATATAGTCTTCTTCCCACTCACCACTTCCTGGACCTCCCGAGTCCGCCAAAGTGGCTTTCTGGCCCTACCAAACTTGCGTCTCACCTTTGCGCAGGACTTGGTAGCCTCTTGGATCCACCTTTTAATAATTTCTCACCTACTTTCAGTGTCCATGCCTGGCCTTATCCCCTCCAAATGACCCTTAAGGATCCTCTCCATACCCTTGAAATCTGCACCCCTAAAATCAACTACCACCATCTTTGTGTGATCTTCCCCTTCCCTCAGATCCAGGGAAAACCAGACTGTGGCATGATCACTCTCGGCCAGTGGGTCCCCCACCACTAGGTCCCTAACCAGGTCGCAGTCCTGGGACCACATCCAGGATGACCCTCCTCATTGGAGCCAACCACCTGCTGGTTTAGGAACGTGCCTGGAAGACATCCAGCAGCCTCTGCTCCTTGGCCGATGAGGATGTCATAGTTCCCCAATCAGTCTCTGGCTGTTTGGGTCCCCCAATACCACCGTCCTACTCCCATCCTGACCACAGTGGTCCTTAATATTTGTCACCAGACCTTCTTCCAGATCTTCTGTCAGCATGGGGGGCCTGTAAACCACACCCATTTGTATGCTCTTGCCGCCCCAGCATCTGCAAGGTGACCCATAATGCCTCCACGTTACCCTCCACCCTGCTTATCCCTATGCCGTTCTTAATGATGACTGCTACTCCACCCCCCTGCCCACTGCCCTGTCCTTTCTGAACATGGTGTACCCACTCAGGTTTAGGTCCCAGTCATGCCCAGGAGTGGTCCAAGTTTCAGTGACAGCTGCCACATCCACTTCCCCCTCTACTAGCATTGCCTGGAGCTCAGGTATCTAGTATCCCATGCTCCTGGCATTAATCAGGACCACCCTCCATTCCTTCCCCTTACCCCAGCTCATTTCTCGAACTCAAGAGCTTCCAGGTAGTTGCCGGCTCGCACCCCCCTGTGTGCAGTCTGTTGCTCCTGTTATATACTCCCTTCCCCATTTGGGGGAGAAGACCAAGTCCATCCTTTATGGGCATGCTAGGATCAGCCTCACGCCCTAGTCCTTCACCTCTCACAAGTTTAAACCCCACCTAGCTTGAAAGAATCTGGCTATTTTTTGCTTCAGCATTTCCTTCCCTCTCAAATTAAGGTGGAACCTATCCCTTGTGTACAGCCCCTTGTCCTCCTAGGTTGTACCCCAGTCCCCCACAACCCCATACCCCCCTAGGCTCACACCACTCATTGAGCTACTCATTAACCCTCTCTAATTTTTTGTTTGTTGCCCACATTGGCTTTTGGCACTGGCAGGATCTCCGAGAAGGAGACCAAGCACCCAATAGCATGGCAGATCCTGGCTAGCTCATGAAACCTTGCCTGAATCTCCAGCACACTATTTCCCTCTATATCATTTGTGCCCAGGTGCACTAAAATGTCAGGGGATCCTCCACATTCCTTCACCAGAGCATAAACCAGATGCTTGGCCTTATGCACAGTCAAGCCTGAAGTACTCTTGTCCTTTACTGTACAGGGTATCCCCTTGCCCTGCCCTTCCCACTGAATACCGCTAATCATAGAGTCCTCCAACAGCAGCACCCTAACCTCCTTTTTATCCTTAGGCCTACACCCTTTATTGGCAATCCTTCCCTTCCCTACCTCGTCCACTTCTCTGGCCTCACCCTCCATCTGGGTGCAGGCCAAACCCCCTATCTGAGCGTCATTTGCTGCCCTATCCCTCCTGTCCCAGCCCTTTCTCCTAACTGACCTGTTTGTCCAGGCACCCCCTTCCTGCTATGTCACTCTGGACCATCCCGCAGCTCCCCAGGTACTAATGCCCCCAACCCAATTTCCACTGTCCCAACTTTCTTTATCCTCCCTATATCTCTGCTGGTCCCCTGGCCTACCACTTCCTCCTTACTGAGTCCTCCTCCTCTTCCTTATGCAGACCTCCATATCCCATCTTCCCTTCCTGTTCTAGCCCTGAATCCACCTGTAGCCTCTGTGCCCTTTGCGCCCCACCCTATCCACCTCATTTGCACACTGCCCACTGCAGACAGCTCCCCTTGCTCCTTCTGTGTCCTTTTGCAAGTTAACAACCCTGCTCTTCCTGTCTACTGAGCTGACAGTTCCTCCTGCCCCCTTTGTGTTCTTTTGCAAATTCACAACCCCGCTTCTCCTACTCACTGAGCCTTCCATCATGCCCAGCTCTCCCTTCACTCCTGTGTCCATCTCTGCTCCAGTTACATCATCCTCCTCATCTTTTATCAATACTAGTGGTGTAAATCTGTTATTACGCTCTATGCCTACTACCTTGCTTCTCCCTACTGGTGCACCTTTCCAGTTTGATCTCTTCTGTGCAGCCCTTGGACCTTTGCCTCTAACAACCTGCCCATATTCTTGGCACTTATCGCGTTCAGGACCCCTCCTATCTGATCCCCCTGGAGTTTCCCATATTCTCACTCCTACACCTCTTTTTCTGCTTGTGCCGTCCATCCCAGGTGCAGCTGCTGGACCCATAGCACCTTCCCATTTTCCTCCCTCTGCCCCATCCCATCTTCCCTTTCAGCAGAGCCTCCTTCGTCCCACCCCCCAACCCAGCATCCTCCTTAACCACCTGACCTCCTCCTTTAGTTGTGCCAGCTGACAGCACACCATGCAGCCCCCCATCCTCCAAGCCAAAGCCAGAATCATGGCCGACCCACACCCAGTACACCCCACCACCCTTCCAAAGATGCCAACCCTTATGATTTGAAGCCCCTGCCTTAGCCCTGTTCCCATCCTGCTTTGGTTTTCTCCCCAAGTCAGTTGTCCCTTCATTTGCCTCTAGCCCTGTTGGACCTATTTAGAAACCTTCTCAATGCCCCCTGAGCAAGCTACTAGGCTAGGAAACACCTCTGTAGGTGGAGGAAAATGGTTCACAGGCAAAAGTTAACATTTCATACAGAGCACAACATAACCCTATATAACAGTTAAGTCTGTATCAGAGCTTGTATCCAAGTCCACTCATCCCCTCAATAGGTCTTCCCCCATTACTCCTCCTTAGACCATTTAATAGAGGTTGGAGCGCGGTGGGTGGGTGGAAACATCCTTATCAATGAAGACTGGAATGCTTGGGATTAAAGTTTTCTTTAGAATGTAGTGCAGTTGGATACTGCTGATGTCAAATATGATTTTGTTTTCTGGACTGCCCTCTTTTTAGATGGGAACACTGTTACAGTATCTTTACAGAGGTTAGAATGTGATCTTTTATGTTCTAACAGACTCAAAAACATTAAACCTATCAATGAGATTGGGTAGTGACTTATATTTTAAATTTGCCTGTGTATAAGTCTGTAAACTATGAGCCCTGCCATCTGTCTCAGCTGAGTGGATTAGGAAGATTACTACAGATACGTTTAATAGTTTGAATCATTGTTTAGCCCAGGATAAACACTTAAAAAGATGAGTTGGATAAACACATAAGAGATTTCTGCTGCTTCTGTGTAAACAAAGTTGGAATTTCTTGGTATTTTAATGTTACAGCACTAATATTTATTTCTGATTGTACATAGCTGCATTTAAATGCATAGGTGCCAAAACCTATGGGCAAGGGGTGCGGCACTCCCCCCCCCCCAACACACACATGTTTTCCCAGGAGCATTCAAAGTGCCCCTTTAATGCATGCAGGTTCAGAAGGGATGTAATCATGGCCTAGTTTTTTTATTACTACAGTTTCCCCCACCCACACTTCCCCCACGTTCTAGCACTCCTGTTTGAACACAACACATCTCAAATTGCTTTGCAAAATACCGAGTTAGATATTGGTTGTACAGGGGCTCTGTTCTGACTAGCACCAGTTTTATGTTGACAGAGAATGTTGGGCAGGAGATGTGCTCCCCTCTTTGAAATGAACTAAGGGTTCTTTAATTTCTATCTGCACAACTGTCAGAACAGGCAGAAAGGACCTCAGTTCAGCATCTTACACAGCAGCACCCCTCACACTAAAGGATCGCACTACAGAATCAGCACTGGTTATGAGCCCATGGGCCAGTTCCTCATAAGATACAACTGTGACATTGTCTTTGTGATACTTACACCTTGCTCAGACTTTCTGACTTTGAAAGCAGTTTGATGGTAGATGACTTTTAGAGATGGAATGGGCATGGACTAGGGTACTTCTGTGTCTAGGGGTATAGCGAAGTTTCATCTCACCAAGAGCCCCTTGCAAAATGGTTCGCTCTTTTCCATTCACAGGAGCGGCAGAGAAAGGGACACTTTGGGTCTGATGAAAATAACTATTCTGACACAGGGATTTCTAGTCCTCCACTCTATTGAGGCAGTTGGTATATGTGGCACACAATCATTTCATACAGGTCACAGAGACCCCAGTCAGTTTGACTTCTATACAATTAATTTGTTAATTTAATTTCATGAACCAAAGTAATTCCATTGGAATACAGAGATACCATTTTCAGGGATGACCCAAGCCTCGATACAAGCATATTTAGTGAGATGTAGAAAGATTTGCAAAGTAGGGGGAGTGGCTTAGCTAGAAGGAGCCAGGTTAAAACCAGATTTAAGCACTGCCCTAGATAGCTTCTGACAGAGAACAAACAGAACACCAGGAGGAAGGAGCTACTGGTATAACTAAAACTTCTCTACTGCGACTATATTGCCCTCCTTCCCTTCCCCCTTTCACCGCCCCAACCTAAACCAGTTCTACTTTTAAAGACACAGGATTTAACTGACAACAGAAACTTATTGTTTGGGAACAGGAAGTGAGTGATCACAGAGCCACCAAAGATTCACCATCCTAGAAGGGCAAGAGTTGCTCTCCGTCCTCCCCTAGCTGCTGGAGGTCTGACTCTGAACAAGTAAGGAGACTACTGAGAAATATAGGAACTTCTTTTCTTAGAACAGGAAGATCAGGAGCTAAACGGGCACAGAGGCAGTAAGTAAGTAGGGGAAGAAAAAAGAAAAAAAAAGAAAGAAAAGAAACAAACAGAGGAAAGATTACGTATTCCAAACAACAGTTAGGGAGCCAGAAAAAAGACATGATGGGAGTGGTGCAGTGCAGTGGCTGTGGAGCAGCAGTCTTCCGGGAGATGTTCTGGAGGATGCAGTGTTGTCCCATCTGCAGGCACCTCTCTGGGCTGAGGGAGGAGGTTGCTCATCTCCAGGCTGAGTTGGCCAGGATTTGTGGGACCTCCTCTCCCACCTAGGGACCACCAGGGTTGCTGCCGTTGCCTCAGAGGTTGCCAAGAAAGAGGAGCTGTTGGACCACAGTGGGCTCAGGGAGGGTGAGGGTGGTGGAACAGAGGCCCATCCCTCCAGTTGTACCTCTCCACAATTTTCTATGCCATTCTGGAAAAGTGTGGTTCCTCTCTGGAGGCACACACAGTGGAGACCAAGGAGGATGCTGGGAACCTCCACAAAGGAGATCCACAAGAGGGTGGCATGGTACCCCACAGGGGAAGGAAACAACTCCTGGTGGGGACTCCATTGTTAGGAAGGTAGAGCTGGGGGGGAAGGGGAAAGGGAGGTAAGGTGCCTGCCTGGTGCCACGGCTTGGAGGAACAGGGAGCGAATCCTCAGGATCACAGAAGCAGCTGCACAGGGGAGGGATCTGGATGTCATTGTCCACCTAGGGACAAATGAACTGGCTAAGAAAGGGATCAGAGTAGTGCAAGAAGTGTTTGTGGAGATGTGATGGGGTCTTAGACAAATAGCACACACAGTGACCTTCTAGGAGGTGCTGCCTGTCTATGGCACAGATGAGGCTAGGGTGCTCCACACCACGGGATTCAATCAGTGGTTGAAAAATGGTGCAGAGCTCAGGGATTTGGCTTCATTGGGGACTGGGGGTCCATCTGGATGGATGCAGGCCTATACTGGCATGATGGTCTGCATCTGTCCAGGAGGGGAACCAGGATCCTAGGTAATAGGTTTAAATACTTCATTGGCAAGCATTTAAACTAGCCAAGGGGGGAGACACTGGAAAGGAGCAGGGAAATCCTAGCCCCCCCAAAAAATCAGGGTACTAAGTGAGGTAGAGACCAACATAGAGATGCCAATAGGAAGAAACGCAAGGGTAAATGGAGAAAGTGACAAATGCAATAAGGACAGGGATGGGGCAAAAAGGGGTAAGGCCATCAAGAAATGGAGGGTAATGAGTACCAGCGCCCATAGTCTGAGCAACAAGCTCCCTGAACTGGTGGCCTTGATGGAAGAGGGATGCCTGGATATCATAGCAGTAACAGAAACATGGTACACAGAGAACCATGACTGGGATGTTAACATACCAGGGTACACAACCTACAGGATAGACAGGGAGGGCAGAAGGGGTGGGAGTAGCTCTCTATGTAAGGGAAGGGTAAAAGCAACTGAACAAAAGAGTAAATAGGGAGGAGAGGAGGCACTGTGGGTCACCTTAGAGACTGGAAATGGCACCACAATCCGCACAGGGGTTGTATACAGACCCCCATGTCAGGGGGAAGGAATGGACAAGGATATGACAGAATGCATACTTAGGATGGCAAAGAAAGGAGAGATACTGTTGAATGGGGGACCTTAATATGCCAGATGTTAACTGGAGCATCTTTGCTGCAGCCACATCCAAAAGCAGGGCCATTCTTGATATCCTTCAGGTGGCATGCCTCAGACAGCTTGTTTTGGAACCTACTCATGAGGGAGCAATCTTAGACCTTGTACTCTCAAATGGGGACAGTGAGAGGATCTCAGATCTAGAAGTGGGTAGCCATTTGGGAACAAGTCACCTCCAAACAGTGTGGTTCATGATAAACTCAGCTACAGAGTCAAATCATACAAAAGTGAGGGTTCTGGACTTCAGGAGGGCTGACTTTGGCAAGATGGGAGAGTGCCTTAGAAAAGCACTAGCAAACAGGCTAGAAGGAGGGGTGGCGCAACAATGGGGAAACATCAAAACTGCCATCACAGAGGCAACAAGCATTTGTGTGAAGCAAATAAACAAATCAAAATGAAAGAAAAAGCCACTATGGTTCTCAAAAGAAGTGGCGGTGAAGGTTAGGGAGAAAAAGATAGCATTTAGGAAGTATAAGAAAACACAGAAGGAGCAGGACAGAGAACTGTACCAGTTAATGCAGAAGGAAGCAGGGAGGGTAGTCAGAATAGCAAAGGCACAAACTGAGGAAAAGATAGCCAACTCAGTTATGAAGGGGGACAAAACCTTTTATAGGTATATCAGGGGCGTAGAAAGACAAAGGGAGGGATAGTGAGGCTGAATAGAATGGATGGTGGGTGGGCAGAGTGACAGTGAAAAAGCAGGGATACTGAATGAATACTTCTGTTCAATATTCACAAAAGCAGACCTGGGGAGGTGCCTAATCCAATTAACAGAAGCACTCTGGGGGGGGCGGTCCATCCCAGTCCTTTCACAGAAGAAAGGGTTCTGAAAGAACTCCTAAATCTGAAGGTGGACAAAGCAATGGAGTCAGATGGAATTCACCCCAGAATTCTAAAAGAATTAAGCAGAGAACTAGTGACACCACTGACTACCCTTTATAACAAATCATGGGAGGATAGTGTGGTACCTGAGGACTGGAAAAAGGCTGATGTGATTCCCCTTCACAAAAGTGGGAGAAAGACAGAGGCAGGAAACTACAGACCTGTCAGTTTGACCTATGTGGTAGGGAAAGTGATGGAATTCCTTCTGAAGGAAAGAATTGTTGAGTACCTAGAAGCCAGTGGGACA
The DNA here is from genome assembly GCA_016271365.2 of Neoceratodus forsteri. Lineage (NCBI taxonomy): Eukaryota > Metazoa > Chordata > Ceratodontiformes > Ceratodontidae > Neoceratodus > Neoceratodus forsteri. The sequence goes on along the minus strand of CM057452.1, from coordinate 1,564,814,919 downwards.
CAGTACCCAAGGCAGCATGGGTTCATAGCGGGAAGTCATGTCAGACAAATCTAATTGATTTCTTTGACTGGGTGATCAAAGTAGTAGACCAGGGAGGGGCTGTGGACATGGCCTACCTAGACTTTAGCAAGGCATTTGACACAGTCCCACACAAAAGATTAGTAGTCAGATTAACCAGCCTTGGAGTGGGTCCCAGGGTGGTAGCCTGGGTAAAACATTGGCTGAACAACAGGACACAGAAGGTAATTGTAAATGGAGTCCACTCTGAAGAAAGAGGGGTTACTAGTGGGGTACCGCAGGGTTCAGTACTGGGTCCAGTCCTTTTTAATGTCTTTAGAAGTGACATTGCAGAGGGACTGGAAGGAAAAGTATGCCTCTTTGCAGATGACACAAAGATCTGCAACAGGGTTGATACACAAGGAGGCATGGAAAGGATGAGAAGGGACTTGGCAAGGTTGGAGGAATGGTCAGAAATATGGCAGCTTGGATTCAGTGCAAAGAAGTGCAAGGAAATGCACCTGGGAAACAAAACCCAGGGAAGATTACACAATGGGGGTAGTAACAACAACAAAAATGGAAAGGGACCTGGGGGTAATCATATCAGATAACCCTAAGGTTGGCAAGCAATGTGAGAAGGCGGTAGGGAGGGCTGGGGAGATACTGGAATGTATAGGGAGAGGCATCACCTGCAGAAAGCAGGAAGTTGTTATCCACCTGTACAGACAGTTGGTGAGACCCAATCTGGAGTACTGCGTCCAGCTCTGGAGACCCCATCTCCACAAGGACATAGACAGGATGGAGGCAGTTCAGAGAAGGGCAACTAAAATGGTGCAGGGTCTGCAAGAGAAGCCATATGAGGAGAGGCTAAATGAGCTTAATATGTATACCCTTGATGAAAGGAGGGAGAGGGGGACATGATAGAAACATTTAAGTACCTCAGTGGAATCAACAAAGTCCAAGAGGGTAGCATCTTTCAGAAAAAGAGATGTGCAAGAACAAGGGACACAATTTGAAGATAGAGAGGGGGATGGCTCAGGGGCAATGTGAGGAAGTATTTTTTCACAGAGAGGGTGGTGGACGCATGGAACAGCCTTTCTGAGGAGGTTGTGGGTCTAAAACTGTGGGAGAATTCAAGAATGCATGGGACAGACATAAAGCAATTTTTGTGAGGGTTAGGAAGAAATAGGCTGTTGGTTAACTAGGATCTGCAGCTTATCCTCTAGGTAGGGAAATGGGCAGGCTAGATGGGCCAAGCGGTCCTTATCTGCCGTCATAGTCTATGTTTCTATATTTCTGTTTAGGTTACATGCATACATTAAATTAGAGACAACAGTATACGAAAACAGTATGCTATAAAATGCTACAAGAATTTCACCATGATGGCAGCAGGGAGCCAGTTTAAATTTTCCAACAAATGGCAACGACGAGTGGAAATACCTGCCAACAAAATAAATCTTGAATTCTTGTTCATCACCAGTCTTTTTTTTTTCATTGCAACTTGAGATCCTTGTCCAATAAAGATCCTCTCCCCCCTTAGTTTAGAACAGGCAATAATAGCCAATGGGTAGCTCGCTTCCTGGCATCTCTACTCCAGTTGTCGATTAATCTGTATAGCACTCCCAATGTGTTAAGAATTTTTGTAACAACATCAATATCATTTTTAAAAGAAAGGTTTGCATCTAACCAAATCCCTAGGTACCTAAAGGAAGTAACTTCCTCCAGTCATATCCTCTATTTGACCAGCACCAAAAGTGTATCTTGATTTATCTTACAACCCTTTTTAGTTTCGAATAACATGGCTTTAGATGTTCAGTTTTTTTGGTTCACCACTAATTTATTATTCTTTAACCAAGTTTGAAGGCTATGAAAATCTGTATTTTCTCATTCACCTCCACTACTGGTTTTGCACCCATATAAATTATGGTGTCATCTGCATATACAGCAACAATGTTTTTTTTTTCCTGAAATTAGGCCTTAAGGTGAGTTATTAATAAAACTAAACAAAAAAATGGCCCAAGCATGCAGTCTTGAGGAACCCCACTTTTTATATACACATTAATTGAAAGGGATTCACCCACACTAGCCCATTAATAACTCCCAGTTAAGTAGCAAGAAAACCATTTCACCATATGGGGACAGTACCCATTTCCTGAAGATTTCTGATCAGCAAGGCACAGTTGACCAGATCAAAGCCCTTGCTTGGTGAGGTCAATGAAGACAGCTCCCACAAATATGCCACCCCTCCATTGATGTAAACCTGACATAATTCATGAACCTGACCAAGGTTGTCTCTGTCCAATGTCTTCACCTAAAACCATGTTGATTCAGTGTAAACAGGCAGTCAGGCTCTAACTTTCCAAAGTGTTGTGTGCATACTAATTTCTCTGATAGTTTGGTCACAACAGGCACAATTGAAATTAGAGAATATTTATTACGAAGTCTCCAATCACCACATTTGTAAACCAGTGAAATAATTAAACTTTTCCCACTTTTAAAACCACTCCTCATAGCATGTAAAAATTTAAAAACATAGTAAGTGGTCTTACCATTGCAGATGCAGCAATCCCAATAATTTGGGGAGACGTACTGTACCATCACAACTCACACAAACATACAAAATTGCCAGCAGATACAAGCCACAATGGTCATCGAGTCTGCTTGAGTGTGCAGATAGTTTTACCAAGTAGCTGCCCCCCCATTCCTGCTGGAGTTGTACTCCCTCTCCCCTCATTGTACCCCATCTCCACCTGATCCTTATTGGCCTGCTCTTCTTCTTTGCCCTGTCCCAACCCCTCTTAAAACTGTCCACTATTCTTTGCCATCACCACCTCCTCTGGTAACTCGTTCCACCCTTTCACCACCCTTTCCATTAAGAATTGCTGTCTCATTTCCCTCTTGAATCTGCCCCCTGCCAATTTCAGGCCATGACCTCTTGTAGTACCCTCATTTCTTAACTTAAAGATGCCCTCTGTGCTGGTCTTATTTATGCCCTTTAGGCACTTGAAGGTCTCAATCATATCCCCCTCATTCCTGTCCTCCAGCGAGTACATGTTCAGCACCCTCAGCCTCTCCTTGTATGTTCTGTCCCCCACGCTCTGGATCAGTTTGGTTGCTCTCTGCTGTACTGCATCCAGTAGTTTGATATCTTTCTTAAGGTAGGGGCACCAAAACTGGACACAATACTCCAGGTGTGGTCTCACCAGTGACCTGTACAGTGGCAGAATTACCTCCTCCTTCCTAGAGCTGTTTCCCCTGGCTATGCAACCCAGCATTTTGTTTGCTTTGGCTGCTGCCTTATAGTACTGTGTTGTGTGCTTCATGTCCTCCCTCACCGTAACCCCCAGGTCCGTCTCCTCTTCTGATACTGTCACCTGAATTCCTTCTAGCCGGTAACTGGTCTTTGGGTTTTTGGTTTCCATGTGCATCACCTTACATTTTTTAGCATTAAAACCCAATTGCCAGATACCAGACCATTTCTCCAGCTTTACCAGGTCCTCCCTTAGATCCTGCCTCCCCTCCTCTGTGTCCATGCTCCCACAGAGCTTAGTATACTCTGCAAAGAGACAGGTTTTGCTCTTGACCCCTTCTGTTATGTCGCCAATAAATACATTGAACAACACAGGTCCCACTACTGAGCCCTGTGGGGCAGCACTGGTCACAGGCCTAGGTTTGGACAGCTCCCCCCTTACCACCACTCTCTGGTTCATGTCCATCAACTAGCTCTTTACTCAACCAGCAGTTTGTCCCCAACCCCCAGGTCCCTCAGCTTGCTGACCAACCTGCTATGAGGCACTGAGTCAAATGCCTTGCTGAAGTCCAGATAAAGTACATCCACTGCCTGTCCCTTGTCTAAAGTCCTTGTAATCCAGTTAAGGAAGTCCACCATGTTCATCTGACATGACCTCCCCCTAACAAACCCATGCTGTCTGTCATAATGTAGATCATTATCTTCTAGGAAGGACATAAACCTTTCTTTCAGAGTGGCCTGTATTAACTTACCCACTATGGCGGTTATGCTGACTGGCCTATAGCTTCCCAGCTCATCTGTAGGGCCACTCTTGTGGATAGGCACCACATGAGCTGTCCTCCAATCCTGAGGAACATACCCCTCCTTGAGTGAGGTGTTAAATAGGTCCATCAGTAGAGCTGCCAACATCTCTGCTAGTTCTCACAGAATCTTAGGGTTCACCCCATCTGGGCCATGAGCCTTGTCCAGTCTTCCTCTGTGGCATGGACCTGCTAGCCTCCCTAGTGAAGACAAAGCAGAAATACTCATTAAGTGCCTCTGCTTTTTCCACTCCCTTCTCCATCCACCCTCCCTCCCTCTTGATCCTAACAATCCCATCCTTTCCACATCTTTTCTCTTTAAGGTATTGGAAGAAGTCCTTCTCCCCTTTCTTAATTCAATGAGCCAGTCTCAGTTCTTTCTCAGCCTTGGCTGCATATACCTCCATGCCTGCCTCTCGAGATTTCTCTGTGTAAATTTCCCTATCTACTTCCCTTTCAGTACACTTGTACATCTGGAAGGCTGCCCTCCTCTCCATTACCTTTCTCACCACCTTGCTATTAAACCAACTTGGCCTCTTGGTTCTGGCTCTCTTTTTCTCTAGCCTTTGCACAAGTGTTGGTGGCCTCAATCAACCCCATCTTGACGACGGTCCATTTTTGGTCCATAATCATCCCTTGCTGGATCTTTGTGTGTGCTCCCTCACTATACACCCCATCTTGTTGAAATCTGCCTTCCTAAAGTCCGTCACCTTTGTTTTAGTCCTGGCCACTTCCTTCCCTGTGCAGATTGAAAACCACACTGTGCAGTGGTCACTACCTGCGAGAGGTTCCCTCACCTCTACTTCTTGGAGCTGGTCCCTGTTTGACAACACAAGATCTAATATGGCGTCCGCCTTTGTTGGCTCCTTGACTCACTGAGTCAGAAAACAGTCCTGGATAGCATTCAGGATGACCTGTTCTCTGCTGCAGGTGGTAGCTGGTGTGCTTCAGTCTACTTCCGGCAGATTGAAGTTGCCCAGAATTACTATGTTTCCTCTGCCCCCTGCTCTTCTGATCTGTTACCCCAGCACCTTATCTCCTTTCTAGAGAATCCTTCTCAGGTCCACAGGACCTTAGGTGGCACTGCTTGAGGGCATACCCCCTGGATTACCTCACCCTCCTAAGATCCTGCTAACTGTTCCATCCTAGGACCTCATTTTGACTGCCACCCGAAGCCTTGAATCAAGGAATGTCTGAGTGCATGAGGTCCATCCTGGCCAGGCCATGCCTTCAGATATACCATGTGACTCCCTTGCTAAGCAAGGTGTCTGGATCTCATGTCATCGACCTGCAGCGAGGGTGGCAAGCAGTTGCATGCCCAGGTAGGACCTCTCAACTGAAACTTTACACCTCAGACCTGTGTCCTGAGCCAGCCACTTGATGGGCCACAGATTGTGCCCATCCCACTAAGAGCATATTAACACCTGAACCTACACCTGCACCCAGCCACAAAAGCCAGCATGTCTGCAAGGCATCCCCATACTGCACACTGGCATAGGGTACTGCACTGCTTCTTTGCCCCTGTCCAAAGGCAACTGCCAGCAAAGGTACTTGGGCCATGATGCCTTCTTCCCTTTCACTCCTAGGCTGGCTATCCCTTCACCTACTCAAGATGGTGTCTTGCCTTTAACTCCCAACCCCCAGGCCACAGGGCCCCTTTTATATCCCCTGTGCTCCTCCCATTGCCTCTATCCCACTGAAAGCAATGCACAGGTACAAGCTCAAGTTAGTAACAATTCTGCCCCATTCATTGGGGAGGGGGTTGTTATGCAATAATGTCTGTGAAATTATCCATGTTCTAGAGTGTCATTAACTACATATTGCTCAACATGTTATAGACCAAAGGGTAAAAAAAGAATAATCCGGGCTTTCACATGTGTTAATCAGGGGTCTGAGTTCAAGGAAATGGGCATCTTGCTTTTGATCTTCATTTACTGAGATGCCAGAATATGCCAAAGGTGGTGAGCCAGGGCCATCAGGGGATTCATTGTACCTTAAAAAACTCAACATCTATTTTTTTCTGTGGTTGTGGAGAAGCTGGGGCAGCGAAGGGGCAGAGCCACCAAGAGAACTATCTCCAGGAACTAAACAGGTGGAACTCAAGGCTGACTAGCAGCTAACAGCAATCTCCAGGATAGGGGAAGATTGTGATTACAGTTCACTGTTAGGATGCAAGGTAGAGTGGAGGCCTTGACTTTGAGAGTAAGGGCTCCACTGTTATTGTTTTAGTTATTTGTCCATAACTGGTCACCTGGTGATCACCGTACGGTGTGGTTTAATATAAGGATGGCGGCAGAATCAAACCACACAAGGGCAAGCGTCCTGGACTTCAGGAGGGCAGATATTATAAAGATGGCTGAATGTCTCAGGGATGACCTGAAGGGGGGATGTCCTGGGTGAGGTGGAGGAACAGTGGCGAAGATAAAAGGGTGCATAGTAAAGGCAACAAACTTCTGTGTCAGATAAATGAGCAAAAGCAAGAGGGAAAAGAGGCTGCTATGGTTCTTGAAAGAGGTGGCTGAAAAGGTAAAGGCTAAAAGGGTAGCATTCAGAAGGTATAAGGAGATGCACAGAGAGGAGGATAAGGAGGTGTATCATGGGAAACATAGGTAGGAAGGGAGAAGCAGTAAGGAGCACAAAGGTGCAAACTGAAGAGACAATAGCCCAGGAGGTATTGAAATGGGGCAAGACATTTTTTAGGTATGTAAGTGAAAAGAAGAAGACCGGGTGGGATTGTAAGATTAAAAAGGGAAGGGGGGGGGGCTGTGCAGAGGGGGACCTACAGGAAGTGCAGACATACTGAATAAATACTTTTATTCCGTGTTCACAGAGGAAGGAGAAGAGGAGGGCCACAAAAAAGTAGCAAAAGCATTGGAGGGAGGGAGGTGAACACTAGTCCTTCTTTGGAGGAGAGAGAGAGTCCTGAAGGGACTTGCTAATCTGAAGGTGAACAAAGCAATAGGACCAGATGGGGTGTATCCAAGGGTATTGAGGGAGCTCAGGAAAATACTGGCTGCACCTTTGACAGTTCTGTTTAACAGTTCACTGGAAACAGGAGTAGTTCCTCCCACTACACAAAAGTGATAGCAGGGAGGAGGCTGGAAAGTCTAGGCCAGTCAGCCTGAGGTCGGTGGTGAGTAAGTTAATGGAATCATTGCTGAAGGAAAGGATTGTGGGATATCTTGAATCTAGTGGGTTACATGACCCAAGGCAGCATGGTTTCACAGGGGCAAGGTCAGGTCAAACAAATCAGATAGATTTTTTTTGACTGTGTGACAAAGAATTTAGATCAGAGTGGAGTGGTGGATGTGGCCTACCTAGATTTCAGTAAGGTTTTCAACACCATTCCACATAGGAGAGTAGTAATCAAGCTGGGTAGGTTAGGAGTGGGTCCAAAGGTGGTAAACTGAATAAGAATTTGGTTAGGGGATAGGCGACTGAAGGTGGTGGTAAACAGAGTTTACTCTGAGGAAGGAAGGGTAACCAATGGGGTACCTTAGGGATCAGTGCTGGTACCGGTCCTCCTTAATGTCTCTATAAGTGACATTGCAGAGGAGTTGGAAGGGAAGATCTGCCTTTTTGCAGATGACACCAAAATCTGCAATAGAGTGGATGCTACAGGGGTTGTGGAAGGGATGAGCAGAGACCTGAGAAAACGAGAGGAGTGGTTAAGGGCGTGGCAGCTGGGTTTTAATGTGAAAAAGTGCAAAATAATGTACTTAGGGCACAAAAACTCAGCGGCAGAGTACAAGATGGGTGGAGTGGTATTGATAACCACGAAGCAAGAAAGACACCTGGGGGTAATCATATTGGATGACCTAAAGGTGGTCAGGCAATGCGACACGGCAGTAGGGAGGGCTAGTGGGATGCTGGCGTGCATAGGGAGTATATCACCAGCATAAGTAGGGAGGTGGTGTTGCCTCTGTATAGATCACTGGTAAGACCCCACCTAGAGTATTGTTTCCAGTTCTGCAGACCACGTCTCTGGAAGGACATAGACAGAGTGGAGACAGTCCATAGGAGGGCAACCAAAATTGTGCAGGGTTTGCATCAAAAGCCCTACAAGGAGAGACTAAAGGACCTCAATATGTACATCCTGGAAGAGATGAGGGAGACGGGTGATATGATAGAGACCTTTAAATACCTCACAGGGGTGAATAAGGTACAGATGGGAAGTATTTTTCATAAATAAAAGGTGCTCAAGAGCAAGGGGACATGCTATGAAGCTGGAAGGGGTAGATTCAGGAGAGATATGAGTAAGTACTACTTCACAGAAAGAGTGGTGAATTCCTAGAACAGCCTTACTGCGGAGGTGGTGGGGGTGAAAACAGTGCTGGGGCTCAAGCATACATGGGATAAACAAAAGTGAATCATAGTGGAAAGGAAGGAGGGAGGGAGAAAGAGCTGTAGATCAGGTACAGTCTGTGGTAATAGTATAGGTAGGGAGAAAAGGGCAGACTTGATGGGCCAAGCAGTTCTTATCTCCCGTCAAATTCTACGTTTCTATGGCACTAGACCTTGGCTGTGAGAGGTGTGGGAGGCAGTCTGCTAAAAGATACTGCCAAGCCCTGCCTTTCTTTTGCTTGGCCACATGGGATGCTAAAGAGTAACATGGTTATGTATCCCCTGTGCATGCTGAAGAGTAATATGCTTCAGCCCATCCTTATTACTACAGATGTTGCAAATTTAAATGTTGCCAGCAAAGTTGGGAACTTCGCATTAGAGGTGTGTAACCTGGTGACATTTTTGACTTCACCACCAACTTTGTACAGCAAAGTTCTTTTTAACACCATTGTGCACCCATGTCCCAACCCCTTCTGTAATCTAGACCATTGGAAATTATTTCCCTCCACTCATCCGCCCTCTAGCACCCACCTCCCTTCTCTTCCCTACAGCCCCAAGGGAAATTTCTTATAATAGTGTAAATAGTATAGTAAACTCCTTTCCCCACCTGAGCCACAACCACCCTCTCCACCCCACCCCATCAGACCCCCCGACCTCTGAATACATATGTCAATCCCGCACTCTGCCCTACCCACCCTCTAGCTTCTAACTTCCCTCCTACCTGAAGCTCCCAAATGTTAAGGATATATCAGCACCTTGAGATACAAATACAGAAAAATGTCCCTTGGAGGAACGATCATGCTTTCTTCAGTGTCAACAATGCAAGATTGAATGATGATGTCATAATACCGGATTAGCTGCCAAAAGTGAGTCCCTATAATTGACTTCAAGTAACTGTTTCTAAACATTGGGTATAGGTTATTTAAACTTTTCCAAAATATTACTTTCTGAATTCAACTTTCTATTTTGTTCCATTTTCTCCTCCCCTCTCTCTTCGCCACTTTCCTTCCTCCCGCCTCCATTTTTCTTGGCACTTGCCATCTATCTTACACTAGATAATTATCTACTGTAATTGATTTGAACCCATCTATAAACTTTTCAGTGACTCGTCTACTAAAGAACATTTTAAAAACTGTGGTCATGTAACAGCATGCAGGCACAAGGGTTGCACTTCTGCTTGTGATGCCAGTGAGCTGAGTCCATGAATGGGCTCAAGTCTCTGAGAGATGGCTGAAAGAAGGAGGACTGAGCTTCCCTAGGATGACTCTCCTCCTTTAGGGTGAGTGGGTCCCTGAGCCCCACACAGTTGCTAGGATTCCCTGAAACCCATTCAGTTGCACCAAGTCAGAATTTTAGAGACTCAGATTCAGATTCCATTCTGCCACCAATTAAGGCACAGGAATGCAATCAGAGATGGATTCCGAAGTTCCAGTTCTACATCAGACTTTTACTTCCAATGCCATACTCCTAACCCCCCCACCCCAGCCCAGTACCAGGGTGCTGGTATATTTTGTTCCTATTTTACTTT